>CM053027.1:613821780-614421780 GCA_028564925.1 Lithobates sylvaticus | reverse complement strand
GGGAGGCGGGGCTTCGGGAACACAGGCCTCAGCATCCTCATCCCCAACTCCAGCAAGTGGATCTGCGCGGGCCCCTACAGCCTCGGCCGGGATGAGGAGGGCTCCAGGAACATCAGCACCCCCCAGCAGCTCTGCACGAGCGGGGGGGGGATCAGCCCATGGGATCCAGGGGCATCGCGGGACGTCACAGGGAATGGAGGATGGCCGGGATGGCAGGTGCCTCTACAGCGACACCTACCCACACGGCTCTGCACGAGCGGGGTGAGGGCAACTTGTCCATGGGTCGCAGTGCCACCAGGAGGGGAGGTCCAGCTTCCAGGAGGCCGGCAGCGGGCCCCTTTAGGGAAAAAACATTGGGGGATCTCGTGGTCCCCAAAAAGGAACCGAATAAGTTTTGGTTGATTCATCATCTGTCGTTCCCAAAAGGGGGTTATGTAAATGATTTTATTGACCCCGAGGCTTGTACAGTGTCGTACACGTCTTTTGATGCCGCAGTTAGATGGGTTCGGCGGTATGGCAAGGGGGCGCTGATGGCGAAATCGGATGTTGAATCAGCGTTTAGGTTGTTGCCGGTGCACCCGGACAGTTTCCATCTGTTGGGATGTTGTTGACAAGAGAAATTTTATGTTGATACATGCTTGCCTATGGGCTGTTCAATTTTGTGCGCCATGATAGAGGCGTTTAGTTTCTTTTTAGAATGGGTAGTAAGGGACGTCACAGGATTGGATTCCGTCATCTATTATTTGGATGATTTTCTCTGCGTGGGCCCTCCTTCTTCCAATGTGTATGCGATCCTTTTGGCCATGTTGCAGCACATTGCGGAGCGATTTCGGGTGCCTTTGGCAGCTGACAAGACGGAGGGTCCACGGACGGAGCTGAGCTTCCTGGGCATTATAATCGATTCCATGGCTATGAAGTGCAGATTGCCGGAGGGGAAGCTCAGGGATTTACAGGGTGAGATCAGGATGATCCAAGGGTGTAGGAAGGTGCAGCTGCGCACGTTGCAGTCTCTACTAGGAAAGTTAAACTTTGCGTGCAGGATCATCCCCATGGGAAGGATTTTTTGTCGACGGCTGTCGGATGCAACATGGGGGGGTGAAAGCACCCACACATTTCATCAGGCTACGGATGGAGCACAATGAAGACCTGCAGGTATGGTACCGATTCTTGGAGGAGTTCAATGGGAGATCTGTTTGGATGGAGGGACCGGTGAGTAACTTCGATGTGGAGTTGGTGACGGAAGTGAGTACACCCCTCACATTTTTGTAAGTATTTTATTATACCTTTTCATGTGACAACACTGAAGAAATGACACTTGTCTACAATGTAAAGTAGTGAGTGTACAGCTTGTATAACAGTGTAAATTTGCTGCCCCCTCAAAATAACTCAACACACAGCCATTAATGTCTAAACCTCTGGCAAAAAAAGTGAGTACACCCCTAAGTGAAAATGTCCGAATTGGGCCCAAAGTCTCAATATTTTGTGTGGCCACTAGAGCTGCACGAATCTGGCCAAAATCAGAATCACACTTTTTTTGCTTAGAATAAAGATCACGATTCTCTCGCGATTATTGCGGCGTAAAATCTTTCACATTATACAAAAAAAAAATTTGGGCTAACTTTACTGGTTATTTTATTTTTATTTTTTAATTCATTAAAGTAATTTTTTCAAAAAAATTGCATTTGAAAGACTGCTTCGCAAATACAGTGTGACATAAAATATTGCAACAACCACCATTTTATTCTCTAGGGTCTCTATTAACCACTTCAGCCCCGGACCAATTGGCAGCCAAAGGACCAGGCCCCTTTTTGCGATTCGGCACTGCGTCGCTTTAACTGACAATTGCGCGGTCGTGCGACGTAGCTCCCAAACAAAATTGGCGTCCTTTTTTCCCCACAAATAGAGCTTTCTTTTGGTGGTATTTGATCGCCCCTGCGGTTTTTATTTTTTGCGCTATAAACAAAAATAGAGCGACAATTTTGAAAAAAATGCAATATTTTTTGCTTTTTGCTATAATAAATATCCCCCAAAAATATATAAAAAAACATTTTTTTTTCCTCAGTTTTGGCCGATACGTACTCTTCTACATATTTTTGGTAAAAAAAAATCGCAAATAATGATTATTGATTGGTTTGCGCAAAAGTTATAGCGTTTACAAATAGGGGATAGTTTTATAGCATTTTTATTAATATTTTTTTTTTACTAGTAATGGCGATTTTTATTGTGACTGCGACATTATGGCGGACACATCGGACATTTTTGACACATTTTTGGGACCATTGTCATTTATACAGCAATCAATGCTATTTAATGCTATTTAAATGCATTGATTCCTGTATAAATGACACTGGCAGTGAAAGAGTTAACCACTAGGGGGAGGGGAGGGGTTATGGGCTCTGACGTGTGTTGTGTTTTTTACATTAGGGGGCGGGGCTGACGTCTGACGTCATTGATCGGCTTTCCCGATGACCGGGAACAGCCAATCAATGACAGGCAGAGTAGGAAGCGCGGGGAGAGGTTTGTTTACACAGACCTCTCCCCGTTCTTCAGCTCCGTGACCCGATCGCGGGACACCAGCGGCGATCGGGTCCGCTGGTCCCGCGGCCGGGGTCACGGAGCTCCCCACCGGGTCGCGAGCGCGCCGCTTCCTGTTGTTTTTCTTTCCTTGTTGCCGCTGCTATCTGCAGGAGAAATAGTACACCGCGATTACCTGCAGTTATGTGCAGATAGCTGCGCTAAATCGTTGCTGGGCGCAGTCAACTTTAGTTTTTCTACCTGCACAAAACCGCATGTAACAAAACCGACACTAAACGCAGTGTGCATTCAGCTGCGGTAGATAACTTCATCTGTCTGCAGCTAAAAGGACAATTCTATCCGCCCGTGTGAAAGGGGCCTAAACATTCCTAATTCACATACAGAAGTCTATTCCTTTGATGTAAAAGACAAATTGATACAATGTTTAGACTTAACATTCCACTGAATGTTTTAAAACTTGGCAGACTGCCCAGACTTTTGATGGCCGAGAGCAGAGAGAAAATTCTCTGCATACCAAAGATCAGGAAGATCGGGAAACCCTTTGTCAAGATCGCAAAAAATTGCGATAACGATTCTTGACGATTAATTGTGCAGCTCTAGTGGCCACCACTATTTTCCAGCACTGCCTTAACCTCCTTGGCCGTAATCCCGAGTCTGACTCGGATTGAGTTTTTTCTGCTAGGAGCGGTAACCCCGAGCCAGACTTGGGATTGCATTGCAGGATACAGGGGGAAGTTACTTACCTTTTCCCCTGGATCCTGCGATGTCTCCCCGCTGTGTGAGCGAGCCGTCCGCTCGCTCGATTCACACAGTGCCGAGTGCTGCTGATCTCCGTTCCCTGCGACGTTACGACGCACGGGAGCGGAGATCGGCGCCAAATTCAAAAAAGTTTAAAAACACACAATACATACAGTACTGTATACAACAAATACACATCCCCTTTGTCCCTAGTGGTCTGCCCAGTGCCCTGCATGTCATTTTATATAATAAAAAGATTTTTTTTCTGCCTGGAAACTGGAGATTGTCCATAGCAACCAAAAAGTGTCCCTTTATGTCAAAAGTGGTTTTAGACCAGCTAGAAAACACCGATAAAAAATTAGAATCACAATTTATCATCAAACAATAAATTTAATGACAGCGACTATTCTACAACTGAGAAAATTTCAGTGTTTTTGATTTGATTACATTATTGAATCATTTTTATATATATTTTTATTATATTATAATTTATGATTTTGTGTTTCAAACTTTATCATACCCGGGATGTCTACTAGACTCTGGTTCGGACAGATTTAAGTGAGTTATTCATAAGAATTGCATGCCTACAATATAAAAACGCCAAATTTCCATGCAAAATAATTGTACCGCTTTCAGCACTAAATTCCGGACAGAATCATACCGCCAGGGAGGTTAAAGAGGAAGTAAAGCCTATGAAAAAAAAATAAAAAAATGCACCCTGCAAGGCAAAGGCATAATGAGCTAGTATGCATAGCATACTAGCTCATTATGAATAACTTACCTGAGAACGAAGCCCCTTAAGCGGTTTTCCTTCTTCATCTTTACCGCTGCCATGTATGCCAGAGTGACTTCCGGGTCTCGCTGCTCCGGCGCTGTTATTCGCCGGAGCCGCAATGACGTCACGCCCGCGCATGCGCACGGGAGCTGCCACGAGCAGCATATCGCCGTTAACAGCGGTGTGCTCAGTGCGCCTGCGCGCCGCTATCTACAGCGCATGCGCTGTAGACAGCGCTGACTGTCTTTTTGCAAATATCTCCTAAACCGTGTAGGGGTTTACAACCACTTTAACCCTCTTGGGCATGGAGTTCACCAGAGCTTCACAGGTTGCCACTGGAGTCCTCTTCCACTCCTCCATGACAATATCACAGAGCTGGTGGATGTTAGAGACCTTGCGCTCCACCACCTTCCTTTTGAGGATGTCCCACAGATACTCAATAGGGTTTAGGTCTGGAGACATGCTTGGCCAGTCCATCACCTTTACCCTCAGCTTCTTGAGTAAGGCAGTGGTCATCTTGGAGGTGTTTTTGGGGTCGTTATCATGTTGGAATACTGCCCTGCGGCCCAGTCTCTGAAGGGAAGGGATCATGCTCTGCTTCAGTATGTCACAGTACATGTTGGCATTCATGGTTCTCTCAATGATTGTCTGAGCTTTATTTTTTTATTTTTTTGTCTTGTTTCTGCATTATACGGGATATGGACTTTTTTGGCATACAGCATATATTATCTTAATTTGATTGATACATGGGAGTATCACTTAAGAATGCATGTTTAAGGACACTAGTCACGTTATGTTTTCATACGTCTTTTTTATATAAGCTTATGCATTTTGGGTCACACATTCATTTTTTGCATTTTGACTTTATGAGCCACACTGAGGTTATTTAAATAGATGCATACTAGATTGCTGCACCAGGACACAGGTCATTTCCATATTTGGCTCACACACTATATATTTTGCCTTTGGTCTTATATCTGAGACACATTTCATTTGGGATTTAGTGTTAGTCACAAAGGGGTATGTGACATCACACCCCAGAACAGCGCCTCTTCTACCCCCCTCCTTCACACATTTACCTTATACATTCCACTTAGGTGCCCTCCTGTCCCTTCTGTATGGAACTGTACTGTAATTGTGCCCCCCCCCCTCTACATTGTAAAGCGCTGCGTAAACTGTTGGCGCTATATAAATCGTGAATAATAATAATGTATTGGTGGAGGCAGCAGCTCTTCTTTTTGTAACATTCTCCATAAGCACGGGACTCCAAAATCTTTTTAGATTAAGGCATTGCCAAGTGGAGTTCTGTAATGCCGCATGCACACGATCGGAAATTCGGCCAGCAAAAGACCGATGTGAGCTTTTGGTCGGAAAATGTGATCATGTGTACGCTCCATCTGACTTTTGCTGGCCGAATTTCCACCAGCAAAAGATTGAGAGCAGGTTCTCAATTTTTCCGACGGAAAAAGTTTCGATCGGAAATTCTGCTCGTCTGTACCAATTCCGACACGCAAAATTCCTACGCATGCTCGGAAACAATTTGACGCATGCTCGGAAGCACTGAACTTAATTTTCTCGGCTCATCGTAGTGTTGTACGTCACCGCGTTCTTGGGGGTCGAAAGTTCAGCCAACTTTTGTGTGACTGTGTTTATGCAAGCCAAGCTTGAGCGGAATTCCGTCGGAAAAAACATCCAAGATTTTTCCGACGGAAAATCCGCTCGTGTGCACGGGGCATTAGAGGTAGAAAAGAGAAAATCTCCCCTGAGTGGTGGACTTTAAATGCACATCATGTCTTTCCCCAAAAATTTAATTGATTTAAATAGAGTATAAGTATAAAGTAACAAAATTTATTAAGTGTCTTAGCAGACCCAACGCGTTTAGGAGTTGTCTAGGGTTTCCTCCTTCTTCAAGGGTCAAGGTACAGGGAAATAGAGCCCTGTTCTAAATACAAAAGAGTAATTTCAATATGACATTTATCACACTTTTTTGGGAATATAGAGTGGGGAAAAGGGTAGCCATAAACAGAACATAAAAATATATAGAAAGATGATCAAAGAGAACACACTAACAACAATATAGATGATGTAGATGTGTGTGATATCTTTGATCATCTTTCTATATATTTTTATGTTCTGTTTATGCCGACCCTGTTCCCCACTCTATATTCCCAAAAAACTGTGATAAATGTCATATTGAAATTACTCTTTTGTATTTAGAACAGGGCTCTATTTCCCTGTACCTTGACCCTTGAAGAAGGAGGAAACCCTAGACAACTCCGAAACGCGTTGGATCTGATCATTTACTATAATGTTGATGCATTGTTCATGATGTCAATTATGCTAAGACACTCTGTTTTTTATGTATCTTTTTTCTTAATAAATTTTGTTACTTTATACTTATACTCTATTTAAATCAATTTCATTTTTGGGGAAAGACATGATGTGCCTTTAACCAATTCAGCCCGGGACCAATTTGCAGCCAAAGGACCAGGCCCCTTTTTGCGATTCGGCACTGCGTCGCTTTAACTGACAATTGCGCGGTCGTGGCTCCCAAACAAAATTGGCGTCCTTTTTTTTCCCACAAATAGAGCTTTCTTTTGGGGGTATTTGATCGCCCCTGCGGTTTTTATTTTTTGCGCTATAAACAAAAATAGAGCGACAATTTTGAAAAAAATGCAATATTTTTTACTTTTTGCTATAATAAATATCCCCAAAAAATATATAAAAAACATTTTTTTTCCCTCAGTTTAGGCCGATACGTATTCTTCTACATATTTTTGGTAAAAAAAATCGCAATTAGCGATTATTGATTGGTTTGCGCAAAAGTTATAGCGTTTACAAAATAGGGGATAGTTTTATAGCATTTTTATTAATATTTTTTTTTTTTTACTAGTATGGCGGCGATCAGCGATTTTTATTGTGACTGCGACATTATGGCGGACACATCGGACATTTTTGACACATTTTTGGGACCATTGTCATTTATACAGCAATCAATGCTATTTAAATGCATTGATTCCTGTATAAATGACAGTTGTAGTGAAAGAGTTAACCACTAGGGGGAGGGGAGGGGTTATGGGCTGTGACGTGTGTGTGTTTTTTTATATTAGGGGGCGGGGCTGACGTCTGATGTCATTGATCGGCTTTCGCGATGACCGGGAACAGCCGATCAATGACAGGCAGAGTAGGAAGCGTGAGGAGAGTTTACACAGACCTCTCCCCGTTCTTCAGCTCTGTGACCCGATCGCGGGACACCATCGGCGATCGGGTCCGCTGGTCCCGCGGCCGGGGTCACGAGCTCCCGACCGGGTCGCGAGCGCGTGACCCACGGGCAGGCAATTAAAAGGGCCACGTACAGGTACGTGATTTTGCCTGCCCGTGCCATTCTGCCGCAGTATATCTGCGTGAGGCGGTCGGGAAGCGGTTAAAGTCCACCACTCAGGGGAGATTTTCTCTTTTCTATTATCACTGGATGTGGCACACAATCTTCTAAATCTTCCCCACATTGTGCAATTAAGCTGGCCTAACTAATTTTTTGGCATTAGAGGTAATACCCTGTTTCCCCGAAAATAAGACCTAGCGTGATTTTCGGTGATGGCTGCAATATAAGCCCTACCCCCCAAATAAGCCCTACCCTGAAAATAAGACCTACAAGGGCTTTAACTAGGGCTTATTTGGGGGGTAGGGCTTATATTACAGCCATCACCGACAATCACGCTAGGTCTTATTTTCGGGGAAACAGGGTATCCAGAATGACACATTGTTTGAGCTGCTGCAGTGAAAGTGAAAAAACAAAAACAAAAAAAAACTAATGACAGGTTCACTTTAACCTGTTGAATGGAAGTTGCCATGCAGCAGTTAACTGTCACTATTAGCCATTAGTTGCCATGCAGCAGTTAACTGTCACTATTAGCCTGTCCTGTCAGTCTTCCCTTGTTCAGGGGAGGGGACAGAAGTTCCGGTGACATTATAGGAATGTAGATTCATCAATGATCAGCACAAGCTCATCTGACACCTACAGTCACACATTGAAGAGACAATTTCTGATCCTGGCAGGAGAGTGATGTAATGGTTGAGATATTTTATCTGTGCCCCATTGTGTCCACATTGGACTCTCCTCTGCTTGGTGTTCTTGGCGCGGCTCGGTACTCTGTACACAGCGGGTTCCCGGACTTGGCATTTACTCTTAGAAAATTACAGGAATCAGAGCCCAACAAGTGGGCCGGTGTGCCAGGAGGGGATCAGGAAGCTGGAGGAACTAAAGTGAACCAACGCTAAATATACCAACTCCTCCCGGAAAAGGGTGTTATGGAGCTAAAGAATAATACTATACAACTGTGTAATGTATCTACAGTGATAGTTTAACCACTTCAATGCTGGGCATTTTCACCCCCTTCCTGCCCAGGCCAATTTTCAGCTTTCAGCGCTGTAACATTTTGAATGACAATTGCGCGGTCATGTAACACTGTACCCAAATTCATTTTTATCATTTTTTTCCGACAAATAGAGCTTTCTTTTGGTGGTATTTGATCACCTCTGCTTTTTTTTTTTTTCTTTTTTTTTTCCGCTATAAACATAAAAAGAGCAACAATTTTGAAAAAAACACAATAGTTTTAACTTTTTGCGATAATAAATATCTCATTTAAAAAAAAAAAATTATAATTTTTTCCTCAGTTTAGGCCGATACGTATTTTTCTACATATTTTTGGTAAAAAAAAAAATTGCAATAAGCGTATATCGAGTGGGTTGCGCAAAAGTTATAGCGTCTACAAAATAGGTTATTGATTTATGGCATTTTTATTATTTTTTTTGTTACTAGTAATGGCGGTGAGCTGCAATTTTTATCATGACTGTGACATTGTGGCGGACACATCAGACACTTTTGACACTATTTTGGGACCATTGTCATTTATACAGCGATCGGTGCTATAAAAATGCACTGATTACTGTATAAATGTCACTGGCAGGGAAGGAGTTAACACTAGGTGGCGATCAAGGGGTTAAATGTGTTACCTAGGGAGTGATTATAACTGTGGGGGGATGGGACTGGCTGGGGGAGGAGATATATACATACTAAGAACACACGATCTGTCTCCTCTCCCCTGACAGTACGTGGATCAGTGTGTTTACACACACAGATCCACGTTTCTGCTCTGTCACGAGCGATTGCAGGTGCCTGGTGGACATCGTGGACATCGTGGCCATCGGGCATGCGCATCAGCTCCTCGTTGACGTGGCCGGCACTCGCGCGCCCCCTATACCGCGGGAAGCCAACGACGTCATTTGACACCCGCCCAGGATGGGAGATCCCATCTGCGGACGTCATATGACTATAGCCGGGTGGTGAAGGGGTTAATTCAAAGCTGAACTCTGGGCACAAAACATTTCATTAAAACATTATCCTCAGTTACCACAGGGATATAAATCCATGTTGTGTGCACCAAATCCAGATTTTTTTAATATAAAAGTAGCTGTGGGAGGGGTCCAGCAGGCTCCACCCACTGCAGGTTGCCTGCAGAAAACGACATGAGGGGCGGAGACAAGACCAGTCACCCTGCACAAGGAGAGAGAGCAGCAGTGAGCGGTCTTTATTACAGGAAGCTCCTGCACAGAAGTAAAGTTTGACACTGGATTACTGCGCAGATCTTTTTTTATATATTTTTGGGGGATATTTATTATAGCAAAAAATAATGTGTTTTTTTCAAAATTGTCGCTGTTTTTTTGTTTTATAGCACAAAAAATAAAAACCGCAGGGGTGATCAAATACCACCAAAATTAAAGCTCTATTTGTGGGGGGAAAAAAGACGTAAATTTTGTTTGGGAGCCACGTCGCACGACCGCGCAATTGTCAGTTAAAATAATGCAGTGACATATCGCAAAAAATAGCCTGGTCATTAAGGGGGTAAATCCTTCCGGGGGTTAAAGTGGTTTATTTTTTACCATTACTGCTCTGTCTTCAGCTGCTGGCTGTGTATATATGTGTACTTTTTCTGCTTTTTATTGTAAGTTTTTTTGTGTGTAGTGTATTTCATATTTTCTTCCAAAAACGGCCAAAAAAAAAATAAAAAAGTTACAAAAACATATGAGATGGATAGCAGTCCACATTTTTTATTTAAAAAATTGTAATTTTGCCAATTTTCCTGAAATGGTCTGTTTATCCCTAGAGCTGGCATCTTCCCTGGTCGGGCTTTCCTGTAATGTTACCCATCACCTCCGCCCAGCTTCCGCTACTCATCAGGGTGCAGTTCTATATGACGACAGCAGGTGGTGCCACCATTCCATGATCTGGGAAATTGGTGTTCATGACGGGTAGTCGTGGGGCACAGCCATAATTTGAATTTGGGCAGTGTTACTGGGATTGGCTGCTCCACCTGACCCCCTTTGTCGGGGGGGGGGGGGGGGGGGTTGGGAATTTGCAGAATAAGCAAAGACTTGTCCCGAAAAAATAAGGGACCGTTTATTTCTCTGGGATGAGTAATGGGAATATTCTTGACTAGTCGCAATTTTTATTTCCACGATTTACAATGTGTTCCTGCTTGCAGTTTTTTCTTCTGTGTGTTGCACGCAGGGCAGCTTATCCACTTGAATGGGTGACCCGATGCGCGTTTGTCGCGCCAAAGAGGCTCAAGGATAGACATGTGCACAACAGAAAAATTTGTTTATTTTCGTTACGTTTCGTTCGTTTCCGTTGATTCGTAACGATTCGTAAATTCGTAAGTCGTCGGTGTTCGTATTCGTAACGATTCGTATTTTCGTAAGAGTTATTTTTTCGTTGATTCGTTTTTCCGTTTATTCGAAATTCGGACGCATTCGTATTTTCGTAGATTTAGTTACATTCGTACTTTCGTAAGATTGATTTATTCGTACTTTCGTAACATTGTTTTCGTAGATTCGTAATCGGAGCATAATTCATAATGTAATGTAATGTGAATGCTATTATTACATTGTAAGAGACACGGAAAATTACGAATCGAAAAAAAAAGTTACGAATGTACAAATTTTTTCGTTCAATCCATTCGAAGCACGTTAAGCAGCGCCATTGTAAGGGACACGGAAAATTACCAATTCAACAAAAAAAAAAAAGTTACGAATGTACAAATTTTTTCGTTCATTTTGATTTTCGTTGTTCCTGTTTTCGTTTTTCTGATTTTCTTCATTCGTAGTTTTGTTGTTTCTAATTTGGTTATTTCGGATTTTCGTCGTTTTTCATATTCGTTCTATTCCATAATTCGTTAAAATTTTTAGCGAATCATTCGTTCATTCGTACGATAACGAATGAACGAATATAACAAATCTTAACGGAAAACTAAAAAAAACGAAACAAATTGCACATGTCTACTCAAGGATCAAATTTTAGCACTGAGCCAGGCGCGTTTTTTTTTTTTTTTTTAATGCATGTTTTGTCACACAACTATCGAGGGAAAATCACACCTGCATTTGGGGTGCCATTAAAAATGTGTGTCGCGCGTTTTTCCGTGATTTTAGTGCAGTTTGGAAGCGCGGGCAGAATTGCCCCGATTCTGTACGTGGTTCCAAATTGCTTAAATGTGACTGCGGCCTTCATATTCAAAGTGTTCTTCCTTTTTCTTCTTCTTTTTTTTTATCATCACATTAATTACAAATTGTGTAACACGTCCAATTTTCTGAGCATTCCGGTGCATCGGTGGGCAATTATGATAGGCTGCCTTAGCGCGATGTAGGTTAACATGCAACATAGCGTGCCACAAAAATGGAAGTCGGCTCTAATGGTTGATTTCATCTACGTTCAAACAGGCTGACCCTCGCTCTACATAATTCTTGGTAGATCTAAAAAAGACCGTACAATCAGATTGAAACATGTGTGGTCAGCTTCAGCTTTTACAACAGTTATGCACATACCTCCCAACTGTCCCTGATTTCGAGGGACTGTCCCTGATTTGGAGCAATGTCCCTCTGTCCCTCAGTCCTCCTCATTCCTCCTCATTTGTCCCTCATTTTGGTCTGATCTATATTGTTGTATATAAAATGCACTTTTTATCCTTCAAAAAGTGTTTCCCAGCGCTAAACCTTTCATCTGATTTCTAATTTGCTGCATTTGTAAATTTGAAAAGCCAATATAAAGGAATAGTAGTGGTAAAAAAAAAAAAAGCCCTTGTGGATTTAAAAAAATATTTTTTTTTTGGTTAATTCTCCTTTAAGGGGGTGTGGCAGGGGGCGTGTCCTATGCCTACATCATTTAGTTAATAGGTGTCCCTCATTCCCATCTTAAAATGTTAGGAGGTGTGGTTATACAGTGTATGGGCTTTCCTGATTGGATACAAATTTAGTGCAGTGTCCTAATTAAAGCCGATCTTCAGTCATTATTTTCATCTACATTTTCTGCCCTTCTTGTTGTTATAACTTTGGATAGTAAAACTTTTTTTTCTGCCAGTAAATCCCTTATACAGCCCACTTCCTGTTTCTTGTTTGGTCATTAGCCCAGGCTTATGACACCATGTACAGCTCTCGCTCACTCTCGTGAGCGTTTGCCAGGTAGGGAGGAGGGATGAGTCATAAAAGGGCCAATGAGAGCTGCAGAGCTGGAGGTGTGCCTCTGTGTAAATCCAGGAAGTGAACAGGCAGCGGCTTCAGCTGCCCACAGTTAAAATGGATGCAGACAGACTCTGAAGCATATTTGGCAAGTACAGAATCACAGTATATATAAAATTAAATTGCAAAGTGATTGGAGGGAAGCTTCAGAATGGCAAAGATGTTTTTATTACAAATTATGTGAGCAGACCGCAGTTCCTCTGTAAGGCCCCTTTCACACTGGGGCGGTTTTCAGGCGGTACAGCGCTAAAAATAGCGCCTGTACACCGCCTGAAAAAAACGGCCCCATTCACTCCAGTGTGAAAGCCGTCGGGCTTTCACACTGGAGCGGTGCGCTAGCAGGACGGTAAAAAAAGTCCTGCTAGCAGCATCTTTGGAGAAAGGGGTTAAAATCCCCCGCAAAGCGCTGCTACGGCGGCGCTTTGCGGGGGATTTTAACCCCTTTTCGGCCACTCTTTAACCCTGTGCGGCCGAATACTGCGGCTAAAACGACGGTAAAGCAGCGCTAAATATAGCGCTGCTTTACCGTCGCTGCGGCTAATGCCCCAGTGTGAAAGGGGCCTTATTCTCTCCAATGGTGGGCATACACGATACAATCTGATTGTACAATCTCCTTTAGATTTCCAAAACTGTATAATAGGAGGACACACCGTGATCTATCCAATCACTCTGTATCTAATCAGGCTGGCCCTTGCGCTACATAATTGATTGTTGATTTAAAGGAGGTTGTACAATCAGATTGTATAGTGGATGGGGAGCTTAAGCCTTCTTTCACATTTGACATTAGCTTAAAGTGGAACTTCCGCTCATCGGATTCCTCCCCCCTCCGGTGCCACAACAGGGGGGGGGGGGTGCAGATACCTGTATAATCCAGGTATCTGCACCCACTAGCTAGCCGCAGATGCCCCGCCCCCCGTTGTGTTCTGGGAAACGCACGTGCAGCGCGACTCGCGGATGCGCAGTAGGGAATCGGGCAGTGAAGCCGCAACGCTTCACTTCCTGATTCCCTGACAGAGGATGGCGGCGGGGGCAGCCGAGAGATGAGCGATCGCTCGTCATCTGCTGCCGACATCGCTGGACCCCGGGACAGGTAAGTGTCCATTTATTAGAAGTCAGCAGCTGCAGTATTTGTAGCTGCTGACTTTTAATATATATATTTTTTTTTAAGGTGGCACTCCTCTTTAACACCCTCTGAAAAGCTACTCACAGTGGATCGCTTTTCAGAAGGTGGTATAGCAGCAGCCGGTGTTCGGGAAGCACTACTGCCACCTCCTGGAAACCTGTTCTTGGAATTCATGGAAGATCGCCGTCTCTGATACGGCCTTTCTGCGGAGAACGTGGTTTATTATCACTGACGGCTGACGGAAAGGGAACTTCATCCAGCTGAATCTCGTCTTCTGCGCGGCGTAGTAGACGGCGGTCATAGGAATAATCGCAATGTAAATAAACGCTCGCATGTGACCCCGCCCTTCAGCGTGCCGCCAAAAACGCCAGCATGTTGTCACTGACAGCTTCGCAGACCGCCATTTGTACACAGAGATCCGGAATGTGCATCTAATAATACATAGAACATGTCTGTGTGTTACAGGGCCTTGTGTGTAATGTAACATTCACCACAGGGATGGTGGGAACCCCTCATAATGGGCACAGCGGGTGTACAGACCCAGGAACTCAGCACAGGGATGGTGGAACCCCTCATAATGGGCACAGTAGGTGTACAGACCCGGGAACTCAGCACAGGGATGGTGGGAACCTCTCATAATGGGCACAGGAGGTGTACAGACCCAGGAACTCAGCGCAGGGATGGTGGGAACCCCTCATAATGGGCACAGCAGGTGTACAGACCCAGGAACTCAGCACAGGGATGGTGGAACCCCTCATAATGGGCACAGTAGGTGTACAGACCCGGGAACTCAGCACAGGGATGGTGGGAACCCCTCATAATGGGCACAGCGGGTGTACAGACCCAGGAACTCAGCGCAGGGATGGTGGGAACCCCTCATAATGGGCACAGGAGGTGTACAGACCCAGGAACTCAGCGCAGGGATGGTGGGAACCCCTCATAATGGGCACAGGAGGTGTACAGACCCAGGAACTCAGCACAGGGATGGTGGAACCCCTCATAATGGGCACAGTAGGTGTACAGACCCGGGAACTCAGCGCAGGGATGGTGGAACCCCTCATAATGAGCACAGTAGGTGTACAGACCTGGGAACTCAGCACAGAGATGGTGGGAACCCCTCATAATGGGCACAGCGGGTGTACAGACCCGGGAACTCAGCACAGGGATGGTGGGAACCTCTCATAATGGGCACAGCAGGTGTACAGACCCGGGAACTCAGCACAGGGATGGTGGGAACCCCTCATAATGGGCACAGCAGGTGTACAGACCCGGGAACTCAGCACAGGGATGGTGGGAACCTCTCATAATGGGCACAGCAGGTGTACAGACCCGGGAACTCAGCACAGGGATGGTGGGAACCTCTCATAATGGGCACAGCGGGTGTACAGACCTGAGAACTCAGGACAAGGATGGTGGGAACCCCTCACAGCAGTTGTGGAGATGGAGGGAACCACCATTTTTCAGGCATCATCCAGAGTCACCATCTACTTCCTGGACTGAGATGCCAGTTCAGTCATGAAAAATCTGGTGCCAGTGCAGTTCTTGGCTGTGTCTACAGATGCCTGGCACAGATAAGCCCCTGGTAAAAACAAAAACAAAAAAACAACACTGAAACAAGGTGCAGCGTGTTCCCCCCGAAATGTTGTCACCCTGTGCCCGGGTAATATGGACTTCCTAGAGATCTGGGCCTGACCACAGGAGGAAGCGGATGAGGAGCAGACAGACAGATCTCCAGTAAGATGGAGGTCAATGTGGCGGGATGTGTGACGGCTACCTGCCGGGAGAGAGCGAGAGAGGTCAGACAAACAGATCAAGGAAGGAAGACTGTCAGTAATAGGAAACAGGAGGAGATTCCCCCGAGACAGTGAGAGGTCAGTGCAGGGCAGGAGAGACACTGAGAATACCCCCTTGACCCCCCTGACCCCCAACACACTCTGTAATCTGCCTGTATATTGCCTTTCTTGGTTTCTCTCTCTCCTCGACATAAATAAAAACTTTCCATTTTTAATACACACCTTCTTTTATACCATGTAATGGCATCACTGGGTCTCTGTGCTTCTATAGGCAAGGCAGGCAGATCATGGCTGGTGGGAGGTGCCAACAGGGCACTGTACATAGCCCTTCCTCAGTACTGCTCTGAAGAGCCATCAATAATGATGAAAGCAGTGGGAGGAGTTATGGAAATATCACAATTTCTTGATGGTTAGCTGTCAGAGGGAGGGTGGGTGTTCCTAGGAAGGCTGAGAGAGATCCAATGAATGAAAGGGGCGGGTCAGGGATAGTCAGGCTGGGGAGGAAAGGACTAGATGCAGGGCTGGGACAAGGGGTGGGTAGGAGGGCCGGCTGCCCTGGGCACGGTGGGGATTTTGGGGGATTGTGCTAGGGTGGGTGATTTGGTACATGCAGAATTAGTACTAGGAGAGTTGATTTATGTTAGGACGAGGGATTTGGGGGGGGGGGGGGGTTAGATTGGGACTGGATGATTGGGGGGATTTGTGCTAGGGGGGGGGGATATTGAGAGGGAGATGTGAAGGGGGGGGGGATTTATGCTAGGAGGGGGGGATTTGGGTAGGGAGAGAATGTGAGATGGGTGGGGGGATTTGTGATGGGGGAAGGGTGATTTAGGGAGGCAGAGGATTTGGGGGGGATTTGTGCTAGGAGAGGGAGAGAATGTGAGATGGGTGTGGGTGGGGGGGGGGGGGGTTGTGCTGGGGGAAGGTGATTTGGGAAGGGAGAGGATTTGGGGAGGGTGAGGATTTGAGATAGGAGGTGAGATTTGTGCTAGGAGGGGGTGATTTGGGGAGAGGGAGAGAATGTGAGATGGGAGGGGGGATTTTGGGGAGGGATAAGGATTTGAGATGGTTAGGGGTGTTTGGCATCTTTGCCTGGGTGCTAGATGACCTTGTCCCGGCCCTGACTAGGGAAATCTTCCAGCCAGGGAATGAGGCGGGGCTCTATCCGACTTGCTGCAGCTTCTAATGTACATTGTGAGAAGCTCACAGTGTGCGGTGAAATCAGAGTAAGTAATTTCAGTTCAGGAGAGGAGTCGGTACTGTAGAAGATATAACACAACGCTCCTGACCGCGTCCTACACAGAGGTTACGCCATGCTGAGGTTCCTCTACACACTGTGGGTCAGAGGGCCCCTGGGGGACATAGCAGGGGCCCCGGGTAGAGCTGATGTGAGGGGTGAGTGCAGAGGTGTCGGGAAGACACAAGTGGGAGATATTAATGGAGGAGCCTCTAAATCTCAGGGATTTTACGGCTGACATGGTGACCAGATGTGCGCTGGTATTTCTGGGAGAATTATGGCCGCTCCGAGGGGTTGCTCCTCTACAGAACGCCGCTCAGAAATATATATACGCCGCGTGCGTGCCGCTCCTGACTTCCCCTCTACAATTTGGGGGCTTCGGGGGGAACGAGCGGACTTCTAAAAACACGCTTTGATCGGAAGCAGTTTGCAGCAAGGCGCTCTGGGATGAATGCCGCAATAGGCGGAGGTCCGCAGGTGGGGTCTCCGGGCTCGGCCATCCACAGGTGGGTTCTCCGGGCTCGGCCATCCACAGGTGGGGTCTCCGGGCTCGTCTGTCCTCAGGTAGGGTCTCCGGGCTCATCTGTCCTCAGGTGGGGTCTCCGGGCTCGTCTGCCCTCAGGTTGGGTCTCCGGGCTTGTCCGTCTGCAGGTGGGGACTCCGGGCTCGTCTGCCCTCAGGTTGGGTCTCCGGGCTCGTCTGCCCTCAGGTTGGGTCTCCGGGCTTGTCCGTCTGCAGGTGGGGACTCCGGGCTCGTCTGCCCTCAGGTTGGGTCTCCGGGCTCGTCTGCCCTCAGGTTGGGTCTCCGGGCTTGTCCGTCTGCAGGTGGGGACTCCGGGCTCATCTGTCCTCAGGTGGGGTCTCCGGGCTCGTCTGCCCTCAGGTGGGGTCTCCGGGCTCGTCTGCCCTCAGGTTGGGTCTCCGGGCTTGTCCGTCTGCAGGTGGGGACTCCGGGCTCGTCTGCCCTCAGGTTGGGTCTCCGGGCTCGTCTGCCCTCAGGTTGGGTCTCCGGGCTTGTCCGTCTGCAGGTGGGGACTCCGGGCTCATCTGTCCTCAGGTGGGGTCTCCGGGCTCATCTGTCCTCAGGTGGGGTCTCCGGGCTCGTCTGCCCTCAGGTTGGGTCTCCGGGCTTGTCTGTCCTCAGGTTGGGTCTCCGGGCTTGTCCGTCTGCAGGTGGGGACTCCGGGCTCGTTTGTCCTCAGGTGGGGTCTCCGGGCTCGGCCATCCACAGGTGGGGTCTCTGGGCTCGTCCGTCCTCAGGTTGGGTCTCCGGGCTCGTCTGTCCTCAGGTGGGGTCTATAGGCTCGTCTGTCCTCAGGTGGGGTCTCTGGGGCCGTCCATCCGCAGGTGGGGTCTCCGGGCTCGTCCATCCTCAGGTGGTGTCTCCGGGCTCATCCGTCCTCAGGTGGTGTCTCCGGGCTCGTCCGTCCTCAGGTTGGGTCTCCGGGCTCGTCTGTCCTCAGGTGGGGTCTATAGGCTCGTCTGTCCTCAGGTGGGGTCTCTGGGGCCGTCCATCCGCAGGTGGGGTCTCCGGGCTCGTCCATCCTCAGGTGGTGTCTCCGGGCTCGTCCGTCCTCAGGTGGTGTCTCCGGGCTCGTCCGTCCTCAGGTGGTGTCTCCGGGCTCGTCCGTCCTCAGGTGGTGTCTCCGGGCTCGTCCGTCCTCAGGTTGGGTCTCCGGGCTCGTCTGTCCTCAGGTGGGGTCTATAGGCTCGTCTGTCCTCAGATGGGGTCTCTGGGGCCGTCCATCCGCAGGTGGTGTCTCCGGGCTCGTCCATCCTCAGGTGGTGTCTCCGGGCTCGTCCGTCCTCAGGTGGGGTCTCTGGGGTCGTCCATCTACAGGTGGGGTCTCCGGGCACGTCCAGAGCAGCGCTGAGAGGGTTAAAGGCGTACCTCCCCCCCCCCTTATCCGGGTGGGAACAGCTGTTCTCTGGCACACACACGCAGCTCTTATATTAGAATCCCACATCCTTTTATTAGTCCCTCGTGCTGTGACAGGGCGACATGTGTGTGACAGGCGCGGACGGGATTAGCGGCTCCCCGGGGCCCCAAGCTCTTTTCCTCCATACATGGTGGCCCCTGCGTGCCATTATTAGAGGAATGGGAGGAATACGGGGGATGCCACTGCTGACCACTCCTGAAAATGTTACCGATGTGCCAGTCACCATAATCCCCCCACCCACCACAAGTATGCGGGCAGTGAAGTCCGAGCCGCATCACAACACCTCATCTCCATGATGCTTCCATCACAATCAATGCCAACTGGCATTTTCATAAGGACCAATCCATGGATTTCTCTTTGAAAAGTCTTCCAGGTATGTATTACCTCTCACAGGGATCACAGGACTCCCCTGGCAATGCATTCTTCAGGAGGGGAGACTGAGGAAATGACTCCTCCTCCTTCTACAAAGTTACAATGTACAGTCTGATCACCGGGGGAGGGGAGACTGAGGAAATGACTCCTCCCCCTTCTACAAAGTTACAATGTACAGTCTGATCACTGGGAGGAGGGGAGACTGAGGAAATGACTCCTCCTCCTTCTACAAAGTTACAATGTACAGTCTGATCACTGGGGGAGGGGAGACAGAGGAAATGACTCCTCCCCCTTCTACAAAGTTACAATGTACAGTCTGATCACTGGGAGGAGGGGAGACTGAGGAAATGACTCCTCCTCCTTCTACAAAGTTACAATGTACAGTCTGGTCACCGGGGGAAGGGAAGACTGAGGAAATGACTCCTCCCCTTCTACAAAGTTACAATGTACAGTCTGATCACTGGGGGAGGGGAGACTGAGGAAATGACTCCTCCCCCTTCTACAAAGTTACAATGTACAGTCTGATCACTGGGGGAGGGGAGACTGAGGAAATGACTCCTCCCCCTTCTACAAAGTTACAATGTACAGTCTGATCACTGGGGGAGGGGAGACTGAGGAAATGACTCCTCCCCCTTCTACAAAGTTACAATGTACAGTCTGATCACCGGAGGAGGGGAGACTGAGGAAATGACTCCTCCCCCTTCTACAAAGTTACAATGTACAGTCTGATCACTGGGAGGAGGGGAGACTGAGGAAATGACTCCTCCCCCTTCTACAAAGTTACCATGTAAAGTCTGATCACCGGGGGAGGGGAGACTGAGGAAATGACTCCTCCCCCTTCTACAAAGTTACAATGTAAAGTCTGATCACCGGGGGAGGGGAGACTGATGACATCATAGCAGCCTAGGCAAAGCCTGTGGAATGGAGTAGAAGGAAAGGTTTCCCGGCCAGTGATCTGTATCTGTACAGTATATGGAGTATTCATAGACTGCTCTATTTACTGACAGGTCCACTTTAAGCATTTGATCACCACGTGTGATTTGCGTGCACTGATTTTTTTTAAAGCATTCTTTTCCAATTTAGCATGGAATTTTACGAGGTAGCTGAGGTCCTGACCCGGGACACGGACAGAAATACAGAGGGGATATTAAAGTGGAGTTTAGGATCTGTTCCCACCATGCCACATGTCAATATACCGCAACCCCCCCTCCCCCCCCGAGCATCGAATGAGGTATGAAAACCTCACATGTCCTCCCCGGCAATCACACAGAAGGGATTTCAGTGCCCGTCTCCTCCTCTCCATTCATACAGAAAATATAAGTATATATAGTGTCTATGTCCTCCTCCTCTCCGATCATACATGACATGTCATAGTACACACGGCTCACGTGTCCTCCTCCTCCTCTCTGATCATACATGACATGTCATAGTACACACGGCTCACTCTTCCTCCTCTCTGATCATACATGACATGTCATAGTACACACGGCTCACGTGTCCTCCTCTCCAATCATACGTGGCATGACATAGTACACACAGCTCACGTGTCCTCCTCCTCTCCGATCATACATGACATGTCATAGTACACACGGCTCACGTGTCCTCCTCTCCGATCATACATGACATGTCATAGTACACACAGCTCACGTGTCCTTCTCCTCTCCGATCATACATGACATGTCATAGTACACACAGCTCACGTGTCCTTCTCCTCTCCGATCATACATGACATGTCATAGTACACACGGCTCACGTGTCCTCCTCCTCTCCGATCATACATGTCATAGTACACACGGCTCACGTGTCCTCCTCTCCAATCATACATGACATGTCATAGTACACACGGCTCACATGTCCTCCTCCACTCCGATCATACATGACATGTCATAGTACACACGGCTCACGTGTCCTCCTCTCCGATCAAACATGACATGTCATAGTACACACGGCTCACGTGTCCTTCTCCTCTCCGATCATACATGTCATAGTACACACGGCTCACGTGTCCTCCTCCACTCCGATCATACATGACATGTCATAGTACACACGGTTCACGTGTCCTCCTCTCCGATCATACATGACATGTCATAGTACACACGGTTCACGTGTCCTCCTCTCCGATCATACATGACATGTCATAGTACACACGGCTCACGTGTCCTCCTCTCCGATCAAACATGACATGTCATAGTACACACGGCTCACGTGTCCTTCTCCTCTCCGATCATACATGTCATAGTACACACGGCTCACGTGTCCTCCTCCACTCCGATCATACATGACATGTCATAGTACACACGGTTCACGTGTCCTCCTCTCCGATCATACATGACATGTCATAGTACACACGGTTCACGTGTCCTCCTCTCCGATCATACATGACATGTCATAGTACACACGGCTCACGTGTCCTACTCTCCGATCATACATGACATGTCATAGTACACACGGCTCACGTGTCCTCCTCCTCTCCGATCATACATGACATGTCATAGTACACACGGCTCACGTGTCCTTCTCCTCTCCGATCATACATGTCATAGTACACACGGCTCACGTGTCCTCCTCCACTCCGATCATACATGACATGTCATAGTACACACGGTTCACGTGTCCTCCTCTCCGATCATACATGACATGTCATAGTACACACGGTTCACGTGTCCTCCTCTCCGATCATACATGACATGTCATAGTACACACGGCTCACGTGTCCTACTCTCCGATCATACATGACATGTCATAGTACACACGGCTCACGTGTCCTCCTCCTCTCTGATCATACATGACATGTCATAGTACACACGGCTCACGTGTCCTCCTCCTCTCCGATCATACATGACATGTCATAGTACACACGGCTCACGTGTCCTCCTCCTCTCCGATCATACATGACATGTCATAATACACACGGCTCACGTGTCCTCCTCCTCTCCGATCATACATGACATGTCATAGCACACACGGCTCACGTGTCCTCCTCCTCTCCGATCATACATGACATCTCATAGTACACACGGCTCACATGTCCTCGTCCTCTCTGATCATACATGACATGTCATAGTACACACGGCTCACATTTCCTCCTCTCCGATCATACATGACATGTCATAGTACACACGGCTCACGTGTCGTCCTCCTCCTCCTCTCTGATCATACATGACATGTCATAGTACACACGGCTCACATGTCCTCCTCCTCTCCGATCATACATGACATGTCATAGTACACATGGCTCACGTGTCCTCCGCTCCGATCATACATGACATATCATAGTACACACGGCTCACGTGTCCTTCTCTCCGATCATACATGACATGTCATAGTACACATGGCTCACGTGTCCTCCTCTCCGATCATACATGAAATTTCATAGTACACACGGCTCACGTGTCCTCCTCCACTCCGATCATACATGACATGTCCTAGTACACCCGGCTCATGTGTCCTCCTCCTCTCCGATCATACATGACATGTCATAGTACACACGGCTCACGTGTCCTCCTCTCCGATCATACATGACATGTCATAGTACACACAGCTCACGTGTCCTTCTCCTCTCCGATCATACATGACATGTCATAGTACACACAGCTCACGTGTCCTTCTCCTCTCCGATCATACATGACATGTCATAGTACACACGGCTCACGTGTCCTCCTCCTCTCCGATCATACATGTCATAGTACACACGGCTCACGTGTCCTCCTCTCCAATCATACATGACATGTCATAGTACACACGGCTCACTTGTCCTCCTCCACTCCGATCATACATGACATGTCATAGTACACACGGCTCACGTGTCCTCCTCTCCGATCAAACATGACATGTCATAGTACACACGGCTCACGTGTCCTTCTCCTCTCCGATCATACATGTCATAGTACACACGGCTCACGTGTCCTCCTCCACTCCGATCATACATGACATGTCATAGTACACACGGTTCACGTGTCCTCCTCTCCGATCATACATGACATGTCATAGTACACACGGTTCACGTGTCCTCCTCTCCGATCATACATGACATGTCATAGTACACACGGCTCACGTGTCCTCCTCTCCGATCAAACATGACATGTCATAGTACACACGGCTCACGTGTCCTTCTCCTCTCCGATCATACATGACATGTCATAGTACACACGGCTCACGTGTCCTCCTCCACTCCGATCATACATGACATGTCATAGTACACACGGTTCACGTGTCCTCCTCTCCGATCATACATGACATGTCATAGTACACACGGTTCACGTGTCCTCCTCTCCGATCATACATGACATGTCATAGTACACACGGCTCACGTGTCCTACTCTCCGATCATACATGACATGTCATAGTACACACGGCTCACGTGTCCTCCTCCTCTCCGATCATACATGACATGTCATAGTACACACGGCTCACGTGTCCTTCTCCTCTCCGATCATACATGTCATAGTACACACGTCTCACGTGTCCTCCTCCACTCCGATCATACATGACATGTCATAGTACACACGGTTCACGTGTCCTCCTCTCCGATCATACATGACATGTCATAGTACACACGGTTCACGTGTCCTCCTCTCCGATCATACATGACATGTCATAGTACACACGGCTCACGTGTCCTACTCTCCGATCATACATGACATGTCATAGTACACACGGCTCACGTGTCCTCCTCCTCTCTGATCATACATGACATGTCATAGTACACACGGCTCACGTGTCCTCCTCCTCTCCGATCATACATGACATGTCATAGTACACACGGCTCACGTGTCCTCCTCCTCTCCGATCATACATGACATGTCATAATACACACGGCTCACGTGTCCTCCTCCTCTCCGATCATACATGACATGTCATAGCACACACGGCTCACGTGTCCTCCTCCTCTCCGATCATACATGACATCTCATAGTACACACGGCTCACATGTCCTCGTCCTCTCTGATCATACATGACATGTCATAGTACACACGGCTCACATTTCCTCCTCTCCGATCATACATGACATGTCATAGTACACACGGCTCACGTGTCGTCCTCCTCCTCCTCTCTGATCATACATGACATGTCATAGTACACACGGCTCACATGTCCTCCTCCTCTCCGATCATACATGACATGTCATAGTACACATGGCTCACGTGTCCTCCGCTCCGATCATACATGACATATCATAGTACACACGGCTCACGTGTCCTTCTCTCCGATCATACATGACATGTCATAGTACACATGGCTCACGTGTCCTCCTCTCCGATCATACATGAAATTTCATAGTACACACGGCTCACGTGTCCTCCTCCACTCCGATCATACATGACATGTCCTAGTACACCCGGCTCATGTGTCCTCCTCCTCTCCGATCATACATGACATGTCATAGTACACACGGCTCACGTGTCTTCCTTCTCTCCGATCATACGTGACATGTCATAGTACACACGGCTCATGTGTCCGCCTCCTCTCCGATCATACATGACATGTCATAGTACACATGGCTCACGTGTCCTCCTCCTCTCCGATCATACATGACATGTCATAGTACACACAGCTCACGTGTCCTCCTCCTCCTCTCCGATCATACATGACATGTCATAGTACACACGGCTCACGTGTCCTCCTCCTCCTCTCCGATCATACATGCCATGTCATAGTACACACCGCTCACGTGTCCTCCTCCTACTCTCCGATCATACATGACATGTCATAGTACACACGGCTCACGTGTCCTCCTCCTCTCCGATCATACATGACATGTCATAGTACACACGGCTCACGTGTCCTCCTCCTACTCTCCGATCATACATGACATGTCATAGTACACACGGCTCACGTGTCCTCCTCCTCTCCGATCATACATGACATGTCATAGTACACACGGCTCACGTGTCCTCCTCCTCCTCTCCGATCATACATGACATGTCATAGTACACATGGCTCATGTGTCCTCCTCCTCTCCGATCATACATGACATGTCATAGTACACACGGCTCACGTGTCCTCCTCCTCCTCTCCGATCATACATGACATGTCATAGTACACACGGCTCACGTGTCCTCCTCCTCTCCGATCATACATGACATGTCATAGTACACACGGCTCACGTGTCCTCCTCCTTTTCGATCATACATGACATGTCATAGTACACACGGCTCACGTGTCCTCCTCTCCAATCATACATGACATGTCATAGTACGCACGGCTCACGTGTCCTCCTCAACTCCGATCATACATGACATGTCATAGTACACATGGCTCACGTGTCCTCCTCTCTGATCATACATGACATGTCATAGTACACACGGCTCACGGGTCCTTCTCCTGTCCGATAATACATGACATGTCATGTACACACGGCTCACGTGTCCTCCTCCACTCCGATCATACATGACATGCCATAGTACACACGGCTCACATTTCCTCCTCTCTGATCATACATGACATGTCATAGTACACACGGCTCACGTGTCCTCCTCCTCCTCTCTGATCATACATGACATGTCATAGTACACACGGCTCACATGTCCTCCTCCTCTCCGATCATACATGACATGTCATAGTACACACGGCTCACGTGTCCTCCGCTCCGATCATACATGACATATCATAGTACACACGGCTCACGTGTCCTTCTCTCCGATCATACATGACATGTCATAGTACACATGGCTCACGTGTCCTCCTCTCCGATCATACATGACATATCATAGTACACACGGCTCACGTGTCCTTCTCTCCGATCATACATGAAATTTCATAGTACACACGGCTCACGTGTCCTCCTCCACTCCGATCATACATGACATGTCCTAGTACACCCGGCTCATGTGTCCTCCTCCTCTCCGATCATACATGACATGTCATAGTACACACGGCTCACGTGTCTTCCTTCTCTCCGATCATACGTGAAATGTCATAGTACACACGGCTCACGTGTCCTCCTCCTCCTCTCCGATCATACATGACATGTCATAGTACACATGGCTCATGTGTCCTCCTCCTCTCCGATCATACATGACATGTCATAGTACACACGGCTCACGTGTCCTCCTCCTCCTCTCCGATCATACATGACATGTCATAGTACACACGGCTCACGTGTCCTCCTCCTCTCCGATCATACATGACATGTCATAGTACACACGGCTCACGTGTCCTCCTCCTTTTCGATCATACATGACATGTCATAGTACACACGGCTCACGTGTCCTCCTCTCCAATCATACATGACATGTCATAGTACACACGGCTCACGTGTCTTCCTCCTCTCCGATCATACATGACATGTCATAGTACACACGGCTCACGTGTCCTCCTCTCCAATCATACGTGGCATGACATAGTACACACAGCTCACGTGTCCTCCTCCTCTCCGATCATACATGACATGTCATAGTACACACGGCTCACGTGTCCTCCTCTCCGATCATACATGACATGTCATAGTACACACAGCTCACGTGTCCTTCTCTCCGATCATACATGACATGTCATAGTACACACGGCTCACGTGTCCTCCTCCTCTCCGATCATACATGTCATAGTACACACGGCTCACGTGTCCTCCTCTCCAATCATACATGACATGTCATAGTACACACGGCTCACATGTCCTCCTCCACTCCGATCATACATGACATGTCATAGTACACACGGCTCACGTGTCCTCCTCTCCGATCAAACATGACATGTCATAGTACACACGGCTCACGTGTCCTTCTCCTCTCCGATCATACATGTCATAGTACACACGGCTCACGTGTCCTCCTCCACTCCGATCATACATGACATGTCATAGTACACACGGTTCACGTGTCCTCCTCTCCGATCATACATGACATGTCATAGTACACACGGTTCACGTGTCCTCCTCTCCGATCATACATGACATATCATAGTACACACGGCTCACGTGTCCTCCTCTCCGATCAAACATGACATGTCATAGTACACACGGCTCACGTGTCATTCTCCTCTCCGATCATACATGTCATAGTACACACAGCTCACGTGTCCTCCTCCACTCCGATCATACATGACATGTCATAGTACACACGGTTCACGTGTCCTCCTCTCCGATCATACATGACATGTCATAGTACACACGGTTCACGTGTCCTCCTCTCCGATCATACATGACATGTCATAGTACACACGGCTCACGTGTCCTACTCTCCGATCATACATGACATGTCATAGTACACACGGCTCACGTGTCCTCCTCCTCTCTGATCATACATGACATGTCATAGTACACACGGCTCACGTGTCCTCCTCCTCTCCGATCATACATGACATGTCATAGTACACACGGCTCACGTGTCCTCCTCCTCTCCGATCATACATGACATGTCATAATACACACGGCTCACGTGTCCTCCTCCTCTCCGATCATACATGACATGTCATAGCACACACGGCTCACGTGTCCTCCTCCTCTCCGATCATACATGACATGTCATAGTACACACGGCTCACATGTCCTCGTCCTCTCTGATCATACATGACATGTCATAGTACACACGGCTCACATTTCCTCCTCTCCGATCATACATGACATGTCATAGTACACACGGCTCACGTGTCGTCCTCCTCCTCCTCTCTGATCATACATGACATGTCATAGTACACACGGCTCACATGTCCTCCTCCTCTCCGATCATACATGACATGTCATAGTACACATGGCTCACGTGTCCTCCGCTCCGATCATACATGACATATCATAGTACACACGGCTCACGTGTCCTTCTCTCCGATCATACATGACATGTCATAGTACACATGGCTCACGTGTCCTCCTCTCCGATCATACATGAAATTTCATAGTACACACGGCTCACGTGTCCTCCTCCACTCCGATCATACATGACATGTCCTAGTACACCCGGCTCATGTGTCCTCCTCCTCTCCGATCATACATGACATGTCATAGTACATACGGCTCACGTGTCTTCCTTCTCTCCGATCATACGTGACATGTCATAGTACACACGGCTCATGTGTCCGCCTCCTCTCCGATCATACATGACATGTCATAGTACACATGGCTCACGTGTCCTCCTCCTCTCCGATCATACATGACATGTCATAGTACACACAGCTCACGTGTCCTCCTCCTCCTCTCCGATCATACATGACATGTCATAGTACACACGGCTCACGTGTCCTCCTCCTCCTCCTCTCCGATCATACATGCCATGTCATAGTACACACCGCTCACGTGTCCTCCTCCTACTCTCCGATCATACATGACATGTCATAGTACACACGGCTCACGTGTCCTCCTCCTCTCCGATAATACATGACATGTCATAGTACACACGGCTCACGTGTCCTCCTCCTACTCTCCGATCATACATGACATGTCATAGTACACACGGCTCACGTGTCCTCCTCCTCTCCGATCATACATGACATGTCATAGTACACACGGCTCACGTGTCCGCCTCCTCCTCTCCGATCATACATGACATGTCATAGTACACATGGCTCATGTGTCCTCCTCCTCTCCGATCATACATGACATGTCATAGTACACACGGCTCACGTGTCCTCCTCCTCCTCCTCTCCGATCATACATGACATGTCATAGTACACACGGCTCACGTGTCCTCCTCCTCTCCGATCATACATGACATGTCATAGTACACACGGCTCACGTGTCCTCCTTCTTTTCGATCATACATGACATGTCATAGTACACACGGCTCACGTGTCCTCCTCTCCAATCATACATGACATGTCATAGTACGCACGGCTCACGTGTCCTCCTCAACTCCGATCATACATGACATGTCATAGTACACATGGCTCACGTGTCCTCCTCTCTGATCATACATGACATGTCATAGTACACACGGCTCACGGGTCCTTCTCCTGTCCGATAATACATGACATATCATGTACACACGGCTCACGTGTCCTCCTCCACTCCGATCATACATGACATGCCATAGTACACACGGCTCACATTTCCTCCTCCCTGATCATACATGACATGTCATAGTACACACGGCTCACGTGTCCTCCTCCTCCTCTCTGATCATACATGACATGTCATAGTACACACGGCTCACATGTCCTCCTCCTCTCCGATCATACATGTCATAGTACACACGGCTCACGTGTCCTCCGCTCCGATCATACATGACATATCATAGTACACACGGCTCACGTGTCCTTCTCTCCGATCATACATGACATGTCATAGTACACATGGCTCACGTGTCCTCCTCTCCGATCATACATGACATATCATAGTACACACGGCTCACGTGTCCTTCTCTCCGATCATACATGAAATTTCATAGTACACACGGCTCACGTGTCCTCCTCCACTCCGATCATACATGACATGTCCTAGTACACCCGGCTCATGTGTCCTCCTCCTCTCCGATCATACATGACATGTCATAGTACACATGGCTCACGTGTCTTCCTTCTCTCCGATCATACGTGACATGTCATAGTACACACGGCTCACGTGTCCTCCTCCTCCTCTCCGATCATACATGACATGTCATAGTACACATGGCTCATGTGTCCTCCTCCTCTCCGATCATACATGACATGTCATAGTACACACGGCTCACGTGTCCTCCTCCTCCTCTCCGATCATACATGACATGTCATAGTACACACGGCTCACGTGTCCTCCTCCTCTCCGATCATACATGACATGTCATAGTACACACGGCTCACGTGTCCTCCTCCTTTTCGATCATACATGACATGTCATAGTACACACGGCTCACGTGTCCTCCTCTCCAATCATACATGACATGTCATAGTACGCACGGCTCACGTGTCCTCCTCCACTCCGATCATACATGACATGTCATAGTACACATGGCTCACGTGTCCTCCTCTCTGATCATACATGACATGTCATAGTACACACGGCTCACGGGTCCTTCTCCTGTCCGATAATACATGACATGTCATGTACACACGGCTCACGTGTCCTCCTCCACTCCGATCATACATGACATGCCATAGTACACACGGCTCACATTTTCTCCTCTCTGATCATACATGACATGTCATAGTACACACGGCTCACATGTCCTCCTCCTCTCCGATCATACATGACATGTCATAGTACACACGGCTCACGTGTCCTCCGCTCCGATCATACATGACATATCATAGTACACACGGCTCACGTGTCCTTCTCTCCGATCATACATGACATGTCATAGTACACATGGCTCACGTGTCCTCCTCTCCGATCATACATGACATATCATAGTACACATGGCTCACGTGTCCTTCTCTCCGATCATACATGAAATTTCATAGTACACATGGCTCACGTGTCCTCCTCCACTCCGATTATACATGACATGTCCTAGTACACCCGGCTCATGTGTCCTCCTCCTCTCCGTTCATACATGACATGTCATAGTACACACGGCTCACGTGTCTTCCTTCTCTCCGATCATACGTGACATGTCATAGTACACACGGCTCACGTGTCCGCCTCCTCTCCGATCATACATGACATGTCATAGTACACACGGCTCACGTGTCCTCCTCCTCTCCGATCATACATGACATGTCATAGTACACACGGCTCACATGTCCTCGTCCTCTCTGATCATACATGACATGTCATAGTACACACGGCTCACGTGTCCTCCTCCTCTCATACATGACATGTCATAGTACACATGGCTCACGTGTCCTCCTCCTCTCCGATCATACATGACATGTCATAGTACACACGGCTCACATGTCCTCCTCTCCGATCATACATGACATGTCATAGTACACACGGCTCATGTGTCCTCCTCCTCTCCGATCATACATTACATGTCATAGTACACACAGCTCACATGTCCTCCTCTCCGATCATACATGACATGTCATAGTACACACGGCTCACGTGTCCTCCTCTAAGATCATACATGACATGTCATAGTACACACGGCTCACGTGTCCTCCTCTCCAATCATACATGACATGCCATAGTACACACGGCTCACATTTCCTCCTCTCCGATCATACATGACATGTCATAGTACACACGGCTCACGTGTCGTCCTCCTCCTCCTCTCTGATCATACATGACATGTCATAGTACACACGGCTCACATGTCCTCCTCCTCTCCGATCATACATGACATGTCATAGTACACACGGCTCACGTGTCCTCCGCTCTGATCATACATGACATATCATAGTACACACGGCTCACGTGTCCTTCTCTCCGATCATACATGACATGTCATAGTACACATGGCTCACGTGTCCTCCTCTCCGATCATACATGACATATCATAGTACACACGGCTCACGTGTCCTTCTCTCCGATCATACATGAAATTTCATAGTACACACGGCTCACGTGTCCTCCTCCACTCCGATCATACATGACATGTCCTAGTACACCCGGCTCATGTGTCCTCCTCCTCTCCGATCATACATGACATGTCATAGTACACACGGCTCACGTGTCTTCCTTCTCTCCGATCATACGTGACATGTCATAGTACACACGGCTCATGTGTCCGCCTCCTCTCCGATCATACATGACATGTCATAGTACACATGGCTCACGTGTCCTCCTCCTCTCCGATCATACATGACATGTCATAGTACACACAGCTCACGTGTCCTCCTCCTCCTCTCTGATCATACATGACATGTCATAGTACACACCGCTCACGTGTCCTCCTCCTCCTCTCCGATCATACATGACATGTCATAGTACACACGGCTCACGTGTCCTCCTCCTCCTCCTCTCCGATCATACATGCCATGTCATGTACACACGGCTCACGTGTCCTCCTCCTACTCTCCGATCATACATGACATGTCATAGTACACACGGCTCACGTGTCCTCCTCCTCTCCGATCATACATGACATGTCATAGTACACACGGCTCACGTGTCCTCCTTCTCTCCGATCTTACATGACATGTCATAGTACACATGGCTCACGTGTCCTCCTCTCTGATCATACATGACATGTCTTAGTACACACGGTTCACGTGTCCTCCTCCTCTCCGATCATACATAACATGTCATAGTACACACGGCTCACGTGTCCTCCTCCTCTCTGATTATACATGACATGTCATAGTACACACGGCTCACGTGTCCTCCTCCTCTCCAATCATACACGACATATCAGAGAACATGCAGCATACAGGTTCTCCCCCTCTCGGGTCATATATGACATATTGGAGTACACACAGCTCACATGCCCTCCTTCTCTCTGGTCATATATGACATATCATACTACACACAGCTCACGTGTCCTTCTCCTCTCCAGTCATATATGACATATCATACTACACACAGCTCACGTGTTGGCCCGCAGGATGTTTTTATTTCCTGGTTGGATCGGTGACGTCGGGAAGATCCAGCTGGTTGAAGCTGCAGCCAACAACACAATACACAACAAGGGAAAGAGTTATTCATAGATCAAAGAGAGACAGAACGCGGCGCAGTCACTTCCCACAACCGCCAGAGACACGCTAACCGCACATTGTACACACAGGAACACAACTGCCTAACATGTACACAGCATACACTGCCAAGACAACACTGATCACAGAGATGTGCAAGACAAACCTAAAGAACACACACATATATATATACACATAGCTACAAACACAGTGCAGGCAGCACACATACACACACAAACACACACACACACACACATGTGCAAACACACAGTGCAGCACACATACACACACATACACACACATGCAGGGCAGCACCCACCCACTGCCAGAAAAATGTCTTTGTGTTGGCATACACTCTGTGGGAATTAGCGGGGGGTGACAACGGGGGAGGGGGAGTTTTGAGGACATTTTCTGATCTGCTTTCTTTGTTTAACAAACTATTTGTCACCATTGTTAGAATATTTCTGTTATTTTACATAATGACTGAATCCTTTGGGCGTAACATGTGGCAGGAGAAGACAGTGCAAAACACACAAATATGTGTATGTCCTCATCACACACACACATAGACACATAGCACACACATAGATGATAGACACTCATGACAAACACTCATCTATGATATAAGCTCACACACACATTTACTGAGAATGATAAATTGGAAGGCCGGGTACCGGCCTGAAGTTATGGGAGGAGCCCGGAGGGTATTTAAGCAGCCCAAAGGCCGCCGGTCTTTGTCGGTTTCCTGTGCGTGATATCTGATACGTCAGACATCTAGGACCGACTCGTTCGTGACAAGCGCTCTTGGTGCCGGCTCGTGAGCTCCGTTTTTCGTCTGTCCGTCTTCTCTTGTTGCAGTCCCGTGTTCCGTGTTCGTAAGTTGTGTCGTCCCTTCGTGTCGCACTCGTGTCGTCGAGTCGCAGTTCGTACAAAGAGTCTGGTTCGGCTGTCGCAGGTAGGGCTTCGGCTCCCATGTTTTACGTTCTCATGCACTGCTTATCATGTCACTAAACTGTGATCTGCGTAGCTCACGAGCCACGCGCTGCTTGTCTCGAAACCTAAACACTTACTCGCACGTTTTTGTTGTACCCGATCGGGAGCCACCTAACGGCACGCACATTCAGGGCCGCCCGCCACAGACACTCCGACCGATGTCGCATCCGGCACTTAGGGTTCCCTTACACGAGCGGGCTACACAGTCTCCGAATCGTTCAACATAACTCACGCACGGGTGCCGTTCGCACTCACACGTATCGTTCATGTCCTGCCATTATCCGAATTGGTGGCGCTAGCGAGCGTGCCGAATCGCTATTATATTCCGAAGCACTGTTGGCATTCTAGTTGTACGTATCACTTCGACCGTGTCGAAACATTTCACGAATTAGCATGACAATCATTTCATCATTTCAAACGTGGCTAACGTATCAGGCCATTCGGTCATGCTAAATCATTTCGCATCAGTTAATCAGGGCGTTCATGCCATCGCTTCGATCCTGGTCCGGTCGCATCCACGCATGCTCCGATCGGGGCGATCCAGATGCACGACTACCCGGCCTCATTTCGATACATGCGCCAAGGGCGGAATCACATTACTGGCTGCGGGCATTCCTGATTCTTGCCCCTGTCATGGCATATCATTTCGGTCACTTTACCACGCCCGGCATGAATGCAGTCACTTCCCCGCACTAATTCGTGTCGGCGTGCCCTAGGCACGGCCTCATTTCTATACATGCGCCAAGGGCAGAATCGCATCACTGGTTGCGTACATTCCAGATTCTGGCCCCTGTCATGGTATCTCATTTCTGTCACCTTACCACGCCCGGCGTGAATGTAGTCACTTCTTCGCACTAAATTCGGGTCGGCGTGCCCTAGGCACGGCCTCATTTCAATACATGCGCCAAGGGCGGAATCGCATCACTGGTTGCGTACATTCCTGATTCTTGCCCCTGTCATGGTATCTCATTTCTGTCACCTTACCACGCCCGGCGTGAATATAGTCACCTCTTCGCACTAAATTCGTGTCGGCGTGCCCTAGGCACGGCCTCATTTCAATACATGCGCCAAGGGCGGAATCGCATCACTGGTTTGCGTACATTCCTGATTCTTGCCCCTGTCATGGTATCTCATTTCTGTCACCCTACCACGCCCGGCATGAATGGAGTCACTTCTTCGCACTAAATTCGTGTCGGCGTGCCCCAGGCACGGCCTCATTTCAATACATGCGCCAAGGGCGGAATCGCATCACTGGTTTACGTACATTCCTGATTCTTGCCCCTGTCATGGTATCTCATTTCTGTCACCCTACCACGCCCGGCAGGAATGGAGTCACTTCTTCGCACTAAATTCGTGTCGGCGTGCCCTAGGCTCGGCCTCATTTCAATACATGCGCCAGGGGCGGATTCCCAAAAAAAAAAAAAAAAAAAAAAAAAAACTTTGATTCTTGCCCTTGTCATTTCTGTGTCACCTTACCACGCCCGGTGTTAATTGGTCACCCGCTTGTACGAATTCGTGCCGGCGTGCCCTAGGCCGGCCGCATTTCAAAAAAAAAAAAAAAAAAAAGGGGGGGAGCTTGGAGTCGGACTCGGTGGCAGCTGGATGTCACAGTTCGGCCTCAGCATACCTAGGCAGTCGGCCTAGTTTCATGGTGGCCTCATTCTGTACGTGCTCCAGAGTCCGGCCCACAGTCACCCCCATACGGTACGAACGGGCCGGGCCCTGTCACGGGAAGTTCATTCAGTAAGGCAACGTGTCAAGTCAGTCGTTCGTGTTGTCATCTGTCAGTTGATCCCACAGCGATCTCGGCAGTCGACTCAAGTCACTATCGCCTGTTGTTATCATCTGCGTTGGGTTCCGTCGCTCTGGACGGCAGCAGTTTTAGGCTCTTAAATAGGTATTTTTTCTCACACTCTCTCAGGTCAGTCGGATTCAGTAGGTCCACCTGCGCCAACTTGATCAGGGTTCCAGCAGATAAAAAAAAAAAAAAAAAAACCACAGGGGCACGGGGGGCTCCTGCTTTCTTGTGGCAGGTACGTATATCATAGGTGACACGTCCAAACTCATTTCTTGTCACCTTTTAGGCCCAGCCTGCAGACACGTGACCAGTCTACCAAGTTACAGGTCTTGGCAGCCGCCATGTCGTCAGTTGGCAGCGATGACCTCAGCACCCCACTATCTCCGGCGTCAGCCTCCGAGGCTGGCAGTGTCCAGTCTCTTAGGGCATGGACAATTCCCAGGCTGTCCGCCGAGCTGAGACGCAGAGGGATACCCTTCTCGTCCACGGCCAGGAAGGCGGAGCTATTCAGGCTTCTCTTCCCACCACCGGCCGCAGCAAGCCCCAGCAGCCAGCAGGCGTCTCTGGAATCGATTTCAGCCGCCGTTGCCCAGCTACACACCCTCGTGTCTTCCCTGTCTTCCTCAATCGTGGAGGTCCAGGACAGGGTGTCTCGTCTAGAGGCCAGCCCGGCTGCCACGGTTCCGGACCTCGTGGTGGTCCCAGCCATCAGTGCACCGGCCGCAGGTAGTGAGCTTGCCACGCCTACCGTTCACCCTTCCCACCTGGTGCCACCCAGCGTAAGGAAGGACATTCTAGAGGGCAAAGACGTCAATCTGGCCTCACTCTTGATCTCGGTCCATGACTTGGCCGAGAACAAGGCCTACACCTGGGGGGATGTCTCGGTGGTGTTGAAAGCGAAGGATCCGAGGCTCAACAGGAAGCTCACGGTGCCCGAATTCACGCTCGCTTTCGGCATGTTTAGAGACGTGCTGTGCTCAGCCTCCCCCGGCAGACGGGAAGAGCTGGACCTCTACCTCCATTTGATCGTAGACCTGGGCCACAAATACGGTGGCTCAGCGTTCTACGACTACCATCGGTCCTTCTCGGCCAAAGCCGCAGCCAGATTCGCACAGTTTCATTTGCCAACGGACTGGAGCGTAGTGGACACGGAGTTGTTCTGCCGCCACTTCGCAGGCCATCGCTCCCCGCTATGTGCTGTCTGTCAGTCAGCGTCTCACACCACGGTCTGGTGTGCCAACGCAGCCTCTGTCCATCCGATAGCTAGCACGGCCTCTGCCAGCACGAGCCAGGCTCAGCAGGCCCCGGTGCAAGGGCGAAAGGTGGACAAATTGGGACGTCCGGTGCGGATGGTTGGGGGAGCCGCCATTTGCAACAATTTTAATTACGGCTCCTGCAATTTCAGCCAGTGCCGGCTCTTGCACGTTTGCACCCTGTGCCAGAGGGCGCACCCCAGGATCCTGTGTGAGGTCAAACAGAAGAGACCATGACTAAGCCGGGTCAATGTCCTTTGGCTCGGCGTTTACCTGACCTCACACCCCACTCCGTCACTCGCCAGCTACCTCATCCGAGGCTTCACTGAGGGGTTTCATACCGGGCTCATCACCCTGCCCCACTCCACCCACGAATGTCCGAATTTACGCTCAGCAGCAACAGACGAGCCAGCGATTGATGTCCTTTTGCAGACGGAGTTGGATCGGGACTTCATGATAGGCCCGTTCTGTCAATCTCCCTTCAGCATCTGGAGGGTTAGCCCTATCGGGCTTGTGCAGGGAAAGTTTTCAAATAAAAAACGTCTGGTGTATGATCTGTCAGCGCCTCATTCTTCCGTCGTTCCCAGTCTCAACTCGCTCATCCCCTCCGAGGAGTTCTCGCTGAAGTACGCTTCGGTAGACATGGCTATCCAGGCCATTCTCAGGGCAGGGGTGGGTGCGTGGCTCTCGAAGGCGGACATATCCGACGCCTTCAAGCTGCTGCCCATCCATCCTTCCTTGTGGTGCTGGCACGGCATCAAGTGGAGGGAGCGATATTATTTCGCGACCAAATTGACCTTCGGGTCTAAAAGTAGTCCTTGGCTATTTGACAAGTTCGCCGAGACCCTGGCGTGGATCCTTCTCCATGAGGCACAGTGCCACGAGGTCATCCATTATTTGGATGACTTCCTTCTGATAGAGCCGCCCGGGGCTCTCCCAGGGGACCTTGGAAAGTTGAGGACGGTTTTCGACAATCTGAACGTCCCCATAGCGGAGCACAAGGTTGACGGCCCGGCACACAAGATCACGTTCTTGGGCGTCGACCTTGACACGTTGGCCATGCAGGCCAGCCTTCCAGCAGATAAGTTGGACCGTATCAGGACGGTTCTGCGAGAATTCACCCGGGGGGGGGGAGGTACTCAGAAGCAACTTCAGTCTCTCCTCGGGATGCTGAACTTTGCCGTGAGGATCATCCCCCAGGGCCGCTCCTTTGTGTCCCGGTTGCTGGTCTTCCTGTCCTACACTCAGGACCCAGACCAGGTCATCAGGCTGGATTCTGCAGCCAGGGCAGATCTGGCCATGTGGGAGCACTTTCTTAGTGATTGGAACGGTGTGTCCCTGTTTATCCCAGTCGTGTCCACGCAGTCACCACAGGTGGTGACCGACGCGGCGGCATCCACAGGATGCGCCGCCATTTTTGGCCATTTGTGGTTCGCCGCCCCGTGGCCTCCTCAAGCACTAGCCACACCGGGCTTCACTACTACGTCAGCCCTCTTTGAGCTCTTCCCTATTGTAGCAGCCGCCCACCTATGGGGTCACCATTGGTCTGGACAGACGGTGGCTTTCTCGACAGACAATCAAGCCACAGCCGAGATCATCAGCAAGGGCAGGTCTAAGTCCAGGCCCGTCATGTCCTTCCTCCGCAGACTGGTCCAGCTATCCCTACAGCATCAGTTCAATGTGTACTGCTCCTTCATTCCAGGGAAGTTCAACGCAGCAGCGGACGCACTCTCCCGTTTTAACTTTATTTCTTTCTTTGAACAGGTGCCAGGAGCCTGCCGTCATTCAGCCACTATCCCGGATTGGTCACAACTGACCTTGGACTAGCCCCACATCTACACTCAGCTACCGATATCATTAACGCCTCACTCGCCCGCAACACCCGTCGGGCCTACCAGACGGCCTGGAGGGCGTTTAACAAGTTCCTGCCCCAGCGGCCTCGCGAGTCTTCCAGCCTCAAGCAGGTCTTGGCGTTCATCGCCTACTGCCATTCACACCTAGCACTGTCACACAGCACGATACGCCAGTACGTGGCCGGGGTGCAGCACTATTTGTCACTTCAAGACCCCGCAAGGCCTTCGGTGTTCTCCTGCCACGCGGTGAGGGCTCTACTACGTGGAGTTCAGAAACACCAGCCGCCAGTCAGCTCAAAGCGGCTGCCTATCACGGGGGAGATCTTCAAGGGGATGTCTGACATCCTGGATAGGTCCCCTTTCGGTCTCCTCCTCAGTACCGTCCTGCAGGCTGCGATACACATGGCGTTTTACGGGTTTCTGCGGCCCAGCGAGTTCACTCGCAGCCACCCAGCCGGTCCAGTCTTGCGTAGAAATAATCTCTATCGCCACCAGGATCACTACGTCCTTCACTTGACGACATCCAAAACCCAACAGCGAGGTTCCGGAGTAGATATTCACCTGTACAGGACTCACAACAACTGGTGCCCAGTTGCCGTGTTGGACCGCCTGACGGCACTGCTGTCCGACTGCCCAGGGGCCAGTCCACTGCTACCTTTTCCGGTGAAACCCCTTAACTCGTCGCAGTTCGTGGAACATGTCCGGGTCCTTCTCGGCCATCTTCAGTTGGACCCCAGCCAGTACTCCGGGCATTCGTTCCGGATCGGGGCGGCCACGACGGCCTCAAGACAGGGGGTTCCGGACCACGTAATCAAGAAGCTGGGTCGGTGGAAGTCGGCCTGCTTCTCTCGCTACATTCCTAACCCACAGTTAGAGATGGCTCAGGCCTTTGCTCGACTCACTCAGTGACATTACCTCTAATAAATAATTATCCCCTACCTGAAGGTTTTTGCCCCCTTATTTTGGCGTACCATACGGTAGACCAAGGCACACTTTCAGGTCTATTTCATGTTGGTGAGTTTTGTGTTGTTCCTATGTGTCATCGTCACTCATGTCGTCCGTAGGGCTCTAGACCATAAATTGGAAGGCCGGGTACCGGCCTGAAGTTATGGGAGGAGCCCGGAGGGTATTTAAGCAGCCCAAAGGCCGCCGGTCTTTGTCGGTTTCCTGTGCGTGATGGGCGCCCCCCCCCCCCCCTTTAAAAGCCTCTTCTAAGTATTCTTACCCCAGACTGAATACTCATTCCACATTATTCCATAACTACTTCTTATCATTCTTTATCTAGGGTATGCCCCCTTATTTTGGCGTACCATACGGTAGACCAAGGCACACTTTCAGGTCTATTTCATGTTGGTGAGTTTTGTGTTGTTCCTATGTGTCATCGTCACTCATGTCGTCCGTAGGGCTCTAGACCATAATTAGTGAACTTTGCACCCATGGCAATGATCAGAGTCCTCACCATACAGCAGACGGTTCCCCTAACCCCAACACCGTCACACCGCTATCACATCACCATCACACAACCATCCCACTCTCATCCCACCTCCATCACACTGTCATCCCACCACCATCACACACCCATCCCACTCTCATCTGACCTCCATCACACTGTCATCCCACCACCATCACACACCCATCCCACTCTCATCCCACCTCCATCACAATTCAATCCCACCACCATCACACAGCCATCCCACCGCCATCACACACCCATCCCTACTCTCATCCCACCTCCATCACAATGCCATCACGCCACCATCACACCCCCATCTCACCACCATCACACACCCATCCCACTCTCATCCCATCTCCATCACAATGTCATCACGCCACCATCACACCCCCATCACACCACCATCTCACCAAAGTCACACTGCCATCCCACCACCATCTTACCACCATCATACACCCATCCCACTCTCATCCCACCTCCATCACACCCCCATCTTATCACCATCCCACCACCATCACCCCCCCATCTCACCAACATTACACACCCATCCCACCACCATCACACCACCATCACACCCCAATCTCATCACCATCACACACCCATCCCACTCTCATCCCACCACCATCACACACCCATTTCATCATCATCCCACCTCCATCAAAATGCCATCCCATCACCATCACACCCCCATCTCGCCACCACCACACCCCCATCACACCACCATCACACTGCCATCCCACCACCATCTCACCACCATCATACACCCATCCCACTCTCATCTCACCACCATCACACCCCCATCTCACCATCATCATCACACCCATCACACTCTCGTCCCATCACCATCACACCCCCATCTCACCACCATCACACCTCATCTAACCACCATCACACCCCCATCTCACCACTATCACACTGCCATCCCACTCTCACCACACACCCATCCCACTGCCATCCCACCACCATCCCACCACCATCACACACCCATCCCACACTCATCCCACCTCCATCGCATTGCCATCCCATTACCATCACACCCCCATCTCATCATCGTCACTCCACCATCCCACTACCATCTCACCACCATCATACACCATCCCACTCTCATCTCACCACCATCACACCCCCATCTCACCATCATCATCACACCCATCCCACTCTCGTCCCATCACCATAACACCACCATCACGCCCCCATCTCACCACCATCACACCTCATCTAACCACCATCACACCTCATCTAACCACCATCACACCCCCATCTCACCACCATCACACTGCCATCCCACTCTCATCCCACTGCCATCCCACCACCATCACACACCCATCCCACACTCATCCCACCTCCATCACACTGCCATCCCATTACCATCACACCCCCATCTCATCACCATCACTCCACCATCCCACACTCATCCCACTGCCATCCCATTACCATCACACCCCCATCTCATCACCATCACTCCACCATCCCACTACCATTACACACCCATCCCACTCTCATCCCACCTCCACCACACCACCATCCCACCGCCATCACACCCCCATCTCACCACCATTATATCCCCTATCCCACCACATCACACTTATCCCACCACAATCACACTGCTATCCCACACCCATTCTTCCACCATCACACACTCATTCCACCAGTATTACACCGCATTCACTACCCTCCCACCACCATCACACCCCATCTCACCACCATTACATCCCCTATCCCACCACCATCACACACCTATCCCACCACCATCACACACCTATCCCACCCCCATCACACCCCATCCCATTACCATCACACCCCCATCTCATAACCATCACTCCACCATCCCACTACCATCACACACCCATCCCACTCTCATCCCACCTGCGGCAGGTCGGCACGTTCCCACGAGCCACCGTAGCTATACATCGGCTTCTTTAAGCGGGATAGCAGGCGCGTGCACCGCCTGCACTGCGGGGGTGCCAATGCTCGTGGCTGACGGTCACGATGGCCACAAGCAATCACGGGCATAGGAGGCAGAACAGTGACGTGTGTGTATAAACATACAAATCCCTGTTTTGTTCCGATCTGTCATCTCCTCTAGGTCAGTCCCCTCCCCCTACAGTTAGAACACACAGTCAGGGCACACAGTTAACCCCTTGATCGCCCCCCTAGTGTTAACCCCTTCCCTTTCAGTGACATTTATACAGTAATCAGTGCATTTTTATAGCACTGATCGCTGTATAATTATCAATCGTCCAAAAAATATGTCAAAAGTGTCCGCCATAATGTCGCAGTCACGATAAAAATTCCTAGTAAAACAAAAAATAATAATAATAAAAATGCCATAAATCTATCCCCTATTTTGTAGACGCTATAACTTTTGCGCAAACCAATCAATATACGCTTATTGCGATATTTATTACCAAAAATATGTAGAAGAATACAAGGGAGAAAAAGTTTGTCAATTTTGTTTGGGTGCGCGCAATTGTCAGTTAACCACTTGCCTACCAGGCACGAACACCTCCTTCCTGACCAAGCCATTTTTCAGCTTTCAGCGCTGTTGCATTTTGAATGACAATTGCGCCGTCATGCAACGCTGTACCCAAATAAAATTTTTATCATTTTTTCTTGCGCTATAAACAAAAGAAGAGGGACAAGTTTGAAAAAACATTATATTTTTTACTTTTTATTATAATAAATATCCAATTTTTTTATTTTTTTTTTAAAATGTTTTCCTCAGTTGAGGCCGATACGTATTCTTCTACATATTTTTGGTAAAAAAAAAATCGCAATAAGCATATATTGTTTGGTTTGCTCAAAAGTTATAGCGTCTACAAAATAGGGGATAGATTTATGACATTTTTATTATTATTTTTTTTTTACTAGTAATGGCAGCGATCTGCGATTTTTATCGTGACTGCGACATTGCGGCGGACATATCGGACACTTTAGACACATTTTTGGGACCATTCACATTTATACAGCGATCCGTGCTATAAAAATGCATTGATTACTGTATAAATGTGACTGGCAGGGAAGGGGTTAACACTAGGGGGAGCTGCAGGGGTTAATATGTTCCCTATGTTAGTGATTCTAACTGTGGGGGGAGGGGACTGACTGGGGGAGGGGACCGATCGGTGTCCCTATGTACAAGGGACACACCATCGTGTTTACATACACAGATCCACGTCCTGCTCAGTTACTGGGCAATCGCGGGTGCCCGGCGGACATATGACGGCGACCCGCCACAAGAGGCGCACCGCTCCGCCGTCTTTGACAGTGGGCGGTCGGCAAGAAGTTAAAGCGTTGCAGTGCCGAATCTCAAAAAATGCTCTGGTCATTGAGCAGCCAAATCTTCTGGGGCTGAAGTGGTTAAAGTGTTACTAAACCCAGGACCCTGCAGTCACTATATCTGGTCACCCACAGTACACAGGACATGGAAATGCAATTATTTTAGTAAATATAAACTGCAGTCTGGTGACTTCCATCCAAGTCTGGTTAAAGCTTGTCAGAGAAGTTTTCATTCTCCCCTGACTGTCCCATTAGCATGCAAGACCCCTGACCCTCTGTCTGGACAGTGCTGATTGGCCCTGTGCTGATCACATGCACTCTCCCAAGAAAAAAAGAAAATTCTCAAGCAATACACACCAAACTGAGCATGTTCAACTTGTCCCTTGGCTCAGGAGATGGATTGGGGACAGTGGATTAAGAGAAGGATCAGAGAAGACAAACAGCCATTTTGCACAATGTAGAGGATTAACCCCTTAGATTCCACAGTGAGTGTAACAAGCATGCTTTACTGCATATACAGACTGATTTTAATGTTGTGGGTTTAGTAACACTTTAATAATAAAATGTAAGAGTAGCCCTTCCAACTTGTTACAAAGTCACAATGTTGCAGTCTGATCACTAAGGCTAGGTTCACACCTACTGGTGCGATTGAGCTTGTGCATTTCCGCACATCAAGTGTAGGGCAGCCCATTCATTTCAATGAAATGCCCTACGTGTGAGAAAGGCGAAAAAGAGGTCCACATGCGGTTTGGCGCATGTGAAAACGCGCAAGTTAGCAGATGCATGGGGGTGCCATTAATGGCACTGCGGCTTGTCTGCTAAAAGGCGAGTGTGTTGCTATGTGTGTTACATGCAGTAGTGTGAACCTAGTCTAAAGGAGAGAAAATTCTATGAATGATGCCATCATCTCAGCCTAGGCAAAGTCACTGACTGGAGCTCAAAGATGGCTTTTTAATGATAAAATGTGGAGCTTTTTTTAAACAATGATACTGTTGCTGTACAGTATATACACTTGCTGACTGCAATACGTATGAATATGTTGCGACTTGCAATTGTTTTTTCTCGGGGTTATGGCTGAAGCTATCAGCCATAATCTCAATATTTGTGATTGGTTTTACTCATAAAAGCAGTCAGAGCTGCTAATTAGCTGCTGGATCACTTTCAGAAGCAGCGGGAGGTCCAGGCAGACCAGATCCAACACTGACAGTCCCCCCTCCATCTGAGGAGAGGAGAGAGAAAGAAAGAGAAAGAAAGAAAGAAAGAGAAAAAGAGAGAGAGAGAGAAAGAAAGAAAGAGAAAAAGAGAGAGAGAGAGAAAGAAAGTGAGAGATAAAGAGAAAGAAAGAAAGAAAGAAAGAAAGAAAGAGAAAAAAGAGAGAGAGAAAGAAAGAGAGAGATAAAGAGAAAGAAAGAAAGAGAGAGAGAGAGAAAAGAAAGAAAGAAAGAGAAAAAGAGAGAAAGAAAAAAGAGAGAGAGAAAGGAAAGGAAAGAGAGAAAGAAAGAAGGAAAGAAAGAGAGAAAGAGGCTTCACTTAGCCCCCGTTCACACCTATGCGAATTAGATGAGGCTCACACCGCATCCAATTCGCAAGACATTTTAAAATACATTCAAATGAATGTATCTTGTTCACAAATATGCTTTGCATTCGCACTGCGCATTGCACAAAAAACGTGTGCGTTTTCTGGGCATTGCGGTGCGAATTACAAGCACATTAACCTCTATGGGAACGGATCTGATTCGCAGATGTATTCCGTTCTGAACAAGGAATCTCTCCTTGTTCTCACTACACCTCCCCCTCCTCTCCCCCCTCTCCCTGCTCAGCTGATGCGCTGATAGAACGGATCGGCACCGCTGAACAGCTACATTTTCTCTTCACAGAGAAAATGTAGCTGGAATTTGCACCGCACTGGTGTGAACCCAGGCTTACAGTGGATGGATGGATTGGCAGGCTGCATCTTTCCTCTTCTGGTTGCTGGTCTTCAAATTTCCCACCCACACATCCCCTTCTCTGAGGCACAACACTGCTGGGGAGTGTGGGCAGGGCAGACAAAGGAGGAGAGGGTGGGAGGAGGAAAAGCAGAACCAGCTCTCTCTCCACTCCCATCAGCGCAGATGGAGGGGGAACTGTCAGTGCTGGATCTGGTCTGCTTGCGCCTCTGCAAAGCCAAAGTTATTGCTCCAAAACCCTGTCAGATGAGCGGCTCTGGGCTACAGGTGGTGGGTTGGCCAGCAGAGACAAGAAGCTTGCAGCTATATTGGCAGCATCAGGAGAATTGCTATGCCTCAGTAAGGCACAGGAGAACCCCGAACCCTGAAGCTTTCAGTGTGCCCCCCCTCTCAGTGTGCCTAGGCACACCCGGCACACCTCATGTGCACGCCTATGCTTCCAGTCTAAGACAGAAGTAAACTATTTTATTTAATTTTGTTAAATCAAAAGATCAACATTTTTTTTTTTTTGATCTTTTGCTTTTAACCACTTGACCACTGGGCAGTTCAATCCCCTTCCTAACCAGACCAAATTTCAGCTTTTGGTGCTCTCACACTTTGAATGACAATTACTCAGTCATGCAACACTGTAACCAAATTAATTTTTTGTCCTTTTTTTCACACAAAAAGAGCTTTATTTTGGTGGTATTTAATCACTGCTGGGTTTTTTATTTTTTGCGCTATAAATCAAAAAAGAAAAGAAAATTTGGGGAAAAAAATTAAAAAATTCTTTGTTTCTATTAAAATTTATTGCAGAGTATTGGCAGAGTATTGGTGAGTATTGGCAGAGTATTGGCGAGCATTGGTGAGTATTGCAGTGTATTGCACAGTGTTGCAGAGTATTGGCAAGTATTGGCAGAGTATTGCAGTGTTGCAGAGTATTGGCAAGTATTGCACAGTGTTGCAGAGTATTGCACAGTATTGGCAGAGTATTGCACAGTGTTGGCAGAGTATTGCACAGTGTTGGCAGAGTATTGCACTACACATCCAGCCCACAGTGCTGCTGCCATCTCTCCCCCTCTCCGCTTCTCCCCTCTCACTGTACTGAACGGTACAGAGAGGGGAGGGAGGAACCGGCGTCATGAAGTGATGCCGGTTTGTTTACATGTGATCGCTCCGTCATTTGACGGAGCGATCACGTGGTAAACGGCCGATATCAGCGGCCGTTTACCATGATCCGTGATGCGCTGGGTCCGGTCACGGATGTGCCCGAGTGCGTGCCCCAGGGGGTGCGCGGTAGCAAGATTCTGAGAGTAATAAGCCGACCGCACTGTAGCCGTCTTTCAGGTATGGCCCGGTCGGCATGTGGTTAAAGGCAGAGGAGAAATTTGGGGTCTTATAGACCCCAGATCTATCCATAAAGAGGACCTGTCAACCCTTATTTCTATTACAATGGATGTTTACATTCCTTGTTGTAATAGGAATGAAATTGATAAAAAATCAAATCAAATAAAGGGGTGTAAAAGTGTAAAAAAAAGTGTAAGAAAAAAAGTGCCCGTCCCCTTGTGCTCGTGCACGGTGTTCGTACCACTCATGTGGGGTATCGCCGCAAATGTTATAGCAAGAGCAATAATTCTGGTGCAAAACCTCCTCTGTAACTCTAAACAGGTAACACTAATGCCCCGTACACACGACCGGACCTTCCAGCGGGGCTTCGTCTGACTTTCCGAGCGTGTGACTTGCCCACACACGCCCAGACTTCTCCGGCGGACAATCCGCGGGAAAAAGTCCGTGGGACTTTTGAAAATGAACGGACTTGCCCACACACGGAGCAGTCCGAGCCAAAAAGTCAGCCGACGCCCACACACGGGCGGATTGTCCGGCGGACATTCCCGCGGGAAAGTCCGCTCGTGTGTACGAGGCATAATACAGCGCCTTGAGGCGATTCGGTTCGCATTGTAGCGCTATACAAATTATTCATTCATTCAACCTGTAAAAACATGTAAAGCGTCGCCATTCGTAGTTTGTTGCCATTGCACAAGCGAGCACAACTTTAAAGTGTGACATGTTAGGTATCTATTTACTCGGCGTAACATCATCTTTTATATTTTACCAAAACATTGGGTTATATATTGTGTTTTTTTGCATTAAAATTCATTGATTTTTTTTTTTTTTAAACCACTGCACAAATACTGTGTGAGATAACAAAAATGCAACGATTGTCTTATTATTCCCTAGGGCCTCTGCTAAAAAAAATAGCAGCATATAAAATATATAATCTTTGGGGTTCCTAAATAATTTCCTAATAAAAAATATATATTTTTTTAATTGTAAACAAAAAGTGCCAGAAAAGGCTTGGTCTGCAAGTGGATATCGTGACGTTTCAGGATTTTTTTTTAAATACTATAATGTCAATAACATTATTACATAATAATATTGTTATTGATATTATTATTATTATTATTATTATTATTATTATTATTAATAATAATAATAGTATATTGAGATCTGTCAGGAATTAATGACCACAACATACAGGGATATACAATGTAATACTGACATATAATCACACACATAGGTTGGACTTGATGGACTTGTGTCTTTTTTCAACCTCACCTACTATGTAATATACAATGTGTGCATACTTGTAAAGTAAGGTCCACCTCAGACATTTTAAAAACACATGTGCTTTGTGTTGTGTGCAGTTTTTAAAGCATTCTTTTGCAATTTTCCATGGATTTTACATGGATTTTTACAAGGAACTATAGATAGAAAAACTTTTCCTGGAAGTAATGTCTACACAAGTGTCCCCATTGGAAGATTCCCCCTTCAGTATAGTTCTGGTGACCCAACACATTCTGTCTCAGTGTTAATAGGACAAACACTGAGATCCCCAGAGGAGACATAGGCAACAATAAAAACCTGACAGAGGGTCTGATCCTTCCACAATACATACTAAAGTTCAAAGCGGTTGTAAACCGATGAATAAGAAAAAACCCTGTAAGACAATGACATAATGTGCTAGTATGTATCGCATACTAGCACATTATGAAATACTTACCTTAAAACAAAGCAGTTCCAGCAGCGCCCGGTCACCGATGAGAGGGCTGACATCTCCCCTCAGCCTTTTAAAAATGCACTGTCCAGAAAGGCAAAAAGTGTCTTGTAAAATTGTTCAAAGCATAACATCTCTTCACAGTGCTCCACCACCAAGCTGAGACTTAAAATCTGTGTACCAGACTTCAATGACCCTCAAACAATAATAGTCAAACACGTGCATCTAATCATAATCCATATGGGCCACCGGTGCTCCTCAGATGTGACACTTCAAATTGTAAAATGTGCCCTGGAGGACGTCATCTATGACGAAACGCTTTGAGAGAGCCTGCTGTGACGTCATCTCGCAAACCGAAAGTCAGACATTTTCTATGTTCTGTGCGGGATTTGATGGTTTTATGCAGCGATTACTCTTTTATCATTGTATGAGCACTATTAATTTTCCTTAATAAGGGTTTTACAGTTTTAACGCTATGTTGAACATTTGAACTTCTATTTTTGGGTACTTACCTGCACACATGAATCCCCTCGTTTTGGGGGGTGTTGCGGAGGAATCCCCTGGTGTAAACTGATCTTACCTTTGAAGCTTATAAAACCATAAAATTCTGCATGGAACACAGAAAATGGCCGAGCTCTGATTTGTGTGATAATGTCACAGTAGGCTCCGCCCAGCGCATTTCGGTGTAGGTGACGTCTTCTGGGGCAAAATTTACACTTTGAAGTGTCACATCTAAGGAGCACCGGTGGCCCATACAAATTATAATTAACTGGACATTTTTTCACTTCTATTGTTTGAGAGTCATTGAAATCTGGTGAGCAGATTGTAAGTCTGGAGCACTGTGAAGAGGTGTTATGTTTTGAACAATTTCAAGACTTTTTGGCTTTCTGGACATTGTATTTTTTTTATCTTGAAAAAAAAATATTTTTGGGTTCATCCCCAGAAAAGTAATAGATGGGAAACCTTCCAATGGGACCACTAGTTCTGGTGAGCTGGGGGTCCCCAAAAAAATCCTTTAATTTGCAGAGATATGCTCTCTCTTCCTGTTTGGCTATGGGACAGAAAGTGAAGGGAAATCTCCGCAATGGGACACAGATGGCGAAAAAAAAATCTGACAGGGGTTATTACCCTCCCTTGCTCTATCCAAAATAAGTTCTACTTTAATTTCCAACTTAGGAAAATGTATTAATTAGGAAATGCAGTCCCCTGATATCTCATGTGCCGCCATCTTTGAATATCCTGCATGCGTGCAGATGTTCTGGAAGTTTCCGCCAGGTCAGGCACCATTGAAAACTTGTGGAAGGCTTATTCAATTGTGGAAGAGGGAGGGGGTGGAACCAGAAACAAGCTGTTGTAATGCTGGCAGCCTCGCCAGCGCCCATCAAATGCAGCCTCGCCAGCGCCTATCAAATGCAGCCCCGCCAGCGCCTATCAAATGCAGCCTCGCCAGCGCCTATCAAATGCAGCCTCGCCAGCGCCCATCAAATGTAGCCCCGCCAGCGCCCATCAAATGCAGCCTCGCCAGCGCCCATCAAATGCAGCCTCGCCAGCGCCCATCAAATGCAGCCTCGCCAGCGCCCATCAAATGCAGCCCCGCCAGCGCCCATCAAATGCAGCCTCGCCAGCGCCCATCAAATGCAGCCTCGCCAGCGCCCATCAAATGCAGCCTCACCAGCGCCCATCAAATGCAGCCTCACCAGCGCCCATCAAATGCAGCCTCACCAGCGCCCATCAAATGCAGCCTCACCAGTGCCCATCAAATGCAGCCTCGCCAGCGCTTATCAAATGCAGCCCCGCCAGCGCCCATCAAATGCAGCCCCGCCAGCGCCCATCAAATGCAGCCTCACCAGCGCCCATCAAATGCAGCCTCGCCAGCGCCCATCAAATGCAGCCACGCCAGCGCCCATCAAATGCAGCCTCGCCAGCGCCCATGAAATGCAGCCTCGCCAGCACCCATCAAATGCAGCCACGCCAGCGCCCATCAAATGCAGCCTCGCCAGCGCCCATCAAATGCAGCCTCGCCAGCGCCCATCAAATGCAGCCTCGCCAGCGCCCATCAAATGCAGCCTCGCCAGCGCCCATCAAATGATGCAGCCTCGCCAGCGCCCATCAAATGCAGCCTCGCCAGCGCCTATCAAATGCAGCCCCACCAGCGCCCATCAAATGCAGCCTCGCCAGGGCCCATCAAATGCAGCCTCGCCAGCGCCCATCAAATGCAGCCTCGCCAGCGCCCATCAAATGCAACCTCGCCAGCGCCCATCAAATGCAGCCTCGCCAGCGCCCATCAAATGCAGCCTCACCAGCGCCCATCAAATGCAGCCTCGCCAGCGCCCATCAAATGCAGCCTCACCAGCGCCCATCAAATGCAACCTCGCCAGCGCCCATCAAATGCAGCCTCACCAGTGCCCATCAAATGCAGCCTCACCAGTGCCCATCAAATGCAGCCTCGCCAGTGCCCATCAAATGCAGCCTTTACCAGCGCCCATCAATGAATGTTTGCTTGCTTCCATTCATTCGGGAGTCGGGACACAGACACAGTCCTCTGTCGCCTCTGACACTATGTGTGAACGGAGCGGCGGCTGCCTGCTAATGCTGACTTTGTTGCTTGCTGCAGAGAGAGTAGGAACACCAGTGGCCGGGCTCCCTAGGCAGCAGTGTGCCCTAAGCGGCTGCCTAGTTTGCCTAGTGGTAGCACCGGCCCTGCCCACACAATTCCTGAAGCGCCACATCGCTTAAGATGAAGAACTCCATTATTTCCAATGAGCCTGTTCACACCTCAGTGTTGGGTCCGCTTGTTGTGTGATGGTTGGAAAAATAGCTTCCATTTTCTTGAATGGGAGAGCTTGAAAAAAAGTATATTTATGCACATTTTTCATGTGTTCCTATTTAAAACTCTATGGGGCCAAAAATGTGTGATTCTCCTCTACTAGAAATTGTGTTTAAAAACGGCCAAAAAAACAAAACAAAAACCCTGGCTACACAAAGTGTGAATGAGTGATAAAAGTTAATTCCACCTTTCTAAATACACAATGTGCTGCACTATTACAAATGAATAATAAAATATATACAAATAAAAATTGGGGTTTTCTTTTTACTTTTGCTTTCAATGATAATGGTAAGCAGGACAAATAGAGAAGGTGAATCTCCATAACAGGGGGCACAGACAGCAATAAAAACTGTCAGGGGCTCTAATCCCTCTCCACTCTGTCCAAAACAGAATTTTGCCTTTAGTTATACTTTAACCACTTGCTGACCGCCGCACACAGATATACGTCGGCAGAATGGCAATTACAGGCAAATGGGCGTACCTGTACGTCCCTTTGAATTTGCCACCTTGCGGGTCCCGCAAACTCGTTGTTTGCAGACGGCCCGTGAGACGAAGAGAAAGAACGGGGAGACGCCTATTAAAAACAAGGCATTTCCCCGTTCTGCCTAGTGACATGACAGGGATCTACTGCTCTGTCATTTGGAGCAGTAAACGCTGTCATGTCAGTGGTAGCCCATCCCCCTCACACTTAGAATCACTCCCTAGGACACACTTAACCCCTTGATCGCCCCCTAGTGTTTAACCCCTTCCCTGCCAGTGTCATTTATACAGTAATCAGTGGCTATTTGTAGCTCTGATCGCTGTATAAATGACAATGGTCCCAAAATAGTGTCAAAAGTGTCCGATATGTCCTCCATAATGTTGCAATCTCGATAAAAATAGCAGATCACCGCCATTACTAGTAAAAAAAAATTAAAAATAAAAACGCCTTAAATCTATCCCCTATTTTGTACACTTATTGCAATTTTTTTTACCAAAAATATGTAGAAGAATGGCGGTCCTCTCGCATCTCAAATCTCAAAGGGCAGACGCCTCAATACTGGTGGAGACCCATCTTGCGGGCCAACAACAGATGAGCCTCAAAAAGACCTGGGTGGGATGGCTGTACCAGGCCCCACACACTACAAACTCCCGTGGGGGTTGCGATTCTCATCGCCAAATCGGTGCAATTTCCTCTCCATTCACTGCAGTCGGACCCCCAGGGCTGGTCACTATTTCTACATGCCAACATTAATGGTGTAGATGTTCATCTCCTAACCTTCTACACCCCCCCCCCCCATTCCAGTTTCCCATGCTGCAGCAGGGGATAGCTTTCATGGCTCAACATCCCTCTGTGCCGGCCATCTAGGGGGGAGACTTCAACATGGTCATCAACCCGTGCCTGGACAGGCTGTCCCCTGCTGCTCCCTCTGCTCCTCCACTCAACACCACCAGATTCGGGAGGTTCCTCACAGAATTTGCTCTCACTGACACATGGAGACACAAATACCTGCTACTTTCACTTTTCTCCTGTTTCACCCCCTCCCGCTCCGCCATGTGTCGCATTGATCTCATCCTCCTCACCCCCTCCCTTTTGCCCAGTCTCCTTAAAGCGGGCTTCGATACCAGGGTGTTGTCTGACCACTCCCCATACTGGATCACGCTGCGCCTGCCTGCTCCCCCCATGGTCCAGATCTGGAAGATAAATCCATTTCGGCTCTCCGTTCTGTCTGACCTAGATGTCATTCAAACTGGGTGGGACCATTTCTTCCGCACTAATGACGATTCTGCCCCGGTCGGGACCATGTGGGAGACTTTCAAAATACACGCCCGCATGATACTTTCCACACGTATCAACAGACACAAGACCGCCTCTAAGAAGCTGCTCCACCAGGCGGAAGACCACCTAAACACCCTCGAACAGGCCTTTTTAAATGACCCGACAGCCGCCAATGCCTCCCTCGTACGTATGCAGAATAGACTTACTGACCAACTACATTTTGAGAAGGCCAAAGAAGGTATATTTTTCACCAAACAACGTACCTTCGAACACGGCGAGTGAGCTGGCAAGCTCCTCGCTTACATGGCTCATTTAAAACACAAACCCCCAGTGGTGGTCTCCCTCCAGTTGGCAACCGGTGCCAGGATAACAGATCCGGACCTGGTGGCCGAGGAGTTCAGGTCTTTCTATTCAGACCTGTACACCTCTATTGCCCACCACTCCCAAGACGAGCTACTGGTCTTCCTGCAGAACATAGCTTTCCCCACACTCACCCCCTCGCAATTTGCTCTACTCGATGCCCCCAACACTACGGACTGTATAACGGAGGCCCTGGCGCAGCTCCCCACGTCCAAGGCACCCGGCTCGGACGGACTCCCCGTCGAGTTTTACAACCAATTCGGAGAGGTCCTCATCCCCAGACTACGCAAGCTGTATAACCACATCTTCGACATGGGCACACTTCCAACATCCATGGGTGAAGCCCTAATTGTTCTAATACCTAAACCGGGCAAAGATCCACTGCTCCCTGAATCGTATTGGCCCATCTCTCTCCTACAGTTAGACGTCCAAATTCTCGCCAAAATCCTAGCCCTGCGCCTCAACCAAGTAATTTTCAACCTTATACACCCTGACCAGGCTGGATTCATGCCCAACATAAAAACACAGCTTTTAACCTCAGGCGACTCCATATGAATCTCCAATGACAATATAGGCTCCAGAGTGGTGGTCAGCCTTGATGCCGCTAAGGCATTTGAATGAATGAATGAATGATTTGTATAGCGCTGCAACTGCGAACTGAATCGCCTCGAGGCGCTTGATCCGACCTGCGTTGATTCCTTTTTAGAAGAGGTGGGTCTTGAGTTTTTTCCTGAAGGCCCGATGGTCTTTTTCCAAGCGGATGTTCGTAGGTAGAGCGTTCCAGCCGTGGTCCTTGGACTGCAAATCTTCGTTCTCCCCTTGATTTGTACCGGGACTTGGGGACGAGGAGGAGGTTTTGGTTGTTAGATCGGAGGTTGCGATTGGGAGTGTAGTGTTGTATTTTTTCGCATAAGTATTGAGAAGCATCTCCTTGTGTGCATTTGTGGGTCAGGCAGAGGGTCTTGAATGTGATCCGATCCTTTACGGTTAGCCAATGGAGGGTCCTCAGGGAAGGGGAGATGGATTCCCATGTTTTTTTTCCTGTGACTAGTCTTGCTGCCGTGTTTTGAACGACTTGTAGTCGTGCAATCTGGAATTTAGGTAGTCCTATGTAGAGGGAGTTTGCGTAGTCGAGTCGAGAGTTGATGATTGTTCCTACCACTATGGCTTTGTCCTTTTCTGGAAGACTCAGAGACTTTTGGCTTTTATGCTTAGGGGGATGGTCTGTCCAAGGATGGTGGGCGGAGTCCATGGTGTTGTAGATTTAGTTTTCAGGTTTGTATTTAGGAGAAGGAGTTCTGTTTTGGTTCCATTAAGTTTGAGTGAGCTTGTGGACATCCAGTCGACTATTGATGTGAGGCATTTTTCTAATTCCTGATATTGGTCTTTTTGTCCGGGGATCCGAAGGTAGAGTTGAGTATCATATGCGTATGAGTGGAAGTATAGGTCTGATTTGCTGATGATTTTGAGGAGTGGACGGATGTAAATGTTGAAGAGCATGGGTGATAAAGGTGATCCTTGAGGGACTCCATAGGAGACTGCACGAGATTCAGAGGTGAAGGCTCCAAGTTTCACTGTGACCGATTTCCTAAGAAGGAAGTGAACCATAGTAAGTCTGAATCTGTGACTCCTGCTACTTCTTTGAGGCGGGTGAGTAGAGTGTTTTGACTCTGTGGAGTGGAGCTACTTATGGGAATGCCTTTGCAAATTTGGGTTTTGGCCTGAAATTCATCAAATGGCTTCAACTTCTCTATCAGACCCCCACAGCACGCATCCAGGTTAATGGTAGAATCTCCTCCCCCTTCCCACTCTCCCGTGGCATGCGCCAGGGCGGCCCCAACTCACCACTACTATATGCCCTAGCTGTAGAGCCCCTGGCCATTGCCCTCAGGAACCATCCGGACATTAAGGGCCTTCGACATGGACAGTTGACAGAAGTTAGTCTATACGCAGACGATATGCTCCTATATCTCGCTGACGCTGGCCCCTCACTTCAGACAGCCTTACAACTCATTACAAACTTCAAACTATTCTCAGGCCTCCAAATCAACTGGGTTAAGTCCCAAATTCTCCCTATGGATGTAGGTGCCCCCAACGCTGACTAAGCGGCACTCCCCCTAGTTAGAGCGAGCACAATCAAATATCTGGGTGTCCACATCTCCAGATCTCTCCCAGACTTCATAACTCTAAACATCGAACCCTTATACACTATTCTCAAAACCAAGATGCAAACATGGTCCCGTCTCCCCCTTGGGGTTATGGGCCGAATAAACTTAGTTAAAATGATCCTACTTACCAAGCTACTCTATGTTTTTTGGCAGGCCCCACTCTACATCCCTCCGCGTATATTCAAATCCATGGAATCAATACTCAACACATTCGTCTGGGTTCCCTCTCGACACAAGCTATCGTGGAAGGTCCGGAAATGCCCAATTGACCTTGGTGGTACCGCATTATCTGACCTCTCCACTTACTATATAGCATCCCATTTTTTCTATATCAATCAAACCGACAAAGAAACATACTCCACCCTGGTCTGCTCCTCGGCCCCCGGCCCAGTGACCCACCCCTTTAAGATTTTGCTCTGTGAACCCCACAGCTCACCTTGTACAGGTGACAGGAAACATATGCTTTTCCACCACTGTAAGATCTGGCAACTGGCTATACGTCTCAGCAAGGCACCTGCCCCCCCACTCCCATACACCTCTATGGGACAACCCACATATGCCCAAATTAACCACTATCCCCGACCAGGGTTTGTGGATCGATAAGGGAGTTATATATGTGTCGCAAGTAATAGCTAATGGGACGGTCAAGTCCTTCCAAACCATAAAAGACAACTTCGCCCTACCCAATCATATGTTCTTCAGATACCTCTAACTCCGACACGCACTCAACACTCAATTCAGAGACTCCATCCCAACACTTGAAATCATACTACTAGTGGACATTATCTCGGAAAGAGACCCCAAAAAGCTTATCTCCCAAATTTACAGCTACCTTATGTTGCCCACTGCAACCACTATAGCCCACCAGCTGAAATCCCACTGGGAACCCGAACTGGGAGCCATATCAGACGCTGGGAAGAGGCACATGCCACCAGCTGAACCGTGTCACCCCAAGTTGTCCGACCGCCTCACTCACCTCTATATTTTACACAGGTCGTACCTGACACCCCACGTGTCTCCAAATACAACCCAGGGCAAAGCCCCAACTGCCCCAGATGCGGCCACCCCAACAGCTCCCTACCATACAGTGATACTGGACTCAAGTAGTCCAGTTCCTCCACGACCGAATGGGCTCCCCACTTACCGTATGCCCCGACAGTGTGTGTCAGGGCTCCTCTCACTCTCTGAAAGCGAGAAGTACCTAAATATATTTTTCCAAGAAACATTATTTTTGGCCAGACTACAGATCGCCAAACTGTGGATGAGGGGACCCCCGCCCACGCTGCAACAATGGATCAGAGCTGTCAACAACACCCTTCCCTACAAAAACGTGCTGTATATCCATAGGGGCTGCCCAAACAAGTACTATAAAATATGGAACAGGTGGCTGGAAGATACCTCCACATGCAACGCAGAGGACTAGGCTTATCCTCCCCCAACCATCCTTTAGACACGCCTTGACTAACTCCCACCCCCCCCCCCCCCCCGGTAGGCTCACACAGTTATATCATCTAATTGAATGTAACTTGCTAGTATTTTTACTGCTATCTGTCAAGACACAATGTTTGTCAACGAGATCGCTCTGTATGTAGTGCCTGTTGCACTTTTTCACACGTTTGTTATCACATTTTACATGCTCTATAAACGTTGTTCTTGATTAAAAAAATACGTATCGGCCTAAACTGAGGAAAAAAATCTTTTTTTTTTTATATATATAGTTTTTAGGGATATTTATTATAGCAAAAAAGTAAAAAATATTGTGTTTTTTTTTTTTTTTTTTAAAAATTGTCGCTTTTTTTTGTTTATAGCGCAAAAACAAAAAACGCAGAGGTGATCAAATACCACCAAAAGAAAGCTCTATTTGTGGGAAAAAAAGGACGTCAATTTTGTTTGGGTACAGCGTCGCACAACGCAATTGTCAGCTAAAGCAACGCAGTGTGGAATCGCAAAAAATGCTGTGGTCAGGAAAGGGGTAAATTCTTCTGGGGCTGAAGTAGTTAAATAAGTTGGGAATCCGAAATACCAGGCCAAATTCAGGAATCGTGTTTTGGAGTTGCATACGTATATTTATATAAATATAGATCTACACTATATATACGCTGCACCCCCTGCAATTCTCCGCTACCCTCCCGGATGACGTTCCAATCCCTTTACAGTTCCTTTTTGGCCGTAACATTTGTTATGAGTGATGGAAATAGAGATCTGTGATCAGGAAGAGACACGGAGCCAGAAACAAATGTCAGCTGTTCTATCTCCTCCCTGACATACGCTGCACCGGCTGTTGGAAGCCCTCCACGCAAATCTTCTCCAGGCTGTGATAAGATCTGCGCAAACTATTATCTGTGACTCCCCTCTGTGTCCTTCTCATGCAATGATTATCATTAATATCCTGCAAAGTTTAGAAGAAGATGACAACTGTCAATCTGAAAATGATCTTTGTACAGTGAGAAAAAAGGAGACCCCCATGTATAGAAAGAATCCCTGAATGGTGCAACTAACAGCAACAAAAGTTTTTGTGTTTTTTTTTTTTTGTGTTGGGAAGTGGAAGGACCTCTTTCAGGTTGTTATTGCTGCCTGTGCCCCTATTTTAGAAGATTTCCCTTCACTTCCTGTCCTGTAGACACAACAGGAAGTGAGAAAAAAAATTCACTTTGAGGCAGTTGTCAGTGAAAGCATACCGCCCAACTTTCTGAAATAGGAATGAGGAACACCTATCAGCAAAAGTATGCAGGCATAGGACACACCCCTGCCACACCCCCTTAAAGGAGAATTGTACAATAAAAAACCCACAATTGCTTTTTTACCACTACTATTCCTTTATATTGGCTTTTGGAATTTACAAATGCAGCAATTTAGAAATCAGATGAACGTTTTAGTGCTGGAAAACACTTTTTGATAGATAAAAAGTGCATTTTATATACATCTGTCAGAGCTGTCGGCTAATAGCCAGCTCCTATCTCTCCACAGTCAGTCAGCTGTTGATGATATCCTGCTCGTCAGTCCTGCCTACTTATCCCTCTGCTCTGCATACAACGCCCAGCCCGGAGCCCACAGGTCCGCCTCGTCAGACGAGTCCCCCAAATATTCCCCAACAGAGGGCGCCAAGAAATTCCCCAAAAGGTGGTGGGTATCCAGAGAACAACACACAGGTAGCTGTGAGGATAAAGATTACATAAATTTGTGCTGGGCAGGACTGAATAATCAGTATGGTGGGGCCACAAAGAAAGAGGACCCCTCCCCCCCTCCTCCATGTTACCTTTGTATGTCTTGGGAGGTGGGGACACCCCAGCAAAGAGTAAGTAAAAATTAAAACAGTAAAAGAACAATTACCTGCTGTGAAGAGAGTTGGCAGTCAGGGCTGATGTGTATTGTGGTGAGGACAGCCAGGTATGCTTTGCTTAAGGAATAGCGCGCAGGGGGCGCAAAAAGCGCCACAATGCTAAGACCTTCCCCAGTGGGGCCAGAGACACCCAGGATAGTATCTATTACAGTGATGGTGAAACATCAGTAATGCTTAAAATATGTGGATAATAGAGATTCTATAGTTGCTCTTTCAATGAGTAAGAAAATGTACCTACTGGGGGTGTCTTTTGGTGCTGGAGATGGATAGTGGCACTGGGCTGGCCTGCCCTATGCCAGGGAACATGAGCTACTTCAGTCTTTCTTTTTTAATAAATCTGCAAAAATGTCAACAATTCTGTGTTATTTCTGTCAATATGGGGTGCTGTGTGTACATTAATGAGGAAAAAAATGAATTTAAATGATTTTAGCTAATGGCTGCAATATAACAAAGAGTGAAAAATGTAAGGGGGTCTGAATACTTTCCGTCCCCACTGTAGATCAGACCAAAATGAGGGACAAATGAGGAAGAATGAGGGACAGAGGGACATTGCTTCAAATCAGGGACAGTTGGGAGCTATGCTGCCAATGCTGCAGAACCCCCCCCCCCCCCAAAAAAAAAAAAAAAACACTATGATCTGCAGTGTCTGGGAGGGGGAGCGTGTGAGACGAAAATGAAGGAGGATTTGGCTCAGTCAGGGGAGTTAAAGGAGGCAGTTTTGTTTACTTTTTAAGACTTGTACTTCACATCTAGGGATGAGCCGAACACCCCCCTGTTCGGTTCGCACCAGACCCTGCGAACAGACCTAACCCTTGTGTGAACTTTAGAACCCTATTAAAGTCTATGGGCCTCGAACGTTCAAAATTAAAAGTGCTAATTTTAAAGGCTAATATGCATGTTATTGTCATAAAAAGTGTTTGGGGACCCGGGTCCTGCCCCAGGGGACATGTATCAATGCAAAAAAAAGTTTTAAAAACGTCCGTTTTTTTCAGGAGCAGTGATTTTAATAATGCCTAAAGTGAAACAATAAAAGTGTAATATTCCTTTAAATTTCGTACCTGGGGGTGTGTATAGTATGCATGTAAAGGGGCGCATGTTTCCCGTGCTTAGAACTGTCCCTGCACAAAGTGTCATTTTTGCAGGAAAAAAAGCTATTTAAAATCATTTGCGGCTATAATGAATTGTCGGCTCCCGTAACACAGAAAACAGTCATTGAAAGTCATTGATAAAAAAAAAAAGTGTGGGGTTCCCCCGAAATTCAATTACCAGGCCCTTCAGGTCTGGTATGGATATTAAGGAGAACCCCGGGTCAAATAAAAAAAAATGGCGTGGGGGTCCCCCTCAAAATCCATACCAGACCCTTATCCGAGCACGCAACCTGGCAGGCCGCAGGAAAAGAGGGGGAACGAGAGAGCGCCCTCCCCCTCCTGAACCGTACCAGGCCACATGCCCTCAACATTGGGGGGATGTTTTGGGGGTCTGTGACCCCTCAAAGCACCATCTCCCCATGTTGATGAGGAGAAGGGTCTCTTCCCCACAACCCTGGCCGGTGGTTGTGGGGATCTGCGAGCGGGGGGCTTATCAGAATCTAGAAGCCCCCTTTAACAAGGGGACCCCCAGATCCCCCCCCCCCTGTTTGAAATGGTAAGGGGGTACAAAAGTACCCCTACCATTTCACAAAGAAAGTGTAAAAAATTGTTAAAAAACACATTGAAAAGTCCTTTATTAAAAATAAAAAAAATAAAAAAAAGATTCCAGCGGTGGTAATCCACTATTGCTATCCATCGATGGGTGGTCTCTTCTCCGGGGTCCAGCGTTGGCTGATCTCTTCTCCGACGTCCAGCGCAGCGCATCCTGTATCCATGGAGACACTGAGGGAATCCCAGGTCTTAGCTGAGGAGGACAGGGCCACTCGTCACCTGACCCCGCCTCCCTCTGACGCAACGCAAGGGAAAAGCTGGGCTTCCCCAGTGACGTACGGGTAACCCCGCCCCCCTCTGATGTAACGGAAACCTGCGTTACATCAGAGGGGGGCGGGGTCACCCGTACATCACTGGGCAAGCCCAGCTTTTCCCTTGCGTCAGAGGGGGCGAGGTCACCCTTACATCACTGGGGAAGCCTGGGTTTCCCCAGTGATGTACAGATGACCCCGCCCCCCTCTGATGTAACGCAGGTTTCCGTTACATCAGAGGAGGGCGGGGTCAGGTGATGGAGTGGCCCCGTCCTCCTCAGCTAAGACGGGATTCCTGCAGTGTCTCCGTGGAGACAGGATGCGCTGCGCTGGACATAGAAGAGATCAGCCATCGATGGACCCCGGAGTAGAGACCACCCATCGCTGGATAGCAAGAGTGGATTACCACCGCTGGAATCTTTTTTTAATTTTTTTTTATTTTTAATAAAGGACTTTTCCCAACGGTGTCAGTTTGTTTTTTAACAATTTTTTACACTTTCTTTGTGAAATGGTAGGGGTACTTTTGTACCCCCTTACCATTTCAAACAGGGGGGGGTAGGATCTGGGGGTCCCCTTGTTAAAGGGGCTTTCAGATTCTGATAAGCCCCCCGCCCGCAGACCCCACAACCACCGGCCAGGGTTGTGGGGAAGAGACCCTTCTCCTCATCAACATGGGGACATGGTGCTTTGAGGGGTCACAGACCCCCAAAGCATCCTCCCAATTTTGAGGGCATGTGGCCTGGTACGGTTCAGGAAGGGGGGCGCTCTCTCGTCCCCCCCTCTTTTCCATCCAGGTTGCGTGCTCGGATAAGGGTCTGGTACGGATTTTGAGGGGGACCCCCACGTCTTTTTTTTTTAATTTGGCGTGGAGTTCCCCTTAAAATCCATACCAGACCTGAAGGGTCTGGTATGGATATTTAGGGGGAACCCCACGTCATTTTTTTTTAATTTGACCCGGGTTTCCCCTTAATATCCATACCAGACCTGAAGGGCCTGGTAAGTGAATTTCGGGGGAACCCCACGCTTTTTTTTATTTTTTTTATTAATGACTTTCAATGACTGTTCTCTGTATTACGGGAGGCAGCAATTCATTAGCCGCGAGTGATTTTAAATAGCTTTTTTTCCTGAAAAAATGACACTTTGTGCAGGGACAGTTCTAAGCACGGGAAAACATGCGCCCCTTTACAGGCATACTATACACACCCCCCAGGTACGAAATTTAAAGGAATATTACACTTTTATTGCTTCACTTTAAGCATTATTAAAATCACTGCTCCTGAAAAAACTGACGTTTTTAAAACTTTTTTTTGCATTGATACATGTCCCCTGGGGCAGGACCCGGGTCCCCAAACACTTTTTATGACAATAACTTGCATATAGGCTTTTAAAATTAGCACTTTAGACTTTTACAGGGTGCTCGTGGCTTTTCGAATTTGCCGCGAACACCCCAAATTGTTCACTGTTCGGTGAACAGGAGAACAGGCAATGTTCGAGTCAAACTCGAAGCTCATCCTTATTTACATAGTAACTGGATTTGGTTCTTGTTTAGACTGTACTTTAGTTGTACTTTAACATTACATAATAACTAGAAAAAATACAATTTCTGGGGAAATTGTGTGACGTGTTCTTGCCTCCACCTACTGGAGTGGGCGGAGAAACTGGGTGGAGTGGCTTGAGTAACTAAACATTTATTTATTTTTTCAAAAATAATTATTTTTTTTTTAATGATTTTTTTTTAAATGATTTTTTAGATTTTTATTCAATTTTTTCTAAAAATAAATTTTTCAAAATTATTTTTTTCAAAATTTTTTTTTTTCACATTTTTTTTTCACATTTTTTTTTTTTCAAATTTCCTAATTTTCATTTTTTTTTTCTAAAATTATTTTATTTTTATTATTATTATTTTTTTTTTATTTTTTTTTATGATTTTTTTTAATTATTATTATTTTTTTTTAAATGATTTTTTTTTTCAAAAAAATTTTTTTTCTTCAAATTCCCTAAATTTTCATTTTTTTTCTAAAATGATTGATTTTTTTTTTTTTTTATAAAAAATATTTTTTTCAAAAATTATTTTTTTTTTAATGATTTTTTTTAATTATTATTATTTTTTTTTTAATTATATATTTTTTCTAAAATTATTTTTTTTTTCAAATTTCCAAATTTTCATTTTTTTTTCTAAAATTATTTTATTTTTATTTTTTTATTATTATTATTTTTTTTTTATTATTTTTTTTTTTCAAATTTCATAATCCCCCTCAGAGCTGTGTGGGACTACCTATAATCTCCCTCAGAGATGTGTGGGACTACCTATAATCCACCTCAGATGTGTGGGACTACCTATAATTCCCCTCAGCTGTGTGGGACTACCTATAATTCCCCTCAGAGATGTGTGGGACTACCTATAATTCCCCTCAGAGATGTGTGGGACTACCTAAAATTCCCCTCAGAGCTGTGTGGGACTACCTATAATCTCCCTCAGAGATGTGTGGGACTACCTATAATCTCCCTCAGAGATGTGTGGGACTACCTATAATTCCCCTCAGAGCTGTGTGGGACTACCTATTATCCCCCTCAGCTGTGTGGGACTACCTATAATCCCCCTCAGCTGTGTGGGACTACCTATAACCCCCCTCAGCTGTGTGGGACTACCTATAATTCCCCTCAGAGCTGTGTTGGAGGAGCTATAATTCCCCTCAGAGCTGTTTGGGACTACCTATAATCCCCCTCAGAGATGTGTGGGACTACCTATAATCCCCCTCAGAGCTGTGTTGGACTACCTATAATTCCCCTCAGAGCTGTGTAGGACTACCTATAATCCCCCTCAGAGCTGTGTGGGACTACCTATAATTCTCCTCAGAGCTGTGTGGGACTACCTATAATTCTCCTCAGAGCTGTGTGGGACTACCTATAACCCCCCTCAGAGCTGTGTGGGACTACCTATAATCCCCCTCAGCTGTGTGGGACTACCTATAATTCCCCTCAGCTGTGTGTGGGACTACCTATAATTCCCCTCAGCTGTGTGAGACTACCTATAATTCCCCTCAGAGCTGTGTTGGAGGAGCTATAATTCCCCTCAGAGCTGTGTGGGACTACCTATAATTCTCCTCAGAGCTGTGTGGGACTACCTATAACCCCCCTCAGAGCTGTGTGGGACTACCTATAATCCCCCTCAGCTGTGTGGGACTACCTATAATTCCCCTCAGCTGTGAGGGACTACCTATAATTCCCCTCAGCTGTGTGGGACTACCTATAATCCCCCTCAGAGATGTGTGGGACTACCTATTATCCCCCTCAGAGCTGTGTTGGACTACCTATAATTCCCCTCAGAGCTGTGTAGGACTACCTATAATCCCCCTCAGAGCTGTGTTGGACTACCTATAATTCCCCTCAGAGCTGTGTGGGACTACCTATAACCCCCCTCAGAGCTGTGTGGGACTACCTATAACCCCCCTCAGAGCTGTGTGGGACTACCTATAATTCCCCTCAGAGCTGTGTGGGACTACCTATAATTCCCCTCAGAGCTGTGTTGGAGGAGCTATAATTCCCCTCAGAGCTGTGTGGGACTACCTATAATTCCCCTCAGAGCTGTGTGGGACTACCTATAATCCCCTTTAGAGATGTGTGGGACTACCTATAATTCCCCTCTGAGCTGTGTGGGACTACCTATAATTCCCCTCAGAGCTGTGTGGGACTACCTATAATTCCCCTCAGAGCTGTGTGGGACTACCTATAATCCCCCTCAGCTGTGTGGGACTACCTATAATCTCCCTCAGCTGTGTGGGACTACCTATAATTCCCCTCAGAGCTGTGTGGGACTACCTATAATTGCCCTCAGGGCTGTGTGGGAGGAGCTATAATTCCCCTCAGAGCTTTTGTCACCTCCCACTCTAGTTTTGAACATTTCTCCATTCATTCCTATGGGACAAATTTCGCCGCAAAAATGACGATATTTCGTGAACCATTCGGAAAAATGTTCCACAAAGTAATAGCACACCATTCGGGAACAATCCGCACGTTTTGGTATATATTCGGTATATGTAGCGTAAAAACTGTGGGAGGAGTTAGGGTGGTAAATTTGGCTATAAGAATAATAATAATAATATATATGTGAGATAACAATAAGTGATCTTGCTATGCAAGAACACTTAATGATACAATAAAAAGAGATGTTGCAATCTGATACAAAGAATTCGAATTTCCTGACGTCCAATCAGATTATGGATGAATATTTTCCATCTTACTGCTTACTCTTTCTTACATTGCTATTGCAGAATGACTCTTGAAATTCAGACGCCACTGTCGTTATTGGTCTAATGTTATCACAGCAACGGGTCTGCAAAAAAAATCTAAGTTGGGCAGCTCTCCATGAAAAAGTAAACAATTTGAATTCACAACCCTGGAAGTTCCCCCATGTGGGGGGTAATATGGCGGAATAGAGGCATATGACACCCCTCTGTCAGAGGACAGTGACTGGAGATCCATCCCAGGCTGACCATTGGAGGACCCTCCATCCTCAGCACCGCTGTAGATCCGGACTTTGTGTCTCCGGGGAGTATAATTACACGTGACGCCAGGCCAAGAGTCAGCCACAGGCAGCAAGTGAGTCAGGGGGGAGGCTGCAGGCACACACTGAGTCAACATGTTAGTGAGTTCTCGTATTGCTGTCAGTGTTTTCATGCACGGACATTGGACTCTATTTACATCTCATAAATATAATTCTGGAAAACAGGATTACTCTTAAGTGCCAGTTTCTGTTCATGAGACCCAAGAATTATCATTTCCAGGCCCCGAGAATTATCATCTGCATACATCGGCTTTGAGAGTATGCGCTCTTCATTTTCTTTTTTCTTTTTTTAGGTAAAGTAACTTTAATTTTGTTCTAAAGGATTTGTAATTCCCTTCAGCCAGTCGTATGATCTGGGCATTTGTCCCTCATTTTGGTCTGATCTATATAGCTGTATATAAAATGCACTTTTTTTATCTATCAAAAAGTGTTTCCCAGCGCTAAACCTTTCATCTGATTTCTAATTTGGTGTATTTGTAAATTCCAAATTCCAATATAAAGGAATAGTACTGGTAAAAAAAAAAAAACACTTGTGGGTTTAGCCAATCTTGTTTTTTGTACAATTCTCCTTTAAGGGGGAGTGGTAAGGGGTGTGTCCTATGCCTACATACTTTTGCTGATAGGTGTCCCTCATTCCCATCTCAAAAAGTTGGGAGGTGTGGATCTGGGCTTTCCTTCCAGGCAGTACTTGTGACTGACCTGACTTTTCTGCACTGCAGTTAAGCACACCTCCCAACCTTTTTAGATCGGAACGAGGGACACCTCAAAACAAAAAAAACAAAAAAAAAAGATTTGTTAAACCCATGATTTTTTTTTTACCACTACTATTTCGTTATATTGGCTTTTGAAATTTACAAATGCAGCAATTTAGAAATTGGATGAAAGGTTTAGCACTGGGAAACAGTTTTTGAAAGATAAAAAGTGCATTTTATATACAACAATACAGATCAGACCAAAATGAGGGACAAATGAGGAGGAATGAGGGACAGAGGGACATTGTTCCAAATCAGGGACAGTCCCTCGAAATCAGGGACAGTTGGGAGCTATGTAGTTAAAATAAGACACGCCCCCCCAGCCCATTGATTGAACAACGAAGGACCATCACCATACATGGTTTATATAGAGTGTTACCAATAGTGTGTAGTTGACTGATTTAGCTTGGTTTATGTGGCATGAGCAAACATGAACTGGCCCCCCGATTTAAGCAAGTTGTAGATTTCCTCCGTCTTTTCCTCATACAGTGCGCCCCAGTGTCTTCACCCATGAGAAGAATGGCCAAATCGAGTAACTGTAAAATGTGCGCACATGTTCCTACCTCTTGTTAGGAAGCTTGCAGTAGAAAGCCTCATACACACGATCGGACCGTGGACCAACTTTCCCATGGATTTTTGTCCAAAGGGCGTTGGCCCCAAGTTGGTATTGCATACACACGGCAGGACTTTTTCAGCCAACTTTCACCAAATCACTTGGTTTTTCTGCTCTTTACCGCCACTTTTGGTCAACTTCTGTATTGTTGTCTGATCTTTTGCATTGGTTCTGCATTGGTTTGTACAAAAGTCTGTTGGTTTTGTGTACACACGGTCGGACTTTGGTCCATCGGACTTTTGTTGGCAGAAAGTCAAATAAAAGCCTCATACACATGATCGGACCGTGGACCAACTTTCCCATGGATTTTTGTCCAAAGGGCGTTGGCCCCAAGTTGGTATTGCATACACACGGCAGGACTTTTTCAGCCAACTTTCACCAAATCACTTGGTTTTCCTGCTCTTTACCACCACCTTTGGTCAACTTCTGTATTGTTGTCTGATCTTTTGCATTGGTTCTGCATTGGTTTGTACAAAAGTCCGTTGGTTTTGTGTACACACGGTCGGACTTTGGTCTATCCGACTTTTTTTGGCAGAAAGTTGGTCCGTTCGCACAGCCAACAAAAGTCCGATGAAACCTGGAAAAAGTTGGTCCGATGGAGCGTACACACGGTCAAATGTTGGTCCAAAACAGCTAATTTGCATGTTGGTTGTCAAAAAGTCTGATCGTGTGTATGGGCCTAAAGCCTTTAAGGCCCGTACACACGATCAGACTTTTTGACAACCAACATGCAAATTAGCTGGTTTGGACCAACATCCGACCGTGTGTACGCTCCATCGGACCAACTTTTTCCAGGTTTCATCGGACTTTTGTTGGCTGTGCGAACGGACCAACTTTCTGCCAACTAAAGTCCGATGGACCAAAGTCCGACCGTGTGTACACAAAACCAACGGACTTTTGTACAAACCAATGCAGAACCAATGCAAAAAATCAGACAACAATACAGAAGTTGACCAAAGGTGGCGGTAAAGAGCAGAAAAACCAAGTGATTTGGTGAAAGTTGGCTGAAAAAAAGTCCTGCCGTGTGTATGCAATACCAACTTGGGGCCAACGCCCTTTGGACAAAAATCCACAGGAAAGTTGGTCCACGGTCCGATCGTGTGTATGAGGCTTTAAGGCCCATACACACGATCGGACTTTTTGACAACCAACATGCAAATTAGCTGTTTTGGACCAACATCCGACCGTGTGTACGCTCCATCGGACCAACTTTTTCCAGGTTTCATCAGACTTTTGTTGGCTGTGCGAACGGACCAACTTTCTGCCAACAAAAGTCCGATGGACCAAAGTCCGACCGTGTGTACACAAAACCAAAGGACTTTTGTACAAACAAATGCAGAACCAATGCAAAAGATCAGACAACAATACAGAAGTTGACCAAAGGTGGCGGTAAAGAGCAGAAAAACCAAGTGATTTGGTGAAAGTTGGCTGAAAAAGTCCTGCCGTGTGTATGCAATACCAACTTGAGGCCAAAGCCCTTTGGACAAAAATCCACGGGAAAGTTGGTCCACGGTCCGATCGTGTGTATGAGGCTTTAGACTGACAGCAATAAAGCTCTGATTGCAGCTGGTTTTGTGTTTTTTTGAATCAAAAAACAATCTTGACGGAGGGCAGAAGTAGTAAGGAAAATCTTTGTGCGCAACCAGAAAAAAATCCAGGCTTGGCCAGGGAACGTTGACCTGGGTCATGGAGGGGCCTACAAACATTTGACCTGACTGTAAACACTGTAAACAGTCAGATCACCAAATATTTTTTAATGTCTGCAGTCAATCTTACACCCTTTAAAAAACATAGTCATTGTCTTGCAAATTCAATCACCCTTTTCCCAAAACAGGTTCTACAATAAGGCAATGGTCAGTGTGATGGAGGGGCTACAAACATGAGCATTTCCAGATCTGGCTGTAAATGACCGGATCACCAAACGTCTGCAGACGCTTTTTATACCTTTCATCAAGAGACATAGGGCCTCCATAGACTGCAGCCCTTGTTCAATTTGTCTCTTAAAGTGGTTGAAAACCCTTACAAACCACTTTTTACTACAGGTTAGACATGGGAACTGTCAAAAAAATTTGTTTCGTTTCGTTCCGTTTCGTATATAAAAAAATTCGTAATTCGTGTACAAAATTCCATTCGAATTCGTCCGAAATACGAATTTCGTACGAATCGTAAAATTTTTTTTGAATCGTTACGAATCGTTAGTAAAGTTATGAATCGTTACGAATCGTTAACGCGGCTAATGAATTGTCGGTTCCCGTAACACAGAGAACAATTTCGAATCCAACTACAAATATCGAATTTCAACTAATACGAAAGAAATTATAATAGCGGATATAACGAATGCTTCGAATGATTCGAATAAATTTGAGATTCAGTATATCTAATATAGAGAAGTGTCATTTTTGCAAGAAAAAAATCTATTTAAAGTCACTTGCGGCTAATGAATTGTCGGCTCTGTAACACAGAGAACAGTCATTCATTGATAAAAAAAAAAAGCGTGGGGGTCCCCCCAAATTCAACAACCAGGCCCTTCAGGTCTGGGATGGATTTTAAGGGGAACCCCGGCCAAAAAAAAAAATGGCGTGGGGTCCCCCTCAAAATCCATACCAGACCCTTTATCCGAGCACGCAACCTGGCAGGCCGCAGGAAAAGAGGGGGGGACGATAGCGCCCCCCTCTCCTGAACCGTACCAGGCCACATGCCCTCAACATTGGGAGGGTGCTTTGGGGTCCCCCCCAAAGCACCTTGTCCCCATGTTGACGAGGACAAGGGCCTCTTCCCCACAACCCTGGCCATTGGTTGTGGGGGTCTGCGGGCGTGGGGCTTATCGGAATCTGGATATTAAGAGGAACCCCAGTCAAAAAAAAATAAAAAATGGCGTGGGGTCCCCCCTAAATATCCATACCAGACCCTTCAGGTCTGGGATGGATTTTAAGGGGAACCCCAGCCAAAAAAAATGGCGTGGGGGTCCCCCTCAAAATCCATACCAGACCCTTTATCCGAGCACGCAACCTGGAAGGCCGCAGGAAAAGAGGGGGGGACGAGAGCGCCCCCCCCCCCCTCCCGCCTGAACCATACCAGGCCACATGCCCTCAACATTGGGAGGGTGCTTTGGGGGTCCGAGACCCCCAAAGCACCTTGTCCCCATGTTGATGGGGACAAGTGCCTCATCCCCACAACCCTGGCCATTGGTTGTGGGGGTCTGCGGGCGGGGGGCTTATCGGAATCTGGAAGCCCCCTTTAACAAGGGGACCCCCAGATCCCCCCCCCGTGTGAAATGGTAAGGGGGTACAAAAGTACCCCTACCATTTCACCAAAAAAGTGTCAAAAATTGTAAAAATGACAGGAGACGGTCTTTGACAATTCCTTTATTAAAATCTTCTTTCTTCTTTCTTCTGGTCTTCCTTTCTTCATCCTTCGGTTTCTTCATCTTCTCCTTCCAGCATCTTCTTCCATCTTCTTCTTCCTCCAATCCGCTTCTTCTTGCGCTGGTCTTCTCGTCCTTCTCGTCCGGCATCTTCTTCCATGGCGTCGGCGTCTGTTCTTCTGTCGTGTGAGGCTTCGCTCCGGCTGACAGGTCTTTTATAACGAAGGGCACCTGGTGACCCCGCCCCCTCTGACGTCATGGGGAAAGCCATAGGGAAGTCCCCATGACGTCCCCGGGCGTCAGAGGGGGGCAGAGTCACCAGGATGACCTGGATGGAGCTGACTGGAGGATGATGACACTTAGATAAGAGTCTTCCAATCCACAGATGACAACACAACTAGACTGTGATGATGTCTTTGCAAACAATGAGTCGTCTTCTTACTATAAAGGGGGCTATCTGCCCAGAGCAATAGAAAGGAAGTTTCACTTTGAACAAGCGTGTCAGTGGGTTACTTCTAGCATGCATGCATGAACATTTTGAAATTAGACCAGGTGCAGATAACTCGGTTCAGACATTTTAGTCTGGAATCCAAAACACATGGGCACTGAAGCAACGGCTCGTTCGTGCCGTTGCTTTGGCTGATGTGCCGTAACCAGTGGCTCCCGCGTGCACGCGCGGGAGTAACGTCATCGCGTCTCTGGCCAATCACAGCGACGGAGCCCGCAAACCCGGAAGTAAAATTCCGAAGACATGTTTTTGGTCACATCGGTGTACGGGGACCGCTGCACCAGCTTCGATTTAAGGTGAATATTTCATAATGAGCTAGGATGCGATGCATACTAGCTCATTATGCCTTTGTCTTGCAGTTTGTTTGTTTTTTTGATGGGTTTACAACAAATTAAAGTGGGAGTAAACTTTCATGTATGATTTTTACCTAAAGGCTTACCTATAGATACTGTAAATATATCCTAAACCTGCACCATTTAGGAGATATTCACTTTAAATGCAGCTGGTGACGTCACAGGCTCATGCGCTCTGAAGGAACGCATGCCGTTCCTTTAGATTCCTGCGCCGTAAACAATGCATACTAACACAATATGTTATTCATTTTCAGGGAGAAGATTTTTTTTTGGGGGGGGGGGGGTCAAATTTTCCTGCAACTCTGTGATGTTTGACATGGGACTCTGCAATAATATAATGTGAAAAAAGTAGAAAAATTTCACAGACTGAAAGCCAACGTGGGATTGGAATGCAGAAAATTTCTGGTGAATAGGAAAAATTTTAGGAAATCTTTAAAAATGTGTAACCTGTACCAAAGTGGAAGTAAAACTAGAGAACTGTGACCGGTAGGCAGAGAGATCGATGTCCAGCAAATTTCTGGCAAAAGGAAAAACAATTTCAGAAAGCCTTTATACATTTGTACATTTGGAAATCTGCAACAAAAGACCTGAAATCTTAACAGACATTCAGACCACCTGATGGGATTAATGTCCAGCAATTTACCAGTTAAATGAAAAAATTGGAGGAAATAAAAAAAATCCCCCAAAAAAAAAATTGAACAGTGAAAGTTTGTAAAGATACAGTGTAACAAAAAGTAGAAACTGGGAATTATGGCAGATGGGCAAACAACATGCCAGAATCGGAGAAAAGCACATTTCTGGTGAAATCATACATTGTGGGAAGTCTATAAATTGGTACAGTTGGAATCTGTAATGATACAGTGTAACGAATATTGGAAAGCTTCAACAAACAAGCAGGCCACAAGCTGGTATCAATGTGCAGCAAATTTCTGGTGAAATAAAAACATTTGTAGGAAATATTAATAAGTTTGTACAGTTGGAAGCAGCAACAACTGAGTGTAAGTACAACTCTGAAGCTTCGACGGACAGGCCGACAACATGCCAGGATTGGTAAGTATAACATTTCTGGTGACATTAAAAAATCAAAGTAACTCTTTATATTTTTTTTTTTAGCTTTGAGCACAAGATGGATATTGCCAACAGTAGCAAAATCTCGAGAAAATTAAGGAAAATAAAATTGCTTCACATCTTTAGAAATATTCTAAAAGATGTTGGAAGGTGAAAAAGTAATACAATCGGAAATTTAGAAAAATAAAGTTCTAGTCTCTCAAAAAAGAAAAAAAGAGAGATATGTTAATGTGTACCATCATAAACAAATACAAAAACAAAAAACTTGGAGGTCTTTAAAAATGTGTACAATTTTTTTGTAAGAAAAATTAGAAAGCTTCAACAGATGGACAGGCTACATACTGGAATTAATGCACAGCAAATTTCTGGTGAAATTTACCAAAAATTTAGGAAATCTTAATAAATTTGTACTACTGTAAGCTGCAAAGAAGAAGTTTACCTAAAACTTATGCCGCGTACACACGAGCGGACTTTTCGACGGACTAGGTCCGACGGTCTTTCCGACGGACTTTTGACGGAGTTCCGACAAACTTTTCGAATGAACGGACTTGGCCACATGCAATCACACTAAATTCTGACGGATTCGAACGTGATGACGCACGACCGGACTAGAATAAGGAAGTTCGTAGCCAGTAGCCAATAGCTGCCCTAGCGTCGTTGTTTGTTCGTTGGACTAGCACACAGATGAGCGGATTTGTTGATAGGAACTAGGTCCAGCGGAGTTCCGGCGGGAAAATTTAAAACATGTTCTATTTCTAAAGTCTGTCGGATTTTTCGACAGCAAAAGTCCGATGGAGCCCACACACGATCGAATTGTCCAACGGATTCGTTCTGTCGGAACCTTTGCTGTTGAAAAGTCCTCTCGTGTGTACACGGCATTTGAAGCTTTCTCAGAGACCTGCAAACTACACGCAGAGATTGGTGTTCCACAAATTCTGGTGAAATTAAAGAATTGTAGGAAGTTTTTAACATTTTTTTAAGATCTGTCTACAAGATGGATATTGCACAGTGGCAAAATCTGGAGAAACTGGAGAGCAATTTTTTCCAAACAACTTTAAAAATACCACAAAGTGTTGAAAGATAAAAATGCAGTGAACTGGCAATTTAGAAAAAAAAAGTTATGGTCTCTTAAAAAAAAAAAAAACGTGAAATTCTCATGTATACCATTATAAACAAATGTCTTACCAGTTTGGCAATACTATAGAGGACGAACAGGTGAGACATGAATATTCCCAGAATTCAGAAGCCACTGGCAGAGCTGAGGGAGAATTATCATTTCCCCTCTACCTGTCTGTCCAGGATGATTCAGAATGGAGCTCGGGATGAAAGAGGTGACTCACGTCCTACTATTACTATTATGGAGGAACTTTGTGGAGCAGAGGAATATTCTCTTCTAAACTTTATAAAACAGCCACTGTGTCTTTTTGTGATCATCCACAAATAGTATCCCGTGTTATGACAGGCTCTCTTACTCATAAGTTTCCCGTAAATTTCTACAGCTGCTTTTTGTTATGGATTGTTTCTGTACACCTTCGCTATAAGTGATTCCAGCAGGGCTTGTTGTCCATGTTGGAATCAGAGCTCCAACCTGTATCGTGTTTCAAAGATCAGATCAAACTCATCCAGGATCAGCTGCCGTCAAAGTCAAATCTTGTCGCCTTCACCCACCTAACGTTTCCAAAACATGATCCTTCTTAACCAATGATACTACTATCAAGATACTAATTCACTCCTTGGTTATCTCTTACCTTGACTATTGTAACTTCCTTCTCTTTGGCCTACATTTACACAGATTATCTCCCTTCAGCCCATGTCATGTACCTTGTGGAGATCGAGCTGTAGATTGGGCTTTACTTGCACCTCTTGTCCAACGCCCCTGGTAAAGATGACAGGGAGTGAAGGACACAGAGTGGGATGAGGGCCGATGTAGCAGGTGGCACCGGCTGGGCCTTGGCAGGAACCCGATGGCTGCAGATCACCGGATAGGCACTTAGAACAGGAACTCCTTGTTGCTGGATCAGCAGGCGGAAGCGTGGTTGGAACATAAGCCAAGGGGTCATCAACAGCCGAGCAGAGCAGGTACTGGAACGTGAGGCAGAAGCTAAGTCAGGATACAGGCTGGGTTTGGTACACAGTCGGGCAGTGAGGTACAGAAGCATGAAGCAGGAGCAGGGTCAAACACAAGCCGGGGTCACAGGAAGGCAGGCGGAAGTCCAAGGAAGGTTCAGGTGAAACCGGGTCAAACACAGGGAAACTGGAACAGATCAAAACACTGGTAAACAGGAACAAGCTGAAAGACCACTCAGCATTGTGTGTCTGTCATTGCTCCGTTTAAATAGGCCGGCTGGCGCCAGTACGTGCATGGGTGCGCATGCGTGTGCCTACTCGTGCCCGTGCATGCGCCAGTACATGCTATTCTTAGCGACACACTGGTGTGCCCAGGTCTTTGCAACAATGCACATTTATCAACCGGACTTCTCTAATGCAGTGTACACACGGTCGGAATTCTCGTCGGAAAAAGCTCTGATGGTTTTCCCGTCAGAATTCCGACAGAATTTTGCTCAAACTGTCTTGCCTACACACGGTCACACCAAATTCCGATGGTCAATAACACCGTGGCATACAACACGTTCGACTGCACTATAAAAGGGAAGTTTAATGCTTCTGAGCATGCGTCGAATTGTTTCCGAGCATGCGTCAGAATTTTGCGTGTCGGAATTGCATACACACGATTGGAAAATGCGATAGAAAGGTTTTCTGTCGGAAAAATTAAGAACAGGTTCTCAATCCAAAGTCCGTCGGAAATTCCGACAGAAAAAGACAGATGAGCATACACACAGTCGGAAAATCCGATGAAAAGCTCCCATCGGACTGTTTCAATCGGAAATTCCGACCGTGTGTACGCGGCATTACAGCCCATCATGAATGCTACTGCCAGTTAGACATGGGAACTGTCAAAAAATTTGTTTTGTTTCGTCCCGTTTCGTATATAAAAAAATTCGTAATTCGTGTACGAAATTCCGTTCGAATTGTCATGGGGACTTCCCTATGGCTTTCCCCATGACGCCAGAGGGGGGGCGGGGTCACCAGGTGCCCTCCGTTATAAAAGACCTGTAAGCCGGAGCGAAGCCTCACAGAGCTGGAGCCTCCCATTGCGAGGAGCGGCCCAGAAGAGACGCCGATGCCGGACGACAAGGACGAGAAGACCGGAGCAAGAAGAAGCGGATCGGAGGAAGAAGAAGATGGAAGAAGATGCCGGAAGGAGAAGATGAAGAAAGGAAGACCAGAAGAAAGAAGATTTTAATAAAGGAATTGTCAAAGACCGTCTCCTGTCATTTTTACAATTTTTGACACTTTTTTGGTGAAATGGTAGGGGTACTTTTGTACCCCCTTACCATTTCACACGGGGGGGGGGGGGATCTGGGGGTCCCCTTGTTAAAGGGGGCTTCCAGATTCCGATAAGCCCCCCGCCCGCAGACCCCCACAACCAATGGCCAGGGTTGTGGGGATCAGGCACTTGTCCCCATCAACATGGGGACAAGGTGCTTTGGGGGTCTCAGACCCCCAAAGCACCCTCCCAATGTTGAGGGCATGTGGCCTGGTATGGTTCAGGCGGGAGGGGGGGGGGCGCTCTCGTCCCCCCCTCTTTTCCTGCGGCCTGCCAGGTTGCGTGCTCGGATAAAGGGTCTGGTATGGATTTTGAGGGGGACCCCCACGCCATTTTTTTTTGGCTGGGGTTCCCCTTAAAATCCATCCCAGACCTGAAGGGTCTGGTATGGATATTTAGGGGGGACCCCACGCCATTTTTTATTTTTTTTTGGCTGGGGTTCCTCTTAATATCCATAGCAGACCTGAAGGGCCTGGTTATTGAATTTTTGGGGGGACCCCCACGCTTTTTTTTATCAATGACTTCAATGAATGACTGTTCTCTGTGTTACGGATCCGACAATTCATTTGCCGGCAATAGCCGCGAGTGATTTTAAATAGCTTTTTTTTCCTGCAAAAATGACACTGTGCAGGAACAGTTCTCTATATTAGATATACTGAATCTTGAATCATTCAAAGCATTCGTTATATCCGCTATTATAATTTCTTTCATATTAGTTGAAATTAGATATTTGTTAGTTGTTGTATTCGAATTGTTCTCTGTGTTACGGGAACCGGCAATTAGCCGCGAGTGATTTTAAATAACTTTTTTTCCTGCAAAAATGACACATTGTACAGAGACAGTTCTAAGCACAGGAAACATGCCCCCCCTTCATAGGCATACTATATATATATATATATATATATATATATATATATATATATATATATATATATATACTATACTATATACTCTATATACCCCTTACCATTTCACACAGGGGGGGGGCGGGATCTGGGGGTCCCCTTGTTAAAGGGGACTTCCAGATTCCGATAAGCCCCCCGCCCGCAGACCCCCACAACCACCGGCCAGGGTTGTGGGGATGAGGCCCTTGTCCTCATCAACATGGGGACAAGGTGCTTTGGGGTCTCAGACCCCCAAAGCACCCTCCCAATGTTGAGGGCATGTGGCCTGGTACGGTTCAGGTGGGAGGGGGGGCCGCTCTCGTCCCCCCCTCTTTTACTGCGGCCTGCCAGGTTGCGTGCTCGGATAAGGGTCTGGTATGGATTTTGATCAATGAATGACTGTTCTCTGTGTTACGGAGCCGACAATTCATTTGCCGGCAATAGCCGCAAGTGATTTTAAATAGCTTTTTTTTCTTCAAAAATTACACTTTGTCATTCGAATCATTCAAATTCATTCGAATTCATTTGTTATATCTGCTATAATAATTTCTTTCGAATTAGTTGAAATTCAATATTGGTAGTTGGATTTGAATAATTTTGAGCTGAAATTCGTAAACGGAATTTTTCCTGCAAAAATGACACTTTGTCATTCGAATTCATTCGAATCCATTCGAATTCATTCGAATTCATTCGAATCATTCGTTATATCCGCTATAATAATTTCTTTCATATTAGTTGAAATTCGATATTTGGTAGTCGGATTCGAATAAATTTGGCGACGAAATTCGTAAACGGAATTTCGTATTCCGTACGGAATTCGTATTCGAAAAAATTCGTACTACGGATTCGTACGAATTTCGAAAAATTCGTACGAATTCGTACGAAACTAATCGCACATGTCTACTGCCAGTTTCATCCACTTTCCAACTGCTAAGTGTTGTTCACCCCTCTCTGTCAAACCCTCTATTGGCTTCCTTCCACCTGTCCAACAAATATTATTCACAATACTATGAACCACAAACAACGCCATCCACAACTCTGCCCCTAACTACATCACCAACTTCTTATCACTCAAATCATCCTCTCCCCTCCTTCCAAGACCTTGTGCTCTCCATCTCCCTTGTCCCCTCCTCCCATGTTCACCTTCAGGACTTCCCCAGAGCCACTACCATCCTCTGGAACTCCCAAGCCCAACCTTTCCGGTTATCCCCTTCTCTGTCTGCCTTAGGCAATTTTTGAAAATTCATCTGTTCTGAGAAGGCCTATCGTGCCTCTACCTAAACACTGAATTGTACTTTCTCAATCAACTCAACCCAGCAGTTATCACCTTTTGTAGCCCTTCCGATAGATTGTAAGCTCTCACAAGCAGGGCCCCCTAATCCTCTTGTCTTGCATTGTATTGTAACTGTACGGACTCCTATTGTTTGTAAAGTGCTGTATAAACTGTTGGCGCTATATAAAACCTGTATAAAAATAATCTCTATAGTAGCAGGTCTTTTTCTTTGAATTTGAGACCCGGACACACACAGCTAGTGTGATCCTGGGTTCCACCCTCACCCATTTGTAGTTCTATGAGAGGAGGTAACACCAATCAAAATCCTGTGGCAGGAGGCTGCAGCCCCACCTGGAAGCACTGTTAAATGCCTGCTGAATCTTGCATGGATTCTATAAACATCAGATTATGAGAGTGGGCTATCTGACAGTGGTAACGTTTGCTGGAAGCCATTAGCAGTTCATTGACTGGCGAACCTCCACTCTGCAGATCTAACAGAGCATAGATGTTCCAATTACTGGGACTGCTAACTAATCACACATTGACTGGCGCAGTTTAGGCAGGGTTTCAAATAAAAAAGATTGTTAGTTAAATTTTAAAGCCTTATAAAATATAACAGGGAGTGAATCAGAGACTGACCAGCAAATCAGCCATTCACAGACAGTTTGGCTGGTGTGGTCAGTGAATCATTGAAGTGATCAGAACAAAGAATTACTTAAAGTGCAACTCTTGGCAAAAAGACATTTTTTTTTAGGGTTTTTTTTGCACCACCAGTGTGATTTTCATTTAAAGTGTGTCCAAACTTTTTTTTCAGCAAGTTTTGTTGCCTGTGTCCCAATTGGGATTATTTGTGTTACTTCCACCAGAAGGGAAAATCAAAGTTGCCGTTGAAACAAGAATAAAGGGGAAATCTTTCAATGGCCAATAAAGAAGTGTCAGGAGCCACATATGACATAAAACCCTCATATATATATATATATATATATATATATATATATATATATATATATATTCACACCCCTTGAAGTTTTCCACATTTTGTCATGTTACAGCCAAAAATGTAAATGTATTTTATTGGGATTGTATGTGATAGACCAACACAAAGTGGCACATAATTGTGAAGTGGAAGGAAAATTATAAATGGTTTTCCAATTTTTTTACAAATAAATATGTGAAAACTGTGGGGTACATTTGTATGGTGCCCCCCGGAGTCAATACTTTGTATAACCACCTTTCATTGCAATTACAGCTGCAAGTCTTTTTTGGGATGTCTCTACCAGCTTTGCACATCTAGAGAGTGACATTGTTTCCCATTCTTCTTTGTAAAATCGCTCAAGCTCTGTCAGATTGGATGGAGAGCGTCTGTGAACAGCAATTTTCAAGTCTTGCCACAGATTCTCAATGTGATTTAGGTCTGGACTGTGACTGGGCCATTCTAACACATGAATATGCTTTGATCTAAACCATTCCATTGTAGCTCTGGCTGTATGTTTCGGGTCGTTGTCCTGCTGGAAGGTGAACCTCCACCCCAGTCTCAAGTCTTTTGCAGACTCTAATAGGTTTTCTTCTAAGATTGCCCTGTGTTTGGCTCCATCCATCTTCTCATCATCTCTGACCAGCTTCCCCGTCCCTGCAGAAGAAAAGCATCCCAACAACATGATGCTGCCACCACCATGTTTAACGGTGGGGATGGTGTGTTCAGGGTGATGTGCAGTGTTAGTTTTCCACCACACATAGCGTTTTGCATTTAGACCAAAAAGTTCAATTTTGGTCTCATCTGACCAGAGCACCTTCTTCATCATGTTTGTTGTGTCCCCCACATGACATCTCGCAAACTACAAACAGGAATTCTTATGGCTTTCTTTCAACAATGTCTTTCTTCTTGTCACTCTTCCATAAAGTGCAGATTTGTGGAGAACACGACTAATAGTTGTCCTGTGGACAGATTCTCCCCCCTGAGCTGTGGATCTCTGCAGCTCCTCCAGAGTTACCATGGACCTCTTGGCTCTTCTCTGATGAATGCTCTCCTTGCCCGGCCGGTCAGTTTAGGTGGACGGCCATGTCTTGGTAGGTTTGCAGTTGGGCCGTACTCTTTCCATTTTCCAATGATGTATTGAACAGTGCTCCGTGAGATGTTCAAAACTTGGGATATTTTTATATAACCTAACCCTGCTTTATACTTCTCCACAACTTTATCCCTGACCTGCCTGGTGTGTTCCTTGGCCTACAGAGGCTACACAGGATGACCAAAATTGGACAATAGAAGATTGGAAAAATTTTGCCTGGTCTGACGAGTCTCAATTTCAGCTGCAACATTCAGATGATCGGGTCAGAATTTGGCGTAAAAAACATGAAATCATGGATCCATCCCGCCTTGTATCACCGGTTCAGGCTGGTGGTGGTGTAATGGTGTGGGGGATATTTTCTTGGCACGCTTTGGGCCCCTTAGTACCAATTGATCAGGGTTTAAACGTCACAACCTACCTGAGTATTGTTCCTGACAATGTCTATCTTTTTATGACTCCAGTGTCCCCATCTTCTGATGGCTCCTTCCAGCAGGATAATGCACCATGTCACAAAGCTCCAATCATCTCACCACTGGACAATGAAGTCACTGTCCTCCAATGGCCTCCACACTCACCAGATCTCATCCAATAGGGCACCTTTGGGATGTGGTGGAACGGGAGATTGGCATCATGGATGTGCAGCTGACAAATCTGCAGGGCTGAGGCTGCTTCCACTCTTTACATGAGGGTTTTGTGTGATGTGCAGCTCCCGGGACTTGCTTTTCTTCTTCATTGACTTCTAAGGAACTGAGAAGAGCTCTTTCCCTGCCTGCATTCCCAGCGGTTGCCTCAAGGACCTACTAGAGCCTGAAGTGGGACCCCCAATTTCTTTGTATGGTTTTGCAGTGAAATCTTTCAATGGCGACACTTGTTCCAGGTGACAACTGTCTTAGAGAGGGTTAGGCCCCTTTCACACTGGGGCGGTTTGCAAGCGCTATTGCGCTAAGAATAGCGCCTGCAAACCGACCCGAAACAGCTGTTGCTGTTCCTTCAGTGTGAAAGCCCGAGGGCTTTCACACTGAAGCGGTGCGCTTGCAGGACGCTCAAAAATGTCCTGCAAGCCGCATCTTTGGCTCGCTATAGAGCGGTATATTTACCGCTCCTATAGCGCCCGGTCCCATTGAAAACAATGGGGGAGCGCGCCGAACCCGCCCGCAAAACGCCGCAATAGCGGCGGTTTGCGGGCGGTATTGACCCTTTTTTGGCCGCTCGCGGGGGGTAAAAACACCCCGCGAGTGGCCGCAATGCGCCGCTAAAACGCCGGTAAAGCGGCGCTAAATATAGCGCCGCTTTACCGCCAGCGCCCCCACCGCTCCAGTGTGAAAGTAGCCTTAACATCACTTCAGATCGGGGTCCCCAAACTTCCCAAACAAAAGGCCAGTTTACCGTCCTTCAGACATTAAGGGGGCCGGACTGTGGCCAGTGTAAGTAGAAAATGACCCAACATCAGTGGGAATAGACAATGTCCCAGGCTTGGTGGTCAGTGGAAGTAAAAAAATGACATTGAAGAGTAGTCCTCCATCATTGGTATTACTGGGAGCAGTAGTGTCCTGTCATTGGTGTCAGTGGGAGGGACAGTGCCCCATTGATGGTGTCAGTGGTAGGAATAGTGCCCCATCATTGGTAGAAATAATGCCCCATTTTTGGTGTCAGTGGGAGGAATTGTGCTCTGTCATTGGTGTCAGTGAGAGGAAAATTCCCCCATTATTGGTGTCAGTGGTAGGATTAGTGCCCTATCATTGGTGTCAATCAGTGGCGGTAGTATAGGAGTCGCTGAGGTTGCCATGGCGACCGGGCCCCATACTGCAGGGGCCCCCTGTATACCTCGATAGGAGGAGCATCAAGGGCTGTAATCGGCACTGTGCAGGGAGCTGGTCACATTTATTACATCTAAAGTGAAAGCACAGTGTGTGCTCTTTGTCTCCTCCTACAGTGCAGTACCCAGCAGGAAGAGGTAAGGTAAACCACTGCCGACTTTTAAAAGGCCATCTGTAAGTATGTGTTTATGTGTATGTACAGTATGTGTGTGTGTGTGTGTACATGTGTGTTTACATTATGAACATTTTATGTATGCGCTTTTAATCCTGACCCCCCTATATGTGTACAATCAGAACAGACTTTTATTTCAAAAATGTTTTATTTAGAATGAGAGACAATACATGTGGATACATAGGAATAATATCACAAACATAGATCAACAGTAAAGTAACAATTGAGGTGAAACATGTACTAGACCGATGTAGGAGAAGAGTTGGCGATTGCCGGGGACTTTAATTCCAGCCCGTACCGAGCTACCGGCCAATTGTCGGGAACATAAATGATAAACCGGTCTGTTTGGTATCGGTACCTGCACCCTCCAACACCCCTCTGGGGATCATACTGTGCCGGAGGGGGCCAGTCCCGGTCTTAACCGACAATGAGCATTCCCTCTAAATATGAGAGTTGAAAGTATTTCCGGGCATAAGGAACTGAGCTAAGAGCTATAGAGTTGTCAACCTTTGATCTGGTCGTTAGTGCCTGAGATGGTCAGGTTCACCTCTAGATCAACTGAACCATTGAGATATAAAAGGAAAAGAGGACAGAGGAAGGAAGTGGAGAGAGAAGAGGATAGGAGCACCACTACTCGGTCAGATATGGTTTTATGTGAAGAACGTGGAGGGACCAAAGGGAATGCCCACCAGTCGAGCCCACGGTTCCCAAGTAGCTTCATATTTGTTAGTTGTATCTTGTATCAGGCCGGTAAGCTTTTCCTGAGACATTACCCACGATATTTTCCTTTTTGCCATTGAAAGGGAAACACCAGGCTTTTTCCAGGCCCTGGCAATCGTGAGTTTAGCTCCCAAGAGCACAAACTGTGCTAATTTACCGGAGGGTTTCGAGATTTGTGGGATCGAGTCATTTAGGAGGGCCAACATGGGAGTCTTGGGAATTCGGGAGCCCACTAACTTGTCAATTATGTTAAAGACTTTTTTCCAGAAAGTACGAATCTTTGGGCACTCCCACCAAATATGTGACATTGTGCCTGTAAGTTGGCAACCCCTGAAGCATAGAGGGCTGACAGTAGGGAACATTGAGGCCAGTCTGGAAGGTGTATAGTACAATCTGGTTATCACTTTTAAGTTGGCTTCCATTAATGTGGTATTAAGGATGCCCTCGAAAGATTTAGAGCATACTAAATGCCATTTTTCCATGTTCCAATGGAATTGAGAGTCAGATTCCCAGGCTTCTATGAAGGACATTTTAGAGGTAGAAGAGATAAGTGACTCATACATTTTTCGAGATCCCCCCCCCCTCTCTGGTCCATGGCTTGACCGCACCACATTTCATATTCCGTGAATTTCGGAGGGAGGGGGTTATCTTTACATAGGGAGTGCAGGAAATGGTGTATTTGGTGGAACCAATATAGTTCCGAGAGGGGGAGGTCAAGCTTTTTTGTGCAGTGTTTTAGGGTGAAGGGGCCTGCAGCCGTGAAGAAGTGTCATATCCTGTAAAGGCCTTTATCTACCCACCATGTAAAGGCTAAGACATTTCTGCCCGGGGAGAAATTTGGGTTATTGAATATGTGAGTCAGGGGTTTATAAGCTAATACTAGTGAGGCTGAAGAACGTAAGGAGTCCCAGAGGGCGAAGGAGTGAGACAGGGTAGGGGCAAGAATTGGAGGTCTATTTTTCAAAGGGGTCCAAAGCAAAAAATCTAAGGTAAAATTAGAGACTGCTTGTTTTTTTATTTGGACCCAGTCAGGCTTCTCGAATCTAGAGTAGACTATTGACAGTTGGGCCAGCCTAGCCGCTTGATAATATTTTTAAAGGTTGGTGAAGTCCCAGGCCTCCTTTTCTTCTGTGTGCGTATAGGGATCCTTGGGGAAATCTGTAACCTGCCTTGCCCCACGTAAACTTCAGAATCTTACTTTGGAAAGTTTTGATATGGTCCTTTCGAATGGGGATGGGAAGAGAGCAAAAGAGATACAATAATCTTGGGAGCAGCGTCATTTTAATTGAGTTTATTCGTCCCAGCCAGGAAATGTTATGTTGGGCCCAGGTGTTTAAATCTGTTTCTAGTTTGCGAAACATGGGTGGGTATGGGTAATTATTGCTATATCAGTTTTCAATTTTGGCTGTTAGATTAATTCCTAAGTATCTGATGGAGGAGTAACTCCACTTAAATTGGAAGGACTTTTGCAGAAGAATCACAGTGTTATTTTTAAGGAATACATTTAGTGCCTGAGATTTGGAGTAATTTACATGGAGGCCCGATATTTTTGCGAAGGTATCTAATGTTTTACAAAGGTTGGGAAGAGTAGTTATGGGAGAGGTGAGGAAGAGCATGACATTGTCCACAAAAAGGCCACACTTATGAATTTGGGAACCGCAGAAAACGCCCTTAATACTCTGGTTTTGGCGGATCGCTATTGTGAGCGTTTCTATCGCAATCGCGAAGATCAGCGGCGAGAGCGGACATCCTTGTCTGGTCCCTTGGTTGGACGTCCTATCCCCCGACAACTGAAGGCGTCAAAGGGATAGGAGTAGGCGCATGTGTACCACACTGCGCCAGAGCGCCCTTAAACCTGTAGTGCTGTGCTACCAACAGAGAAACCAGTCAACAATAATAAAAAAACAGGTTATAACATACGTAGCTAATAACACCACCCAGGGGGCTTTCCAAGCCCCATAAACTTTACCACCCGAACCCCCCCCCCCCCCCCAGGGGGGGAGGGAAGAGAAAAAAAGGGGGGGGGGAGAAGTTGGGGGGGAGGGAGGGCAGGCCCGCTGTCCCTAGGGGGACTGACTAATCAGCATGGGGATCTGTCCTCCCTCAAGTGAAGGGAGAAATCTGGCGCACCCACTCCCGTGTGTTGGGAGAGAGCCAGACTCTCTGACCAATAAAAAATATATAAGTGCAGAGACTGGTCTGAGAGTCGGTCTTTGGTATTAAACGGAACCCGTAATCATGCAGGTCCGTTGTGAGAAGATCTTCTAGACTTGGTCTTGTTCCAGAGCGGGTTAGGTGAGCTTTTCGGGGGAGGACGTTTGTTGGATCCTGATAGGGAGGAAGGAGCTTCCGTGTCCATCTCCTGAGATATTATTTTCAAGTTGAGGAGTAGCTGCTCACCGGAAACGAAGTTGGAATTTCACCGCAAATGGGAAGGCCCATTTGTACTTAATGTCCCTCTGGGCCATTGCAGACAAGAACGGCTTCAGAGCTCTTCTCCGTTGAATGGTGGAGGGAGAGAGGTCTGCAAAGATTTGAATGGGGTGTCCTTGGCAGGTGATCTGGGGGAGAGCCCAGGCTTGTTTCATGACAGTTTCTTTGACGGCATAGTAGTGTGGTTTAGCAATGATGTCCCTGGGAGAGCCATCCTTCCTGAGGGGGCTCGGGGCTCTGTGTACTCTGTCCAGCTCCAGACGAGACGGTGGGATGTTTGGGATGAGTGACTTAATTAGATCCTGTGTGGCTGCTGTGACATCAGGAATCGATTCCGGCAGGCCTCTAATCCTGAAATTGAGTCTCCTGGACCTATTTTCCAAGTCGTCTATATGTGAGAACGCAGTGTCTAGTTGTTCTTGCAACGTTTGGATAAGGTCAGAGTTCTGGTGGGTGACTTCTGCTGTCTGTTCTAGCTTGCCTTCTATGAAATCCATCCTGGATCCAATATTCTGGAGGTCTGCTTTAATTTCTCCTGTAATAGTAGCCGCAGTGGCAGCCAGTCACCTTTCCAGGAGTGTTGAGAACTTAAGAAATAGATCGTCCACCGAGAACTGCGAGGTGTGGGTGGAAGGGCCATGAGGGCTGGGGGCAACCATGTCGGGTGTCACTGCCGGGGAGAGGGCCAGGTCCCCGAATGAATGGCTGAGCAGAGACTCTGTGGAGGCTGGGGAAGGAGTCTGAGCCTGTGCTCCTCTGATGTGGGCCCCAAAAGTAAATTCAAGCAGAGCAGGGGCTATTACATGCCTGTGGTCTGGTGTGGTTTCTGTGAGGGGGAGAGAAGGCTGTGAGGCAGCAGCCGCCATGGCTGCCATCTTGGTACCCCAGGCTGTGAGGCGGCGGCGAATTCCTGGTCCAGACTCTGTCTGGCACTGGGTCTGGACATGCAGGGGAGTTCTCCTGAGTGGGGGGGTTGTAGGTACCTTGCGGGGTGCTTTTCAGCTGGACTAAGAGAGGATGTAGCGCAGCTTCCTTGCCTATTGTGGTCCGGTGGCCATCTTGGTCCACCCAGAGTGAGTGGCAGCAGCGGAATGTGGCTGAACAACCGGCCAATTTTGTTGAGCAGACGTCCGGGAGCGATCTCCGGTATGCAGGGGCCACGAGCGGCGATCGGATGGCGCTGGAGCAGGGCTGGGTGGTGTGCTGTGGGCGCTTAGGCTGCGGCGTGGTGTGGAGCTCCGGGCTTAAGCAGCCATCTTGGGGCTTTCGTGCATGCGCACTCCAGAACAGATTTTTTTTCTTGCTTGTTGATAGTATCAGCAAAAAAATGTTGTTCCTCTGAAAAGCGATCCATGCTCATCATTAGTATTACTGGGAGGAATATTCCCCAATTGTTCCGTTGAAATGAGTCATGCCCTATCGGTGTCAGTGGAAAGAATAGTGTCCCATCTTTTGTGTCAGTGGGAGGAATAGTGCCCCATTGTTAGTGTCAGTGGGAGAAATTGTGCTCCATTACTGATGTCATTGGGAGGAATAGTGCCCCATCATTGGTATCAGTGGGAGGAATAGTGCCCCATCATTGGTATCAGTGGGAGGAATAGTGCCCCATTGTTAGTGTCAGTGGGAGGAACTGTGCTCCATTACTGGTGTTGGTGGGAGGAATAGTGCCCCATCATTGGTATCAGTAGAAGGAATAGTGCCCTATTGGAGTAAGTGGCAGGAATAGTTCCCCACTGTTGATGTCAGTGGGGGGAATAGTGCTCCATTGTTGGTATCGGTGGAAGGAACAGTGTCCCATCTTTGGTGTCAGTGGGAGGAATAGTACCCTCATTGTTGGTGTCAGTTGAATCAATGGTACCTCTTTGTTGGTGTCAGGGGGAGGAATAGTGCCTGATATCATTGGAAGGAACAGTGATCTAAAGGCCAAATAAAGGCAAGCAAAGGGCTTTATCTGTCCCGTGGGCCGCAGTTTGAAGACCCCCTTCTTTAGTGAGATCTCCTTTTGCTTCCTGCTCAGTCTTTGGATCAGGAAGTGAGGGAAATTCTCCCCAAAAAGAAACAGATGGCAAAATAAAAAATAAATATTAACATCATATATTATCATGTTTCCTGTAGGAATCTGTGCTTTACTGATCAGCACAGCCTTATACCTTGATTTCACTCAAAAAAGTATACTTTATATAGAGTGTACTGCAGGGGCGGAGTGACAACTCATGGGGCCCCCGGGCAATAGGAGATTATGGGGCCCCCAGGCAATCAGAGATTATGGGGCAACACAGTATACATACACACACAGTATACAATCACACAGTATACACATACATGTACACACAGTATAAACAGACATGTTTCTATTGGCTGAGAAGGTACTGGAGAGGTGGGGCAGCTATATTCTCTGGATTTTTAGACCAAAAGGATGTCGGTAAGGGACATTTCAGAGACAGATTTAGAACAAGCACAGATTTTTACATACTGCCCCTGGTTTTACTGAGGCTGGCAACCCTGATGGGGCCCCCTAGTGGCCTGGGGGCCCTCGGGCAGTGCCCGAGTGGCCGAATGGTCAGTCCGTCCCTGGTGTACTGTGTTTTATGGACACATGTTTGACTGTGTCTTTATACACGTGTTTGCCTGCAGCTTGCACATTTGGTGCATTATACATTGAGCTAATTTTTGTGCCCCTTTCTTTCCAGAGTTAATCCTTTTCATAGGGACTAACTATAACACCCCACTGGGCCCGCGTGGTCACATAGCTGTTTCGAGTGTATTGTACTTTTGTCATTCCTGGGGGACGATTTTGGACACATTTGACATCTTTTCCTGTTTCTTCTTTAATTAGGCTAGCAATAGCTGTATCTAGTGCCCTCCAAAAAGCTCCCTTGCCCTCTGGGGTGGGTCACCTCTTTTGCCAGGCCTTTGGTCTACTGACACTCCCCGGTAAGACGTACGCATGGTGGGTGTGTTGCAACAGATGTCTTATATATATACATGAACTGTTATTTGCTGTATTTACATAAAATATCTTGTAAATAATATGTATATTTTCTTTATCTCTCTAGCTATATGACAATCATTTCTCTACACCAGGGATATGCAATTAGCGGACCTCCAGCTGTTGCAAAACTACAAGTCCCATCATGCCTCTGCCTCTGGGTGTCATGCTTGTGGCTGTCAGAGTCTTGCTATGCCTCATGGGACTTGTAGTTCTGCAACAGCTGGAGGTCGCTAATTGCATATACCTGCTCTACACCATCTAACTACAGAAAGCTCCTGAAGAAGCGGCTAAGTCCGTGAAACATGTAGAGTAACTAATATGTAGATGGTTTTCATGTCCTAGCTGTTAAAGACAGGATGTCCCTTTTTTTGATTGTCATAATCAGTTTTTATTTATTTTTGTAAAATTAGTTATTATATTTCATTTTTGTATAAAAAATTCCTTGAATAAAATTATTTATTTAGGAGTGACTGTCTAAATAATACCAGTTAATTATACAGTACCATCAAAGTCCAAACATAGCCTCTCTCTCTCCTCTGTTCGTATTCTGATGGGACGAAGGTACCACGAATATTTTTTTCTATTTTTTTGTTACTTCTCTGCAAAAAATGAATAGGGTTTTTTTAATTCTTCCCTACTGTGTCAAATAGCAAAAAAATATATATATATATATATATATATATATATATATATATATATATATATATTTGTCTTTAGATATACTTGAAATAAACAAAGGTTCAATGCATTGCAACAAAACAAATGGCAACATTTTTGAACATGTTGCTCTTTGTCAAGCCAAAATACAAAACAGACGTTTTCCCAAATGTTGCCACTTGTATTGTTACAATACTTTGAATTTATGTTGAAGAGTTAAATAAATCAAAGTCTTGGAGACATTATATACTATGGATTGTTGGACTGGTTCCAAGTGCTGGTCACGGCTGTTGTATGGATGATATGTCCGGTCTTCTGGTGTGTCTATACCAGGGATCCTCAAACTAAGGGTTTAATAAGGGTAGGTCACTGCTACAATGGGTTATAGCCTCAGAGACAGGGCTTGCCGTCTGGAGGTCAAGAGGTTAAAAGTTGAAGTTGTTCGCAGTGACCAGTATGTTGTTATGCTATGTACCCATGACCCTTTGAAAGGCTGGGAATGTTTATAGTAATAAAAGTTTATTAAATCTAATTAATATATATTGTTTAATAAAGTTTAGGCCTGATGGCCATTTACTCCAAATCTAGTCCAGTTGTGGTTAATGGGGTTTGGAGAGGGTTGCCTGTTATGGGAAGGTTTTATATTGGTCTGTTATAGATATATGTATATATATCTATGTAAGTATATATATGCCACTGAGTTAAGTCCTACAGATGTCAAGTGAATAGAGAAGAGAATAGGAGCACCACTACTCGGTCACATATGGTTTTATGTGGAGAACGTGGAGGGACCAAAGGGAATGCCCACCAGTCGAGCCCACGGTTCCCAAGTAGCTTCATATTTGTTAGTTCCCAAGTAGCTTCATATTTGTTAGTTGTATCTTGTATCAGGCTGGTAAGCTTTTCCTGAGACATTACCCACGATATTTTCCTTTTTGCCATTGAAAGGGAAACACCAGGCTTTTTTCAGGCCCTGGCACTCGTGAGTTTAGCTCCCAAGAGCACAAACTGTGCTAATTTAGCGGAGGGTTTAGAGATTCGTGGGATCGAGTCATTTAGGAGGGCCAACATGGGAGTCCTGGGAGCCCACTAACTTGTCAATTATGTTAAAGACTTTTTTCCAGAAAGTACGAATGTTTGGGCACTCCCACCAAATATGTGACATTGTGCCTGTAAGTTGGCAACGCCTGAAGCATAGAGGGCTGACAGTAGGGAACATTGAGGCCAGTCTGGAAGGTGTATAGTACAATCTGGTTATCACTTTTAAGTTGGCTTCCATTAATGTGGTATTAAGGATGCCCTTGAAAGATTTAGAGCATACTGAATGCCATTTCTCCATGTTCCAATGGAATTGAGAGTCAGATTCCCAGGCTTCCATGATGGACATTTTAGAGGTAGAAGAGATAAGTGACTAAGTGACTCTGGTCCATGGCTTGACCGCACCACATTTCATATTCCGTGAATTTCGGAGGGAGGGGGTTATCTTTACATAGTGAGTGCAGGAAATGGTGTATTTGGTGGAACCAATATAGTTCCGAGAGGGGGAGGTCAAGCTTTTTTGTGCAGTGTTTTAGGGTGAAAGGGCCTGCAGCCGTGAAGAAGTGTCATATCCTGTAAAGGCCTTTATCTACCCACCATTTAAAGGCTAAGACATTTCTGCCCGGGGAGAAATTTGGGTTATTGAATATGTGAGTCAGGGGTTTATAAGCTGATACTAGTGAGGCTGAAGAATGTAAGGAGTCCCAGAGGGCGAAGGAGTGAGACAGGGTAGGGGCAAGAATTGGAGGTCTATTTTTCAAAGGGGTCCAAAGCAAAAAATCTAAGGTAAAATTAGAGACTGCTTGTTTTTTTATTTGGGCCCAGTCAGGCTTCTCGAGTAGACTATTGACAGTTGGGCCAGCCTAGCCGCTTGATAATATTTTTAAAAGTTGGGGAAGTCCCAGGCCTCCTTTTCACCTGTGTTCAGTAAAGGGATCCTTGGGGAAATCTTTAACCTGCCTTACGTAAACTTCAGAATCTTACTTTGGAAAGTTTTGATATGGTCCTTGAGAATGGGGATGGGAAGAGAGCGAAAGAGATACAATAATCTTGGGAGTAGCGTCATTTTAATTGAGTTTATTTGTCCCAGACAGGAAATGTTATGTTGGGCCCAGGTGTTTAAATCTGTTTCTAGTTTGCGAAACATGGGTGGGTAATTAATGCTATATAGGTTTTCAATTTTGGCTGTTAGATTAATTCCTAAGTATCTGATGGAGGAGTCGCTCCACTTAAATTGGAAGGACTTTTGCAGAAGAGTCACAGTGTTAGTTTCAAGGGATACATTTAGTGCCTGAGATTTGGAGTAATGTCCATGGAGGCCCGATATTTTTGAGAAGGTATCTAATGTTTTACAAAGGTTGGGAAGAGTAGTTATGGGAGAGGTGAGGAAGAGCATAACATCGTCCGCAAAAAGGTCACACTTATGAATTTGGGAACTGCAGGAAACACCCTTAATACTCTGGTTTTGGCGGATCACTATTGTGACCGTTTCTTTCGCAATCGCGAAGATCAGCGGCGAGAGTGGACATCCTTGTCTGGTCCCTTGGTTGGACGTCCTATCCCCCCGACAACCGGGGGGGAGGGAAGAGAAAAGAAAAAGGGGGGGGAGAAGTTGGGGGGAGGGAGGGCAGGCCCGCCGTCCCTAGGGGGACTGACTAATCAGCATGGGGATCTGTCCTCTCCCTCAAGTGAAGGAAGAAATCTGGCGCACCCATTCCCATGTGTTGGGAGAGAGCCAGACTCTCTGACCAATAAAAAAGATATAAGTGCAGAGACTGGTCTGAGAGTCGGTCTTTTGGTATAAATGGAACCCGTAATCATGCAGGTCCGTTGTGAGAAGATCTTCTAGACTTGGTTTTGTTCCAGAGAGGGTTCGGTGAGCTTGTCGGGGGAGGACGTTTGTTGGATCCTGATAGGGAGGAAGGAGCTTCCGTGTCCATCTCCTGAGATATTATTTTCAAGTTGAGGAGTAGCTTCTCACCCGAAACAAAGTTGGAAAAGGAGTGTTGCTGGCCCTTGTGGGAGAATTTCACCACAAATGGGAAGGCCCATTTGTACTTAATGTCCCTCTGGGCCATGGCAGACAAGAGCGGCTTCAGAGCTCTTCTCCGTTGAATGGTGGAGGGAGAGAGGTCTGCAAAGATTTGAATGGGGTGTCCTTGGCAGGTGATCTGGGGGAGAGCCCAGGCTTGTTTCATGACAGTTTCTTTGACAGCATAGTAGTGTGGTTTAGCAATGATGTCCCTGGGAGAGCCATCCTTCCTGAGGGGACCCAGGGCTCTGTGTACTCTGTCCAGCTCCAGGCGAGACGGTGAGATGTTTGGGATGAGTGACTTAATTAGATCCTGTGTGGCTGCTGTGACATCAAGAATCGATTCCGGTAGGCCTCTAATCCTGAAATTGAGTCTCCTGGACCTATTTTCCAAGTCGTCTATATGTGAGAACGCAGTGTCTAGTTGTTCTTGCAACGTTTGGATAATGTCAGAGTTCTGGTGGGTGACTTCTGCTGTCTGTTCTAGCTTGCCTTCTATGAAATCCATCCTGGATCCAATATTCTGGAGGTCTGCTTTAATTTCTCCTGTAATAGTAGCCGCAGTGGCAGCCAGTCACCTTTCCAGGAGTGTTGAGAACTTACGAAATAGATTGTCCACCGAGAACTGAGAGGTGTGGGTGGAAGGGCCATGAGTGCTGGGGGCAACCATGGCGGGTGTCACTGCCGGGGAGAGGGCCTGGTCCCCGAATGAATGGCTGAGCAGGGACTCTGTGGAGGCTGGGGAAGGAGTCTGAGCCTGTGCTCCTGTGATGTGGGGCCCAGAACTAAAATTGAAGCAGAGCAGGGGCTATTACATGCCTGTGGTCTGGTGTGGTTTCTGTGAGGGGGAGAGAAGGCTGTGAGGCAGCAGCCGCCATGGCGGCCATCTTGGTACCCCAGGCTGTGAGGCGGCGGCGAATTCCTGGTCCAGACTCTGTCTGGCACTGGGTCTGGACATGCAGGGGAGATCTCCTGAGTGGGCGGGTTGTAGGTACCTTGCGGGGTGCTTTTCAGCTGGAGGCAGAGAGGATGTAGCGCGGCTTCCTCACCTATTGTGGTCCGGCGGCCATCTTGGTCCACCCGGAGTGAGTGGCAGCGGCGGTATGTGGCTGAACAACCAGCCGGTTTTGTTGAGCAGACGTCCCGGAGCGATCTCCGGTATGCAGGGGCCACGATCGGCGATCGGATGTCGCTGGAGCAGGGCTGGGTGGTGTGCTGTGGGCGCTTAGGCTGCGGCGTGGTGCGGAGCTCCGGGCTTAAACAGCCATCTTGGGGCTCTCGCGCATGCGCACTCCAGAACAGATTTTTTTTCTTGCTTGTTGATAGTCAGCAAAAAAATGTTGTTCAAATGCCTCTGAAAAGCAATCTGAGCATGGATCGCTTTTCAGAGGCATTTGACAGCCGGAAAAGAGGCAATATGCTGCCTCCTGACCGCCTGTTTTAACACCTTAACCACTTTAGCCCCGGACCATTTGGCAGCCAAAGGACCAGAGGTCTTTTTTCAATTTTGCACTGCACTGCTGTAACTGGTAATTGCGCGGTCATGCAATGTTGTAACCAAACGAAATTTGCGTCCTTTTCTTTTGGTATAAATGGAACCCGTAATCATGCAGGTCCGTTGTGAGAAGATCTTCTAGACTTGGTTTTGTTCCAGAGAGGGTTCGGTGAGCTTGTCGGGGGAGGACGTTTGTTGGATCCTGATAGGGAGGAAGGAGCTTCCGTGTCCATCTCCTGAGATATTATTTTCAAGTTGAGGAGTAGCTTCTCACCCGAAACAAAGTTGGAAAAGGAGTGTTGCTGGCCCTTGTGGGAGAATTTCACCACAAATGGGAAGGCCCATTTGTACTTAATGTCCCTCTGGGCCATGGCAGACAAGAGCGGCTTCAGAGCTCTTCTCCGTTGAATGGTGGAGGGAGAGAGGTCTGCAAAGATTTGAATGGGGTGTCCTTGGCAGGTGATCTGGGGGAGAGCCCAGGCTTGTTTCATGACAGTTTCTTTGACAGCATAGTAGTGTGGTTTAGCAATGATGTCCCTGGGAGAGCCATCCTTCCTGAGGGGACCCAGGGCTCTGTGTACTCTGTCCAGCTCCAGGCGAGACGGTGAGATGTTTGGGATGAGTGACTTAATTAGATCCTGTGTGGCTGCTGTGACATCAAGAATCGATTCCGGTAGGCCTCTAATCCTGAAATTGAGTCTCCTGGACCTATTTTCCAAGTCGTCTATATGTGAGAACGCAGTGTCTAGTTGTTCTTGCAACGTTTGGATAATGTCAGAGTTCTGGTGGGTGACTTCTGCTGTCTGTTCTAGCTTGCCTTCTATGAAATCCATCCTGGATCCAATATTCTGGAGGTCTGCTTTAATTTCTCCTGTAATAGTAGCCGCAGTGGCAGCCAGTCACCTTTCCAGGAGTGTTGAGAACTTACGAAATAGATTGTCCACCGAGAACTGAGAGGTGTGGGTGGAAGGGCCATGAGTGCTGGGGGCAACCATGGCGGGTGTCACTGCCGGGGAGAGGGCCTGGTCCCCGAATGAATGGCTGAGCAGGGACTCTGTGGAGGCTGGGGAAGGAGTCTGAGCCTGTGCTCCTGTGATGTGGGGCCCAGAACTAAAATTGAAGCAGAGCAGGGGCTATTACATGCCTGTGGTCTGGTGTGGTTTCTGTGAGGGGGAGAGAAGGCTGTGAGGCAGCAGCCGCCATGGCGGCCATCTTGGTACCCCAGGCTGTGAGGCGGCGGCGAATTCCTGGTCCAGACTCTGTCTGGCACTGGGTCTGGACATGCAGGGGAGATCTCCTGAGTGGGCGGGTTGTAGGTACCTTGCGGGGTGCTTTTCAGCTGGAGGCAGAGAGGATGTAGCGCGGCTTCCTCACCTATTGTGGTCCGGCGGCCATCTTGGTCCACCCGGAGTGAGTGGCAGCGGCGGTATGTGGCTGAACAACCAGCCGGTTTTGTTGAGCAGACGTCCCGGAGCGATCTCCGGTATGCAGGGGCCACGATCGGCGATCGGATGTCGCTGGAGCAGGGCTGGGTGGTGTGCTGTGGGCGCTTAGGCTGCGGCGTGGTGCGGAGCTCCGGGCTTAAACAGCCATCTTGGGGCTCTCGCGCATGCGCACTCCAGAACAGATTTTTTTTCTTGCTTGTTGATAGTCAGCAAAAAAATGTTGTTCAAATGCCTCTGAAAAGCAATCTGAGCATGGATCGCTTTTCAGAGGCATTTGACAGCCGGAAAAGAGGCAATATGCTGCCTCCTGACCGCCTGTTTTAACACCTTAACCACTTTAGCCCCGGACCATTTGGCAGCCAAAGGACCAGAGGTCTTTTTTCAATTTTGCACTGCACTGCTTTAACTGGTAATTGCGCGGTCATGCAATGTTGTAACCAAACGAAATTTGCGTCCTTTTCTTCCCACAAATAGAGCTTTCTTTTGATGGTATTTGATTGCCTCTGTGATTTTTATTTTTTGCGCTATAAACGGAAAAAGACCGCAAATTTTGAAAAAAAAAAGATATTTTCTACTTTTTGTTATAAGAAAAATCCAATAAACTCAATTTTAGTCAAAAATTTGGGCCAAAATGTATTCAGCCACATGTCTTTAGTAAAAAAAATGCCAATAAGCGTATATTTATTGGTTTGCGCAAAAGTTATAGCGTCTACAAACTAGAGTACATTTTCTGGCATTTACACCGCTTTTAATTTATGACTGCCTATCTCATTTCTTGAGGTGCTAAAATGGCAGGGAAGTACAAACCCCCCCCCAAATGACCCCATTTTGGAAAGTAGACACCCCAAGCTATTTGCTGAGAGGCATGTTGAGCCCATTGAATATTTTTTTTTTTAGTCCCAAGTGATTGAATAAAGATAAAAAAAAAAAAATGTTTTCATAAAGTTGTCACTAAATGATATATTGCTCACACATGCCATGGTTATATGTGGAGATGCACCCCAAAATACATTTTGCTGCTTCTCCCGAGTATGGGGATACCACATGTGTGGGACTTTTTGGGAGCCTAGCCGCGCACGGGCAATGGCGTCCCTAGGGGGGGGCCAGAGGGGGCCCTGACCCCCCCCCAAAATTATGCTGTGCCCCACCATGTGCCCCCCCAAAAAAAAATCAAAAAAAACATTTTTTTTTTTTTTTTTTTTTTTTTTTTTTACAAAAAGGCAATGTCTTTTTGTTTGCATTCGTAGCAGGTGTGCCACATCTTACTCAGGCCGCTGCTGGAGTAACACAGTCTCTATTGAGAGGGGGAGCATTCTTCTAGCCTGGACGCGTGGGTAAGTGTGTGCACTGCAGTACACTGTAATCACTGAACTGCATTATCTCCATCTCTTCTCTCCACCATCTGTCCCTCCCCTCTCCTGTTCTTTCAAGACCTTTACAACTTACTTTCACTTTCAGTTAGGCGGGTAATAGACTAAGCAAATTTCTTTCCTGCATCCACAGAGTGCAGGAAAGAAACTTGCATGATTCCCCCATCAACACAGACAGTGGTGACAAGGGGAATATCCTTCCTGCCCAGCAATTGTATTCTCCCAACAAACCGTCATTATCACTAGTGGCTATAGCAACCACTAGTGATAATCATAAGAGTATCTGGCAGGCTGGTTGTTCCCAATTTGATCGATCAACTTGGTACATTCAGCCTGCTCATTAATGGTTCAAACCTCAGCCAGTTCCTGATGAACCAGCTGAGATTTAAACTGCCTATGGCAGGTCTTAGCACTTAGGCACTTAGCACTTAGGCAGCCCCACTTTTTTAATTTAACTAGTAGGTTGCATAAAAAAAAAAAAAAAAAGAAATGATAAAATTCTCCCATCTACACATTATAGGTGGATGGGGGAATCCTTGCAGTGTGGACCAGTGAACTACCAGGGTTGCTGTCCTGTCCTGGCTATTCACAGCGCTGGTCTCTGTCTCCATGGCAGCGGCGGCACGTTGGAACCCAGTACTGGTTACTTTATGGGGCTAATGTACAGGAGAGCCAGCACAATTTGTTGTTAGAGATGGGCAGGGCATGTTCAAAATCCAACATGCCCGACCCCGCCAGGAAGCCCACACTGCACAGCGCTAAGCACAGGCAGTGAGACATTTCCTGGTCCTTAGCTGCACAGATCAGGAATGTCTCACTGCCTGTGATTAGCCTTGTGCAGTGTCGGCTTCCTGGTGGGATCGGGCATGTGGGATTTCAAACACACCCAAGCCCATCTCTAATGGTTGTAGAGTAGACAGTTGACCTCCCTGCAGGTTGCTTCGCAGCAGTGCAGCCTTCTCTGACATGCTGATCTTGATGCAATCCAGGTGATTCTCCTAGTTAAATCCTAGTGTTAAATATCATAGTGATTTTATTGATCAAAGCCCACACCTTACAGGCATAGAGCCCACACCTTACAGGCATAGAGCCCACACCTTACAGGCATAGAGCCCACATGGCTGCTGAACATACGGTGGATGTGTTTGTACTGTTGATGCTAATAAATACTGTGTTTATTAGATCTGACTGGGAGCATCACCTGGATCACATCCCGATCAGCATGTCAACAGAGAAGGTTATACAACATTACTGCTGCTAGGTGACCAGCTGGGGGCTCGGCTCTCTACAACCAATAGTGCCAGCCTTCCCCTGTATGTACCCATAATGTCATCAGCCCTAGGTCCTAATAGACTGCTGCCACTGCCAAGGAGACAGATGCCAGACCAACACTGTCAATAGCAGGGGCAGGACAGCAAGAGGAGGCTGGGGAACACCACAGTGGCAGAACACCAAGGCCCGGAGGCAAGACAACCTTTGCAAACCTGATAGTTCTCCCACTGCTTTGGACCCTTATATTTTCTTGGTATGCTGGTGACATATATCTCTTGTTTTCTGCCACCCTGGGGATCGTAGTAAAATTGCATTTTATAGTTGCCCCCCTAATTTTGTCCCTGTCCCCCCATGTGCCCCCCCCTAAATATGAAAGCTGGAGACGCCACTGCGCACGGGGCCCCGAAACCCAATCAACGCCTTCAGGGTTTCTAAGGGTGCAAATTTTTGATTTCACTCCTCACTACCTATCACAGTTTAGAAGGCCATAAAATGACAAAATAGCACAAAACCCCCCCCAAATGACCCCATTTTGGAAAGTAGACACCCCAAGCTATTTGCTGAGAGGCATGTTGAGTACATGGAATATTTTATATTTTGCCACAAGTTGCGGGAATATTACAAACTTTTTTTTTTTTTGCCCAAAGTTGTCACTAAATGATATATTGCCCACACATGCCATGGGCATATGTGGAATTACACCCCAAAATACATTCTGCTGCTTCTCCTGAGTATGGGGATACCACATGTGTGGGACTTTTTGGGAGCCTATCCGCATACGGGACCCCGAAAACCAAGCACCGCCTTCAGGATTTCTAAGGGCATAAATTTTTGATTTCACTCCTCACTACCTATCACTACCTATCACAGTTTTGAAGGCCATAAAATGCCAAGATGGCACAAAACCCCCCCAAATGACCCCATTTTGGAAAGTAGACACCCCAAGCTATTTGCTGAGAGGCATGTTGAGCCCATTGAATATTTTTTTTTTTTAGTCCCAAGTGATTGAATAAAGACAAAAAAAAAAAAAATGTATTCAAAAAGTTGTCACTAAATGATATATTGCTCACACATGCCATGGTTATATGTGGAATTGCACCCCAAAATACATTTTGCTGCTTCTCCTGAGTATGGGGATACCACATGTGTGGGACTTTTTGGGAGCCTAGCCGCGTACGGGGCCCCGAAACCCAAGCACCGCCTTCAGCATTTCTAAGGGTGCAAATTTTTGATTTCACTCCTCACTACCTATCACAGTTTCGAAGGCCATAAAATGCCAAAATAGCACAAAAAAACCCCAAATGACCCCATTTTGGAAAGTAGACACCCCAAGCTTTTTGCTGAGAGGCATGTTGAGTACATGGAATATTTTATATTTTGCCACAAGTTGCGGGAATATTACAAACTTTTTTTTTTTTGCCCAAAGTTGTCACTAAATGATATATTGCCCACACATGCCATGGGCATATGTGGAATTGCACCCCAAAATACATTTTGCTGCTTCTCCTGAGTATGGGGATACCACATGTGTGGGACTTTTTGGGAGCCTAGCCGCGTACGGGGCCCCGAAACCCAAGCACCGCCTTCAGCATTTCTAAGGGTGCAAATTTTTGATTTCACTCCTCACTACCTATCACAGTTTCGAAGGCCATAAAATGCCAAAATAGCACAAAAAAACCCCAAATGACCCCATTTTGGAAAGTAGACACCCCAAGCTTTTTGCTGAGAGGCATGTTGAGTACATGGAATATTTTATATTTTGCCACAAGTTGCGGGAATATTACAAACTTTTTTTTTTTTGCCCAAAGTTGTCACTAAATGATATATTGCCCACACATGCCATGGGCATATGTGGAATTACACCCCAAAATACATTCTGCTGCTTCTCCTGAGTACGGGGATACCACATGTGTGGGACTTTTTGGGAGCCTATCCGCATACGGGACCCCGAAAACCAAGCACCGCTTTCAGGATTTCTAAGGGCATAAATTTTTGATTTCACTCCTCACTACCTATCACTACCTATCACAGTTTTGAAGACCATAAAATGCCAAGATGGCACAAAACCCCCCCCCCCCCCAATTACCCCATTTTGGAAAGTAGACACCCCAAGCTATTTGCTGAGAGGCATGTTGAGCCCATTGAATATTTTTTTTTTTTTAGTCCCAAGTGATTGAATAAAGACAAAAAAAATAAATAAAAAAAATGTATTCAAAAAGTTGTCACTAAATGATATATTGCTCACACATGCCATGGTTATATGTGGAATTGCACCCCAAAATACATTTTGCTGCTTCTCCTGAGTATGGGGATACCACATGTGTGGGACTTTTTGAGAGCCTAGCCGCGTACGGGGCCCCGAAACCCAAGCACCGCCTTCAGCATTTCTAAGGGTGCAAATTTTTGATTTCACTCCTCACTACCTATCACAGTTTCGAAGGCCATAAAATGCCAAAATAGCACAAAACCCCCCCAAATGACCCCATTTTGGAAAGTAGACACCCCAAGCTATTTGTTGAGAGGCATGGTGAGTATTTTACAGCTCTCATGTGTTTTTGAAAATGAAGAAAGTAAAGAAAAAAAAATTTTTTTTTTCTTTTTTCAATTTTCAAAACTTTGTGACAAAAAGCGAGATCTGCAAAATGCTCACCATACCTCTCAGCAAATAGCTTGGGGTGTCTACTTTCCAAAATGGGGTCATTTGGGGGTGGTTTGTGCCATCTGGGCATTCCATGGCCTCCGAAACTGTGATTGGCAGTGAGGAGTGAAATAAAAAAATTACACCCTTAGAAAGCCTGAAGGCGGTGCTTGGATTTTGGGGTCCCGTACGCGGCTAGGCTCCCAAAAAGTCCCACACATGTGGTATTCCCGTACTCAGGAGAAGCAACAGAATGTATTTTGGGGTGTATTTCCACATATGCCCATGGCATGTTTGAGCAATATATCATTTAGTGACAACTTTTTGTAAAAAAAAAATATTATTTTTTTTTCTTTCATTATTCAATCTCTTGGGACCAAAAAAAAAAATATTTAATGGGCTCAACATTGCTCTCAGCAAATAGCTTGGGGTGTCTACTTTCCAAAATGGGGTCATTTGGGGGGGGGGTTGAACTGTCCTGGCATTTAATGCACAACATTTAGAAGCCTATGTCACACGTCACCCACTCTTCTAACCACTTGAAGATAAAGCCCTTTCTGACACTTTTTGTTTACATGAAAACATTTTTTTTTTTTTTGCAAGAAAATTACGTTGAACCCCCAAACACTATATATATTGTTAAAGCAAAGGCCCTACAGATTAAAATGGTGGGTGTTGCATTTTTTTTTTCACACAGTATTTACGCAGCGATTTTTCAAACGCATTTTTTGTGGAAAAAATACACTTTTTTTTATTTTAATGCACTAAAACACACTATATTGAAATATATATATTGATGAAATAAAAAATATGATCTTAGGCCGAGTACATGGATACCAAACACGACATGCTTTAAAATTGCGCACAAACACGCAGTGGCGACAAACTACATACATTTTTAAAAGCCTTTAAAAGCCTTTACAGGTTACCACATTAGATTCACGGAGGAGGTCTACTGCTAAAATTACTGCCCTCGATCTGACCTTCGCGGTGATACCTCACATGCATGGTGCAATTGCTGTTTACATATGACGCCAGACCAACGCTTGTGTTCGCCTTTGCGCAAGAGAAGGGGGGGCAGGGGTGCTTTTTTTTATTTTTTTTTAGTTTTTCTTTTTATTTAGCTTTTTTATTTTATTTTTAAACTGTTCCTTCCATTTTTTTTTTCTTAGTTATCATTTTTATTGTTATCGCAGGGAATGTAAATATCCCCTATGATAGCAATAGGCAGTGACAGGTACTCTTTTTTTGAAAAAAAGGGTCTATTAGACCCTAGATCTTTCCTCTGCCCTCAAAGCATCTGACCACACCAAGATCGGTGTGATAAAATGCTTTCCCAATGGTGCGGTGGGTATGCCCACCATTTGAATACCTCCCTTCATCCACCCACTTCTAATGATGGGCATACATGCACCATTTATGTATGCCGAAGCATGGGGGCATCCTCCCGCAAAAAAGTTATGCCACGTACACATGGTCGGACTTTTTTCGACCATATGTACGTGGCATTAGGAGCAAAATCGCTCCTCCGCCCTCTGCTGCCCCCATGCTTCGGCATATATGCCCTTTTTTTAACTGTGGTGGTGAAATCACCTCCTACAGCGTTGGAGTCGCGGCTTTATGTATCGTGGGAGCAAACGCTGTTGCTGTCAAGATAAATAAATCCACGCTGCAACTGAATGGCTTACCTGCTAAGCAAATAATGGTTAACATTAAAACAAAGTAACATTACAGTATAACAGTAAGACCTTACCATACCATACCTGCAAAGCAAATACCAAAAAAAAAAACATAGTAAAAAATAAAACATTTTGTTAACGCAACCGGTGCCTAAAATATATATATGCCGAAGCATGGGGGCATCCTCCCGCAAAAAAGTTATGCCACGTACACATGGTCGGACTTTTTTCGACCGTATGTACGTGGCATTAGGAGCAAAATCGCTCCTCCGCCCTCTGCTGCCCCCATGCTTCGGCATATATGCTCTTTTTTTTTTAACTGTGGTGGTGAAATCACCTCCTACAGCGTTGGAGTCGTGGCTTTATGTATCGTGGGAGCAAACGCTGTTGCTGTCAAGATAAATAAATCCGCGCTGCAACTGAATGGCGCACCTGAAAACAAAAAAATGGTTAACAATAAAACACAGTAAACAAAATTACATACCTGAAAAGCAAGCATGATAAAACATAATAAAACATTGCAGAATAGAATAGAGTAAAAAAGAGCAACAATAGAGAGAGAGAGAGAGAGAGAACAATAAAACGACAACTATTTTTGGTTTTTTTATTTTATATTTTTTTGGGGGGTTTTTATTTTTTGTACTTTTTTTTTATTTTTTACACTTTTTTTTTTAAACTATAACTATAATTTTAACTGTAACGGTCGGGTCTCAAAATGCGATGGCATTCTTGAGACCCTGTAACTATAATTTTAACTAACGGTCGGGTCTCAAAATGCGATGGCATTCTTGAGACCCTGTAACTATAATTTTAACTAACGGTCGGGTCTCAAAATGCGATGGCATTCTTGAGACCCTGTGAAAGTGTATCCTAGCCTGTGAAATGCTGTACCCTACGCTAATACCTCACTAGTGAGTGGTAGCGTTCAAAACATTCACCAACGCAGAGACCAGGATTGTCAGGACAGCGTGGACAATAATAACGGGTGTCACGCCTACATCCGCGCTTGGTACAGACACAACATCTTTTTTGGGGGGCTCGTTGGGTAGGGGTACTCGGGAGGACATAAGGATAATGCCTCTCATACAGCCGGCTAACTGCATTTGGTTCGGAATGGTGAGGTGCAGAACCGTCTGGAAACAGAACGTCTGTGAGAACCTCTTCCTGGAATTCAAGGAAGGGTAACCTCCCGCCTGAAGCTCCGTATAGCACATGAGCATTCAGAAAAGCCAATTGGAACAAATAAATAGACACTTTTTTGTACCAGCGTCCAGGGCCGGACTGGGCATAAAAACCAGCCCTGGAAATAATTTCATAGCAGCCCCAGTGGTGTAGCATGGGTTGTAATTTAGCACTCCGAGTCCCTTCCACTCGTACAGTATATTTAGCATAAGGTACCCCTATGGTACCTCTTAGGATGTACCACACTTTCTCTTTGTTCTCCTTTCTTTCCCATATATCGCTCTCTATCCTAATGTCTTGCTTTTTTTCCCCATATATCGCTCTCTATCCATCTGTCATGTTCTTTCTCACCCGCTTTCTTTGTTCCTCCCCCTCTTTTTATTCCTTCTCCTCCTCTTTGTTTTTTTTCCCCTCTCTCACCTCTATATCCACATATATGCAGACATAGTGCAGGAGAGGGTCAGAGACTGCAGACATAGTGCAGGAGAGGGTCAGAGACTGCAGACATAGTGCAGGAGAGGGGCAGAGACTGCAGACATAGTGCAGGAGAGGGGCAGAGACTGCAGACATAGTGCAGGAGAGGGGCAGAGACTGCAGACATAGTGCAGGAGAGGGTCAGAGACTGCAGACATAGTGCAGGAGAGGGTCAGAGACTGCAGACATAGTGCAGGAGAGGGTCAGAGACTGCAGACATAGTGCAGGAGAGGGGCAGAGACTGCAGACATAGTGCAGGAGAGGGGCAGAGACTGCAGACATAGTGCAGGAGAGGGGCAGAGACTGCAGACATAGTGCAGGAGAGGGTCAGAGACTGCAGACATAGTGCAGGAGAGGGTCAGAGACTGCAGACATAGTGCAGGAGAGGGTCAGAGACTGCAGACATAGTGCAGGAGAGGGGCAGAGACTGCAGACATAGTGCAGGAGAGGGGCAGAGACTGCAGACATAGTGCAGGAGAGGGGCAGAGACTGCAGACATAGTGCAGGAGAGGGTCAGAGACTGCAGACATAGTGCAGGAGAGGGGCAGAGACTGCAGACATAGTGCAGGAGAGGGGCAGAGACTGCAGACATAGTGCAGGAGAGGGGCAGAGACTGCAGACATAGTGCAGGAGAGGGGCAGAGACTGCAGACATAGTGCAGGAGAGGGGCAGAGACTGCAGACATAGTGCAGGAGAGGGGCAGAGACTGCAGACATAGTGCAGGAGAGGGGCAGAGACTGCAGACATAGTGCAGGAGAGGGGCAGAGACTGCAGACATAGTGCAGGAGAGGGGCAGAGACTGCAGACATAGTGCAGGAGAGGGGCAGAGACTGCAGACATAGTGCAGGAGAGGGGCAGAGACTGCAGACATAGTGCAGGAGAGGGGCAGAGACTGCAGACATAGTGCAGGAGAGGGTCAGAGACTGCAGACATAGTGCAGGAGAGGGTCAGAGACTGCAGACATAGTGCAGGAGAGGGGCAGAGACTGCAGACATAGTGCAGGAGAGGGCAGAGACTGCAGACATAGTGCAGGAGAGGGGCAGAGACTGCAGACATAGTGCAGGAGAGGGGCAGAGACTGCAGACATAGTGCAGGAGAGGGGCAGAGACTGCAGACATAGTGCAGGAGAGGGGCAGAGACTGCAGACATAGTACAGGAGAGGGGCAGAGACTGCAGACATAGTGCAGGAGAGGGGCAGAGACTGCAGACATAGTACAGGTTAGGGATCGCAGACATGATTGATTCAGGAGACTGCGTTTAAAAGCTGAACTCGGTGTACAGGTATATAGTATCGCAGGGTTGCTCCACTCTATTTAAATCATCTCTGCAAGATCAAGTCAGTGATTTTCCTTTTGAAAGTACAACCAAGTGACAGAACACAGAACACGGCTTCACATCCCATTTCCAAAATACACATTTTCTTGCAAACACTAAACTGCTCAGGATTAGTGGAGGACGGTAGCCAGTTAATGGGGCTGTGAAGCTTTTAGCATGATCCAGCAGTAAATCCTCCAAAAAAAAACAAAAAAACCCAAACAATCTGTGCAGCACAGAGGGAGCTCTGGCTAAATAGCTGATTATTAGGCTGAAAGGGTTAACAGCCATGTGTCCTGGTCTCATAGAATGCTGCTGCAGAGTCTTCCAGAGATCCTATCAGTGTGATCAGACAATGTGCAGGTCGGGTTAGCAAATAAAAAAAAAAGTAATCAGGGAGACACAAGGGAGGGGAGGCTGATCGGTAACCTGCACACTGCCTGATCACATTCGGAAGACACTGCAGCCGGCCAGCAATATGTTACTGTCTTCCTGACGATCCTGTTTTTTTCCATTCAGCCAGACTTGTGAGTCCTGCAGAACTTACACTGTTGTAGTCATATCTCCGTGTATCTCCCTCCTGGCGTCCCCATGCAGCCCCACTCCCGCGTTTACAGTCAAATGTGAGCGGGGGAGGGCTACACTGCCTGCTGATGGATGGACAGGAGGAGGAGCAAGTCCTCCCTTGTACTCCCCTAAGCAGCGCTATTGGCTGTGGGTTCCCTGCTACAAGAAGTGATCAGTCCATTGCCCAGTGAACACACAGTAAGTGTCCATGCTCCCTCCCTCCTGCACACCATAGACCTGCCTGCCGCAAGATAGCCAAGTGCTCCTCCGACCCTCCACTGCTAGAATAAATTTCCTCAGCCAGCCCCGCCTCCTGTTCACAGCTCCTAGCTGACAGCGGCCCCAGGGCAGCCATCCTACCGGGAAATCTCCCGCTATCCCGGTAGGCCAGTCCGGCCCTGCCAGCGTCTAGCCTTACGGACAACTAGGTACGGCGCCAACAACTGGTCGTTGAGGTCCACCCCTCCCATATTAAGGTTATACTTGTGGACACAGAGGGGTTTCGTCACAACACCAGCCGCCGTACGAATTTGGACTGTCGTGTCTGCATGAAGGGAGGTAAGAAGGAAAACATTCTTATTATCCCTCCACTTCACAGCGAGCAAGTTATTACACTTCAAGCAGGCTCTCTCCCCCAGCCTAAGAGGGGAATCTACAAGCCGCTGGGGAAAGCCCCGGCGATTAGGTCGCACGGTGCCACATGCTCCAATCTGATGATCAAACAAGTGACTAAACAGTGGCACGCTCGTGTAATAATTGTCCACGTACAAGTGGTACCCCTTTCCGAATAAGGGTGACACCAAGTTCCACACTATCTTGCCAGCGCTCCCTATGTAATCTGGACAGTTCTCCGGCTCTACGTGACTATCTTTTCCCTCATAAACCGAAAAGCTCCACGTATAGCCTGTTGCCCTGTCAGAGCTTATAGAGCTTGACCCCGTATCTGGCACGCTTGCTGGGAAGGAACTGTTTGAAAGACAAGCGGCCAGAAAACTTAATCAGGGACTCGTCAACTCAGACAACTTGATTGGGACTAAACAAGGCTGCAAAACGTTGGTTGAAGTGGTTTATGAGGGGCCGAATTTTGTAGAGCCGATCAAATTCAGGGTCTCCACGAGGACGACAGAGTTCATTGTCACTGAAGTGCATGAACCGCAAGATCTGTTCGTATCGTGCCCTGGACATGGAGCGAGAGAACACGGGCATATGGTGGAGCGCGAGGGTGGACCAATAAGACCTCAGCGTCGGGAATTTATGTATGCCCATGTTGAGGGAAAGGCCCAGAAAGGACTTAAATTCGGAAACCGTAATTGGTTTCCAATTCCTGGCAAGGGAAGGCACTTGGGGATTAGCGGCGATGTATTGACCAGCGTATATATTACTTTGGTCCACAATAGATCTATAGAGATCTTCCGTGAAAAACAGCGATAAAAAATCGGATGGCTTAAAATCAGCTGTTTCCACCTGAATACCGGGTTGGCCAGTGAATAGGGGAAGTACGGGTCCTGCAGAAGTGGTGGGCACCCAATCAGGATTGGCGAATTCTGCAGGAAGGACACTATGTGATCGACGGGCCTGCCTTTGTCTTCTTCTTGGTGGCAGCGGGACACTACTTGTGCTTGCCACCTCGCCAGCTTCAACTGCACTTATGGGACTCGCCACGTCACCAAGTGTTACTGCAGTGCTGGTTTGACTACGTCCAGGGTGTACTAGGCCGCTGGTGCTTGCCAGTTCACCAGAAGGAATAGCGGCGCTAGTACTTCTCTGCTCCATACGAGAGACCTGCGGTTCCTGCACCTCAACAACAGCAGAAGATCGGGATCGGGTACGCCTGACCTTAGCAGGGACCTCACCTCCGTCGCCAGAGCTATCTGTCATGGAGCCGCTGTCGTCTACTGGATCGTATTCTGAGCCTGATTGTGACAGATGAGTGACCTCCTCTTCACTATCTGACATACTCAGAAACAAGTAGGCCTGTTCACTAGTGTACTTGCGATTTGCCATTTTGGGCTCTAAATTTAGTAGTACACTAGTGAGATTCACAGGAAAAAAAAGCTCCTAGGCTGCTGGCGACTGAATCAAAACGCTACCAAAAAAACTGTTAGCGATCGCAGGGATCAGGCCTGACTCTGCGAACACTGCAGTTATGTGTGCTTAGTGTTTTGTAAGTGACAGTGATCCATCGATACTGCACTTGGGTGGGCTGGGCTGGGCTGGGCGGAGGGGGAAAACGCAGGTGCTAGCAGGTATCTGGGCTGATCCCGCTAACAATGCGTTTTTTGGAACCCTAAACTGCTGGGACGCTAGTATAGATCTGATCAGATCAGATATTGATCTGTTCAGATACTATACCACTAAGGGAGGTGTATGCTTTGCGCGTGGTTGTTTGTGGTACTGACACTAACCTGGGGCGAAGCAGACCTTATTTGACCCTAAATCCTAATTGATATCACCCGCCGGGCGATCAGGGGGTTAAACCGTTATTGGGTAATAAATGGCGGGTGCCCTGACAGTATAAAAAACAAACTATCTAACCAGCGTCACCCGTAACAGTAATACGGTGATCACTGGTGAAAGGGTTAACTAGGGGCAATCAGGGGGTTAAAACCTTTATTAGGTAATATATGGGGGTACCTGACGATATATAAAAACCTGACGGGGAACCTAAATAACTAAATAACTAACTGGCTAACCAGCGTCACCAGTGACACTTATACAGTGATCACTGGTGAAAGAGTTAACTCTAGGGCAATCAAGGGGTTAAAACCTTTATTTAGGTTGTAATATGGGGGTACCTGACCTATAAACCTATTTATAATCCTATATAAACCTGGCGGTTACCTAAAAAAAAAACTGGCTACCTAGCGACACCAGTGACACTAATAGAGCGATCAGAAAAACGATCGCTTAGTGACACTGGCAAAAGGGGGGTGAAAGGGTTACCTAGGGGGCAATCAAGGGGTTAAACCTTTATTGGGGGGGGGGGGTAGGGGGCTACCTTAGACCTAAAGGGGCCTAAAACTAACTGCCCTGACAGTTATTACAGTCACACTGACACTAAATGCAGTGATCAGTAAATAAATGATCACTGCAATCAGTGACACTGTAACTGGGGGGGCAGGGGGTGATCTGGGGGGTGATCTGGGGGTGACAGGGGGGTGGATTGTGTGCCTATGTGTGACTGGTGTCAGTGTAGTGTTTGTGCACTTACTTCTGCGTCTTCTCCGCTCGGCGTCCCGGTCAGAAAGACCGACACGAGGAGCGTGACGTCACTTCCCCTTGCCTGTGTTTACAATTACACAGGCAAGGGAGAATGTGATTCGCCAGGAGCGATCGCGAGGGGGTGGCCAGAAACCACTGGCCGTCCCCTCTTCCCGCATCGCTCCTGACACGATCCCGACCGTCCCCGCCGGCGGAGGGGGGTCCGATCAGACCCCCCAACCGCCTGAAGAATGGCACGTACAGGTACGTCCTTTTGCCTGTACGTGCCATTCTGTTGACGTATATGTACATGGGGCGGTCGGGAAGTGGTTAAATGCACACAGTTGCAGGGTGGTTGCAGTGTAGCCCCATTCACCTAGGGGTATACTTCAAGGGTGCCTTGACTGGAAAAAGATTGAGAAACACCGACAACCCATCTCTCCATTTTCCTCCTTCAGCCACTGAATGCCTGTGGAAGAGAGAGGAGGAGAAGCGGGGGAAATAGAGAAATCGGTTCCTTTATATGCAGCCACCGGGCTCGGAGGAAAGAGGGGGTCAGGGGGGCCCCTCATGGCCCTGAAAGTTCAAGTTACGCCACTGGTGTCAGTGGTAGGAATAGTGCCCCATTGATGGTGTAGGTGGGAGGAATACTGCTCATTCATTGGTGTCAATGGGAGGAATAGTGCCCCATCATTAGTATTACTGGGAGGAATAGTCCCCAATTGTTCCGTTGAAATGAGTCATGCCCTATCGGTGTCAGTGGAAAGAATAGTATCCCATCTTTTGTGTCAGTGGGAGGAATAGTGCCCCATTGTTAGTGTCAGTGGGAGAAATTGTGCTCCATTACTGATGTCATTGGGAGGAATAGTGCCCCATCATTGGTATCAGTGGGAGGAATAGTGCCCCATCATTGGTATCAGTGGAGGAATAGTGCCCCATTGTTAGTGTCAGTGGGAGGAACTGTGCTCCATTACTGGTGTTGGTGGGAGGAATAGGGCCCCATCATTGGTATCAGTAGAAGGAATAGTGCCCTATTGTTGGAGTAAGTGGCAGGAATAGTTCCCCACTGTTGATGTCAGTGGGGGGAATAGTGCTCCATTGTTGGTATCGGTGGAAGGAACAGTGTCCCATCTTTGTTGTCAGTGGGAGGAATAGTACCCTCATTGTTGGTGTCAGTTGAATCAATGGTACCTCTTTGTTGGTGTCAGGGGGAGGAATAGTGCCTGATATCATTGGAAGGAACAGTGATCTAAAGGCCAAATAAAGGCAAGCAAAGGGCTTTATCTGTCCCGTGTCTGTCAGTTTGAAGACCCCCTTCTTTAGTGAGATCTCCTTTTGCTTCCTGCTCAGTCTTTGGATCAGGAAGTGAGGGAAATTCTCCCCAAAGAGAAACAGATGGAAAAATAAAAAATGAATAATAACATCATATATTATCATGTTTCCTGTAGGAATCTGTGCTTTACTGATCAGCACAGCCTTATACCTTGATTTCACTCAAAAAAGTATACTTTATATAGAGTGTACTGCAGGGGCGGAGTGACAACTCATGGGGCCCCTGGGCAATAGGAGATTATGGGGCCCCCAGGCAATCAGAGATTATGGGGCAACACAGTATACATACACACACAGTATACAATCACACAGTATACACATGTACACACAGTATAAACAGACATGTTTCTATTGGCTGAGAAGGTACTGGAGAGGTGGGGCAGCTATAATCTCTGGATTTTTAGACCAAAAGGATGTCGGTAAGGGACATTTCAGAGACAGATTTAGAACAAGCACAGATTTTTACATACTGCCCCTGGTTTTACTGAGTCTGGCAACCCTGATGGGGCCCCCTAGTGGCCTGGGGGCCCTCGGGCAGTGCCCGAGTGGCCAAATGGTCAGTCCGCCCCTGGTGTACTGTGTTTTATGGACACATGTTTGACTGTGTCTTTATACACGTGTTTGCCTGCAGCTTGCACATTTGGTGCATTATACATTGAGCTAATTTTTGTGCCCCTTTCTTTCCAGAGTTAATCCTTTTCATAGGGACTAACTATAACACCCCACTGAGCCTGCGTGGTCACATAGCTGTTTCGAGTGTATTGTACTTTTGTCATTCCTGGGGGACGATTTTGGACACATTTGACATCTTTTCCTGTTTCTTCTTTTAATTAGGCTAGCAATAGCTGTATCTAGTGCCCTCCAAAAAGCTCCCTTGCCCTCCGGGGTGGGTCACCTCTTTTGCCAGGCCTTTGGTCTACTGACACTCCCCGGTAAGACGTACGCATGGTGGGTGTGTTGCAACAGATGTCCTATATATATACATGAACTGTTATTTGCTGTATTTACATAAAATATCTTGTAAATAATATGTATATTTTCTTTATCTCTCTAGCTATATGACAATCATTTCTGTACACCAGGGATCTGCAATTAGCGGACCTCCAGCTGTTGCAAAACTACAAGTCCCATCATGCTCTGCCTCTGGGTGTCATGCTTGTGGCTGTCAGAGTCTTGCTATGCCTCATGGGACTTGTAGTTCTGCAACAGCTGGAGGTCCGCTAATTGCATATACCTGCTCTACACCATCTAACTACAGAAAGCTCCTGAAGAAGCGGCTAAGTCCGTGAAACATGTAGAGTAACTAATATGTAGATGGTTTTCATATCCTAGCTGTTAAAGACAGGATGTCCCTTTTTTTGATTGTCATAATCAGTTTTTATTTATTTTTGTAAAATTAGTTATTAGATTTCATTTTTGTATAAAAAATTCCTTGAATAATTTTACTTTGTGACTGTCTAAATAATACCAGTTAATTCTACAGTACCATCAAAGTCCAAACATAGCCTCTCTCTCTCCTCTGTCTGTATTCTGATGGGACGAAGGTACCACAAATATTTTTTTCTATTTTTTTGTTACTTCTCTGCAAAAAATGAATAGGGTTTTTTTTAATTCTTCCCTACTGTGTCAAATAGCGAAATATATATATATATATATATATATATATATATATATATATATATATATATATATATATATTTGTCTTTAGATATACTTGAAATAAACAAAGGTTCAATGCATTGCAACAAAACAAATGGCAACAGTTTTGAACATGTTGCTCTTTGTCAAGCCAAAATACAAAACAGACGTTTCCCAAATGTTGCCACTTGTATTGTTACAATACTTTGAATTTATGTTGAAGAGTTAAATAAATCAAAGTCTTGGAGACATTATATACTATGGATTGTTGGACTGGTTCCAAGTGCTGGTCACGGCTGTTGTATGGATGATGTCGGGTCTTCTGGTGTGTCTATACCAGGGATCCTCAAACTACGGCCCTCCAGCTGTTGGGGAACTACACATTCCATGAGGCATTGTAAAAACTCTGACATTCACAGACATAACTAGGCATGATGGGAATTGTAGTTTCTGAACAACTGGAGGGCCATAGTTTGAAGACCCCTGGTCTATACCTTTGAGGAGAAAAGGGCTGCCTCTAGGTGAGCCTGCGTTATATGTCCCATAGTTAGAAACTCGAGTTTAAAGTTAGCAGAAAAGAGAACAGAATGGGACTTTGAATGAGGCAGAGACTAAGTGCCTCTAACCTCCAACCCGGTTACATTAGAAAGAGAAAAGCAGGGTGGGACTTTGAGTGAAACATGCAGTCACCAACAGAGGGTCAAACACGGCATATTTATTGTAAATCATGAAAAAATTCATACAGGAAATGCACAATAAAACAGTAAAATTCATATATATACATATTGGGAACATGATTTACATGACAGCGTGGAGAAAATAAACTACGCCAACTGAGAAACTTCCCATTTGCTTGAAATCACTGATAGCATTTACAAATATCCATATGAATCAAAATAGAAATACAAGATTGGTGGAGCATTGCATATACTAAGGCTCTACGCGTTTCATGGAGTATTTATATGCACTCTTCAGGAGCAGCAATGTCTTATTATCTGAAAAGAGACATAGAAATGTCTAAGTCACTGCCTATAGGGAAAGGGACACCATAGGGACAATCTGGTTGAAAAGTATGATCTCCTCTAAAAAGTACTCAAACACCATGTGGAAGTGCAGCCTTGAAGACTGGAGGCTCCCCTAAGGGCATCTTGTCCGGGAACTTTGACAACGTGTAGTACAAGCGGGTGCCCCCCCCCCCATGGCTCCACGCACTGAGGATAGCTGTCCATACACCGGTGGCTCATAAAGAACACTGACAAGTGGTGGTTGAGCACATATAGAGTGTATTCTAAAAGAAATATGAAAATATATTAAATGTATCAAATTAGCAATTACCGTATTTATCGGCGTATAACATGTACCCCAAGTTTAGGAGGGAAGTTTAAGGAAAAAAACTTACATTTAAATGCCCATTAATGCAGCCTTGCACTGTCCCCCTGCAGCCTTACACTGTATCCCTGCAGCCTTACACTGTATCCCTGCAGCCTTACACTGTATCCCTGCAGCCTTACACTGTATCCCTGCAGCCTTACACTGTATCCCTGCAGCATTACACTGTATCTCTGCAGCCTTACACTGTATCCCTGCAGCCTTACACTGTATCCCTGCAGCCTTACACTGTATCCCTGCAGCATTACACTGTATCTCTGCAGCCTTACACTGTATCCCTGCAGCCTTGCACTGTCCCCCTGCAGCCTTACACTGTATCCCTGCAGCCTTACACTGTATCCCTGCAGCCTTGCACTGTCCCCCTGCAGCCTTACACTGTATCCCTGCAGCCTTACACTGTATCCCTGCAGCCTTACACTGTATCTCTGCAGCCTTACACTGTATGCCTGCAGCCTTGCACTGTCCCCCTGCAGTCTTCCCCAAAATTGCAGCATGGTTTATTTTTAAATTTACCACTGCTGAGATCTTCGGCTCCTCCCACCACCGCCGCGATCTTCGGCTCCCCCCGCCACCGCGATCTTTGGCTCCCCCCGCTGCCGCAATCTTCGGCTCCTCCCGCCGCCGCCAAGATCTTTGACTCCTCCCGCCACCGAGAGTCTACTCGGCTACTCGGCTCCGCTCGCAGTAACGCCCCCGTTCCGCCCCTTGGCCCGGTTCCTATGATGGACACAACACCGGGCCAATGGCGGGACGTAAAGGCTAGGGAGGCGGGACTGGGCGTGACTGCAAGCAGAGCCAAGTACACAGTACACTCGGCTCCGTAAATGTCGGCGGGGCACCAGACAGGGGGGATCAGCGGGGGATCGGCATATAACACGCACCCATGATTTTCCCCTGATTTTAAGGGGAAAAAAGTGCATGTTATACGCCGATACATACGGTACTCTACTTGGATAAGTACTATGTACTGCATTTATATGAATAAAGCTGCCTATATTACCTGGTGTTGGACTGCAGGCATCTAACATGTGCAGAACATTTGTGCTTAGCCGTCCAGTGGTGAGATCTGGTGAGTGTGGAGGCCATTGGAGTACAGTGATCTCATTGTCCAGTGGTGAGATGATTGGAGCTTTTGACATGGTGCATTATCCTGCTGGAAGGAGCCATCAGAAGATGGGGACACTGAAGTCATAAAGGGATGGACAAGGTCAGGAACAATACTCAGGTAGGTCGTGGGGTATAAGTGATGCTCAATTGGTATTAAGGAGTCCAAAGTGTGTCAAGAAAATATCCCCCCCACCATTACACCACCACCAGCCTGAACTGTTGATAAAAGGCAGGATGGATCCATGGCTTTCATGTTGTTTACGCCAAATTCTGACCCGACCATCTGAATGTCACAGCTGAAATCGAGACTCGTCAGACCAGGCAACATTTTTACAATCTTCTATTGTCCAAGTTTGGTTAGTCTGTGCAAATTGTAGCCTCAGTTTCCTGTTCTTAGCTGACAGGAGTGGCTGACACCCGGTGTGGTCTTCTGCTGCTGTATCCCATCTGCTTCAAGGTTCAATGTGTTGTGCATTCAGAGATGGTATTTTGCATACATTGGGTGTAACAAGTGATTATTTGAGTTACTGTTGCCTTTCTATCATCTCAAACCCATCTGGCCATTCTCCTCTGACCTCTGACATCAACAAGGCATTTTCTTCCACACAACTTCCGCTCAAGTTCAGCAAGTCGCCTTCACCGCGTCTAGATGGCTAAATGCATTGAGTTGCTGCCATGTGATTGGCTGATTAGTAATTTGTGTTATCAAGCAATTGAACAGATGTACATAATAAAGTGGCCAAGTGTATATCTATCTATCCTATTTATACTGTAAATACTATATATACAGTATCTCACAAAAGTCAGTACACCCCTCACATTTTTGTAAATATTTTATTATATTTTTTTATGTGACAACACTGAAGAAATCTTTAATGCATCTTTTAGTGTCGGTTCACACTGAGGCAGCACGAATTGCAGCGCGACTGCCTCAGGCGACCTGGACACGACAGCTGCGGCGACTTGCAAAACGACTTCTCTACAGAAGTCAATGCAAGTTGCCTCAAGTCGCCCCCAAAGTCGCACAGGAACCTTTTTCTAAGTCAGAGCGATTTGTGTCGCTCCGATTAGAATGGTTCCATTGTACAGAACGGGACGTGACTTGTCAGGCGGCTAAGTTGCCTGACAAGTCGTCCCAGTGTGAACCGGCACTTAAGGTGTGCCCCCCAAATATCTTGTTTGTTTAACACTAAAGAAATGACACTTTGCTACAACGTAAAGTAGTGAGTGTACAGCTTGTATAACAGTGTAAATTTTATGTCCTCTCAGAATAACTCAACACACAGCCATTAATGTCTAAACCGCTGGCAACAAAAGTGAGTACACCCCAAGTGAAAATGTCCAAATTGGGTCTAAATAGCCATTTTCCCTCCCCCAGTGTCATGTAACTCGTTAGCGTTACAGGTCTCAGGTGTGAATGGGGAGCAGGTGTGTTAAATTTGGTGTTATCACTCTCACTCTCTAAGGATCTGAAAAAAAGAATTGTTGCTCTACATAAAGATGGCCTAGGCTATAAGAAGATTGGCAAGACCCTGAAACTGAGCTGCAGCAAGGTGGCCAAAACCATACAGCGGTTTAACAGGACAGGTTCCACTCAGAACAGGCCTCGTCATGGTCCACCAAAGAAGTTGAGTGCACGTGCTCAGCGTCATATCCAGAGGTTGTCTTTGCAAAATAGACAGTATGAGTGCTGCCAGCATTGCTGCAGAGGTTGAAGGGGTGGGGGGTCAGCCTGTCAGTGCTCAGACCATACGCAGCACACTGCATCAAATTGGTCTGCATGGCTGTCACCCCAGAAGGAAGCCTCTTCTAAAGATGATGCACAAGAAAGCCCACAAACAGTTTGCTGAAGACAAGCAGACTAAGGACATGGATTACTGGAACCATGTCCTGTGGTCTGATGAGACCAAGATAAACTTATTTGGTGTCAGATGGTGTCAAGCGTGTGTGGGGGTCACCAGGTGAGGAGTACAAAGACAAGTGTGTCTTGCCTACAGTACGGCATGGTGGTGGGAGTGTCATGGTCTGGGGCTGCATGAGTGCTGCTGGCACTGGGGAGCTACAGATCATTGAGGGAACCATGAATGCCAACATGTACTGTGACATACTGAAGCAGAGTATGATTCCCCTCCCTTTGGAGACTGGGCCGCAGGGCAGTATTCCAACATGATAACCACCCCAAACACACCTCCAAGATGACCACTGCCTTGCTAAAGAAGCTGAGAGTAAAGGTGATGGACTGGCCAAGCATGTCTCCAGACCTAAACCCTATTGAGCATCTGTGGGACATCCTCAAACAGAAGGTGGAGGAGCGCAAGGTCTCTAACATCCACCAGCTCTGTGATGTCGTCATGGAGGAGTGGAAGAGGACTCCAGTGGTAACCTGTGAAGCTCTGATGAACTGCATGCCCAAGAGGGTTAAGGCAGTGCTGGAAAATAATGGTGGCCACACAAAATATTGACACTTTGGGCCCAATTTGGACATTTTCACTTAGGGGTGTACTCACTTTTGTTGCCAGCGGTTTAGACATTAATGGCTGTGTGTTGAGTTATTTTGAGGGGACAACAAATTTACACTGTTATACAAGCTGTACACTCACTACTTTACATTGTAGACAAGTGTCATTTCTTCAGTGTTGTCACATGAAAAGATAGAAGAAAATATTTACAAAAATGTGAGGGGTGTACTTACTTTTGTGAGATACTAATATATATATATATATTTTTTTTTTTTATTAAGGGCTGGACTAAATCTCAGCTCTATGTAATTACAGATCTTCTCTCCTCATCATACAAAATAAAATGAAACTATATTAATGATTTTATGTACATTTTTTTATTTATTAAAATTACTATTTATTAAAACTGTTATTATGTATCTTCATTTTTTTTTTTTTTACACAAACTTTACAAATAGACATTGAATACATGATGAAGAATTTCCGGAGCACTATGGGTGAGGTAAAGACACAGCACCGCAGAGGCTGCCTGGTTTGAGGCTCGGTGTGTCTATCTGAACCTTTTAGGCAAGGTTCACACCAGCCCATTTTCAGAAAAGTGATCCATGGTGGATCAATTTTCAGAGTGCAGCCACTGCCAGTCATTTGGAAGGTGATTCTTAGCTAAATGGGACTAATGCCATGTAACTATGAGCCAAGTGTTTGCCTTGCTGCATTGACTTGCATGGACGAGCTTGACAGGCAGTGCTGCCTGCAAACTCAACAAGCTGTTACTTTTGCTGCAGCCACTAAACAAAGCATCACAGCTGTAGCATGTGAACAGCCCCCTCCAGCTGTACTGTGAACTTTAGGTGGGCAGTCAAGGGGCAGTAAAACTGTGGCTCTACTGTTTGTTTTTGCAACCTCCCCTGGCCCGACTGTTGGAATGAGGCACTAGAGCAAGTCATCCATTAAAAGATAAGGCAATGGGATGTGTCATTCACATGTAAATTTCCACTTGAGTTATAGAGCTCTGTATACAACAAATATTTTGACAACAGATGGTAAGGAGAATCAGGGAAAAATGGACAAGAGTTCTCATGGCTGTAAAGGAGAATATTAAAGCGGTTGTGCACACATTTCATTTAGTAAATCTCTTTGCCTTCCAAATCAGGCAAAGAGTACTACATGAAATGTGTTTTTTTTTTTTTCACTTCCCTTGTAATCGATGACTTCCGGTCTTCTGTCTCTGCGGGGGTGGGCGGGGTCTGTGCGGGGATCCTCGTCACGCCGCACTGTCTCCTGGGATCTGGTGTCATTGATCCCAGGAGTCTGTGCGGGCATCTTCCGAAATCTCGCGAGATTTCGGTCACATCTTCCGAAATCTCGCGAGATTTCGGTCACATCTTCCGAAATCTCGCGAGATTTCGGTCACATCCTCCGAAATCTCGCGAGATTTCGGTCACATCTTCCGAAATCTCGCGAGATTTCGGTCACATCTTCCAAAATCTCGCGAGATTTCGGTCACATCTTCCGAAATCTCGCAAGATGTCGGCATTGTGGGCCAGCAACCCGGAAGAAAGGGGCCTGTGTGGTTTCAGGTGCCCACACGGAAGATGGAAGCAGTCATGAACCGGTTTTCAAACTCCACATTGCGGACGAAAAACAGCAGCAGGAACACCAAGAACTCAAACAGGTGAGTAATAATTATGCAAAGCACATTACTGCACATTACACGAAAAAAAAAAAAATTCAAACAGTGTTGAACCGCTTTAAGTATTAATTTGTAATATTTTATATTTACCTTTTAGGTTTTATTTTTGAGTCCTGACCAGAAAAAATAAGTAAAAAAAAAATATGTACAAAATGGCTACTCGTTCTAAAATCTCCAGCACAGTCCAGTACTGATTTTGTGTTTTCAGTTTTAAACGACAGAAAGAGTTAAACAAGTTTCAAAAAGTTTGAGCCAAGTCTCCCCCAACCCCCCCCCCCCGTTCGGCGTTTCCTTAGCTTAGACTGGACTCAGAACCTGCCCTGATATGTTCACCAGAGGGAGGGAAGACCGTGCCTAGCGCATTATCTCATGGAACTGGGAGGCCGTATTGTTTTTATTCTGCACTGTATCCATAATATGTTTATATTCTTCTATAGAACACAAGGAAATTGTGATTCACCTGGCAGAGTGTAAAAATCTTTATTCCTCTCCTTAATAAGGAAATGTTACAAATCCGCCATGGAAAGTGGTTAACCGGCCTGTCTGCGGCCCCCGAGGACGGGCGTTCTGCAGCCGCCTCGTAGTAGTAGCCGATAAGTGAGAGTGGAGTAAACTGCGCTTCCTCCCCCGGGGCCGAGCAGCTGGACCCGGCCTGGCCTTGCAGACACATGGAGCTGGCGTGCCGCATCTGATTGTATTCAGATGTGGGGAAATGGAAAGTGGGAGAGGGGCCGCTCAGAGTTTACAGCCAGAGGATGGAATGTGAGGAGAGGACGAGTATCGGGTCACTGAGTCACCCCAGAGAAAAGAGACCGCTGGCCCTCCGCAAAACAACGCGGCCTTGTCTGTGTCATCTCCATCCAACATCACATGACCTGCTACAAAACCTGGTGCTCCGCCATATCTGCCCCACACCATCGTCTGTTTATTGCCCCATGTCTTCTACGGAATCTGCCCCTCCATTATATCTGCCCCCACCATCTTCTGTTTATTGCCCCATGTCTTCTACAGAATCTACCCCTCCATTATATCTGCCCCCACCATCTTCTGTTTTTTCCCATATGTCTTCTACGGAATCTGCCCCTCCATTATATCTGCCCCCACCATCTTCTGTTTATTGCCCCATGTCTTCTACATAATCTACCCCTCTATTATATCTGCCCTTAGCATCTTCTGTTTATTGCCCCATGCCTTCTACAGAATTTGCCCCTCCATTATATCTGTCGCCCACCATCATCTGTTTATTGCCCCATGGCTTCTATAGAATCTACCACTCTGTTATATCTGCTCCCAACATCTTTTGTTTATTGCCCATGTTTTCTACAGAATTTGCCCTTCCATTATATCTGTCCCCCACCATCTTCTGTTTATTGCCCCGTGTCTTCTACAGAATCTACCCCTCCATTATATATGCCCCCCCACCATCTTCTGTTTATTGCTCCATGTCTTCTACATAATCTGCCCCTCCATTATATCTGCCCCAACCATTTTTCTGTGTCTTCTACAGAATTTGCTCCTCCATTATATCCCCCCCCCCCCCCCCCCCCCAACATCATCTGTTTATTGCTCCATGCCTTCAACAGAATCTACCCCTCCATTATATCTGCCACCAGCATCTTCTGTTTATTTCCCCATGTCGTCTACAGAATCTGCCCCCCACCATCATTTGTTTATTGCTCCATGTCTTCTACAGAATCTACCCCACCATTATATCTGTCCCCCCACCATCTGCTGTTTATTGCCCCACGTCTTCTACAGAATCTACCACTCCGTTATATCTGCCCCCAGCATCTTCTGTTTATTGCCCATGTTTTCTACAGAATCTGCCCCTCCGTTATATCTGCCCCCACCATCCTGTTATTTCCCATGTGTCATCTACAGAGTCTACCCCACCATGATATCTGCCCCCACCGTCATCTGCTTATTGCCCCATGTCTTCTACAGAATCTGCCCCTCCATTATACCTGCCCCAGCATCTTCTGTTTATTGCCCCTGTGTCTTCTACAGAATCTACCCCACCATTATATCTGCCCCACCATCATCTGTTAATTGCCCCATGTCTTCTACAGAATCTGCCCCTCCATTATATCTGCCCCCACCATCTTCGTTTATTGCCCCATGTCTTCTACAGAATCTACCCCTCCATTATATCTGCCCCCAGCATCTTCTGTTTATTGCCCCATGTCTTCTACAGAATGTGCCCCTCCATTATAACTGCTCCCCACCATCTTCTGTTTACTGTCCCATGTCTTCTACAGAATCTGCCCCTCCATTATATCTGTCCCCCCCCACCATTGTCTGTTTATTGCCTTGTGTCTTCTACAAAATCTGCCCCTCCATTATATGTGGCATCTACTGTTGTCTTCTTATTGCCACAACGTTGCTACAGAATCTCCCCATCTACTGAATTATCCCCCATGGTCTTCTGTTTATTGCCTCATCTCCTCTACAGAATCTACCCCTCCATTATATCTGCCCCTAGCATCTTCTGTTTATTACCCCATGTCTTTTACAGAATTTGCCTCTCCATTATATCTGCTCCCCACCATCATCTGTCTATTGCCCCATGTCTTCTACAGAATTTGCCCCTCCATTATATCTGCTCCCCGCCATGATCTGTTTATTGCCCCATGTATTCTACATAATTTACCACTCTGTTATATCTGCCCCCAACATCTTTTGTTTATTGCCCATGTTTTCTACAGAATTTGCCCTTCCATTATATATGTCCCCCACCATCTTCTGTTTATTGCCTAGTGTCTTCTACAGAATCTACCCCTCCATTATATCTGCCCCTCCACCATCTTCTGTTTATTGCCCCATGTCTTCTACAGAATTTGCCCCTCCATTATTTCTGTCCCACACCATAATCTTTTTATTGCTCCATGTCTTCTACAGAATCTGCCCCTCCATTATATCTGCCCCCCACCATCTTCTGTTATTTTTCCTGTGTCTTCTGCAGAATTTGCTCCTTTATTATATCTGCCCCCACCCCCCCCCCCCCCCCCCCAACATCATCTGTTTATTGCTCCATGTCTTCAAAAGAATCTACCCCTCCATTATACCTGCCACCAGCATCTTTTGTTTATTTCCCCATGTCGTCTACAGAATCTGCCCCCCACCATCATTTGTTTATTGCTCCATGTTTTCTACAGAATCTACCCCACCATTATATCTGTCCCCCCACCATCTGCTGTTTATTGCCCCACGTCTTCTACAGAATCTACCACTTCGTTATATCTACCCCAAGCATCTTCTGTTTATTGCCCATGTTGTCTACAGAATCTGCCCCTCCTTTATATATGCCCCCACCATCCTCTGTTATTTCCCATGTGTCGTCTACAGAGTCTACCCCTCCATGATATCTGCCCCCACCGTCATCTGCTTATTGCCCCATGTCTTCTACAGAATATGCCCCTCCATTATATCTGCCCCCCCATCATCTGTTTATTGCCCCATGTTTTCTACAGAATCTGCTCCTCCATTATATCTGCCCCACCATCATCTGTTTATTGCCCCATGTCTTCTATAGAATCTGCCCCCACCATCCTCTGTTATTTCCCATGTGTCGTCTACAGCAGTGGTCATCAACCCTATCCTCAGGGCCCACTAAAAGGCCAGGTTTTATGTATTACCTTGGGGAGATGCAGACTAGAATACTGCAATCACTGAGTAGCAAATGACATCACCTGTGATGTATTTCAGTTATCTTGCAAACCTGGCCTGTTAGTGGGCCCTGAGGACAGGGTTGATGACCACTGGTCTACAGAGTCTACCCCTCCATTATATCTGCCCCCAGCGTCTTCTGTTTATTGCCCCTGTGTCTTCTACAGAATCTACCCCACCATTTTATCTGCCCCACCATCATCTGTTTATTGCCCCATGTCTTCTATATAATCTGCCCCTCCATGATATCTGCTCCCCACCATCTTCTGTTTATTTCCCCCTGTGTCTTCTACAGAATCTACCCCTCCATTATATCTGCCCCCAGCATTCTCTGTTTATTGCCCCATGTCTTCTACAGAATGTGCCCCTCCATTATAACTGCTCCCCACCATCTTCTGTTTATTGCCCCATGTCTTCTACAGAATCTACCCCTCCATTAAATCTGCCCCCCCACCATTGTCTGTTTATTGCCTTGTGTCTGCTACAAAATCTGCCCCTCCATTATATGTGGCATCTACTGTTGTCTTCTTATTGCCACAACGTTGCTACAGAATCTGCCCATCTACTGAATTATCCCCCATGGTCTTCTGTTTATCGGCTCATCTCATCTACAGAATCTATCCCATCATGATATCTGCCCCTGTGGTTTTCTTTTTATCACCCATCTCTTCTACAGAATCTACCCCTCCATCATCTCTGCCCCACTGTTCTTCTGTTTGTTACCTAACTCTTCAAAATCTGCCTCTCCATTACATACCTCCCAACTTTTGAACTTCCGAATGAGGGACACTTGAGGAAGGAAGTAACCTTGCATAGAGTGCCGCGGCAAATGTGGGTGTGGTCAAACTTCTGACAGTGGGAGGAGCTTAAGGGGCGTCATTAAACAAAAGCATGCAGGGTTTGGAGTGCATTACATACAGAGTGCAGGGTTCTGGGATGAGCTATATACAGAGTGCAGGGTTCTGGGATGAGCTATATACAGAGTGCAGGGTTCTGGTATGAGCTATGTACAGAATTCAGGGTTCTGGGATGAGCTATGTACAGAGTGCAGGGTTCTGGGATGAGCTATATACAGAATTCAGGGTTCTGGGATGAGCTATGTACAGAGTGCAGGGTTCTGGGATGAGCTATGTACGGAATTCAGGGTTCTGGGATGAGCTATGTACAGAGTGCAGGGTTCTAGGATGAGCTATGTACAGAGTGCAGTGTTCTGGAATGAGCTATGTACAGAGTGCAGGGTTCTTGGATGAGCTATGTACAGAGTGCAGGATTCTTGGATGAGCTATGTACAGAGTGCAGGGTTCTGGGATGAGCTATGTACAGAGTGCAGGGTTCTGGGATGAGTTATGTACCGAGTGCAGGGTTCTGGGATGAGTTATGTACCGAGTGCAGGGTTCTGGGATGACCTATGTACAGAGTTCAGGGTTCTGGGATGAGCTATGTACAGAGTTCAGGGTTCTGGGATGAGCTATGTACAGAGTTCAGGGTTCTGGGATGACCTATGTACAGGGTGCAGGGTTCTGTGATGAGCTATGTACAGAGTGCAGGGTTCTGGGATGAGCAATGTACAGAGTGCAGGGTTCTGGGATGAGCTATGTACAGAATTCAGGGTTCTGGGATGAGCTATGTACAGAGTTCAGGGTTCTGGGATGAGCTATGTACAGAGTGCAGGGTTCAGGAATGAGCTATACACAGAGTGCAGGGTTCTGGAATGAGCTATATACAGAGACCTTTGCTGGTAGTTCCGCCAGTGGTGTCAGTGTGGACTGTGAATGGTGTCAGTCAGTAGGGCAGTGGACATGGTCAGTAGGGCAGTGGATATTGTCAGTAGGGCAGTGGGCGTGGTCCGTAGAGCAGTGGATATTGTCAGTAGGGCAGTGGACGTGGTCAGTAGGGCAGAGAATGTGGTCAGTAGGGCAGTGGACGTGGTCAGTAGAGCAGTGTACGGGATCAATAGTTTTTAATTTTTGTTATTTATTTTTTTTACTATTTTTTACCAGTATGATGAGGGGTGGCAGGGGAGGGCAGTATGATGAGGGGTGGCAGGGGAGGGCAGTATGATGAGAGGGTGGCAGTGGAGGGCAGTATGATGGGGTGGAGGGCAGTATGATGGGAGGGGGGATAGTGGAGGGCAGTATGATGGGAGAGGGTGGTAGTGGAGGGCAGTATAATGGGAGGGGGTGGTAGTGGAGGGCAGTATGATGGGAGGGGGGATAGTGGAGGGCAGTATGATGGGAGGGGGGATAGTGGAGGGCAGTATGATGGGAGGGGGTGGTAGTGGAGGGCAGTATGATGGGAGGGGGTGGTAGTGGAGGGCAGTATGATGGGAGGGGGTGGTAGTGGAGGGCAGTAAGATGGGAGGGGGATAGTGGGGGGCAGTATGGTGGACTGTACAGCAGCATGATCGGGCAAGGGGGTAAAACCTTCTGGAGCTGAAGTGGTTAAAGGCACATGGGTGCACTGGACACCCAGCATATAGCACAATGGCAGCAAAGGTGTCCAGTGCATCCCCTCACCAGTATTCCAACAAGACAAACAAATGGCCACTGCCCTCACCTATAACTGGCCTTTTCAGGAAGGGTGACACATGTGAACTATCTGCCTCCCTGCCTTCTCTTTTACAGAATTTGTCCCTGCATTATATTCCCACTGTCTTCTTTTTATTACCCGATCCTTTGCAGATTGCCTGGTCTTCATTATATGTGCCCCAATAAGATTCTGTTTATTGCCCCATCTATTATACAGAATCTGCCCTTCCATTAAATATGCCCCCGGAACACAAACACAATAAATGACCCAATTTTAGGTAAAATATAAAAGATGAGGTTGTGCTGATTGAATAGATACCCAACATGTCAAGCCTTAAAGTGATACTAAACCCAAACTTTAATTTACATTGTCCCTTTTATTTCTGTATGTGGATGATGGCACTGTAATTATTTTAATAAAAAAAATAATATATATAGGGACAAGGGGCGGGTCACCTGCTCATGTCACATGGTGACCCCGCCCCATATGATGTCACAGTCCCAGCATCCTCTGGGGGCGGGGATGCAGGGTCACCATGTGACATGAGCAGGTGACCCGCCCCTTGTCCCTATATAACTGGCAGCGCAACACGTCGGAGCCATTAGAAGAGGAGACGGCGACGAGTCAACATTGGAAGAAGAAGAAGACGACGCAGAAAGCGGCGGCAACAGCGACGGCGGCAAGAAGAACAGAAGAGCGGGACAGGATCCCCGAAGGCGGAACAAGACCCCCAGACGTCGACGAAGGAGAAAGCCGGGCTCCTCCGCTAGTGAAAGAGCTAGTAAAAGAGCAGAAGATAGCGGAGGAGTCCAGCGAGAAGACCCCCCAAGACGGATGAAGACCCCAGGAGGTGTGCAATAAAATATTTTAAAAAATGGTGTCGTTTTTTTATTTACACTTTTTTCCTTAGGTGAATGGGTAGGGGTACACTGTACCCCATACTCATTCACATAGGGTGGGGGGCCAGTATCTGGGAGCCCCTTTATTAAAGGGGGCTCCCGGATTCCGATAAGCCCCCCACCCGCAGACCCCGACAACCAATGGCCAGGGTTGTCGGGAAGAGGCCCTTGTCCTCATCAACATGGGGACAAGGTGCTTTGGGTGGGGGCGCCGCATGGCCCCCCTTTCCCCAGGGCACCCCCCCATGTTGAGGGCACGCGGCCTGGTATGGCTCAGAAGGGGGGCGCTCGCTCGTCCCCACCCCCTTTCCTGACTGGCCAGGCTGCGTGCTCGGATAAGGGTCTGAGATGGATTTGGGGGGACCCCCACGCCGTTTTTTTTCGGCGTAGGGATTCCCCTTTAAATCCATACCAGGTGACGGGGCTAGCGAGGCGGCATTGAGTTCCTTTGCTAGTCCCGTCTACCTGGAGATACGTTCTAAATGAACGAACTTTCCTCCGTGTGTGAGGCAAGTCCGTTCATTTCAAAAGTCCCGCGGACTAGCACACAGACGGCGGGATTGTCAGCCGGAGCCCCACACACGGTCGGAATGTCCAGCAGACTCTAGTCCGGCAGACAATCCCGCGGGAAAGTCCGATCGTGTGTACGCGGCCTTACACTTGTGGACATTGGGACGAATTACCCCTTACAGATTGCTAGAAAGATCAATGGTGTTAGTGGGAACTTATCTGAGAGGCAGCATTTTCTCATTGCTCAAGGAACCCCTATCAACCTCTAGAGGAACCCTAGTTGAGAAAAACTGCTCTATAGTCACATGGGCTACTCAGATGTAGTGGCAGCTGGTGGGTTCTTCTTTGGGGGGGGGGGGGGTGGCGTGGCACTGCACTCCCCCCCCCCCCACGGGCATTCCAGCCCAGCTCTGACAGTCGCTTCGGCATTCGATACCTTTGGGAATGTTGTGCAGCGCACCACCCGAAGGAGCCACTGTAATTCAACTGGTTCCTTCAGCAAATTTAGTGCAGAGACAGCCAGGCACACAGCATTTTCTTTCCCTCTCTCTGGCTCAATAAAGAGCCTAGGGAATATATTTTAATGCTTTGTATTACTTGTGGGAACTTGGATGGGTTGAAGTGAAGCATGAGATACCCGAAGAACACTGAATAATCAGAGGACACGTCTCCTACTACTTATCAGTCTCTGTGCATTAGGGCAGGAGGAGAACCCTCTGAAGGAAAGAGAACCAGTACACAGCCACTAGGGCTTGTAAATTAGGTCAGTAGTCACAATTTCTCAGGATCACCGGTTGCCTCTTTCCAATATCCACTGGGCAATCTTCAGTGAGGGAGAAACTAAGCTCACAATACCACAGGACAGCTGGACACTATCCTCCAACTTCCATCTGGCACTCTTCAGAGAGTTCTCCAGACCAAATTCCCAGACTAAAACCATTGAAGTAGGCCCCCAGCTATGCTACACTATGCTAGGACCTTGAACATCCAGCAGCCTTCCAGCGAACTGCCCTAGGGTCAGGGGCACCTAAGTATGGGCTCCTCCTTCAGGACTGGACCCAGGGCCAACTACTAACCTGCTCCAGCAGGGCTCAGACTATTTATGGGCTTTCCAGCCACTTACTGGGTACACCTCCACTGGGATTGGCTGGGTTCCCATAAATATTCAGACTGCCCTTCTTCCCACTATGATTCGAGAACCCTTGAGATACAGGGGGGCATAACCAGACCAGCAGCTTGTGAAACACTGGGCAGGTTAAAGCAACCATCAACTGCTCTACTAGCTACAGAGGAACCAAACTAAATGTCCCTAGCATCCTATACTCTAACTAGGAGGGTGCTACACCTGGATGTGTATGTGTCTTGCCAGGTACTGTGGCTCCTTCCTTTGACACACTGCTGAGTGCTGTGGCAACATAGGGGATGGAGGAAGGCGCTACAGCGTTCTGTGAGGTAAAGCAAGAATCTGAAACTCCTGGAAGGGTCAAATGCCAAAGGCACTGATTAAGGGGAGGGGAAGTGGGAGACATGAGACATTAACAAAGTAACACACTAGGATAAGAATACCTAGATTCAAAAAAGTGACAGTTATTTTTTTAAAAGTGACAGCTATTTTCATTTAAGTCCAATGAAAATTGAAACTTATAGTCACATTACTAAAATTAAATTACTTATCCTTTGTTTCAGAATTTTGCGATTGGGACTTATGGGCTGGCAGAGACATGAGTATAATAGCTCATCTTTTTCATGGTACAATTTTTTTAAGGGACTGATGGGGTCTATTGAATTGCAACCCAATACACATCTACTGAGTGCTGATGACTTATTGTCATAACATGCTAATTGACGAGTGGATATATTTCTGGCCTTTTTTTGTAATTTTTATAAAGGAGCCCCTATGGTGCAGCAATTCCCTGTAATGCGGTTTTGGCTGCTTTAAAGGAAATTTCCAATAAGAAAATAGAATGCGGCATTTATACTGTATTTTTAAATTGTTTTTGCTTCATTTGTTTTATTTTTTTCAGATTTCAAAAATAAATTTTAGTAACTATTTGTTGACTTTTTTTATGACAAACCCGCAAAGCAGGGAAATTCACACTATAACAGACAAGGCTGTATATGGTGCATTCAGTATCACTATGCAGCACCCTATGCCATGGAGTTGCATTATTATGGCTGTTTACTTGGTGAAGAGTATGTGAAGATTTATTTGGTGTTCCTTAGGCTTCTGTATCTGTATTATATAACTTTATTTCACAGTGCGCTCCAGGTATTACAGTGCTGCCCAATTCAAGGATTGTAAGCTTTGCAGTCCAGTGACTGCTCTGTGTACGATGTCACCATCAAAATGATGGGGGCTCTTCCCTCCCTGCCGTCTTCAGTGTTTTGGGTCTTTGCTGATGAGACAGAACCAGATCCTCCTTTGTAGCCTCCGATATCACCAACGAAACGCTGACTGAGCGCCTTACAAATAGACAAGGAGACTCAGCAAAAATATCCTTCTCTCATGTTCTGAGTACAGGATTCTAGGGGGGGGGGGCACCCTCCTAATATACCCCCACCTTGCACAATGATTATAGGGGCCCACCCTCTGCACAGTAGTGCATCTTTCAAGTATATTACACCAGCAGGATTATAAGGGTGCACCTTGCTCATAGACCCCCACCAGAATCATGGGGGTACACTCACCTCATATACTCCTAACAGGATTATTGGTGTATATCCTTCTCATATACTTCCAAGCACGAATATAGGGATGCACCCTCCTTATATACTCCCACCCCCACCAGGATTATAGGGGTGCACCCATATTTTCTACCTCCAGGATTATAGGGGTGGGAGTATATAAGGAGGGTGCATCCCTATATTCGTGCTTGGAAGTATATGAGAAGGATATACACCAATATTCCTGTTAGGAGTATATGAGGTGAGTGTACCCCCATGATTCTGGTCTACCTCCAGGATTATTGAGGTGCACCCTCCTCAAATATACCCCCAATTTGGATTGTAAGGGTGTACTCTTCTCATAAATGCCCCACAAGAATAATCGGGTTGCATGCTGCTCATACACACCTCCCAACTTTTTGAGATGGGAATGAGGGAAACCTATCAGCAAAAGTATATAGGCATAGGACACACTCCTTGCCACGCCCCCTTAATGGAGAATTGTACAAAAAAATAAGATTGGTTAAACCCACAAGTGCTTTTTTACCACTATTACTTTATATTGGCATTTAGAATTTACAAATGCAGCAATTTAGAAATAAGATGAAAGGTTTAGCGTTGGAAAACACCTTTTAATAGATAAAAAGTGCATTTTATATCCAACTATATGGATCAGACCAAAAATGAGGGACAATTGAGAAGGAATGAGGGACATTGCTCCAAATCAGGCACAGTCCCTCGAAATCAGGGACAGTTGGGAGCTATGTGCTCATATACCCCCATCAGGATTATAGGGGTGCACACTCATATCAACCCCCAGAAGTATTATAGGTCTGTACCCTCATTATATAACCCTTCTCCAGGATTTTTGGGGTGCACCCTACTCATATATACCCCATAACAGGTATATAAGGGGGGGGGACTCACCCCATATAATCCCCTTTAGAATTATAGATTTGCTCGCTCTTCATATACCCCCTGCTAGGATTATAGAATTTTACCCTCTTCATATACCCCCACCAGGAATATAGGGGGTTCATCCTTCTTATATATACCCCCAGCAGGATTATAGGGGTGCTTGCTGCTCAAATATACACCCCAGCAGGATTATAGGGGTGCATCCGCATAAAAAAAAATCTCTAAGATTATAGGAATGCACCCTTCTCACAAACCTACCCTCCGGGGTTATAAAGGTGTACCCTCTTTATATACTGTATACCCCCTACCAGGATTATAAGGCTGCACCCTCCTCATATACTTCATACCAGGATTATAAGACTGCACCCACATATACCTCATACCAGGATTATAAGGATGCACCCTCCTCATATACTCCATACCAGGATTATAAGGCTGCACCCACATATACCTCATACCAGGATTATAAGGATGCACCCTCCTCATATACCCCATACCAGGATTATAAAGCTGTACCCTCCTCATATACCCCAAACCGGGATTTTAAAGCTGCGCCATCCTCATATAACCCATACCAGGATTATAAGGCTGCACCCTCCTCATATACCCCATACCAGGATTATAAGGCTGCACCCTCATATACCCCATACCAGGATTATAAGGCTGCACCCTTCTCATATACCCCATACTAGGTAATAAGGCTGCACCCTCCTCATATACCTCATACCAGGATTAAAATATTGCACCCTCCTCATATACCCCATACCAGGATTATAAGGCTGCATCCTCATATACCTCATACCAGGATTATAAAGCTGCACCCCCCTCATATACCCCATACCAGGATTTTAAAGCTGCACCCTCCTCATATACCCCATACCAGGATTATAAGGGTGTACCCCCCTCATATACCCCATACCAGGTTAATAAGGCTGCAGCCTCCTCATATACTTTATTTATAATAATGTTGCGCTATACAGTGTATCTGGAAAGTATTCATAGCGCTGCACTTTTTCCACATTTTGTTATGTTACAGCCTTATTCCAAAATGGATTAAATTCATTATTTATCTCAAAATTCTGCAAACCATACCCCATAATGACAACGTGAAAGAAGTCTGTTTGAAATCTTTGCAAATTTATTAAAATAAAAAACTAAAATAATTCCGCGTACATAAGTATTCATGACTAGGGTAGTTCAGGTAACTTACTGCCCCAACTCAAAATTGTACCTACAACTCCCTTTTTTCCTTAAATAAGGACACTGACACTGTATTGGATTTAAATGGCTGTCTGGCCTTTTATTAATTCAAAACCATATTTTAAACATAAACCTTCTTAAGCCCCATACACACGGTCGGACTTTTTCATCAATTTGGTCCGATCGGACAAGGTTGTTGAAAAATCAGACCGTGTGTATGCACCATCGGACAGTGTTCGTCGGTTTGTCCGTCGGACAAAGTCTTATCTCCTGCTGGAAAGATTTGCCGTCAACCCGGTCCGATCACACCAAATCCGATCGTGTGTACGGTTGTCCGACCGGACAAAGTGCTACGCATGCTCAGATCACATTACAAGACCAAAGCTATTGGCTACTAGCCTCTACGTAGTCCCGTCGTAGGCAACAAACGTCACCACGTTCAGAATGATCGGATTTTCCGACAACTTTGTCCGACCGTGTGTACGCAAAACCAACATCGGACAAAGTATGACGGACATGGTCCGACGGACCTGGTCCGCGGATTGTCCGACCGTGTGTATGGGGCTTTAAACGCTCCAGCTCTAATACGACTAACTGATTGCACGACACCATCTCCCCAACTTTGGAATCTGTGGTACCTGCTAACTTAGATTCTGTCCCCAGCCGCAACACCGCCTCGAGGACTCACTAACTGGCCACAGACTCCTACCACCTTACTCTCTGGTAGTCTAGACTGAACCAGACCCAACTGGGAAGACTCTATACCTGCAATGGGTCCCACCGCTTCATCAAATACCTCATTTTGTATACCCTCGTCAAGCACCCCAACCGCCACAGCGGCATAATTGTGACCAGTGGCGGAACTACCGCCATAGCGACCCATGCGGGCACTATGGGGCCCGCAGCCAATTGGGGCCTGGGGAGGATGAGGAATGCATACTGTACTTGCCAACTTTTTTTTTTCCCCACTAGAGGTCTGCGGCACTGGTCATTTCTGTCTCTGTTGCCATTTTACAGAAGACCAGTTAAGGAAGAACCAAGAGGCAGAGCCCGGGTGGCAATGAAAGCGTCTGCAATAGAAATGCAGCTCCATTTCTATTGACCGCTTTCTTGCCACCCAGGCTCCGACTCCTGGTTCTGTAAAAGGCGCAGAGATGAGCACAGTGAGTCAAGGCCCGATGGAGTTCTGGTAGAGTCCTGGCTCTGGTTCCGCGATATCCCTGTCTGACTGAGATTCAGCTGTCTCTCTCACTGGCTGACTCCTGACGCCCAGGTGCATGAATGGGGGGTGGTACTCCTGGGGGGGTGAATTGTCCTGGGGGGTCTGTACTCCTGGGGGGGTGAATTGTCCTGGGGGGTCTGTACTCCTGGGGGAGTGAATTGTCCTGGGAGGGTCTGTACTCCTGGGGGGGGTGAATTCTACTGTGTGGGGTCTGTAATCCTGGGGGGTGAATTGTCCTGGGGGGTCTGTACTCCTGGGGGGGGGGGTGAATTGTCCTGGCAGGGTCTGTACTCCTGGAGGGGATCTGTACAGATGGAGGGGGTTGAGTTGCCCTGGGGGGGTCTGTACAGATGGGGCTGGTTTGTTCAGGGGGGGCTGTACTGATGGAGGAGGGTCTATACTGATAGAGGAGGGTCTGTACTGGGGGAGGGGGGTAACACCATGTTTTTCTGCAACGGGTGACACCAACCCTAGCGACGCCACTGGTAACTGGGGACAGCTGATGTAAGGAGGGACTCTACTGGGAATGCCTGATGTAAGGAGGGACTCTACTGGGGGCACCTGATGTAAGGAAGGTCTCTACTGGGGCACCTGATGTAAGGAGGGACTCTACTGGGAATGCCTGATGTAAGGAGGGACTCTAATGGTAATGCCTGATGAAAGGAGGGACTCTAATGGTAATGCCTGATGTAAGGAGGGACTCTACTGGGGGCACCTTATGTAGGGAGGGACCCCACTGGGAATGCCTGATGTAAGGAGGGGACACTACTGGGGGCACCTGATGTAAGGAGGGACTCTACTGGGGGCACCTGATGTAAAGAGGGACTCTACTGTGGGCACCTGATGTAAGAAGGGACTCTACTGGGGGCAGCTGATGTAAGGAGGGACTCTACTGGGGGCACCTGATGTAAGGAGGGACTCTACTGGGGGCACCTGATGTAAGAAGGGACTCTACTGGGGCACCTGATGTAAAGAGGGACTCTACTGGGGGCACCTGATGTAAGGAGGGACTCTACTGGGGGCACCTGATGTAAGGAGGGACTCTACTGGGAATGCCTGATGTAAGGAGGGACTCTAATGGGAATGCCTGATGTAAGGAGGGACTCTACTGGGAATGCCTGATGTAAGGAGGGACTCTACTGGGAATGCCTGATGTAAGGAGGGACTCTACTGGGGGCACCTTATGTAGGGAGGGACCCCACTGGGAATGCCTGATGTAAGGAGGGACACTACTGGGGCACCTGATGTAAGGAGGGACTCTACTGGGGGCACCTGATGTAAGGAGGGACTCTACTGGGGATGCCTGATGTAAGGAGGAACTCTACTGGGAATGCCTGATGTAAGGAGGGACTCTACTGGGGGCACCTCATATAAGGAGGGACCCTACTGGGAATGCTTGATGTAAGGAGGAACTCTACTGGGGGCACCTGATGTAAGCAGGGACTCTACTGGGGGCACCTGATGTAAGGAGGGACTCTACAGGGGGCACCTGGTGTAAGAAGGTACTCTACTGAGGGGAACCTGATGTAAGAAGGGACTCTACTGATGACTCTACAGGGGACACCTGATGTAAGGAGGGACTCTACTGGGAATGCCTGATGTAAGGAGGGACTCTACTGGGAATGCCTGATGTAAGGAGGGACTCTACTTGGGGCACCTGATGTAGGGAGAGACTCTACTGGGGGCACCTGATGTAAGGAGGGACTGTACTGAGGACACCTGATGTAAGGACGGATTCTACTGGAAATGCCTGATATAAGGATGGCTTCCACTGATTCTGCATTATGGTGAGTTGAACTATTTCATTTTATATTACAATGTAACAATAAAAATAATGCGCTTTAATCATCCTGACACCATAACAACCATGGTGCCATGATGATTGAAATTTTTGAAATGACCGTAATTTTTTTGTGAGGGGGGGGGCTGTTTGCTGGGGGGGGGGCATACAAAATTTTTCTATGGGGCCCTGTGATTTCTAGTTACGCCCCTGAGTGTGACACCTTACACTTGTGCCACCAGAAAAGCCCTCTGAATAATATCCTGCAAGCCCAATGCCCATAGGTCATGAGATGTATGCCATCCCCTCTAAGATACCTCCATGTGTCAATTTCCAACTCCAAATGCCTGACCACCACCCCACCATTATGAGCAATAAACCTGCCCGCCTCTTTATTCACCTTTATACAGGCCTTGTTAAGTTTCTCAATCGACTGGGCCCCTCTCCAGGACATGCGGGCCACAATGTCTGACCACACAAAAATCATGTCAGGTAAAGGGGGCCGCGATCTAAGGAAATCCCACTGGATATCCTTGATGACCTGCCTCATGGGACGGATTTTCAAATCATTTCCCCCCTCGTGTAGGACCAAAATGTGTGGCTGCCTGTCTAGCCACGAAAAACGGTCATCCCCAGAACCCCGATCCATCTGACCCTGTCCTCATCTCTGGCAACCCCCAACTGCCTGCCCTCGGGTCTGACCTCCGCCCTCTCTGCCACCCACAACAGGTACGAATGTCCCAATATCCAGATGAGACACCCTGGGAATCTGAAAAGACACAATAACAATCCTGCACAACAGTACCAGATGACAGTCTGTCACAAAACAGAAAGAAATACAAAACAGAAAGACTAGAAAAAACACTACACACATATATCCTGGAAAAATTTCACAAGTGGGGCCTAACATACATACAATATCTCAAAGACTCCCACCTGCCAATACGCTTTATCACGTCTTTGGGAAGGCTCCACCGAGCCGCTTTGGTGGCTGCTTCTATGCAAAAAGAATGAGCTGCATACTCCCCAGGAACCAATCCCCCTGTAGATAAGCAATTCGGAAAACTGCCATGAATTGGAACTTGGAAAGAAAGGAGCCATCCAGGTGGATGAATAAAGCGGCATCTACCCTCGGCGAACAAGCAGAAACTGCGTCATTGCCTTTATTGGGTGCTGTTTCCTTTGAATAGTTCTACTTGCACCCCTCTGCCCAACTGATCCGTCTTGGATCGCCTGATTCATATCTTGATCGACAAGTCAGAGCACTGCACGTCCCTTAACATAATGCCCCCTAGCACATTCCTGGAAGGGCTAACCAGTTTGCTGAAAAGCCTCAAAGAAGTCCAACAAAAAAGCCACTTGAAACAGGAACAGACCCCTTCTAGATTCGCAATAACCGAACCCAGCACCTAAAGAGAAACCGGGCACCTGGAAACCCTGCTGAGATTACCCCTTCAGTAATCTACCTTTAAGCGCCTGGCGGACCACAAAGGACTTGGTGAAATCCGCATACCCCGACAGCTGAAAGAGAAACACCAGAGCTGCCAATTTCCTACCTATCCTGGACTCCGAGACACCTCTCGTAAGGTTGATGCAGACAAAGAACAACACCAAGGATGACATATCCGCCCCCTTAGACACCTCACCTACCTCTTCCAGTAAAGAAAAACATTCTTACCAAACCCTGGAATAAGCTGCCCATGTTCCAGCGCTGAGCGAATTCCGTATCAGTCCAGTGGCGACTCCAACAAATTTTTCTGCTGACGACAGGGCACCCCCACCTGTTCCGCCTCTGGTCCGAGCGCCCGGAAAACGTCTCACTGGAAACGAGACAGAGCAACGGCCAATTTGTTGGTAGACCCTGGGATATACAAACAACTTAGCACTAAATAACGTAACAGCCTAACTACAGGAGGCAAAGAGGCCTATATGTTGTTAATCACCGACACCACCCCCAGGTTATCACAATTGAAGCACACTCTCTTGTTCCTAAAGGCCTCACCCCAAAGCTCCACTGACAGAACTATGGGAAAAAGCTCCAGCAGGACCAGGTTCTTCAGAAACCCAGCCTCCCGCCAAGCCGAAGGCCACAGCTCCGCACTCCATTGTCCCTGAAAATATGTGCCATAACCCACCGACCCCACCGCATCTGTGAAAAGGACCAAGTCTGCATTGCTAACCGGTCCTGATTGCCACAATGAATGGCCCTTAAGGCCCCTTTCACACATGCGGACCGTATGTCCGTTTTTCATCCATCCGTTTTTGGATGAAAAACGGACATACATGCATGTCTATGGGGCAGCGGGTGTCAGCGGATGAGCATCCGCTGACACCCGCTATTGTCCGCCTCCGCAATTGTCCGGTTCTGCAGACGGAGGAAAATCCTATTTTTTCCTCCGTCTGCAGAGCGGATCGGATGAACACGGACAGACTGTCCGTGTTCATCCGATCCTCCATAGAGGAGAGCGGAGAACTGACAGGGCGGTCCCTGCACACAGGGCGGTCCCTCCTGTAAGGACGTTATTCCACTGCATAGCTTGGTGTCATCTGCAAAGACAGAAATGTTACTTTTGATCCCACACCCAATATCATTTATAAAGATATTAAAAAGTAAGGGTCCCAGCTCTGAACCTTGGGGTACACCACTGATAACCTTAGACCATTCAGAGTAAGAATCATTAACCACTACGCTCTGAATTCTGTCTTTTAGCCAGTTTTCTATCCATTTACAAACCGATATTTCCAAGCCTGTAGACCTTACCTTACACATGAGCCGTGTGTGGGGAACTGTATCGAACACTTTTGCAAAATCCAAGTATACCACGTCCACAGCCACGCCTCTGTCCAAGGTTTTACTTACCACCTCATAAAAAGAAATGAGGTTTGTCTGACAACTTCTGTCTTTCATGATCCCATGCTGTCTGTTGCTTAAAATATTTTTTTCCTGCAAGAACTTGTCTATGTGGTCTTTTAATAATCTCTCCAGTATCTTCCCAACTATAGAAGTTAAACTAACAGGTCTATAGTTACTTGGTAAAGACTTTGTTCCTTTTTTAAATATAGGCACCATGTTCGCCCTGCGCCAATCCAGTGGTACTATTCCTGTCATTAATGATTCCCTAAAAATTAGATACAATGGCTTTGAAATTACAGTGCTCAATTCTTTTAGGATCCGTGGGTGGATGCCATCAGGTCCAGGTGCTTTATTCATCTTTATTCTGTCTAAATATTTCTGGACCATATCACTTTTGAGCCATTGTGGATTTAGGGCTGTGTCGCTACCACCCCCATTGTGGACATGAACTCCCCCATGCTCCTTTGTATACACAGAGCTGAAGAAAGTTAATAAATTAGCCTTCTCTTTGTCCCCAGTCACCCACTCTAGATTATTTTGTAAAGGGCCTACATGCTCAGACCTGACCTTTTTACTATTAATATATTTGAAGAATTTTTTTGGGTTTGTCCTACTATCTTTTGCAATCTGTCGTTAGTTTTGAATTTTTGCATCCTTGATTTCCTTCTTACATATTCTGTTATGTTCTTTGTAACATTTAAATGACACTAGTGATCCTTCATTTTTATACTTTTTAAAAGCTCTTTTCTTATAGTTTATAGCTTTTTTAACTTTGTCATTCAGCAACCTACATTCCATCCCCACAGAATCAATGGTAATACCAAGAAATACCAGTTCCGTGGCCAGGCCTTCAGCCGCCAATGGAATGCCAAACACCTCGGCCAGGTATTGTAACGTCCCCAGCAATATCATACAACACCTGGACTCAGGCGGCCCAATGCACTGTAAATCACCAAGATAATGGATGACAGAATTCACCCCTGCTACCTCCCTAACTGGCCATTCCAGAAACGAACTAAAAGCCTCAAACAGGGCACATGAGATGGAACAACCCATCGGTAGGCAGCGATCTACAAAATAAGACCCTTTCCAACAACACCCTAACAAACGGAAATGTGAATACATATGTACATGTGTTTTTTTTAGTGCCGTTCAGAACTCTGCGAATCAATTGCGGGTTCCCACATCGCACCCGACTCGCACGGCAGTTCACACTGCCTTATGCAAACTGCTGGGGAGTGTCCCATTTCAGCTCGCGTATCGCACTGCGAACTGACAGTTCGAACATGTAGCGGATCACATATGTGTGAACACACTAAAAAGCAGAAAGAACACACATGCGATCCGATTCTGGTCCGAACAGTAAAAAGGGTCCTTTGCGTGTTTGGACAGAATGCGGTGCGATATCAGCCATACTATCTGTATGGCTGAAATCGCACTGCACAGACATTGCATGTAATGTGAACAGCCGTGCGCTGCGAATAACATGCAATGTCTGGCATCGCACAAGTGTGAACCGGCACTTTTAACCACTTCAATACAGGGCTTTTAAACACCCTTCCTTACCAGAGCACTTTTTGCGATTCGGCACTGCGTCGCTTTAACTGACAATTGCGCGGTCGTGCGACAATACACCCAAACAAAATTGAGGTCCTTTTTTTTTTCCCACAAATAGAGCTTTCTTTTGGTGGTATTTGATCGCCCCTGCGGTTTTTATTTTTTGCGCTATAAACAAAAGAAGAGCGACAATTTTGAAAAAAAAAACAATATTTTTTACTTTTTGCTATAATAAATATCCCATTTTTTTTAAAAAAAAATATTTTTTTCCTCAGTTTAGGCCGATACGTATTCTTCTACATATTTTTGGTTAAAAAAATCGCAATAAGTGTATATTGATCGGTTTGCGCAAAAGTTATAGCGTCTACAAAATAGGGGATAGATTTATTGCATTTTTTTTTTACTAGTAATGGCAGCGATCTGCGATTTTTTTTTTCGTGACTGCGACATTGCGGCGGACACTTCGGACACTTTTGACACATTTTTGGGACCATTCACATTTACACAGCGATCGTTGCTATAAAATTGCATTGATTACTGTGTAAATGTGACTGGCAGGGAAGGGGTTAACACTAGGGGGCGGGGAGGAGTTAATGTTTTACCTAAATGTGTCATTCTAACTGTGGGGGGAGGGGACTCAAGGGGAGGAGACCGATCATGTGTTCCTCCGTGCTGGGATCACATGATCGGTCTCCTGCTCGCTGACAGGACGGTGGAGCTGTGTGTTTACACACACAGCTCCACGGTCCCGCACGGTCCCGTTGTTTTAACGGGCAATCGCGGGTGCCCAGCGGACATCGAGGCCGCCGGGCACCCGCACCGGGTCCCGAGCGACGCCGCGGGCGGGTATTGAAGGGGTTAAATACATTTGCAAAGATTTCAAACAAACGTCTTTCATGTTGTCATTATGGGATAGTGTTTGTAGAATTTTGAGGAAAATAATGAATTTAATCCATTTTGGAATAAGGCTGTAACATAACATAAATGTGGAAAAAGTGAAGCGCTGTGAATACTTTCCGGATGCACTGTACCTGTACAAATTATCCAGAAAACAATAAAAATTATGGAATTTTTTTTTTTTTTTAAATAGGTAATCACAAGCCAAATACAAGCACACTTAAATATGACCGACACCACCGGTGATAAACAGAATCAAACTAATCCATTGATATGTGATATACTGTTAATATGAAAAACAGCCTCATTACTCCATCCAAAGGCGCCTTTTATGAGATACCACCAGTGAATCCCACCACCTAGTTCAACACAGAGCCTCTTACCAGATCAAGAGACCCCAAATTATAGGTGGTCTGTAAAAGCTCAGAGGTAACAATGGATCATGAGATCTTAGGGAAGCACAGAGCACATCAACAGGAGATCCGACAATATGTCCTCTTTCACTCCCAAAATGGCAATCCGGCGAAAGACGCAAATGACAGCCTCCAATAGAGTGAAACGGTATGGTTTATTTTAAAGAATCACTATATGTATTACTCACAATCTATGTAATAAATCAAGCGTTTCAAACATTGTGTACAAAAAAGGAAGACTCCCCCTGTAGTAGAAATCAAGTTGTGGTGGTCCCATCCCTAAATACAGACCAAAAAGGACCCCCTAGAATGTACAACACAAATGTAGAATAAAATGTTTTATTGTAAATACTAAAAATAGACGACTAGCGTCAGAGGCACAGTACACAATACAATGTACAATGTGATGAAACAAACAAAACATAAACAACATATAACAACAGGTAGCACTTAAGCTCTCGTGGGGGTTGTGGGTGCCCCAAGACCCGTAAACATTGTGTGGAGTCGCTGGCTCCAGCTCCAGCCTGCGCAATGACGTCAGCACAGGCTCCTCCCCGTCACACGTTTCATCCAAACGGATGTTCTCAGGGACGATCCCCTTGAGAACGTCCATTTTGGAAAAAAAGGGGCGTTGGGGCGGAGCCTGTGCTCTCATAAAAGGAGCTTTTGGGTGTCCCTATGGGACTGTTTTTCATATTTATATCACATACCAATGGATTTGTTTGATTCTGTTTATCACTAGTTGTGTCAGTCACATTTAAGTGTGCAAGTATTGGTTTTGTATTGGTATGTGACTACCTATTTTTTAATTTATAGCGCAACATTATTGTAATTAACATATTTTTGACACTAGTGTAGCAATATGGACTACGAGCATAAAGCACCGTAGCTTCTAGTATTTCAAAGTATCTCCTGTCCCTCTAGTGATCAATGTATCAAGTGACATCATATTTGTGTAAATAGGATGAATAGTCCTCCCGTCAGGTAATTGCTTTGTACAATTCTGTGCCAGGACTACATATCCCAGGGATCTTTGCTGTCATCTGAAGATTGCTGGGAGTAACTATAAAAACAGCAGAAGCCCGCACGCAGCTTTCTTCCTCCGGGGCCTGATGCAAGACGAACCTCTCTGTACAACAGGGAGAGAGAGGTTGCGGCTTACCACCTGGAGTATGACTTTCCAACCCATGGCCTGAGGGGCCTAGCTCTGCCGTTCACTGTCAGACATCCTTTCCAGCACCACTCCGGACGTCTGCCAGTCGGTGTTTATGTGTCAAGCTTCACGTTGTGAGATCGAGACAACGGATCTGCTGCACGAGTGTCGCTACACGAGTTTCTGTTCGGAAGACATCGGAGTCATCTGGTCATTAGTGAGAGGGCACTCTTGCATTGAGACACTTTGCACAGACATCTTCACCCCAAGGATACTTTACTGCATTATTTGAACACTGTGCTTAGACATCTTTAGCTTCTCCATTCCAATGAATTTATTGTCCCACTACACTCCATCGCATTACAGTTAACAAGCTCCAACTAGCCAGTGAAGAACATTAGATCGGCAACGTGGACATTACTTGTAGGAAGGCCCCTATATTACTCTTCCACAGACCGTTCTCCTTCTTGTTAGAATAGCGTCATAGGCTGGCCAGGTTCCATCGAGTGGCAGTATAAGCAGTTAGCTGTACCATCTGTCTAGGAGGAAACAAATGTATTCCTAAAGGAAGTGTACATACATGGGCGTCCGCAGGTAGGGGTAAGGGGGGGCAAGCGCCCCCCCCTGGAATCAGGGAACGGATCAGGAGTGATGACCCCCATCACCCCTCTCTATCACCCCCTCTCTCTCTCCCACCCCTCTGTCTCTCTCTGTCACCCCCTCTGTCTCTTTCTGTCACCACCCCTGTCTCTCTCTGTCACCCCCCCTGTCTCTCTCTGTCACCCCCCTGTCTCTCTCTGACACCCCCCCAGTCTCTCTCTGTCACCCCTGTCTCTCTCTGTCACCCTCCCCCTGTTTTATCGCTGTCACCCCCCTGTCTCTCTCTGTCACCCCCCCTGTTTCTCTCTGTCACCACCCATGTTTCTCTCTGTCACCCCCATCTCTCTTTGTCACCCCCCCTGTCTCTTTCTGTCACCCCCCCCCCCCCACATGTATGCAGTTTCTGACAGTCTGTTGTGCCATGTCCGCAGTCTCTTGAGCCATGTATGCAGTTTCTGACAGTCTCTTGGGCCATGTATGCAGTCTCTGGTCATCTCTTGTGCCATGTCCGCAGTCTCTTACAGTCTCTTGAGCCATGTATGCAGTCACTGACAGTCTCTTGGGCCATGTATGCCGTCTCTCACAGTCCCTTGTGCCATGTCCGCAGTCTCTGAACATCACCTGTACTATGTCTACAGTCTATGACCGTGATAATGTGATAATGACATTGTCCAAAAGGGTCAGAGCATGGGTGACCTTAAAATTATGCCCCCCCCCCCTGAAAAAAGTTCTGCGGACGCCCATGTGTACATATATGTATAGCATTGTCGTTGTTAGAATATCGTCTTGTGCATTTCGGAGGAATTATTTTGCTGAGTTGGTGCTGTCGCCTAGAACTCTGAGTTGTACATTGAGTTGTCTGATTATTGCCCTACAGTGATATGAGGATGTCTGAACCCAGAGTGTCAGGTGGGTCAGAAAGTTCACCTGGTCAAGGCCGTGCAGATGAGCAGGTAATACTGAGCAGTCCTCTAGGGATGCACCCTCCTCATATACCCCACACCAGGATTATAAGGCTGCACCCTCCTCATATACCCCACACCAGGATTACAAAGTTGCACCCTTCTAATATACCCCACACCAGGATTATAAGGATTCACCCTCCTTACCCCACACCAGGATTATAAGGATGCACCCTCCTCATATACCCCACACCAGGATTATAACGGTGTACCCTCCTCACATACCCAACACCAGGATTTTAAGGTTGCACCTTCCTCATACCCCACAGCAGGATAAGGATTAAAGGCTGCACCCTCCTCATATACCCCATACCAGGATTATAAGGCTGCACCCTCATATACCCCATACCAGGATTATAAGGCTGCACCCCCTCATATACCCCATACAAGGATTTTAAGGCTGCACCCTCCTCATATACCCCATACCAGGATTATAAGGCTGGCCAAAGGTGAGCCCGATCATTCAACTTTGCAAATGTTAGTGAGCTCATATCGATTCTCGATATGCAAAGATTTATGACAAAAAACAGTAATGTTGGAATTCTTTGTACGAACGAGCGATTTACGAAGGATCAGTAGTGTAGATGATCAAGAACAACACTATAAATGGTAGTGTGCATGAGCATGAGTGTTTATCCTGTAATCGATTGACAAAAATATGTACCTTTTGTGTTGTGCACGAATGACAATATGTGTGTGGGGGGGGGGGTATATTTATAAATGATGCCATTATCACACACTCTTCATAAAACGATTTTCTACTCATCTATGGCCAGCCTTAGACTGCACCTTCCTCATATACCCCCTCAGTGGAATTATAAGGGTGCACCCTCCATATATCTGATATGAGGATTATATGGATGTGACTTCCATTTACACCCCCCATCAGAATAATAAAAGCACCCTTTCCTCATGAATGCCCCCCCCCCCCCCCACTGGGGATTATCAGGGCACCCCTTGCCCATACACCCCTCATCAAACAAATGTCTGGGTGTGTCTGCTGAGATGTGGATTGCACACCCCTATACTGTCGGATGAGAATTAATCATTGTACCCAAGCGGTATCTCATGTCTATTCATTCTGCGTCTGCTGCCGTTGGTGTGTCTCTCTGCACAGCTGCCTCGGTTTGTCTAATTGTGATTAATTTGCATTGTAATGTCTGACGCCTTCTGGGTGACTGAGATATTGATTGCTTCCATTGTGTCCTCCCGACAATGGGGGGAATCTGTCAAAATGGCAAATCGACCAACAATTACCATCTCAGTACAATAGTGGGGGAATAGTGACCATTGTGGGAGGACACTCCTGCCCCCGTAGGGGGTATGTCAGCAGGCGACCACACACATGCAGACTATCTCACCTATCCATTGGAAGTTGGAACCCCCGGTTCTGCCTGGACTCATCCAATATGTAGAGGAACATATGATTTGTTGCAAATATTTTATCTGTTCCAGCCTCTATTGAATTTGCTGAAATCCTTTACAATGAGTGCTAAGTGGGAGTCTTTACTCACATCATACCATTATGCCGCGTACACACGACCAGACTTTCCGGCAGACTAGGTCCGACGTTTTTTCCGACGGACTTTCGGCGGACTTCCGACTGACTTTCCGAACGAACGGACTTGGACACACACAATCACACCAAAGTCCGACGGATTCGACCGTGATGACGTACGACCGGACTAGAATAAGGAAGTTCGTAGCCAGTAGCCAATAGCTGCCCTAGCGTTGGTTTTCATCCATCCGACTAGCACACAGACGAGCGGATTTCTCGATAGGAACTGCGTCCGCAAAAAAATGGGGCGGAAAATATTTTTTAAAGTCCGTCTGATTTTTGGACAGCAAAGGTCCGATGAAGCCCACACACGATCGAATTGTCCGGCGGATTCGTTCCGTCTGACTTTTGCTGTCAAAAAGTCCGGTTGTGTGTACGCAGCATTAGCCCCAGAGTTCAGCATTATACATGCAACATGCAGCAGAAGAGAAAACATCTGGTGCAGTAAACCTAATGCGGCGTACATATGCTCGGACTTTCCGGGATTTCCGGGATTCCGGGACTTTCCGGGATTGTCCGCCGGACCTAGTCCAGTGGACAACCTGCCGGACTTTCCAGCGGAGGTCCGCCGGACTTTCCAAACGTGTGGACTTATCCACACACGCCCGGACTTTTCTGGCGTCGGGTGTCCAGGTTTCAGGCAGTCTGAAACCCGGACACACAATTCAAAACCCAAACTGTCCAGGTGAATCCTGGACAGGTGGCAATCCTACCTGGTGGGATTGCTCAGGTGGGTTTGGACTAGGTTCATAACATGTCTGAGATAATCCCTTCTACATAGCTCCCAACTGTCCCTGATTTTGAGGGACTGTCCCTGATTTGAAGCAATATCCCTCTTCCCTCCTCATTTGTCCCTCATTTTGGTCTGATCTATATAATTGTATATAAGATGCACTTTTTATCCTTCAAAAAGTGTTTCCCAGCGCTAAACCTTCCATCCAATTTCTAAATTGCTGCATTTGTAAAGTGCAAAAGCCAATATAAAGGAATAGTAGTGGTAATAAAAAGCACTTGTGTGTTTAGCCAATCATTTTTCATTTTTTTTTGTAAAATTCTCCTTTAAGGGGGTGTGGCAGGGGGTGTGTCCTGTGGCTACATACTTTTGCTGATAGGTGTCCCTCGTTCGCATCTCAAAAATTTGGGAGGTGTGCTATTAGATAATACAAACAATGAATGTTTTGCAGGCAACCCCACATACATTCAGGTGGAGCTATGAGTGTTTCAGCAGGCTAGCCAATGGTGAGAATCCCAAAAATGTCATGTACAATAGACATGTGCACAACAAAAAAATGTGTTTATTTTCGTTTCGTTTTTTTCGTTTCCGAAAAAAATTTGTTTATTTTCGTTTCGTTTTTTTGTTTCCGTTGATTCGTAAATTCGTAAGTCGTCGGTGTTCGTATTCGTAACGATTCGTACATTCGTAAGCGTTATTTTTCGTTGATTCGTTTTTTCGTTAGTTTAATTTTCGTTTATTCGAAATTCGGACGCATTCGTATTTATTCGTACATTCGTAACATTCGTAATCAGAGCATAATTCATAATTTTATGTAATGTGTATGCTATTATTACATTTTAATAATTTAGAATCGAAAATAAAGTTACGAATCGAAAAAAAAAGTTACGAATGTACAAATTTTTTTGTTCAATCCATTCGAAGCTTGTTAAGCAGCACCATTGTAAGGGACACGGAAAATTACCAATTCAACAAAAAAAACGAATTTTTTCGTTCATTTTCGTTGTTCCTGTTTTCGTTTTTTGGATTTTCTTCATTCGTACATTCGTTGTTTCTAATTAGTTTTTTTCGGATTTTCGTTGTTTTTCGGATTCGTTAGATTCTAATGATTCGTTAATTGGATTCGTACAATTCGAACGATTCGTTATTCGGATTCGTTCGATTTGAACGATTCGTTCATTCGTACGAAAACGAACGAACGAAAAAAACATGTCTAATGTACAACATTGCCACATTCCCTGTAATAGGCATCTAGTAAACTAAAGCTGAACTGCAGGCACAAAAGTGTAATTAACATAAACCACAAAGGATATAATCCGATTTGTGGGTACCAAATTCCTGTGCAAACTGAGCTATTACCTTGTAAAAGCAGCAGTGACATCATTACTGGGCTGTGCATGGTCTGTGCTGAGAGCAGAGCTGTGGGAGGGGTCCAGCAGGCTCCACCCACTGCAGGTTGCCTGCAGAAAACTACAGGAAGGGGCGGAGACGAGACCAGTCACCCTGCACAAGGAGAGGGAGCAGCAGTGAGTGGTCTTTATTATAGGAAATCTCGCACTGGATTACTGCACAGATCTGGAAGAAATACACCAAGCACACTGAGATTCAAGAAGAATACACATGATGAATTAGATAATATTAGTATACCCCGGAGTTCAGCTTTAACTTAAAAGGTAATATTGAATACCTGCAATTACACAAAACACTGTATATTTATTATGTTTGTAATATTAAAGAGGGTTGTAAACTTAAAATAGATGGCATTTAGTTTGCTACAGCACTGTGTATCATCACCTTATCTCAGTGTTGCTGATCTCCTGCAGCCGCTTTAAGCCACTTCCTGTCTACATGCACTCGCTCCAGCATTATAACTCTGGAGAGTTCCTGAAAATGGTGACGATGGACCACACCTGTGCAATGTGTGTTGGTACGGCCATTTATTGTCACCATCAGGGGTGCAGTAACAGGCTGACAGCACAGGAGCTCAGATATCACCATCAGGGATGCAGTAAGAGGCTGACAGTGCAGGAGCTCAGCTGTCACCATCAGGGGTGCAGTAAGAGGCAGACAGCGCAGGAGCTCAGCTGTCACCATCAGGGATGCAGTAACAGGCTGACAGTGCAGGAGCTCAGCTGTCACCATCAGTGGTGCAGTAACAGGCTGACAGCGCAGGAGCTCAGTTGTCACCATCAGGGGTGCAGTAACAGGCTGACAGCGCAGGAGCTCAGCTGTCACCATCAGGAGTGCAGTAACAGGCTGACAGTGCAGGAGCTCAGTTGTCACCATCAGGGGTGCAGTAACAGGCTGACAGCGCAGGAGCTCAGTTGTCACCATCAGGGGTGCAGTAACAGGCTGACAGCGCAGGAGCACAGCTGTCACCATCAGGGGTGCAGTAAGAGGCTGACAGCGCAGGAGCACAGCTGTCACCATCAGGGGTGCAGTAATAGGCTGACAGTGCAGAGCACAGCTGTCACCATCAGGGGTGCAGTAACAGGCTGACAGCACAGGAGCTCAGCTGTCACCATCAGGGATGCAGTAACAGGCTGACAGCGCAGGAGCACAGCTGTCACCATCAAGGGGGGCAGTAATAGGCTGACAGTACAGGAGCTCAGCTGTCACCATCAGGGATGCAGTAACAGGCTGACAGCGCAGGAGCACAGCTGTCACCATCAGGGGTGCAATAAAAGGCTGACAGCGCAGGAGCACAGCTGTCACCATCAGGGGTGCAGTAACAAGCTGACAGCGCAGGAGCACAGCTGTCACCATCAAGGGTGCAGTAAGAGGCTGACAGCGCAGGAGCACAGCTGTCACCATCAGGGGTGCAGTAAAAGGCTGACAGCGCAGGAGCACAGCTGTCACCATCAGGGATGCAGTAACGTGCTGACAGTGCAGGAGCACAGCTGTCACCATCAGGGGTGCAGTAAGAGGCTGACAGCGCAGGAGCTCAGTTGTCACCATCAGGGGTGCAGTAACAGGCTGACAGCGCAGGAGCACAGCTGTCACCATCTGGGGTGCAGTAAGAGGCTGACAGCGCAGGAGCACAGCTGTCACCATCAGGGGTGCAGTAACAGGCTGACAGCGCAGGAGCACAGCTGTCACCATCAGGGGTGCAGTAACAGGCTGACAGCACAGGAGCTCAGCTGTCACCATCAGGGATGCAGTAACAGGCTGACAGCGCAGGAGCTCAGCTGTCACCATCAGGGATGCAGTAACAGGCTGACAGCGCAGGAGCTCAGCTGTCACCATCAGGGGTGCATAAGAAGACAGGGTGACAACACAGGAACCCAACTGTTCCCCTAAGTGGTGTATGTGACATTGTGACAACACAGGAGCACAATTTGGAGACAAGTGTCACCATAAAACAAGAAGCAGGGAAACAACAATCTTCACGGCAGGATCACCAGGCATGATTTTACCATTATACCTATCTAAAAATTATTTTAAAAGTTGCAGATTTAAAAAGATTGAAAACTTTTGGACCTTTTTGAAGCTTATACATTGTCATTCATTTTAAATGCACCTCCAGAATGTACAAAGAACACACGGCATGTGTTGGGATGTATTATGGCCCATTGTGAATAAGCTAACACAATGCACCTCAAAGCATGAAAATGCGCATGTTCTGGCCCAAACACATCCTAATGGTTATGTTTGCACTCTAGCATTTAAACCACCCTGGAGTGCCCCTTTAATACATTCTCCCTGGGGGAAAACACTATGTGAAAGCGAACATGAGTGACAGGTGAGTGACCGCCCAGCTGACCTGTGACAGTTTATAGAACAATGAATGGAGGAGGGGAGAGACTGTCATACTGGGCTGGGGGGGTCAGTCTCTGGTGCCTCCACCTGTTTATTTCTGCATGCAGTGTGAAGTGAATTCCGCTGAGAACAGGAAGGGTTATTTCTGTCCCTTTCCTGACCAAATGACTAAATTCCGACAATGGATCCGGAGGAAGAAGATGAATTATGAGAACAGAACCGAGGAGGGCGCCCAGGAGGGTGTGTGATTGTAAATCTGCAGTGTGTGTAGAAGTCAGATGTATACATTGTGTATGGGAAGTGTGTGAGCTACAGTCTTAATTTGTCACACACAGTGTACATTTTTGGGGTTCGGATGTACAGAAAAGTGTGGTGTAAACTTTGATGTGCAAAGTGATCAGTGAAAATTCCCCATGCTATGTATAGATGTTTACACAGTCATTTTCTATTTGTATGTGGAGTGTGTGGTACAATGTAGCAGAGCATACACTGTGTCCATGGTGTGCAGTTTATATGTAGTGTGCAGTGTATCTGTAGTGTGTGGTGTATATGTAGTGTGTGGTGTATATGTAGTGTGGTGTACTGTATATGCAGTGTGTAGTGTGGTGTATATGTAGTGTGGTGTACTGTATATGCAGTGTGTAGTGTGGTGTATGTGTAGTGTGGTGTATATGTAGTGTGCGGTGTATATGCAGTGTGTAGTGTGGTGTATATGTAGTGTGTAGTGTATATGTAGTGTGTAGTGTGCAGTGTATATGCAGTGTGTAGTGTGGTGTATATGTAGTGTAAAGTGTATATGTAGTGTGGTGTACTGTATATGTAGTGTGGTGTATGTGTAGTGTGCAGTGTATATGCAGTGTGTAGTGTGGTGTACTGTATATGTAGTGTGGTGTACTGTATATGTAGTGTAGTGTGCAGTGTATATGCAGTGTGTAGTGTGGTGTATATGTAGTGTGCGGTGTGTGTGTAGTGTGGTGTATATGTAGTGTGGTGTACTGTATACGTAGTGTGCGGTGTATATGTAGTGTGGTGTACTGTATGTGTAGTGTGGTGTATATGTAGTGTGTAGTGTGCAGTGTATATGCAGTGTGTAGTGTGGTGTATATGTAGTGTGTGGTGTATATGTAGTGTGATGTACTGTATATGCAGTGTATAGTGTGGTGTATATGTAGTGTGGTGTACTGTATGTGTAGTGTGGTGTATATGTAGTGTGGTGTACTGTATGTGTAGTGTGGTGTATATGTAGTGTGTAGTGTGCAGTGTATGTGTAGTGTGCGGTGTATGTGTAGTGTGCAGTGTATATGTAGTGTGTGTGTGTATATGTAGTGTGTAGTGTGGTGTATATTTAGTGTGCAGTGTGTATGTGAAGTGTGGTGTATATGTAGTGTGCTGTACTGTATATGCAGTGTGTGGTGTGGTGTATATGTAGTGTGCAGTGTATATGCAGTGTGTAGTGTGTGGTGTACTGTATATGTAGTGTGTGGTGTATATGTAGGGTGGTGTACTGTATATGCAGTGTGTAGTGTATATGCAGTGTGTAGTGTGGTGTATATGTAGTGTGTGGTGTGTGTGTGTAGTGTGTAGTGCGCAGTGTATATGCAGTGTGTAGTGTATATGTAGTGTGTGGTGTGTGTGTAGTGCGCAGTGTGTAGTGTATATATAGTGTGTGGTGTATATGTAGTGTGTAGTGCACAGTGTATATGCAGTGTGTAATGTGTGGTGTATATGCAGTGTGTGGTGTATATGCAGTGTGTAGTGTGCAGTGTATATGCAGTGTGTAATGTGTGGTGTATATGCAGTGTGTGGTGTATATGCAGTGTGTAGTGTGCAGTGTATATGCAGTGTGTAGTGTGTGGTGTATATGCAGTGTGTAGTGTGCAGTGTATATGCAGTGTGTAGTGCGCAGTGTATAGTGTATATGTAGTGTGTAGTGTGTGTGTACTGTGCAGTGTATGTGTAGTGTGTAGTGTATATGCAGTGTGTAGTGTGTGGTGTATATGTAGAGTGTGGTCGGTTTGGTGTATATGCAGTGTGTAATGTGTGGTGTATATGTAGTGTGTAATGTGTGGTGTATATGTAGTGTGTGATGTATATGCAGTGTGTAATGTGTGATGTATATGCAGTGTGTAATGTGTGATGTATATGCAGTGTGTAATGTGTGGTGTATATGTAGTGTGTGATGTATATGCAGTGTGTAGTGTGGTGTATACAATAGTGTACAGGGTGAGAGGTGCAGTGTGTAGTGTGTGGTGTATATGTAGTGTGTGGTGTATCTGTAGTGTGTAGTGTGTGGTGTATACAATAGTGTAGAGGGTGAGAGGTGCAGTGTGTAGTGTGTGGTGTATCTGTAGTGTGTAGTGTGTGGTGTATATGTAGTGTGTGGTGTATCTGTAGTGTGTAGTGTGTGGTGTATAGTATACAATAGTGTAGAGGGTGAGAGGTGCAGTGGGGTGACATGGAAGAAATGATGTTGATGCCCCCCTCCCCCTCGGTCTCCTCCTTCTCTTTGTGTGACCCGCACACCCCCTTCCTCCATGTCTCCGCACTGCTCTTCCTGCACTCACAGGAAAGTCTGCCATAGTTGTTAGCTGTGAAGTGTAGAAGGGGGGGGGGGGCTGCACTGCCAGTGATGGTGTGAGAGGAGGGTCACCCCATATCAGGGTACACAACATTTGAAAGGAGAACCTCCTGCCTAACGACACACCAGAACGAGGCGTACAGCACAGAGCGCACCGACCAGGGACGCTAAGATGCCCGACCTTACCGCGAGATCAAAACGTCCAATCCCAACCCAGCATCCTCTCCGTCCCACATCACTAAAGGGAAACATCTGTGACACTGGCTTCACATCTGTAATTCCAATATAGTACACTCTGGGGCTGGGCCAGAGCGGGGCTTGATTTATTTTTATTTATGTCCCCTTTATTATTATTTTATTACCTTTTTATAGCTCTGACATGTACCACAGCACTGCACAGAGAACGCTGAGCCAGTCACATCTGTCTCTGTACCAGAGGAGCTTACACTCCAATGTCCCCCCACAGTCACACACTATTATTATTACACATTTACAGGGCCTTGAAAAAGTATTCATACCCCTTAAAATGTTCCACACTTTGTCATGTTACAACCAAAAATGTAAATCAATTTTATTGGGATTTTATGTGATAGAACAACACAAAGTGACACATAATTGTGAACTGGAAGGAAAATGATAAATGGTTTTCAAAATGTTTTAACAAATAAATATGTGAAAAGTGTGGCGTCCATTTGTATTCAGCCCCTTTTACTCTGATACCTCTAAGCCCCCGTACACACCGTCGGAAACTCCGACCACAAAATCCATCGGATTTTTTACGACGGATTTTGTCCGACACTGGTGTTGCAGACACACGGTCGGACAAAGTTGTCGGAAAATCCGATCATTCTGAACGTGGTGACGTTCGTTGCGTACGACGGAACTACGTAGAGGCTAGTAGCCAATAGCTTTGGTCTCGTAATTTGATCTGAGCATGCGTGGCACTTTGTCTGTCGGAATTCCCTACACACGATCGGAAAAAGTCTGATCGGATTTTTTGCAGGATCTCAAATTTTTTCCATCGGAGATTCCGACGGAAAAAGTCCGATGGAGCCCACACACACGGTCGGATTTTCCGACAACATTGTCCGATCGGACATTTTCCGTCGGAATTTCCAACCGTGTGTACGGGGCATAACTAAAATCCCTTGGAACCAATTGCCTTCAGAAGTCACCTAATTAGTAAATAGAGTCCACCTGTGTGTAATTTAATCTCAGTATAAATACATTCTGTTCTGTGAAACCCTCAGAGGTTTGCTAGAGAACCTTAGTGAACAAACAGCATCATGAAGGCCAATGAACACACCAGACAGGTCAGGAATAAAGTTGTGGAGAAGTATAAAGCAGGGTTAGGTTATAAAAAAAATATCCCAAGATTTGAAAATCTCACAGAGCTCTGTTCAATCCATCATCCGAAAATGGAAAGAGTACGGCACAAATGCAAACCTACCAAGACATGGCCGTCCACCTAAACTGACCGGCCGGGCAAGGAGAGCATTCAGAGAAGAGCCAAGAGGTCCATGGTAACTCTGGAGGAGCTGCAGAGATCCACAGCTCAGGTGGGAGAATCTGTCCACAGGACAACTATTAGTCGTGCTCTCCACAAATCTGTCCTTTATGGAAGAGTGACAAGAAGAAAGACATTGTTGAAAGAAAACCATAAGAAGTCCCATTTGCAGTTCGCGAGAAGCCATGTGGAAGAAGATGCTATGGTCAAAAGAGAACTTTTTGGCCTCAAAGCAAAACGCTATGTGTGGAGGAAAACTAACACTGCACATCACCCTGAACACACAATCCCCACTGTGAAACATGGTGGTGGCAGCATCTTGTGGTGGGGATGCTTTTCTTCAGCAGGGACGGGGAAACTGGTCAGAGTTGATGGGAAGATGGATGGAGCCAAACACAGGGCAATCTTAGAAAAAAATCTGTAATGCCGCGTACACACGAGCAGACTTTTCAACGGACTAGGTCCAACGGTCTTTCCGACGGACTTTCGATGGAGTTCCGACGTACTTTTCGAATAAACGGACTTGGCCACACACAATCACACTAAATTCTGACGGATTCGAACGTGATGACGTACGACCGGACTAGAATAAGGAAGTTCGTAGCCAGTAGCCAATAGCTGCCCTAGCGTCGTTGTTTGTCCATCAGACTAGCACACAGACGAGCGGATTTTTCGATAGGAACTGGGTCCAGCGGAGTTCCGACGGGAAAATTTAAGACATGTTCTATTTCTAAAGACTGTCGGATTTTTCGACAGCAAAAGTCCAATGGAGCCCACACACGATCGAATTGTCCGGCGGATTCGTTCTGTCGGACCTTTGCTGTCGAAAAGTCCTCTCGTGTGTACGCGGCATTAGAGTCTGCAAAAGACTTGAGACTGGTGCAGAGGTTACAAACATAAACATACAGCCAGAGCTTCAATGGAATGGTTTAGATCAAAGCTTATTCATGTGTTAGAATGGTCCAGTCACAGTCAAGACCTAAATCCAATAGAGAATCTGTGGCAAGACTTGAAAATTGCTGTTCACAGATGCTCTACATCCAATCTGACAGAGCTTGAGCGATTTTGCAAAGAAGAATGGGCAAAAATGTCCCTCTCTAGTAGGGATGGGGCGAATGGTTCGGCCCAAGCATAAGGGCTGAACTTTCGTGGTTCGGCGAGCATCTGAACAAATGGGCCGTTCGACCGCTTGTCGTCCCCCCCGAACTGACCACAATGCATTGCGGCACTGAACAGTGCATTGCAAGCCCTGATGGGCTGAAGCAGTGAAAGCTTCAGCCCATCAGGGCACAGAGCACTGTCGGAGTCATGATTGGACACTGTCATCATGACTTTATCCAATCATGGCTCATTCCTGCCCCACAGTATAAAAGTATTCTTTCAATGGCAGCCACTTTGTGTGATTTTGGCGGGAGAGCTAGAACAGGGCTCTGTTCAGTGCTATTAGTTAGTGTGCTATACTGTGCTATTTTGCTTCAATTGTCAGTGTAGAATATTAGTTTAGTGTCAGTCTAGTGATAGTGTGAGTGTAGTGAGGAGGACCATCATTCAGCTTTGCATAGCGTGCAGCTAGTGTCATTCATACACATACATTAGTGTAGAGTAGGGACAGCTCAGATAGTTTCAGTGTAGTGTAGTGAGACCGTGTCAGTAATCTTGACATTAGTGTATAGCTAGAGTAGTTAAAGTTCAGATAGCGTCAATGTAATGTAGTAGGCGATCAAAGGATGCTGTACATTCATGTAACACTGTATCTATGATATGCTGTATATGGACTTTTCTGTGTAAAAGATGTATCACCACTGTTTTTAAAGCAAAACCGATTTTTTATTTATTTCTCTTTTTCTAAAAAATTATTTTAAAAAAAGCTTTTTCACCTGAAATCTGTACCTATCTGTACCTGTAAAATCTCTCTTCGGAGATTTCACACAAATAATACCTATTTTGGGATGTTGGCAAAACTCTATGGGAACTATATGGGTTGCTTCATAATGGTTCAGCAAACTTTATACTAATGTAATGACGGTTGAACACTGTATATTTGATGTGCGTTACTGCCAGTTTAACGCCATATAGTTCTGTGTGCGTTACTGCCATTTTAATGCCATATAGTTCTGTGTGCGTTACTGCCAGTTTAACGCCATATAGTTTTGTGTGCGTTACTGCCAGTTTAACTCCATATAATTTTTTGTGCGTTACTGCCAGTTTAACGCCATATAATTTTTTGTGCGTTACTGCCAGTTTAACGCCATACAGTTCTGTGTGTATTACTGCCAGCATAACGCCATTTACTTCTGCATACATTACTGCCAGTTTAACACCATATAGTTCTGTGTGTGTTACTGCCAGTTTAACACCATATAGTTCTGTGTGCATTACTGTCAATTTAACGCTATATAGTTCTGTGTGCGTTACTGCCAGTTTAAGACCATATAGTTCTGTGTGCGTTACTGTCAGTTTAACACCATATAGTTCTGTGTGCGTTACTGCCAGTTTAACGCCATATATTTTTGCGTGCGTTACTGTCAATTTAACTCCATATAGTTTTTGGTGCGTCACTGCCAGTTTAACGCCATATAGTTCTGTGTGCATTACTGCCAGTTTACCACCATTTACTTCTGTGTGCGTTACTGCCAGTTTAACGCCATATAGTTCTGAGTGCAATACTGGCAATTTAACGCCATATAGTTCTGTGTGCGTTAATGCCAGTTTAACGCCATATATTTTTTTGCGTTACTGCCAGTTTAACTTCATATACTTTTTAGTGGTTACTGCCAGTTTAACGCCATGTTGTTCTGTGTGCGTTACTGCCAGTTTACCACCATTTACTTCTGTGTGTTACTGACAGTTTAATGCCATATAGTTTTTGATGCGTTACTGCCAGTTTAATGCCATATATTTCTGTGTGCGTTACTACCAGTTTAACTCCATATAGTTTTGTGTGCGTTACTGCCAGTTTAACACTATATAGTTCTGTGTGTGTTACTGCCAGTTTAACGCCATATAGTTTTTTTGTGCGTTACTGCCAGTTTAACGTCATATAGTTCTGTGTGCATTACTGCCAGTTTAATGCCATATAGTTCTGTGGGCATTACTGCCAGTTTAACGCCATATAGTTTTGGTGCGTTACTGCCAGTTTAACGCCATATAGTTCTGTGTGCGTCACTGCCAGTTTAACGCCATAATTTTTTGTGCGTTACTGCCAGTTTAACGCCATAATTTTTTCTGCGTTACTGACAGTTTAACGCCATATAGTTCTGTGTGCATCACTGCCAGTTTAACGCCATATAGTTCTGTGCGTCACTGTACGTTTGGCACATTATATTGCAGTATATTATAGTGTATTTGTGGAGAGTGTCTGTGTAGTGTGAGTACTCAAATTAAAGTGCACCAAACACCTCTTTACATTGATTAAAGTGCATTCACGTACAGATGTCCACTTCTTCTTTACATTTCCTTGTAAGCACCGCCCCCTCCCTCCCAATAATGTCTGGGAGGACAACAAGGAGAGGCAGAAATTCCCTTGGCACTGTAAGGACGTGGTGGTCAGTCCTCATGCAGGGCATCATTTCCTCTGTTTAGTGAGTTTGCCCAGGCTATCCAGCAACAAAATGCAGATTACATCCTCCTCATCCTCTGTCACGCAAGCAGAGACAAGTGTGCAGTCCCCTGCAGTTGCCAGAGTGGATAAACCTGCCTCCTTGTCCACATCTATTCCTGCCATAGTCCCAACACCAGCCATGGACGAGTCAGCTGAGTTATTTGACCAGAGCGTCAGCCACTTGTTCCTTGAAGATGTCCAGCCATTACTGGATTCAGATGTTGGTTCTGAGGTTGAGGATGACAGGAACATGAGCCTAGAGAGAGGGGAGAACACTGGTAGACAAATTGGCATTCATGTTTCTTTCCCCAGCTGCAGCGTATTGCCAAGTTGTCTCCAGTGGTAATGATGATGATGAAGATGGAGATGATGATGATGAGGTCACTGATGTGACTTGGGTGCCAGATACAGCAGAGGAGAAAACTGAAGGTGAGGCGGCACAACCCCAAAGAGGCCGACATCAAGAAAGAGTAGAGGGCAGCCACCCTACTCCATCACATTCTGCAGCTGTTATCTCCCGGCCCACTCTCCAAAGCACAGCTGTCTGGGCCTTTTTCAGCATATCTACAGCAGATCACACTGTTGCTATTTGCAAACTGTGTCTCGGGCACCTCAAACGTGTTAAAAACTCCAGCCATTTGGTTACCATATGCTTAACAAGGCATTTAACGATTTAACGTCCAACCCCTCAGACCTAAAAGCCACACAAAAAGGGCACAAATCTGTCCTTCCTCCTCCTTACCCATTTCAGTCGGCCCCTGCTATACTGAGTCATTACCTCTCAGCAGCTTCCACTGACAGGGATGATGGTATAGCACAGGGTGTTCCAGGTCCTAGCAGCACACCACCAGCTGTAGACTGTAGCTGGAAAATTTCTCTGCCCCATCTGCTGCAGCAGAAAAAAAATACAGTCCCTGCCACCCACATGCCCACAGCGTCTAAATGCAAGCTTGCCAAAGCTGGCTCTCCAACTTCTGCCTTTCAGCCTGGTGGATTCTGCCCCTTCCGTGAATTTGCACAATGTGCTGTACCACAATGGCAGGTTCCCAGTCGCTTGTTCTGGCATCGTTGGGCAAGGCAGTCAGCCGTAAAATCCACCTTACTGCTGACATGTGGTCCAGCAAGCATGGGCAGGGATGATATATTTTGTTCACAGCACTGCTTGCAACCCAAAAAGATGCAGGACAGGGCTTGGTGCTGCAGCTTGTTGTGCCCCCACATCTCCATACAGCTGGTTGTGATGATGATGCCAGACCTGTGAGCTCTACCCCCCCCCCCCCCTCCTCCTCCTCCGCTACTCCACTCCATGCCCTCCTCTGCAGAATTGTCTTATGAACATCAGGTACCCCCTAAGCGTTCAAAGGGCTATTCCATGAGTCAGGCTAAAAGGTGCCATGCAGTGCTTCAGCTGGTGTGTTTAGGAGACAGGAACCACACTGGAGAAGAGATTCTTGCAGCTCTGCAGGGACAGGCCAGCTGGAGCCAGGAATGGTGGTGTGCGATAATGACTCAAACCTCTTGTCCGCACTTAGACAGGGAAAGTTGACACATGTGCCATGCCTGGCACATGTCCTCAATTTGGTGGTGCAGCATTTCCTAAATACGTAGCCAGGGTTGCAAAATGTACTAAAGCTGGCCAGAAGAGTCTGTAGCCATTTCAGGCGGTCATACACAGCCAGTCCTGTGCCGGTCCCCACAGAGAGTGCAGAAGATAAAATCTCTTGAGACACGATAAAGAGGATTTTATTATATGTTTTTCCTGAGTCCAGCAGGTTACAGTGTCATGGAAAATGTAGTTTAGTTTTGAGTCTTCTGTTGGTCAAGAGAGGAGCGGTGGAGAAGGTGTCCGCCTAAGTGAGGCATTTTGGAATTTTTTTAGTCCTCGCCGTCCAGGGCTGTCAGCTTCCACATCCCATCGGCAGAGTCTGCATCACATGAGTCTGCATTTCCAGCTGACAATCCACTGACTTACTGGGTCATGAGAATAGACCACTGGCCAGAACTTGCCCAGTATGCTATTGAGTTGTTGGGCTGCACTGCATGCAGCGTGCTTTCAGAACGGCATTCAGTGCTGCAGGAGGTTTCGTTAGTGATCATAGAACGCGTCTGTCCACAGACTATGTGGACCGTTTGACTTTTATAAAAATGAATCAGTCCTGGATTACCAGCTATGAAGCCCCTGATGCCGATGTCACTGAGTCTTTTTGGGATATGGACTCTCTGCAGGACTTCGAAGCTGCCTAGCTTTGATGGTGTTCAATCATTTCATCTGGAAGAATGTTTTTGGTATAAGCTTTAGGGCACAATTAACACCCAAAGACCAATTTTTCAGCACCTGTTTCACAATTGCAATTTTTTTGGCCTTCATCAAGAGCACCTCTATAGGGTTATGGTGGGAAAGCGCTCCCGATACCCGAGTAATTTTTCTGCACTTGTTAGACAGGTGCATGTCATTGCAATTTTTTTTACAGCAAGGCCAATTCTTGCTATCATCAAGAGTACCTCTATAGGGTTACGGTGGGAAGGCGCCACCGACACCCAAAGACCAATTTTTTAGACACCTGTTACTTCTATCCAAAGTCAAAGTGACACCAGAATGTAACCAAAAAATCTCTAATATTGTTCTCAGTGCACTACATTGTGGCCTCATCATACACACTGGCTCAAGGCAGCTTGCAGGGAAAATGTCATTTTTTTTGGCTTTATAAATGCTATTATTGCTGCAGCAGATTCTAGACATGGTACAGATCCGCCACTTTACAGGTAAACTAAGGGGGCCCCCCAGGCACTATAGTGGAAGGAATTTTACATTTTTATGTTTTCACTTTAAAAATAAAAAAATTTTACAAACTTTTTTTAAATTGACACATGTCCCCCAGGGCAGGACCCGGACCCCTATAACCATTGTATGCCCAATTACTTGCATATAAGCTGTCAAAATAGATTTTTGATGTTCGGGTCACATTGACTTTAATAGGGTTCGTTATTTGGGTCCGAACTTTTGCGGTGTTCAAAAGTTCTGGTGCGAACCAAACAGAGGTCTGTTCGGCCCATCCCTAATCTCTAGATGTGCAAAGCTGGTAGAGACATCCCCAAAAAGACATGTAATTGCAGTGAAAGGTTGTTTTATAATGTACTGACTGGGCGGGGGGGGGGGGGGGGCTGAATACAAATGCCCCCCCACACTTTTTACATATTTATTTGTGAGAAATGTTGAAAACCATTTATCATTTTCCTTCCACTTCACAATTATGTGCCACTTCGTGTTGGTCTATCACATAAAATCCCAATAAAATACATTTACGTTTTTGGTTGTAACATGACAAGATGTGGAAAATCTCAAGGAGTATGAATACTTTTTCAAGGCACTGTATATAGCTCTGACATTGACCATAGTGCAGCACAGAGAACCCCAGTCAGATCTCTGTCATCATACATTAATATACAATGAAGCCATTACAGGATGAGTTCCCCATCAGGTGATGAGCGTATATTTCTATGTACATCTCCTTGTAGTGATGGAAGATCTCTGTCCCCCGCGCTGTGATGGGGGATGTGTAGTCCTCCCTCGTGGTGTATTGAGCATTGATGAGAATCTCTGTCCTTTTCTCTCCTGATTCCACCATATGAAGTTCTCAGGGGAATTCCTCTACAATGGGCAGGTGTTGAAATTTGATGCTTTTCTTTCAACCTATTTTTGGAGCAGTAATAAGAACTGTCTGTGACTAGGGGATTGTACGCTGGGAGGAGAACACTTTTCTAAACATAAGAAGACTAATTTTCATATATCCAAGATTTCATCAGCTCTTCCTGCAGCTGCCTGACACTGTGCACATATAGTCTACTAGATCATCATAAGGAAATTAATGGTATTCAAACTCAAGAATAGGGATGAGCCGAACACCCCCGGGTTCGGTTCGCACCAGAACCTTCGAACCGACCGAAAGTTCGCGCAAATTTTCGAACCCTATACGTTATAATGGACGCGAACGTTCGAAATCAAAAGTGCTAATTACAACGCCAATATGCATGTTAATGTCATAAAACAGGTTTGGGGACCCGGGTCCTGCCCCAGGGGACATATATCAATGCAAAAAGAACTTTTAAAAACTAACGTTTTTTCGGGAGCAGTCATTTTAATGATGCATAAAGTGAAAAAAAAAAAGTGAAATTTTCCTTTAAATATGGTACCTGGGGGGTGTCTAAAGTATGCCTGTGAAGTGGCATGTGTTTCCCGTGTTTAGAACTGTCCTTGCACAAAATGTCATTTGTAAAGGAAAAAAATAAGCCATTTAAAACCACTTGCGGCTTTAGGTTTGTTCTTAAGTAGAATCTGAACAGGTACATTATGAAGTGTAGCTCCATCCCAAAAAAATCTATTTTTAAGCTTTTTGGAGAACATAGGGAGGGGTTATCACCCCTGTAACATTTGCTGTCTTTGCACATCTGTTCAGAACATGTCACCTCACTTTCCGTCCCAATGACAAATGTTTTTGGAAAAGTGGGGTTTTAATTGAAACAAGGATTGGTGATAAAGTATCAGTAGAGAGGAGATACCTTTTTCCCAAATTAAATCTAACAGGATAGAATTTCCCTTCCTAGGGGTAGATTTCCTCTCACTTCCTGTTTTCTCTTTCCATTTGCAAGTAGGAGTCGTTTGTAAGTTGGATGTATGAAAGTAGGGGCCTGGCGTATATACTCTGCAGAAATTTGCCCTATTAGATGTTGGTGTAGCCACAAGACTGGTGGGCACAGGAATGGGCCCTGCTGTGAGTTAATAGATCAAGATTTGTAATTGCATGCACCTGTTGAACAGGGCAGAAAAATTGGGGGTGGTGGTGGTGGTGGTGGACGGTGTTGCCACAAGACTGTAAGCTCTCACAGTTACTCTTGGTGGGCGCAGGAATGGGCCCTGCTGTGAGTTATTAGATCAAGATTTGTAATTGCAAGCACCCGATGAACAGGGCAGAAAAATTGGGCCTTTGGCGGTGGTGGTGGACGGTGTTGCCACAAGACTGTAGGCCCTCATAGTTACTCTTGGTGGGCGCAGGAATGGGCCCTGCTGTGAACTATTAGATCAAGATTTGTAATTGCAAGCACCTGATGAACAGGGCAGAAAAATTGGGCCTTTGGCGGTGGTGGTGGACGGTGTTGCCACAAGACTGTAGGCCCTCATAGTTACTCTTGGTGGGCGCAGGAATGGGCCCTGCTGTGAACTATTAGATCAAGATTTGTAATTACCCGCCCCTGTTAAACAGGGGCTGAAAAAATTGTGCCTTAGGCACTGGTGTGGTGGCATGGATCATTGAGGAGGAGGAAGAGGATAGTCAGTGAACATAAGAGGACAGTCACTCAGCATCAGCATAGGCAGTCTTGAAGGGATGTGATGTGACATTAAAAATTATTCGGTTATATCCGCCTCAGGTGCCTGGTAGCTGGTGGTGATCCAAGACTGATTCATTTTGATGAAGGTCAGTCGATCAACCGAGGCGGTGGACAGGCGCACCCTATGATCAGTCACAAATCCTCCAGCAGCACTGAATGTGCGTTCGGACAGAACGCTGGAGGCAGGACAGGCCAGTAGCTCAATTGCATACTGTGCAAGCTCTGGCCAGTGATCCATCCTCAGGACCCAGTAAGCCAGAGGATTTTCGGTGGGAAAGGTGTCCAAGTCTGACCTTGCCCCAAGGTATTCCTGCACCATGTATATCAGACGCTGGCGATGGTTGCTGGAACCGATCATACCTTGGGGCTGCGGACTAAAAAATTGTCTGAACGCATCGGTCAGACGTCCACCTTCCCCACCGCTCCTTCTGCCACTGACCGAAGCCTCAGCAACTCGTCGCCCAGGACCAGGAGTTTGTAGCCTCCCAGTTTCTGGGAACGCGTTGCACAGACCTTTCTGCAAGGCCTCCCTGAGATGTCTCATCCTCTGCTCCCTCTGCGACGGCAAGATAAGGTCCGCAACCTTACCCTTGTACCGCGGATCAAGGAGAGTGGCCAGCCAGTAATGGTCCCTCTCCTTGATCCGAAGAACACGAGGATCCTTCCGCAGGCTTTGCAGGATCAGGGAGGCCATGCAGCGTAGGTTAGCTGAGGCATTCGGTCCGGAGTCTTCTGGGTCACTGAGGATGACATGATCGCCAGCCACCTCCTCCCAGCCACGTACAAGTCCACTGGTTTGTTGGGACTGTACATCATCCCTAAAAGACTGCTGCTGCTGATGCTGAGTGCCAGGCTCCACCTCCATGCTCACACAATCCTCCTCCTCCTCCTCCTCCTCCTCCTCCTCATCCTCTTCCTGTGTGATGGGTGGGACAGGAGGAACACTGTCCGGATAAAGGGGGCCTTGAGAGGCAAGGAAGTCCTCCTCTTCCTGCCTCTGTTCTGCCTCAAGTGCCCTGTCCATTATCCCACGCAGCGTATGCTCCAACAGGTGGACAAGAGGGACAGTGTCACTGATGCATGCACTGTCACTGCTCACCATCCTCGTGGCCTCCTCAAATGGTGAGAGGACAGTGCATGCATCCCTGATCATGCTCCACTGACGTGGGGAAAAAAAACCAAGCTCCCCTGACCCTGTCCTGGTGCCGTAGTCGCAAAGGTACTCATTGATGGCCCTCTGCTGCGTGTGCAGTCGCTGCAGCATGGCCAACGTTGAGTTCCACCTGGTGGGCATGTCACATGTTAGGCGGTTCTTGGGCAGGTTCAGCTCCTTTTGCAGCTCAGTCAGCCGAGCACTGGCATTATAAGATCGGCGGAAATGCACACAGACTTTCCTGGCCTGCCTCAGGACATCCTGTAAGCCTGGGAACCTGCCCAAGAACCGCTGCACCACCAGGTTGAGGACGTGAGCCATGCAGGGCACATGGGTGAGCTGCCCCTGTCGCAGGGCGGAGAGGAGGTTGGTGCCATTGTCAGAAACGACCATTCCTGGCTTAAGCTGACGTGGCGTCAACCACCTCTCGGCCTGCCCCTGCAGAGCTGCCAGAACCTCTGGCCCAGTGTGGCTCCTGTCCCCCAAACACACCAGCGCAAGCACGGCATGGCATCTTTTTGCCTGCGTACTTGCGTAGCCCCTTGTACGCCTACGGAGCACCGCTGGTTCCAAGGACAGAGCACTGGAGGAAGAAGAAGAGGAGGGGGTGGAGGAGAGAGGTGTGTCACAACCAGTAGCAGTAGTAGCGTTTTGGAGGCGTGGTGGCGGAACAACCTCCAACACTACTGCACCTTGTCCTGCATCCCTCCCAGCTGCCAATAGAGTGACCCAATGGGCCGTGAAAGAAAGGTACCGTCCCTGTCCATGCCTGCTGGACCATGAGTCAGCGGTAATATGCACCTTACCGCTGACCGCCCTGTCCAGCGAGGCATGGACATTGCCCTCCACATGCCGGTAGAGAGACGGAATCGCCTTCCGTGAGAAAAAGTGCCGTTTGGGAACCTGCCACTGAGGAACCGCACATTGAACAAACTCACGGAAGGGGGCCGAGTCTACCAACTGAAAAGGCAGCAGTTGAAGTGCTAGCAATTTAGCCAGGCTAGCATTCAACCGCTGGGCATGTGGATGGCTGGGAGTGTACTTCTTTCTACGGTCCAGCAGCTGGGGCAGGGAAATTTGCCTGCTGCAATCGGACGTCGGTGTACTGCAAGTACTTGGTTGTGACACACCTAATTCTACACCTTCAGTCCTCTCAGAGCAGCTTTCAGAGAGGACTGAAGGTGTAGTGGGGATGGAGATCCCAGCTGAGGAGGAGCAAGGAGAGGTCCGCTTAGTTCTTTGGTGTGGGTCTTTTATGTGTGCCTGCCAACGAGCTGCATGGCAAGTCGCCATATGTCTGGTCATGCTTGTGGTGCCCAAGCGGCTGATGTTTTGGCCACGCGAGATACGCTTGAGACAAATATTGCAAATAGCAGTGGTGCGATCTGCTGCACTCGTCTCAAAAAAGGCCCACACCAAAGAACTTTTCTGATAACGTGCAGAGGCAGCGCCCTGCACAGGCGGAGCTCTGCGGTGTTGTACAGTTGCTGTGCTGGCCTCTACCTGGCCTCCAGGGGGCACCCTGCCTCGTTGGACATGTGACGCCGCATCCTCCTCCTCCTCGTCCTCCTCCTCATCCTCTCTCCCTTCAGGCACCCACGTGGAGTCAGTGACCTCATCATCCCCTCCCTCTTCACCACTAGAGCAAACCTGTCAGTAAGCTGCAGCTGGTGGAACAGTACTGCCAGATTCCTCAAGCTGGGTATCATCATCCGAGCCTTCGAATCGTTGGGCATCCTCCTGGAGCATGTACCCAACACTGTGCTCAAAGAGTTCGGGGGACTCCTCAGGAGGACATGGTGGGTCTAGGGAAGGGGTGGCTGATGATGCTCTGCCAGTACCCTGAGCCTGGGTGAGAGAGGATGAGGAGGATGAGGAGGGCTTGGTCATCCATTCTACCAAGCCTTCGGCATGATGCGGCTCCACATGTCCAGCTGCCGAAAACAAAGACGCGCGTGTCCCATGGCCACGTGCTGATGACGATGCACGACCACGTCCACGTCCACGGCCACGTCCACTAGAAACAGAGCCTGCCTGCCCTGTGTTCTTGGCTCTGCACGCTCTGCCTCCCCTTGGCGGTCTTCCAGCCATTGTAGTCGGTAGTCCTGTGGGTGCTGCTGAGAAGAATATATAGGAGCTCTGTGTGATGCCACTAACACACTAGAAGTCCTGTGGGTGCTGCTGAGAAGAAAATATAGGAGCTCTGTGTGATGCCACTAACACACGAGAAGTCCTATGGGTGCTTCTGCAAAGAAAATAGAGGAGCTCTGTGTGATGCCACTAACACACTAGAAGTCCTATGGGTGCTTCTGCAAAGAAAATAGAGGAGCTCTGTGTGATGCCACTAACACACTAGAAGTCCTGTGGGTGCTGCTGAGAAGAAAATATAGGAGCTCTGTGTGATGCCACTAACACACGAGAAGTCCTATGGGTGCTTCTGCAAAGAAAAAAGAGGAGCTCTGTGTGATGCCACTAACACACTAGAAGTCCTATGGGTGCTTCTGCAAAGAAAATAGAGGAGCTCTGTGTGATGCCACTAACACACTAGAAGTCCTGTGGGTGCTTCTGCAAAGAAAATAGAGGAGCTCTGTGTGATGCCACTAACACACTAGAAGTCCTGTGGGTGCTGCTGAGAAGAAAATATAGGAGCTCTGTGTGATGCCACTAACACACTAGAAGTCCTATGGGTGCTTCTGCAAAGAAAATAGAGGAGCTCTGTGTGATGCCACTAACACACTAGAAGTCCTGTGGGTGCTTCTGCAAAGAAAATAGAGGAGCTCTGTGTGATGCCACTAACACACTAGAAGTCCTGTGGGTGCTTCTGCAAAGAAAATAGAGGAGCTCTGTGTGATGCCACTAACACACTAGAAGTCCTGTGGGTGCTGCTGAGAAGAAAATATAGGAGCTCTGTGTGATGGGACTAACACACTTCAAGTCCTATAGGTGCTTCTGGGAACAAAATATAAGATCTCTGTGTGATTGGACTAACACACTTCAAGTCCTATAGGTGCTTCTGGGAAGAAAATATAGGTCTGTGTGATGGGACTAACACACTTCAAGTCCTATAGGTGCTTCTGGGAACAAAATATATGATCTCTGTGTGATTGGACTAACACACTTCAAGTCCTATAGGTGCTTCTGGGAAGAAAATATATGATCTCTGTGTGATGGGACTAACACACTTCAAGTCCTATAGGTGCTTCTGGGAACAAAATATATGATCTCTGTGTGATGGGACTAACACACTTCAAGTCCTATAGGTGCTTCTGGGAACAAAATATATGATCTCTGTGTGATTGGACTAACACACTTCAAGTCCTATAGGTGCTTCTGGGAACAAAATATATGATCTCTGTGTGATTGGACTAACACACTTCAAGTCCTATAGGTGCTTCTGGGAAGAAAATATATGATCTCTGTGTGATGGGACTAACACACTTCAAGTCCTATAGGTGCTTCTGGGAAGAAAATATATGATCTCTGTGTGATGGGACTAACACACTTCAAGTCCTATAGGTGCTTCTGGGAACAAAATATAAGATCTCTGTGTGATGGGACTAACACACTTCAAGTCCTATAGGTGCTTCTGGGAACAAAATATAAGATCTCTGTGTGATTGGACTAACACACTTCAAGTCCTATAGGTGCTTCTGGGAAGAAAATATAGGTCTGTGTGATGGGACTAACACACTTCAAGTCCTATAGGTGCTTCTGGGAACAAAATATATGATCTCTGTGTGATGGGACTAACACACTTCAAGTCCTATAGGTGCTTCTGGGAACAAAATATATGATCTCTGTGTGATGGGACTAACACACTTCAAGTCCTATAGGTGCTTCTGGGAACAAAATATATGATCTCTGTGTGATTGGACTAACACACTTCAAGTCCTATAGGTGCTTCTGGGAAGAAAATATATGATCTCTGTGTGATGGGACTAACACACTTCAAGTCCTATAGGTGCTTCTGGGAACAAAATATATGATCTCTGTGTGATGGGACTAACACACTTCAAGTCCTATAGGTGCTTCTGGGAACAAAATATATGATCTCTGTGTGATGGGACTAACACACTTCAAGTCCTATAGGTGCTTCTGGGAACAAAATATATGATCTCTGTGTGATTGGACTAACACACTTCAAGTCCTATAGGTGCTTCTGGGAAGAAAATATATGATCTCTGTGTGATGGGACTAACACACTTCAAGTCCTATAGGTGCTTCTGGGAAGAAAATATATGATCTCTGTGTGATGGGACTAACACACTTCAAGTCCTATAGGTGCTTCTGGGAACAAAATATAAGATCTCTGTGTGATGGGACTAACACACTTCAAGTCCTATAGGTGCTTCTGGGAACAAAATATAAGATCTCTGTGTGATTGGACTAACACAATTCAAGTCCTATAGGTGCTTCTGGGAAGAAAATATAGGTCTGTGTGATGGGACTAACACACTTCAAGTCCTATAGGTGCTTCTGGGAACAAAATATATGATCTCTGTGTGATGGGACTAACACACTTCAAGTCCTATAGGTGCTTCTGGGAACAAAATATATGATCTCTGTGTGATGGGACTAACACACTTCAAGTCCTATAGGTGCTTCTGGGAACAAAATATATGATCTCTGTGTGATGGGACTAACACACTTCAAGTCCTATAGGTGCTTCTGGGAACAAAATATATGATCTCTGTGTGATTGGACTAACACACTTCAAGTCCTATAGGTGCTTCTGGGAAGAAAATATAGGTCTGTGTGATGGGACTAACACACTTCAAGTCCTATAGGTGCTTCTGGGAACAAAATATATGATCTCTGTGTGATGGGACTAACACACTTCAAGTCCTATAGGTGCCTCTGGGAAGAAAATATAGGTCTGTGTGATGGGACTAACACACTTCAAGTCCTATAGGTGCTTCTGGGAACAAAATATATGATCTCTGTGTGATGGGACTAACACACTTCAAGTCCTAAAGGGGCTTCTGGGAACCAAATATAGGAGCTCTGCCTGCCTGCCAGGAACACACTACAAGTCCTATAGGTGCTTCTGGGAAGAAAATATAGGAGCTCTGCCTGCCTGCCACGAACACACTACAAGTCCTATAGGTGCTTCTGGGAACAAAATATAGGAGCTCTGCCTGCCTGCCAGGAACACACTACAAGTCCTATAGGTGCTTCTGGGAACAAAATATAGGAGCTCTGCCTGCCTGCCACGAACACACTACAAGTCCTATAGGTGCTTCTGGGAACAAAATATAGGAGCTCTGCCTGCCTGCCAGGAACACACTACAAGTCCTATAGGTGCTTCTGGGGACAAAATATAGGAGCTCTGCCTGCCTGCCACGAACACACTACAAGTCCTATAGGTGCTTCTGGGAACAAAATATAGGAGCTCTGCCTGCCTGCCAGGAACACACTACAAGTCCTATAGGTGCTTCTGGGAACAAAATATAGGAGCTCTGCCTGCCTGCCACGAACACACTACAAGTCCTATAGGTGCTTCTGGGAACAAAATATAGGAGCTCTGCCTGCCTGCCAGGAACACACTACAAGTCCTATAGGTGCTTCTGGGAACAAAATATAGGAGCTCTGCCTGCCTGCCACGAACACACTACAAGTCCTATAGGTGCTTCTGGGAACAAAATATAGGAGCGCTGCCTGCCTGCCACGAACACACTACAAGCCCCTCTTTCTAACTCAATCCTTCTAAATGAATCTATCCAACCTAACTCTCTCTCAGTAAATCTATCTAACTAAATCCAGCAGAGTGTCACAGATCTAGCCTGCTCTATCTGCGCCGGAACAGCATGTGACCGGCGCAGACGGCGTGGCGGCCTTTTATAGGGGGGGGCGTGTACTACAGCCCCTGAGCTGTAATTGGCTACAGGCGTCCTGCCTGTAGCCAATTATGGCTCTTCGAGTTTCCGGGGCTGTGATTGGCCAAGCATGCGGGGTCACAGTGCATGCTTGGCCAATCATCAGCCAGCAATGCACTGCGCCGGCCGCGCCGGCCGCAATGCATTGCGGGGCCGCTCGCATCACACGAACGTGATGCGAGCGGCCAAAATAGTTCTGGGCTCGCCGAGCGAGCGAACGGCCGGTGCTCGATGCGAACGTGGGTTCGCATCGAGCACCGGGCCCATCCCTACTCAAGAACACAAATGTAGTATGTTGCAACTAACCAGTCCTCAGATGTGGTTGCATTTGTTTTTTTTTGCAGGCATTTTTCCTGGTGATCCTGCCAGTAACACACTTCCTGTTCTAGGGTGACAACACTCACCGTACTGTGTCTATGCAGGAGCAGCGTTGTCACCTTAGGACAGGAATCCAGAACACCTCCTCTTTACCTCTTCTCCATAACATGGGTTTAAGGGGTTCTGTAGTCCTCAAGCATAACTGAGAACAATGTAATTACTGCTTTACACCTGTGTTGTTCTTTGAAGAGGGATCCCATTCAGGGTCCAGGTTTAAATAAGCCAATAGGTGCCAGTATCTGTGGTGGACATGCCATGCACCCACATGCACGGTGTTGTGCTCGCACTCCTATGCATGCTTAGTTAGGTTCCCATGTCTGAATATCTGTGTATGCACATGGGCATGAGTCCGATCACAAGCCTTATGGCTGGCACCATCTCTCTAATGCGGCGTACACACGGTCGGAATTTCCGATGGGAAATGTTCGATGTGAGCTTGTTGTTGGAAAGTTCGACTGTGTGTATGCCTCATCGAACATTTGCTGGCTCTCAAATTTTCCGACAACAAGTCCGATTGTGTGTACACAAGTCCGTCGCACAAAAGTTCACGCATGCTCTGAATCAAGCAGAAGGAGCCACACTGGCTATTGAACTTCCTTTTTGTCAGCTCATCGTACGTGTTGTACATCACTCCGTTCTTGACGTTCGGAATTTCCGACAACATTTGTGTGACCGTGTGTATGCAAGACAAGTTTGAGCCAACATCCTTTGAAAAAAGTCCACGGTTTTCTTGTCGGAAAATCCGATCGTGTGTACGTGGCATTAGGCTTCTTTCACACCAGTGGACTAATAGGATCCACCTGTCTGTTTTTCAGACGGACCCGATCAGACCGACTATTTTTCTCTATGGGGCGGCGGATGTCAGCAGACACGTGTTCGCTGTCACCCACCAGCATTCGATCTGATTCGCTTAAAACAGACGGATGGGGATCCGTCCTGCAGTTCGGATCGGATGGAAACGGATAGGTAGTCCGTTTCAATCTGACCTCCCCATAGAGAACAGTGGGGCTGTGTCCATGTGCGCTATACAGAGCCTGTCATCCACCTGCTCAGTGGAGATCAGCGGAGAGATCCCCTGCTGAGCAGGCAGATCCGCTTGGATGGATTCTACTCTGTCTGAAAGGGGTATTACGGCTGACATGATGTTCCAGACAAGGCCTTTTTCTGTTCCACCATGACTGTACCCCTGTGTACAAGGCCAGCTCCATAAATAAATGCTGTGATAATAATATCAAGCATCTGGGATGCCGCTCTCCTGACCCGAACCCAGCCAGCACTACTCCACTAACCACGTACCCAACACATTTTGCCCCACCCTGGGGCTTTGTCTAAGCCCAGTGGATGGGGCAAAACACGTCAATGGACTGGATTAGTGGAGTAGCGTTAGTTGAGGCCTCAGAATAGGGATATCCTGGGATACTTGATATTGCTACCACTGGATGTGTTCATTTAGATGCCAGCACTCCACATCTGAGGGCCAGGGGGAGAGAAATTCTTCCCTCGCTTAGAACGACAATTCAAGTTTTTTCTAGTCAATAAAGATATGGTTTGATGAGTTTGGTGTGGAGCAACTCAAGTGCCTCTACCCTACTGAACACCTTGGGATGGATTGGAACACTGATGGTGAGCCAGGTCTTCTCATCCATCATTAGTACCTGACCTCACAAATGCTCATTTGGTTGAACGGGCAAAATTTCCACAAACACACTCCAAAATGTTATGGAAAGTCTTCTCAGAATGAATAGACGCTGTTACAGCCATTAAGGAAGGCAGCTCAATACTAATGTCCATGGTTTTGGGATGAGATGTCCAACCAGGTCAAATAGGAGTGTTGGTCATGTAAATATTTAGCCCTAGATCATACAAAGTAACAAAAAAACATTGTACTAGGGTCAGATGGGCTACACAAACTCATGGATGTAAATTGCCCAACGTAATCTTCCATTTCAGCCAACGGGTGTTCTCAGAGACAAGGAGGTGTGGGGACACAAGTGGGCTGAATTGAGGGGGAAGATTTTTGGCAGTACCTTTAGGAGTAAAACGCTGTTCCATGTTAACCATCAATTCATGCAGAAATTATGGAGTTTATGTGATCCCCTTTATTGGCTAACTTGAGTTATTAAAGATGCAAGCTTTCAGGATAACTCAGATCCCTTTGTCAGTCAGAAATGTATAAATCCTGAAGAAGGGATCAGTGTATGCTAAAGTTAAAGTTTAAAGCTAAAGTTTATGTATGGCAATTTTTCCATAGTTACATTGATACAGCCTGGACCAGTATAAGTGTGTATGTGCCATACCTGTGGGATTCCTGTGGAAGCCAGAAATCACTGAAATAGATGCCAATGCTTCAGTGATCTCTTCTAGCTTCTGGGTCCTGTAACTAATGAACACCCTGTGGTCGCTTGCTTGGCAACGACACCATTCTGGAAACACATTGCATATTCTCAATTGGTGGTGAGGGTGGGGAGGCAAGCTGGTGATGTCGAGATCTTCAGTTCATCCAATCATAGAACTCTGTGTATTCATTGAGAAAATGCTAATGCGGCGTACACACACGGTCGGAATTTCCGATGGAAACAGTCCGATGGGAGCTTTTTATCGGATTTTCCGACCGTGTGTATGCCCAATGGTCTTTTTCTGTCGGAATTTCCGACGGACTTTGAATTGAGAACCTGTTCTCAATTTTTCCGATTGAAAACCTCTCTATCGGATTTTCCGATCGTGTGTATGCAATTCCGACACGCAAAATTCCGACGCATGCTCGGAAACAATTCGACGCATGCTCGGAAGCATTAAACTTCCCTTTTATGGTGCTGTCGAACGTGTTTTATGTCGCTGTGTTATTGACCGTCGGAATTTGGTGTGATCGTGTGTAGGCAACACAGCTTGAGCGGAATTCCGTCGGAAAAACCGTCAGAGTTTTTTCCGACGAGAATTCCGATCGTGTGTACGCGGCATAAGACTTTTTTAAAAGGGCATCCATGACAAGCAAGTGGCCTCCTGTGTTTACTCAGAAGCTAGTGGAGATCACTGGGGTAGCAGTGTAGTAGCGATTCCCACAACAGTGATTTCCAACTTCCATGGGGATCCCACAGTTATGGCACATACGTGCTTACATTGGTTCTAACCAATGCAATAAGTTTGGCTAACAGAAGCTAGTGTCAGAAAAAGACTTGAAAAACTTCACAAAAAAATCACCAGGACCTGATTGCTTACACCGAGTGTCCATCAAGAACTTAGCCAGCTTATAGCCAGACCATTATTCCTGAATTTTTAGGAACAGCTTAATGACTGGAATGGCACCAGCTGACTGGTGAACAGCCAACACTGTACCAATATTTTAAAAAGGCCTGAGAAACATACCTGGAAACTACAGACCAGTCAGTCTTACATTGATAGAATGTAAACTATTAGGATGATAAGGGGCTATATCCAAAATTTTGCTGATGAATACAGTATCAGTAGTAATCAGCTTGGATTTATGGAAGATCATTCTTGTCAGACCAAGCTGTTAACCTTCCACGAGAAAGTGAGCTGCCCCAGAGATAAAGGAAGGCCTGTGGATGTGGTGAATCTGGATTTTGCAAAGGCATTCAATATAGTTCCCTATAAATGCTTAATTTACAAATTGAGGTCTGTTGCCATAGACCATAGGGTATGTAACTGGAAAGAAAATGGGTTACAGGGGCGCGTACAAGGGGTGGTGATAAGTAGCCAGTAGAATGGTCTGGAGTGGTAAGTGGGGTACCCCAAAGCCCTGTCTCGGGACCAATTCTGTTTAATTTATTCATAAATGATATAGAGGTTGGCATCAGCGCCTCTATTCGGGTGGGAGCAGGGTGCTTTTAACCCCCTAGAAGGGGTTAAAAAGGGTTAAAAGTGCCCGTGTATCGCCGCTGCCGAAGCACTTTGCAGGTGCTTTGGCAGCACTGCCCATGCATTCCAATAGGCAGGGGTGGTCCCCCACCACCCCAAAGATGCTGCTTGCAGGACCTTTTTCTAACGTCCTGCAAGCGCACTGTCACAGTGTGAAAGCACTCAGGTTTTCACACTGGGACTGCAGATGAGGAATTTTTCAAGCGTTTTACAGATGCTATTTTTAGCGCTAAAAACACTCCTTAAAGACGGCCGGTGATGAGACATCTGTCCATAAAAAATAAAAATTGTTGGGTTAGTCACAAAATAATTTGAGTTGAATCTTTTTGTGTAATCCTATTCACATTCCGGCAATCTGAAGAGCCAATTAGCGCTCCCCAACACAGCCAACTGCCAGGAACCTGGCAGCCTTAATCTTGTCACGTCTTCCCGGGCTGCAAATATGGATTTGAATTTATGACTCATATGTAACTAATATAAAATGTTCACATGGTTGAAACCATCTGCCACCCAATTATTACATATCGTCCTCCTACAGCAACCTGAACACAATATTTAGACATTTCCAATGAGATTTACTGCAGTCCTGAGATTTTCCCCACCTCGCTAATAAAAAAAGAGGTTTTGACCATTGCATTGGGTAGGTGTGTAAATAATCAGTACAATGCATGACAAGAGAAGCCCGGAGCAAAAAAAAATAGCGTAGGGCTTACATGACAGGGGAAACAGGGGACAGAGTGGGAAATAAGAGAGATCATCTGATTGGGGCAGCTGGGGGAGGAGGGGACACAGGCAGTAAAAAGGAGATGTCTCCCTTTCAGCGTCCAGTGGCAGCGTGAGGAGCAAGCTTGGCAAGTGTCCATGTCGGAGGTGGAAAGACTGTTGGCCCAGCTGCAGGCAGAGGCGGCATCACAGGGAGCAGAGTGGCTGCAGGAGCAGCTGTCCTCTGTGCTTGGAGATCAGACCTCCGGAGCAGGTACGGGGGGCAGGAGTCCACACGAGCTCGGAGGTCTCAGACTCTGGATCGCTTCTCCCTGGACTCCTCCCACAGAGCTCGGAGTCACACCAGGAGTCCAGTACGGGCCCCATCAGGACCACCTGCAAAGAGTTCTGCTGTGCCTGCAGTAGATGGTTCTGGGAGGAATCCCCCATGGCAGGAGATGGACCATATGGGTGCCGCCCCTGGCTATGAGTCAGCAGGGGCAAGGCCTCCGGTGGGAATCACTCAGCAGCGGCCACCGGGCCCTTCACAGCAGCAGCCGGCGGCTTTCCAGTGCAGAGTCGGCATCAGCCAAGGACTGACATGCGAAAGGATGCAGGAGGGAAGAGAGGGGAGTGCTCCAAAGGCCCAGAAAATCGGTGGGCGGATCCAGTGCGAGGAGACGGGGCCTGCAGCTGCGCGGATCCTCGGCATCCAGGGACACATTCCCCTTGAGGGCTGTCGGTGAGAGAGGAAGAGGTGTCGGTCGAGAGATCTGAGGGCGAGCGCACCTTGAATCGGAGGTCTGTAAGAAAAATTTGGAAAAGTGAGTATGTAGAGATATTCTTGCTGCTACCGTTAAAGAAATTCAATCTGGATAGGGTCAAGCCAGAGGAGCACAAAAAGGAGGATGAGGAAAAGAGACGGTACAGGCAGACTTTCCCTAATTAGATGCAGGCTTTCGCCATTATGGCTAGTGTAATTGGTGAGAAGAACCTGGAACACAGTTTGGCGCGCTTCTGCTATCTAGACGCAGTCAGGGAAGCTTACACAGTCTACGGGCAGAATGCATTGTTGAGGTACGACGAACAGTTCCGACAGCGGAGGGTGATCCACCCATCCTTGCGGTGGGCCCTGAATCAGTTTTTTTCAAGGGGGGTCGGTGGCTCATCCACCCCCGACAATCGGCCACAAAGAAGAAGGGGGTTTGTTGGCAATATAGTGAGGGTTCATGCAAGTTCGGGGGGTCTTGCCGATACAAGCACGAATACTCCGTATCAGGAGAGTACTTACCGAGGCCGAAGTGCCGAGAGTGGTTCACCCTTGCAACTGAGCGCAGTCCGCCCCCTGGAGGTGAGACAGGGGGTGAATGGCACAAAGAGGCACAGGCTACCCAACCAGAGGATGAGGACTGAAGTAGGAGCCAAGTGCTGCGATCAGGAATACGTTGAGAAGTTCCAGAATACAGGTGCAGGTACAGGTCTGTAGACAGGTAAATCCGGGTCACTTAGCAGAGGTTCAGGGCAGGAGACAGCAGACAAATCCAGGTCACAAGCAGAGGTTCAAGGGGACCAGAGGCAGCAAGCGGGTAAGTCCAGTAAACAGTCCAGAGGTCAAGGGCAGGAGAAGGCGGCAAGGTCAAAGGGCAAATCCGAGGTCAAAACAGGCAATCAGGATACCGGAAACAGGAACAGAGCTTAAGCAGGAAGCTGAAGACAAGCCAGTGCTGGACTGATCTGAACCATTTCCTTAAATAGGCCCTGTAAGTGGTCATGTGACGCTGTCACGCACTGGGACGCTCAAGCGTGCGCTAGTGCGCACGCGCGTGCGTCGGAGCGCCGAGCCGCGAATGCGCATGCGCCGGAGCGCCGTCCCGTCGCGCATGCGCATAGGCACCCGGCGCACCACGTTAAACTGACTGTTTCCCTGACAGTGCCCTCCCCCGAGGGGCGGTCTCCGGACGCCCAAACTAGCCATCAGCTCTGGGTGCTCGGTGTGGAAGGCCCGAATTAAACGTGGGGCATGCAGATTTCCTGAGGGCTCCCATGAGTTTTCTTCCGTGGGATAACCTTCCCACTTGACCAAGTATTGGAGTTGCCTCCCCTTCTTCCTGCAACTCAAAATCTTCTCCACCACGAATTCCGTTTCGCCATCCACCAGAACTGGTGGAGGTGGGGGTTCAATCCTGCCCGGGAAAGGACTGGGAGTGACAGGTTTCAGGAGGGAAGCGTGGAAGACAGGGTGTATCCTGTATGAATCCGGCAGAGAAAGTTCAAAAGCCACGGGGTTGATTTTCCGTTTAATTTTGAAAGGGCCGATAAATTTAGGTCCTAATTTCCGTGTGGGGATAGCTAACTTGAGGTTAACTGAGGATAACCACACTTCGTCTCCTATTTCAAACTCCGGGTTCTCCTTTCTTCCCCGATTAAAGTATCTTTCGTACCCCTCCTGAGCTTTTTGCATGGCTTCTTGTATTTTTTGGAAGTTTTGTTGAAGGGACCGTACTCGGTCTTGGACAGCCGGAACAGCAATTTCAGGAAGGAACCCTGGTAGGAAGGAAGGATGGAATCCATAGTTGGCCCAAAAGGGCGTTTGATTGGTGGCGGTATGGACCGCGTTGTTATAAGCAAATTCTGCAAATGGTAGAAGACTGGACCATTCGTCCTGGGAATCTGAGCAAAAACAACGAAGATACTGCTCCAATGACTGATTTGTCCTCTCTGTTTGACCGTTACTTTGGGGATGATAGGCCGAAGAGAGGCATATTTTAATCTCCAGGGTCTTGCATAACTCTCGCCAGAACTTAGAGGTGAACTGAGGACCTCTATCCGAGGTAATAGTTGCAGGTAAGCCGTGGAGTCGGACAATCTCTTTGAGGAAGATCTCGGCTGTAGCAGAAGCAGACGGGGTGCCGGTAATTGGAAGGAAATGTGCCATTTTTGACAGTCGGTCTACTACGACCATTATTGTGGTGAATCCCTCTGAGGAAGGTAGTTCCACGATAAAGTCCATTGCTATCTCCGCCCATGGACGCTCAGGGATGGACAAGGGTCTCAGCAGGCCCCAGGCTTTAGAGTTGGTCCCCTTGTTCCGTTGACAAACCACACAAGACGACACATAATCCCGACAGTCTTGTCTCCACCCAGGCCACCAAAAGGAACGAGAAACTAGTTCCGTTGTTTTACGAACCCCAAAATGTCCTGCAAGTTTAAGATCATGTAGGGTTTTGAGTGTCAAGGGTCTTACTTCGGTGGGAACAAATACCTTTCCCTGGAACCAGTGTAGTCCGTCATGAATCTCCATTGGGGGAGTTCCTTGATTGGGAAGTTGCCCGGATGCTGCCTTAATAGCGGGAATCAGATCAGGTTGCAATATGAGAGAAAGAAAATTCTGTGGTGGAAGAATGGTACTGGGTTCAGTTTCTTGGGGTGTTTCGTGGAACATCCTGGAGAGAGCGTCTGCCTTCCCATTTTTCGAGCCGGGTCTGTACGAGATATGGAAATTAAACCTAGCAAAGAAAAGAGCCCATCGGGCCTGCCTAGGCTTTAGGCGTCTGGCTGTCCTGAGGTATTCCAAATTTCGGTGGTCGGTCCAAATCATAATTGGATGAGAAGCCCCCTCCAGGAGGTATCTCCACTCTTCCAAGGCAAACTTGATGGCCAGTAATTCTCTATCTCCCACATCGTAATTCCTCTCTGGAGGACTTAACTTCCGAGATGCGAAAGCCACAGGATGTAGGAGAGCCTTGGGACCTAGTCTTTGGGACAGGATAGCTCCCGTCGCCGTCTCTGATGCATCCACCTCCAGCACAAAGGGTAAGGCTGGATTTGCATGCATCAGGATGGGAGCTGACGAAAACAGCTTCTTTAACGTGTCGAAGGCCCCTTGAGCCTCCGGGGACCAATGGAATTGGGTGCCTTGATGAGTCAATTTGGTGATGGGTGCCACTATGGAGGAAAAGCCAACAATGAATCTTCGGTAGAAATTTGCGAAACCGATGAATCGTTGTACCCCTTTCTTGTTTACCGGAGCGGGCCACTCCAGTATGGCTTTAACTTTTTGTGGGTCCATAGAGACCCCACTTGTAGAAATGATGAACCCCAAGAACTGCACTGTAGTTTTCTCGAATTCACACTTCTCAGCTTTGAGGTACAAACTGTGACTCCGAAGAATGGAAAGAACTTGTTTCACGTGCACTCGGTGAAGTTCCGGGGTGTCTGAGAAGATAAGGATGTCGTCCAGATACACGACAAGAATGTCATCGAGATGTTTGCGAAAAATATCATTGACCAGGTGCTGGAAAGTTGCTGGTGCGTTACAGAGCCCAAAGGGCATTACCAAGTATTCGTAGTGCCCGAATCTGGACCTAAAAGCAGTTTTCCATTCGTCTCCTGCCCTAATTCGGATAAGATTATAGGCCCCACGTAGATCCAACTTGGAGAAGATTCGGGCAGATCTGAAACGCTGGAAAAGTTCTGGAATCAGTGGCAGGGGATACCGGTTTTTAATTGTGATTTTATTTAATTCCCTGTAGTCGATGCAAGGCCTCAGGGAGCCATCCCTCTTTCCTACGAAAAAGATGCCAGCTCCAGCTGGTGACGAGGAAGGGCGAATGAACCCCTTTTCCAGATTCTCATCAATATAGGCCTTGAGGACCTTTAATTCCACTTCGGACAGAGGAAAGATACGGCCAAAAGGGATCGCTGATCCAGGGAGGAGGTCGATGGGACAATCATATGCCCGATGGGGCGGCAGACAGTTCGCTTGTTGTTTGTCGAACACATCTCGGAATTCTAGGTAAACTGGGGGTACATGAAGAAGGCTCTCGGGAACAGAAGAAATGGTGGAGCAGGAAACGGAGGCCTGAAGGAAGCAATGCTGGGTGCAGTGAGGAGATGAGAAGGAGACTTCTTTCCTTCCCCAGTTAATCTGTGGTTCATGGATTTGTAGCCATGGAAGTCCCAAGATGATGGGGAACATAGGAGATGGGATGATGTCGAACTGAATGAGTTCCTGATGGCCAGAGTCAGTGGTGACCCGGATGGGTTGGGTTTCATGGGTGATAAGTCCTGAACGGGGAAGAGAACCATCAGCCAAGTGTACCTGCAAGTTCTGTTTCTTCAAGACCAGAGGTAAGTGCAATTTGGAAGCTAATGTGGCGTCAAGGAAGCAGCTGCAGGCACCGGAATCAATGATTGCTGATAGTCGGATCTCCTCTCCCGATAGCTGTAAGGAGACAAAGAGGGCGACATAAGTCTGGGAGAACCCAGAAGACTGATAGTTCATAAGACATTGACGGTAGAACTTACTCGGTCTTACAGGACAGGTACTGAGAAAATGTCCAGAAGCCCCACAGTACAGGCAGAGATTCGCCCGTCGCCTACGGAGCCGTTCTTCAGCCGTGAGAGGGGCCCGGGCCAAACCCAACTGCATAGGCTCCGTTTCCTGGTTGGCCACGGCTGAAGCCGCAGTGGCGGGTGGAGGCAAGGTAGGTCTGGTGAAAGTCCAGTTGGAGCGGGGGGACTGAAAGCGTTCGGAACGCCTCTCCCGCATGCGCCGGTCCAATTTGGTGGCAGCTTGAATCAGGTCCTCCAGCGTGTCAGGAGTCTCAGATCTTGCCAATTCATCTTTTAAGACTTCGGATAACCCCTGACGATACTGGTATTTGAGGGCCGGTTCGTTCCAACCGGTATCAGCTGATTATTTTCGAAACTCTACGGTGTAGTCCTCCACCGGTCTGCGACCCTGAAGTAAGTTATGTAAAGTAGCTTCAGCTGTGGCTCCACGTTGCGGATCATCATAAAGTTGTGCCATACTTTCAAAAAAGGTCTCTACCGCATTCAATGCTGGGTTCCTCTGCTCCATCAGACTATGGGCCCATGCCTGGGGTTCCTCAGCCAGGAGTGAAATAATGAAGCCCACCTTTACTACTTCGGAAGAAAAAGTCCTGGGTTGGAGGGCCAAGTAGAGGGAGCAAGCATTCTTGAAGGCCCGGAACTTCTTACGGTCACCCGTGAAGCGTTCAGGGGTAGGGACCCTGGGTTCAGGTGAAGCCATAATTACGGTAGGATTAGTTGATCCAGGAGGAGCGGAGATTCCGCTGGAAGCTGAGGGGGCTGCCAAGGTAGGTGCGGCTAACCCAGAAAGATGCTGCAGGCGACTGTCCACTTGAGTGTACCCCTCTTGCAGTTTTTGTACGGCTTCAGTTAAAGCTGAGACTTGTTGGCACAAAGCCTCAAGGGGTGAACGCACTCTGTCGGCCTCAGACATGGCTGGCTTGTACTATCAGGAGAGTACTTACCGAGGCCGAAGTGCCGAGAGTGGTTCACCCTTGCAACTGAGCGCAGTCCGCCCCCTGGAGGTGAGACAGGGGGTGAATGGCACAAAGAGGCACAGGCTACCCAACCAGAGGATGAGGACTGAAGTAGGAGCCAAGTGCTGCGATCAGGAATACGTTGAGAAGTTCCAGAATACAGGTGCAGGTACAGGTCTGTAGACAGGTAAATCCGGGTCACTTAGCAGAGGTTCAGGGCAGGAGACAGCAGACAAATCCAGGTCACAAGCAGAGGTTCAAGGGGACCAGAGGCAGCAAGCGGGTAAGTCCAGTAAACAGTCCAGAGGTCAAGGGCAGGAGAAGGCGGCAAGGTCAAAGGGCAAATCCGAGGTCAAAACAGGCAATCAGGCAATCAGGATACCGGAAACAGGAACAGAGCTTAAGCAGGAAGCTGAAGACAAGCCAGCGCTGGACTGATCTGAACCATTTCCTTAAATAGGCCCTGTAAGTGGTCATGTGACGCTGTCACGCACTGGGACGCCCAAGCGTGCGCTAGTGCGCACGCGCGTGCGTCGGAGCGCCGAGCCGCGAATGCGCATGCGCCGGAGCGCCGTCCCGTCGCGCATGCGCATAGGCACCCGGCGCACCACGTTAAACTGACTGTTTCCCTGACACTCCGGCTGCGGAGGTGCCCATCCCTTGTCCCGATGCTTCAAGCAGGGGAAAGGTCTTGTGAGTCTGTTAACAAAAAGGATGACACCAGTGAAGGTGGAAAGGATGCAGCCTTTCCTTGATAGATACCCCAATGGGGAGGCGGCACGGTTGTTAGGCTCGGGTTTCTCTGAGGGATTTTGAATACCTTCTACCCTGGCCAAAGCGCCACCAGTGTCCTGGAATTTGCGCTCGGCCTCGCAACATTCGTAAGTGCTTTCTGAGAAATTCCGTAAGGTAGTTGCATTAGGCCACATGGTTGGCCTTTTCTCTTCATTACCTTTAGCGGATTTGGTTATCTCGCCCTTAGGGGTCATGCTGAAGGAGCCCAATAATTTTTGCCTAAATTTACCACCTTTCCTTCCTGAAGGGGGGTCAGTCAACGATGCGATTGACTCGGAGGTGTGCACAGTATCTTATACTTCCTTTGATGCGGCTGTTTTCTGGGTATGACGTTACGGGCAAGGGGCTGTGATGGGCAAATCCGATATTGAGTCTGCATTTAGATTGCTTCCCGTTCATCCAGATAGCTTTCGTTTGCTTGGCTGTCATTGGCAGGAGGAATTCTATGTGGATAGCTGCCTGTTCATGGGCTGTTCTATTTCATGTGCACTATTTGAGAAGTTCAGTTCCTTTGTGGAGTGGGTAGTGCGAGATGTCTCAGGGGTGAATTCCATCATCCATTACTTGGATGATTTTCTTTGTGTGGGCCTGTCCTCCTCGTAGATCTGCGCTGTGCTGCTAGCCACGTTAGAATACATTGCTGCTCCTTTTGGCCTCCCTTGGTCCTGGAAAAAAGGGAGGGGCCGACTACCATGATTAGTTTCCTGGGCATTGTATTGGATTCTGACGACATGGAGTGTCGCCTACCGGAAGAAAGGCTGGCGGCACTCAAGGAAGAGATTCGGGGACTCTTGGGATTGTGCAAGGTTCGTCTTCGGAAACTGCAGTCGTTGTTGGGTAAGTTCAATTTTGCGTGTCGCATCCTACCGATGGGGAGAGTATTTTGCAGACGGCTGTCGGAAAGTACGGCAGTGGACAATTTGCCCACTCATTTCATGCGACTTGTAAAGGAGCACAGGGAGGATTTGCGAGTGTGGCACTTGTTCTTGGAATCTTGGGCGGTCATTGTGGATGTCCGGTTAGTAACTTTGACCTGGAACTTTACACGGATGCGGCCGGCTCGACTGGATTTGGGGCCTTCTTTCAGGGCCATTGGAGTACAGGACCTTGGCCGGAATTGTGGAAAGAGGCAGGTTTTCTCCGTAATTTGGTTTTGCTGGAATAGTTTCCAGTGGTGCTGGCCGTGGAGCTGTGGGGAGATTCTTTCAGGGACCAACATGCGCTTTCATGTTGACAATCTTATCAACAAGGTCTCGGCCTCATCTCCGCCTGTGGTTCGACTGCTCCAACACTTAGTGTTGCGATGTCTGCAGTTAAATATTTTTATATATGCTGCGCACCTTCCGAGAGTTGAGACCATTATAGCCGGCGCTTTGACTCACTTTTAGTGGGACAGGTTCCGGGAGTTGGCACCGGCGGCAGAGCGATGCAAGGTTCCTTGTCCCGACTGGCTGTGGAACATTGCCTTGGGGTCATCTCCGGCTGGATCAGACGGTCTGTAAGTGATGCGATGTGGGCTGCATATAGCAAGGTTTGGCGAGAATGGTTGTCTTTACTGCAACAGGCCGAGGTGGAGCAGGAGGGCCCGGAAGTGCGGTTGGTGGTTCTGTATTTTGTCTCGTGGAATCTTGAGGAGGGGGTGTTGATGTCGGTGTTAGAGAGAAAATTCGCAGGGTTGCCATTTTTATTCAAATTGCAGGGTTGCCGGGACTTCACTAAATATTTTTGGGTACGGCAAGCACTTAAGGGGTATCGGCGCTCTCAGAAGAGCAGGGACTCCAGGCGCCCCATTTCATTTGAGCTTTTGTAAAAGGTTTTAGCCCAGTTGGTTTTTCTGTGTTCATCGGCCTATGAAGTTTCCTTGTTTAAAATGGCCTAATCCCTGGCACTCTTTGGTGCTTTTTCGGATCGGTTCCAAGAGGGTACAGGGGCGTATGTGGGCTACAGAGGTCACCTGTGGGGAGGATAGGTCATCCCTGGTTTTGCGCAAGTCCAAAACTGATCAGGTGGGCAGAGGCAGGAAGATTCAAGTATTTTCGAGGGTGCCGAGTTCGCCCTTATGTCCGGTGGAGGCGGTAAGCGGGTTTCTTGCAGTGCGCCTGGATTTGGCAGGGTCCTTTTTGGTACATGCTGACGGGCCCCCTTTGTCCAGATTTCAATTAATTTCTGTTTTCCGGAAATGCTTAAGGGCGCTGTGTTTGGGGGAAAATTTATTTTCCTTGCATTCTTTCCGAATTAGGGCGGCTATGGAGGAATTAAACTGATCATTGTAAGCATTTCTATCATGATTTTGTAAGCTCTTCTGAGAAGGACCCTCCTAACCCTATTGTATTCTATGGTATTGTAACTGTATTGTCTCCCTATTGTACTGTAAAGCACTGCGTAAACTGTTGGCGCTGTATAATCCTGCATAATAATAATGATTTAATGGTTTGTCTCCCTGTAACTGATACATCTGGAAGAGAGCTCCTTCTTTTGAAAAACAACAGACTCACTGCCATGATTGACAGGTTAAAATAGAAGAAAGAAAGCCTAAAAAGAAAACCAATGCAGCCATCACATCTAAGAATTGGTAATGTAATATGCAATATTATGCAATATAATAAATGTTTGTTTTCGGGATTCAATACCGCTTCCATCACTGTATCTCGGGACAAACCTGAGACTGGAGGAATAGTCTGCAGGAGCCTATGCATTGCACCTACAATTCACTGATCACAGTTGCAAAGCTCTGCATGCTCCAATGCAATAAAATATTAAATGCACATTTTTAAAATATTAATTATGGGTGCATTTATAAATTGTTTTCCCAAAAAAGTGGAATATGCCATCAACAACTTTCTTTCTGCAGCGTTTGCCCTGAGTCGCTTCTATTCTTCTGATCAGTATCCTGCATTTTACCTTTAGCAGGCCTTAACACTCCAACAAAGTAAGTAAAGTGTAAATGGGTCCTCATAAACACACATTCACAGCTCCCAAATCTCCCTTTACAGCAACCAAATCCCTCTGACCCTCCTTCATCCTCAATGGTCCCGGTTTTTGTTCAGCTGCACAGACCTATTTATAAATAAATGTACAATTTCATTATCAAAAGTATTATATTGCATTGAACTTTCTATCCGTTCTCTGGAGTATCACATTTTTGTTGCTGCCAAAAAAGTTATTTTAAAGAAAAAAAGCATCATTGGTTTGAACCGAGTCTTGTGCTGGGATTTCTTCATGTTCTGCATAACTAGGGGCATGTCCTTTCTCTACAGTGCCTGCAGCTACAGAAGTCAGTGGGAGGCTTCGTTATACGGGCCGCAGGTCGGCACATTCCCGCAAATCGCAATAGGTGTACGTCGGCCCCTTTAAGAGCGATAGATTAGAAACAGCGATCTGTCTCCTCCTCTAGTCAGCCCCATCCCCCCACAGTTAGAAACACGTCCCAGGGAACACACTTAACCAATTGATCGCCCCCTAGTGTTAACCCCTTCCCTTCCAATGACATTTACACAGTAATCAGTGCATTTTTATAGAACTGATCGCTGTATAAATGTCAATGGTCCCAAAAAAGTGTCAAAAGTGTCCGATCTGTCCGCTGCAATATCGCAGTCCTGCAAAAAAAATCGCAGATCACCCCCATTACTAGAAAAAAAAATGCCATAAATCTATCCCCTATTTTGTAGACACTATAACGTTTGTGCAAACCAATCAATATACGCTTATTGTGATTTTTTTTACCAAAAATATGTAGAAGAATACATATCGGCCTAAACTGATGAACAAATAAATTTTTTTAAAATCTTTTTTTGGGGATATTTATTATAGCAAAAAGTTAAAAATATTTATTTTTTCAAAATTGTAGCTCTTTTTTTGTTTATAGCGCAAAAAATAAAAAACGTCGACGTGATCAAATACCACCAAAAGGAAACTCTATTTGTGGGTAAGGACGTCAATTTTGTTTGGGTACAACGTCACACGACCGCACAATTGTCAGTTAAAGCGACACAGTGCCGTATCGCAAAAAATGGCCTAGTCATTAAGGGGGAAAATATTCCGGTCTGTAAGTGGTTATTTCATTTATTGATTGTTACGAATATGCAAATACCAAAATGTCCAAACCCTGTAGGAGGACTTGAACTGTGGAAGCTGTGCCCTAAAAAGCACAGAGAGGGCAAAAGGCTAACGACCTGCATAGCCTATGGACAGCTGATAAGTTCCCCATTACTAATGTCCAATGCCTTCTTCTGCACTGTGTCTCCATGTGGGGGCAGCCATCTTGGCGGAGGCAGGATTTGCTCCCTCCTGTTAGACCTGCCTGCCTAATGACTGGTGATCTGATGACCGCTGGGGAAAGGTTCAAGAAGTAGCAGGAAAGGTGGAGGAAGTATAGATTAACAGAATGAATGAAGCTGAAGCAGGAAGATCCTTGCACAGCAGGTTTTCGGGTACAGATTTCTCTCCAGCAAGGAGAACACGGAGCAGCACAATAATGACCACATCTCAAATCTAGTGAGTATAACAGCCACAGGCACAGTATTCATGAACTGCAGATATATAGCACAGGAGGACCTAGGCACAGGAAGTATATCGCTATTTTTTAGGAGAAAATTAAAGGGTAAGTACACCTATTCACGAAAAATGAAAAAGGTGAACTAACTCCAAATATCCTGACCAGGCTTCCAGATCTTGCTGGACATATAGGCTGTGATGCCCTGTGCTGCCAGTGTAGCGGTTCATAAACCGTATCCAACAATGCACATATCGAGCATGTATCAATCATAATGCTCACAATGATAAGCACTTATTGGTCAGTATGTCCACATGACCTCACTGGCCAATGGGAAGTGCTTCTTTTTTCTGGGACACCTTACCAGGAGAAAAAGCCTCAGGTACTGTCACATGACTATGCTGACCAATTAGCGCTTGCCATTGCGAGCATTATACAAGAAAGAAAGAGAGAAGGCGAGAGAGAGAAAGAAAGTGAAAAAGAAAGAAAAAAATTTAAAAAAAAGAAAAAGAAAAAGAGAAGGAGGAGGGGGGGGGGAGAACAAGACATATGGAGTGAAAGGAAGAGAGAACGATAGAAAGAAAGAAAGAAAGACAGAAAGAAAGAAAAAGAGTGAGAGAGAGAGACAACAAGAAAGATAGAAGAAAAGAGGGAAAGAGAGAAAGAAAAAGAAAGCAAGAGGGAGGGGGAGAGAAAAGAGAGAAAGAGAGAAAGAAAGAAAGAAAGAAAGAAAGAAAGAAAGAAAGAAAGAAAAGAAAGAAAGAAAGAAAGAAAAAAGAAAGAAAGAAAGAAAAAGAAAGAGAAAAAGAAGAAAGAAAGGGAAAGAAAGAGAGAGAGAGGGGGAGCAATAAGGAGAGAGAGAAAGAGATAGAGGAGAGAAAAAAAGAAAGCAAGAGAGAAAAAAGAAAAGAGAAAAGAGAAGAGAAAGAAAGAAAGAAAGAAAAAAAAAAAAGAGAGAAAAAGCAAAAAGAAAAAGAAAAAAGAAAAGGGAAGAGAGAGAAAGAGAAAGTGAGATAGAGAGATAGAGAAAAAAGACAGAGAGAAGAAAGAAAGAGCAAGAAAGAAAAAAAAGAAGCAAAAGAGAGAAAGACAAGAAAGAGATAGAGAAAGAAAGAAAAAGAAAAAAAAAAGATAGAGCGAGAGAGAGAGAGAGAGAGAGAGAGAAAGAGAAAGCAGAGAGAGAGAAAGGGGGAAGGAGAGAAAAGAAGAGAAGAAAATAAGAGAAAAAGAGGGGGGGGAAATAAAGAGAAGAAAAAAAAAGGAGAGAGAAAGAAACAGAAAAAGAGAAAAAGAAAAAAAAGAGAAAGAGAAAGAAAACAAAAAAGATAAGAAAAAATAGAAAAAAGAGAAGAAGAGAAGAAAGCAAAAAGAAGAAAAGAAAGAGAGATAGAGAGAGAGAGAGAGAGAGAAAGAGAGAGAGAGAGAGAAAGAAGAAAAAGGAAAAAAAGAAAGAAAAAGAGAAAAGGGGGGGGGGACAAGAAAGATAGAGAAAGAAAGGGTAGAGATAGAGAGAGAAAACTAGAACAAGAGAGGGACAAACCCAGAAAGAGAGAGAGGAGGAGGGAGAGAGAAAGCAAGAAAGAGCAAAATAAAGAGGAAAAAAAGAAATAAAAACAGAAGGGGTGAGAGAGAAAACAAGACAGATAGAGAAAGAAAGAATGAAAGAAAGAAAGAAAGAAAGAGCGAGAGAAGGAGAGAGAAAGAAAAGGAAAGAAATAAAGAAGGGGGGGAGAGAGAGAGAGGGGAGAGAAGGAGGAGAGAGAGAGAAGAAGAGAGAGAGAGAGAGAGAGGGAGGGTGGGGGAGAGAGCGAGAAAAAAAGCAAAAAGGTGGAACAAAGAAAGTGAGAAGGAGAGAGAAAGCAAGAAAGAGAGAGAAAGAAAGAAAGAAAGAGAGAGAGAAAAAGAAAAGAAAGAGAGAGAATGGGAGAGAGAGAGAAGGAGAGAGAAAAGAGGAGAGAAAAAGCAAAAGGGGAGGAGAAAGAAAGTGAGAGAGAAGGAGACAGAAAGAAAGAAAGAAAGAGAGAGAGGGAAAGAGAAAGAAAGAAAGAGGGGGAAAGAGAAAGAGAAGAAGGGGGAGAGAGAGAGAGAGAGGGGAGAGAAAGAAGGAGATGGAGAGAAAGAGAGAGAAAAGGGGAGAGAAAAAGCAAAAAGGGGGAGAAAGAAAGAGAGAGAGAGAAGGAGAGAGAAAACAAGAAAGACATAGAGATAGAAAGAAAGAAAGAAAGAAAGAAAGAAAGAATAGACAGATTACTCACACATGTTTCAATGATAATTTTCCAATCATTTCCTTCTGATAGGATGATCTATAATCAACAACACATTTGATTGATATGCCTCACACAGAGAAGTGACCAATAGCTAAAATACGACCATAACCATGCAATCTCATAATTTGATTGGTCGCAATGTGATCATATTTGCAAGGTATCTTACCACTGATTGGTGTTAAATGATCTATAATATTCCATACTGGCCAGTCGGCACAATTTGATTAAATCCAATCGAAATTGATTCTAAATCAACTGAAAGGTAAGTTATAGCTATTCGATTGTTTGCAGATTCAATAATTTGCGCGAATCACGCATTGATCAGATTAAAAAAAAATTTAAGCGTGTAAGGCCACCATTTGCAAAACAGCGAATGTGACTTTCACCACCATTCACTGGCGGTGAATCAATCAACCACTGTCATTTAAAATACATACACTGAGATGATTTACCTGCGGTCAATGATGGGTGAATGTTGTATTCGCTGCTTTATTTATAAATATACTTTATAATGTATGAATAAGGCTCCATCCACATTTGACATTTTAGGACCTCGGGTAGAATTGCTGCAGTCACAAAACAAATGTCCGGGTGCCATTTATTTTCAATGGCACCCAAAGCATGGTGCCCTTTTGCCACGATAAACTGAATGGCAATCGCGGCAAACCACAACATGCAAAGGGTTGTCACCCATAAAGAAGCCGGAGCTTCTTTTAGGCGACACGCTTTGTGTGTTTTGGACTGCCGCTATAATCCCTGCAAAACCACACTATGTTTAGGTGCTATTGAAAATAAATGGCACCCAAACATGCGTTTTGCGATTGCAGTGTGATTTGAGATCGCGGGAAGATTAGCGCTAAAGATAGCGCCTGTAAAGCACCTGAAAAATGCCTCATCTGCAGTCCCAGTGTGAAAGCCTGAGTGCTTTCACACTGGGGCGCTGCGCTTGCAGGACGTTAACCTCGTGCTTACTGGACACTTAAACCCCCCTCCTGCCCAGACCAATTTTCAGCTTTCAGCGCTGACGCATTTTGAATGACAATTGCGAGGTCATACAACGCTGTACCCAAATGCAATTTTTTATCATTTTTTTTTTCCACACAAATAGAGCTTTCTTTTAAATCAAATGTTTTTATTGATTTTCACAATAAACATGACAAGTTAGTTTACTGTTAATGCAACAGGTTAGATATACAAAATGATAACAGGAAAAATTAAAAAAGAGGAGGGGGGGGGGGCTCGAGGCTTAAACATTGATATAAACTTGCAGGCTTTTCAATGAGTAGTAGAGCATGGCCTCAGTATGAGGTAGAACCCGTCACCCCGTCAGGGTACAAATAGAGCTTTCTTTTGGTGGTATTTAATCACAGCTGGTATTTAAATTTTTTGCTAAACAAAAAAAGATGGAAAACTTTGAAAAAAAAAATAATGTTTCATAGTTTGTTATAAAATTTAGCAAACAGGTCATTTTTCTCCTTTATTGATATGCGCTGATGAGGTGGCACTGGTGGGCACTGACAGGCACAGATAAGGTGGCACTGATGGGGACAGATAAGGCGGTACTGATGGGCACAGAGAAGGTGGCACTGATGGCCACTGATAAGATGGCACTGATAGGTACCACTGATAGATGGCACTGATGGGTGGCACTGATGGGCACTGATAGGTGGCTCTGATGTGCAGCACTGTTGATGAGACACTGATTGTGGGCACTGATAGGTGGCACTGTGGGCACTGATAGGTGGCACCGTGGGCACTGATGGGTGGGTGGCGCTGGTGTGCACTGGTAGGCAGCATTGTTGTCTACCGCTAGGTGGTAATGGCAGATGGCACAGGTGGGCACTGAGGAGCTGGCGGCAGCTCTCCGTGATCAGGACTGATGTCCCTATCACTGCCACCAGTGACCGTTTTTCTTTCTTTCTCTTCTCGCTGTCACATCACATGATCAGCTGTCATTGGCTGACAGCTGATCACGTGGTAAGCGGTCGGGATTGACCCCTTACTCCAGTCTGTGATCCAGCGAGTCTCACGTGCACCCTGCAGGAGGCACGCAGGCCGCTCGGGCACGGGAGGACGTCAATAAACGGCCTCCCGGCAAAGCAGGTCCGCGCTGTAGCCGTCATTCGGCTATAGCGCGGATCTGATAAGATAAAAAAAGTCCTGCAAGCAAACATCTCTGGGGCTCCAAAAGTGCCCATGCCCAATGAAATCAATGGGCAGCACCGCCGAAGCGACTGCAAAGCGCCTGGGCAGCGTCACTTTGCGGGCGCTTTTAACCCTTTATTCGGCCGCTTGCGGGGGTTAAAAGTGCCCTGCTAGCGGTGAAAAGCACCTCTAAAATGATGGTAAAGCGCAGCTAAAACGGCCGCGCTGTCAGTGTGAAAGAGATTCACGTCCGATGTGGTAGTCCTTATTCCACCAGATATGTAATAAAAAATTGGAGATGCAATCTCAGTTTCTGTTAAAAAGGACTTTACTTCAATCTTCATGCATAAACAAGACTGCACAGTTTCCGACAGGAACCCAGTCCTTCATCAAGTTGCATGTGTAGTGTTCCACATATATATATATATATATATATATATATATGAGTATGTATGTATATATATATATATATATATATATATATATATATATATATATATATATATATAGTATATGTGTGTATTACAGGCAGTCCCCGAGTTACGAACAGGTTAGGGACTGCCTGTTTGTTCTGAAGTTGGATTTATTCATAAGAACAATGTTTTCCGCTGTTTTCCAACGCCGTTTTCCGATGGTTTCCGATGTGCCCGCCTGCCGTAAGTAGGAGTTGTTTGCAAGTCAGAGGTTCGGAACTTGGGGACTCCCTGTACAGAATACGGTTAAGGCCCTATTAACACTTCATGTATCGGGAACTTGCGTTCCCCTCTTGCGATTTTGTGTGGGCGATTTTCATGCACTTCCGCGTGTCACACATTGAAGTGAATATGGTGCCCTAGGCGCGATTATTGTCGCCCTAAAGCAGCTCCAGCTCCATTTTGGGCGACAAATTTCGCGCGATTTTTAAAGATGGATTTTGCTGCATGACTGTCGTGGCAAAATCACACTACCTTTGGGGGGCTATTTAGAATAAGTGGCACCTAAAGGCGCTTTTTACCATGATTGACAAATAATTTGAAAATCGCAGGCAAAATTGCACCAATTCCGCCCTGCGATTCAAAATCGCCAAGTGTTAATGGGACCTATTACTGGCATATAAAAACAAGGATGGGATTCGGCTACTCAGGGGGGGCAATGGATACAATGTAATGCTGGTTGTAGAATATATAAATTCACAAGGGCTGAGCATCTGTGGGGGTCCCTCTCTCCCAGTCTCCATGCAGCCCTCTCTCTCTGGTCCTGGAATTCAGCATAAATTAGCAGATGAGACAGAGTGCAGGAGCAGCGAGGAGGGAGGGGGGCGCAGCAGCAGAGAGGAGGGGGGAGGAAAGGATGCAGGAGGAGGAGGAGGAGGAGGAAGGGGGGTAGAGGATGGAGGAGGTGTGTAGGGGGGGTGATGCTGGGGAAGGCGGTGGGGGGAGAATCATGTTTCAGAGCCTCTCTCCTTCCCTCTGAGCCTTGCGCTCTCTCTCCCATCCACAGCTGTCTCAATCCATTGTCCCAGCCAGAGAGACAGGCTGAGACGGAGAGACTGTCGGCGAGACCCCCATCCCGAGACCCCCTCCGCTGGAGATCTCTCCCCTCCGAAAGAGTCAGCCACATCTGGAGAGAAAAAGCGAGCGGCGAAAGCGCACTCTGCGAAAGAGACATCCATCAGACAGAACAATAGTGAGCAGAGGGACCGCCCTGTGCACAAAGAGGATGAAAGAGACAGACCTGGGGTGAGAACAAAGCGCTGAGAGAGAAGAGACATCCCACCACCAGATGTAAGGGCCTTCCAGAGCGCACCGAGACTGCAGCGAGAGGAGACGCCAACAAGGCAGGTACAGGAAAGAGACGGGCGGCTGGGCACTGGCCTAGGAGAGACGGCGCGAGGTCTCCGGGGATGGAATCTGGATTAGAACCAAGTGTGACTGCCAGCAAGGCCAGCATGAGACAGCGGCCGCAAGAGCTTACACTCTAACGGTGAGTCTGACGTGTGTGTGTGTGTAACCATCTGACCGAGGTCAATAATCGGGCAGCCCCTACCCCTTTTGTCCCGAAAAGCTGACACTTCAATAGTGCCATCAATCCAATCATTGCACACAGTCCACTGCTTACTGTCCCACAGAGCTGACACTTCAATAACCATAGGGGTCCAAACTCTACATGCATTCTACCCCTTTTTAACCCAAAGAGCTGACACTTAAATAATGCCAACAAACCAAACATCATATGCTGTCTGCTTCTTTCTACCCCATAGAACTGAGAATCCAATATATTGGATATTATACTGGTACTATACTGGTCCAAACTCTACACACAATCTTCCCCTTTCTACCCCACAGAGCTGACACTTCAATAATGCCTTCAATCCAAACATCATATGCGGTCTGCTTCTTTCTACCCTATAGAGCTGACAATCCAATAACTATACTGGTCCAAAATCTGCACACATTCTGCCCCTTTGTACCCCACAATGCTGACACTTCAATAATGCCTTCAATCCAAACATCATATGCAGTCTGCTTCTTTCTACCCCACAAAGCTGACAATCCAATAATGATACTGTTTCAAACTCTACACACAATCTTCCCCTTGCTAACCCACAGAACTGACACTTCAATAATGCCATCAAACCAAACATCATATGCCGTCTGTGTCTTTCCACCGCAGAGAGCTGACAATTCAATAACTATACTCATCCAAACTCTACACACATTCTGCCCTTTCTACCCCACAGAGCTGACACTTCAATAACGCCATCAAACCAAACATCATATGCAGTCTGTGTCTTTCTATCCCATAGAGCTGACAATCCAATAACGATACTGGTCCAAACTCTACACAGAGCCTTCCCTTTTCTACCCTTACAGAGCTGACACTTCAGTAATGACATTAATTGCACACCTTTCTATCCCACAGAGCTGACACTCTGTAATTATTTACATACCACACTCCTCTCTGTTTTGCAGAGCTTACACTCTAACATGGAACCCAAACACTGATATCACATTACATATTCCACACTTTTTTTTATACTACAGAGCTGACACTCTAGTAATGATATCTCCACATAGTAGCATGCACTGTACAGTTTAACCCTCAGAGCTGACACTCAAGCATACAGGCGCACAATTGAACATTATCATATTTGTTCTCAGAGCTAACACTTTGGTGATGGCTTCTATAAGTAAAGCAAATTACCCAATTCTTAGACTTTAGTCCACCACAGAGGCCAGTCCCATTTTGACCCCAGAGCTGACAATCAAATCTAATACTCTTTTGGACAAAGTTGACACCATCCACAGCACACACACTCCTCACCCTAAGAGCTGACACTTTATCAATACTGTTTGAGACATTTTAATTCTTCATTCCCCTGGAGTAACTTCAGAAATACACAAAATCAGAATCAGTTTGCTATCTTGACCGACAGCTGACACTCATAACAACAAATTCACACACTCTTCAGTCTTCCCTAGCTGTCAAGAGTGACAGTTCTGATTGTTCACCATGGTCCCCTGCAGAGCTGACACTCTAATAAAAACATCATGTAATGATATGTCACACTGCCCACTCCTTCTTAGCTGTCACAATGTTGGTTCTGATTGCTCACCATGATCCCTCACAGAGCTGACACTCTAATAATGACATCATGTAATGATATTGCACACTGCCCACTCTTCCTTAGATGTAATGGTGTTGATTCTAATTGTCCATCATGCTACTCCAAACAGCTGACACTTCAATAATGACATCATATAATAATATCACACACTGCCCACACTTTATTAGCTGTTCTAGAGTCAGTTCTGATTTTCCACCATGGTCTCTTGCAGAGCTGGCACTCTAGTAATGACATAATATAATAATATCACACACTGTCCACTCTTCCTTAGCTGCCACAATATCAGTTCTGATTGTCCACTATAGTTTCCTGCAGAGCTGACACTCCACACTACATGGCAGGGAAAGGGGAAGGTCAGGCACACGAGAGGAGCCCCCAGTTCTAGAGTCAGTTCTGATTTTCCACCATGGTATCCCGCAGAGCTGGTACTCTAATAATGACATCATATAATAATATCATGCACTGTCCACTCTTCCTTAGCTGCCACAATATCAGTTCTGGATGTCCACCATGGTCCCCGGCAGAGCTGACACTCTAATAATAATATTATATAATAATATAATACACTGCCCACTCTTTCTTAGCTATTCTAGAGTCAGTTCTGATTGTCCACCATGGTCTCCTGCAGAGCTGGCACTCTAGTAATGACATCATATAATAATATCACACACTGCCCACTCTTCCTTAGTTGCCACAATATATAGTTCTGATCGCCCACTATAGTTTCCTGCAGAGCTGACACTCCACACTACATGGCAGGGAAAGGGGAAGGTCAGGCACACGAGAGGAGCCCCCAGTTCTAGAGTCAGTTCTGATTTTCCACCATGGTCTCTTGCAGAGCTGACACTCTAATAATGACATCATGTAATAATATTGCACACTGCCCACTCTTCCTTATGCCCCGTACACACGGTCGGAAAATCCGACCACAAAATCCGACCACAAAATCCATCGGATTTTTTCCGACGGATTTTGTCCGACTGGTGTTGCATACACACGGTCGGACAAAGTTGTCGGAAAATCCGATCATTCTGAACGTGGTGACGTTCGTTGCGTACGACGGGACTACGTAGAGGCTAGTAGCCAATAGCTTTGGTCTTGTAATGTGATCTGAGCATGCGTGGCACTTTTTCCGTCGGAATTCGCTACACACGATTGGAAAAAGTCCGATAGGACTTTGTTGTCGGAAAAAAATTGAGAGCAGGAGATAAAACTTTGTCCGTCGGAAAATCCGATGGAAAATGTCCGATGGAGCCTACACACGGTCAGAATTTCCGACAACATTGTCCGATAGGACATTTTCCGTCGGAAAATCCGACCGTGTGTACGGGGCTTTAGATGCCATGGTGTTGCTTCTGATTGTCCATCGTGTTGCTTCATACACTTGACACTTCAATAATGACATCATATAATAATATCACACACTGCCCACTCTTCCTTAGCTGCCACAATATCAGTTCTGGATGTCCACCATGGTCCCCAGCAGAGCTGACACTCTAATAATAATATTATATAATAATATCACACACTGTCCACTCTTCCTTAGCTGTTCTAGAGTCATTTCCGATTGTCCACCATGGTCTCCCGCAGAGCTGGCACTCTAGTAATGACATCATATAATAATATCACACACTGCCCACTCTTCCTTAGTTGCCACAATATATAGTTCTGATTGTCCACTATAGTTTCCTGCAGAGCTGACACTCCACACTACATGGCAGGGAAAGGGGAAGGTCAGGCACACGAGAGGAGCCCCCAGCCACACGACTGCAAATCCTCACCAGAGATATTTCCAGCAATTAGATGACCCTGAACCAGGCCGGGTCCCTGGGGAGGAAGTTTTCCTGTTTAAAGTTCCCATCTTGCAAAAAAGGAAGTTTGGTGGAAACTGGTGGAAGAGACTAAGTGGCAGAGAGTGGCAGAGACACTGCCTGGGTACAGGTGCCCTACTGTTAAAGGAGCAGAGGTCAGTGTTCTAAACTGCCCTTTATATTGCTAGATGCTCAGTGAGAATGTAATGGTTTGGGATGGACCGGCATTTAGAAGAAGACAGCATGAAATAAAAGTTTACTGACAACTAATAATCTGGTGGAGGTGACACTTCGACACTTATGCCGCGTACACACGGTCGCTTTTCATTGGATTTTCCGACCATGTGGTTGCCCATCGGTCTTTTTCTGTCGGCATTTCCGATGGACTTTGGATTGAGAACCTGTTCTTAATTTTTCCGACGGAAAACCTTTCTATCGGATTTTTCGATCGTGTGTATGCAATTCCAACACAAAATTCCGACGCATGCTCGGAAACAATTTGACGCATGCTTAGAAGCATTAAACTTCCCTTTTATAGTGCCGTCAAACGCGTTGTATGTCGCGGTGTTATTGACCGTCGGAAATTTGGTGTGACTGTGTGTAGGCAGGACAGTTTGAGCGAAATTCCGTCGGAAATTCCGATGGGAAAACCATCAGAGCTTTTTCCGACGAGAATTCCGACCGTGTGTACGCGGCATAATGCCCCATACACACGGTCGGAAATTCCGACCACAAAATCCGTCGGATTTTTTCCGACGGATTTTGTCCGACACTGGTGTTGCATACACACGGTCGGACAAAGTTGTCGGAAAATCCGATCATTCTGAACGTGGTGACGTTTGTTGCCTACGACGGAACTACGTAGAGGCTAGTAGCCAATAGCTTTGGTCTCGTAATTTGATCTGAGCATGCGTAGCACTTTGTCTGTTGGAATTCGCTACACACGATCGGAAAAAGTCCGATCGGATTTTGTTGTGGGAAAATTTGAGAGCAGGAGATAAAACTTTGTCCGTCGGAAAATCCGCCGGAAAAAGTCCGATGGAGCCTACACACGGTCGGAATTTCCGACAACATTGTCCGATAGGACATTTTCCGCCGGAAAATCCGACCGTGTGCACGGGGCATAAGTCTGTTCTTGCAACGTCATCCTTCATATTGTCCCTCTGCTGGCCCTGAACTGACCAGATACTGAACCCTTTTTGACCCTCTTGACTCCTCCCATGTATTATATATGCATTCTATCCCCTCTGAGCTGTGCTAACGTGTTGCATCCCCCTGTGTGCTATAGATAAATGTTCTATAGACTCAATCCACAAAGCAAAACTACCTGGATAAAGATGGTTATTACATTTATTTTTATTTTTTTTACAAATTCGCTGTTTTTTTTTTCAGTTGCATCCATTGCAATTGGAAATTCCATTTGAATAAAGTGACAGTTATTTTCAGCTGCATCCAGTGAGATTGGAAATTACATTTTAATAAAGTGACAGTTATTTTCAGCTGCATCCAATGAGATTGGGAAATTACAGTCACATGGCTAAAATAGAGATCCTTCCTTATCAATGTGCTAAAGCTTTGTGAGCTGAGCCTTATGTATTATATCCTCCATGTGTTATATGTGGTGTAGTCCCCGTGTGTTATATACATTATATCCTTCTTTGTATTATATGTGATATATGATCACTCCCTGCATGTTACATGATCTAGTCTATGAGTTACTGTATATTTAGTGTGTCATTGGCCTATACAGACAGTATTTTATTGTCCTCCCTGTATAGAGAGAGGAAGTCGCAGTGGTGTTTTCTCTCAGCACTCGCTATGCTGCATTTTAATTGTTTGCATCGGAAAAGTTTGTTTGACAGTGTGAAGTTTGGGGAAGTTTGGGGAAGGATGGGGAGGGGGGGTTGTTCTGTGTACAAGAGCTGTATTGTGTCTATTTCGGTGTATTATTTCCACACTGCGCAATCCCCACTCTGGCTGTTATTAATATTGAAGTTGGCAAGAGATGATTCTCATTTCAGTCTGAGACCAAAACTTCTTGCCGGAATTCTTAAAACATTTCCAGAGAACAGTTCTGGCAACCGGTCCTAACCAGGGACACTGGGTGATTTCCAGATCTGCATAGGACATGGACCGGTGTTCCTAGATTTCTACAAATTTCCCTGGTCCACAATAATATTTAGTCCTTGTCTGAGGGAGATCAAGGGAGTTGTGGGACATCCAGCACTTCCTCACATGGGATAGATAAAAAAAAGTAATTGACTTTGGGAAGGAAATACAGTCCCTGCCACTGGCGGTTTATAGACATGTGCACAACAAAAAAATTTGTTTATTTTCGTTTCGTTTTTTCGTTTTCGAAAAAAAAATCGTTTTTTTAGTTTAGTTTTTTTCGTTTCCGTTGATTCGTAACGATTCGTACATTCGTAAGTCGTCGGTGTTCGGATTCGTAACGATTCGTACATCCGTAAGTCGTCGGTGTTCGTAACGATTCGTACATTCGTAAGAGTTATTTTTTCGTTGATTCGTTTTTTCGTTAGTTTAATTTTCGGACGCATTCGTATTTATTCGTACATTCGGAACATTCGGAACATTCGTAGATTCGTAATCGGAGCATAATTCATAATTTTATGTAATGTGTATGCTATTATTACATTTTAATAATTTACGAATCGAAAAAAAAAAAGTTACGAATAGAAAAAAAAAATTCCGAATCTAAAAAAAAGTTACGAATGTACGAATTTTTTTGTTCAATAGAGACACGAAAAATTACAAATCGAAAAAAAAAAAGTTACGAATCGAAAAAAAAAAGTTACGAATCGAAAAAAAAATGTACGACTTTTTTTGTTCAATCCATTCGAAGCACGTTTAGCAGCACCATTGGAAGGGACACGGAAAATTACCAATTCAACAAAAAAAAAAGTTACGAATGTACGAATTTTTTTCGTTCGTTTTCGTTTTTCGGATTTTCTTCATTAGTACATTCGTTGTTTCTAATTATTTTTTTTTGGATTTTCGTTGTTTTTCGGATTCGTTCGATTCGAATGATTCGTTAATCGGATTCGTACGATTCGTTATTTGGATTCGTACGATTCGAACGATTCGTTATTTGGATTCGTACGATTCGTTCATTCGTACAAAAACGAACAAACTAAAATAACGAAAAAAAACGAAAAAAAACAAAACAAATTGCACATGTCTAGCGGATGATTTACTGAAATTGGAGAGTACAAAACCTGGTGCAGATCGACATGGTAGCCAATTGGCTACTAACTTCCGCTTGTTCAAGCTTTGCCAACAAAAAAAAACCTGGAAGCTGATTGGTTTCTATGCAGAGCTTCACCAGATTTAGCATTCTCCAGTTTTGGTAAATCAACCCCTAATGTGGCATTATTGCCACCCCTAATGTGGAATTTGTACACACGAGCGGATTTTCCGTCGGAAAAATCTTGGATGTTTTTTCCGACGGAATTCCGCTCAAGCTTGGCTTGCATACACGCGGTCACACAAAAGTTCGCTGAACTTTCGACCGTCAAGAACACGGTGGCGTACAACACTACAACGAGCCGAGAAAATTAAGTTCAATGCTTCCGAGCATGCATTGAATTGTTTCCGAGCATGCGTAGGAATTTTGCACGTCGAAATTTGTACAGACGATCAGAATTTCCGATCAAAACTTTTTCCGACCAAAAAAATTGAGAACCTGCTCTCAATCTTTTGCTGGCGGGAATTCGGCCAGCAAAAGTCCGATGGAGCATACACACGGTCGCATTTTCCGACCAAAAGCTCTCATCGGTCTTTTGCTGGCTGAATTTCCGATCGTGTGTACGCAGCATTAGATGTAAAACTTCTCTTTGCGAGTTGATACGGTCATGGGGATCATCATATTAACAGCTTGCCCTTTCCATCACAGGGGCATTCAGTCATAGAAACCATGATATAAGAAGTATGCCCCTCCAACTAAAGGGTCATGGCAGCAGAGCTGAGGGAGCTTTTGAGATACATTAGACAATCAGGCAGTCCCTGTTCCTCTATTCACAGTTTCATATATCATGCTCCTCCACTGACTTCTAATTTCTTTTTTCTTTTCTGCAGAATGGGCCATTATCTTCTCTAACCTTGAAGCTGACATACAAAAGATGCTGCTTCCCAGGATTCTCCTGCTGCTTCTTTGGGCATGTTCCCCGTCCTTCTCCTCTCTGGGCGTGCTAGAGCTACACATTGATGAGGAGCAACCGGCTGGCACCATCATCGGTGATATCAGTGCTGGCCTTCCACCAGGGACCACAGGGCACATGTTCTTCATATCAGATCAGGAGGGAAGCGGCGTCACCAGTGACTTAGACATAGATGAACTTACTGGCATAATCAAGACAGCGCGAGTCTTGGATAGGGAACAGCGCAACCTCTACAGCTTCATAGCGGTCACCCCTGAGGGGGTCACGGTAGAGGTGCACATCCACGTGGATGATATCAATGACCACTCTCCTACTTTTGCTAAGGACCGTATCGAGCTAAGTATTCCTGAGCACACACCACGAGGCACTCGCTACCCACTGGAACCGGCCGTAGATCTGGATAGTGGAGTGTTGAGCACTCAGGGCTACCTCATTCAAAGTGGAGATCCTATGCAAGCCTTCCGGCTGGAAACCCGGAGCATGTCCAGCGGCGTGCTATCTGTAGATCTGGTGGTGAACTCTAATCTGGACCGGGAAAACTGTTCTGTCTATACTTTGATCTTGGAAGCTTATGATGGTGGCTCTCCAAGCCGGAGTTCACAAATCAAGCTTGACATATCTATATTGGACATCAATGATCATGCTCCAGTTTTCAACCAAAGCCGTTACCAAACCCTGATTTCCGAAAGCCTCTCACCTGGCTCCAGCGTCCTGCAAGTCTATGCCACAGATGCTGACCTGGGCCAGAACGGGGAGGTGACTTATGAGATAAACCGCAGACAAAGTGACCCAGAGGGTTTCTTCACCATCAATCCATACTCTGGACTCATACAGCTCAGCAAACCCTTGGATTACGAGACACGGAAAGCCCATGAACTGGTTGTCCAGGCCCGGGATGGGGCAGCGCAGCCAGAAGTGGGAACAGCTTTCGTTTCCATTCAGGTACGGGATTCTAATGATAACCAACCCAGCATGACTATTATCTTCTTGAGTGAGGATGGGGCCCCACGAGTATCTGAGGGGGCTACGCCAGGGCAGTATGTGGCTCGTATCTCGGTTTCAGATCCGGACTATGGAGAGCATCCTGATGTGGATGTGACCCTGGAGGGCGGAGAGGGCAAGTTTGCTTTGACAACAAAAGATAGCATCATCTACCTCATCTGTGTGGACAAGTTGCTAGACCGTGAAGAACGAGATTCCTACAAGCTTCGGGTTCTAGCCACAGATACAGGAACTCCACCACTAAGGGCAGAATCCTCCTTTGTCCTTGAGGTAACAGACGTTAACGACAATCCTCCAGTGTTTGATCGGCAAGAATATAGCCACAGTGTGCCAGAAGCAGTCCATCCCGGAAGCTTCCTCCTGCAAGTCACAGCCCGAGATAAAGATCTGGGAGAGAATGGAGAAGTGAGATACAGCCTTCTGGACACGCCTTGGTTCCACATCCACCCCGAAACCGGAGTCATCACTACAACAGCGCCACTGGATTATGAGCGTGACCCACAGCCAACTATGACAGTGTTGGCCTCAGATCGCGGCAGGCCAGCTCTGACCGCCACGGCTATAGTTAAAGTCCAGTTATTGGATGTGAATGATAATGAGCCTGTCTTTGCCAATTCGGTATATAACGCCACCCTCAGCGAGAGCACTGCTCGGGGAAGCTGCTTCCTAAAGGTAAGCTCAAATGGCACGATTACTGATGCATAAAAGCTTACAGTAGAAATGTTTTGAGTGTCTAGTCTATGGTTGGAGGTTATAAGGCTTCCATGATAAACTGCAAATGGAAATTGCCCAAGTTAGGGACCATCCATTTCCTTTTTTAAACTACTGGTTGGATGTGAAAAGTTGTTCAATTGTAGGTTGTCAAAGAGATGCTTATGGTAATGAGCTGTGGTTTCTCCATGCAGCAACCAACCTTCTTGTCGCAGTTGGTTGCTGGGCTGTCAGCAGCACACTTAGCTCCGCCCTGTATTCAGGACATCATCATGGTGACCACTCCCTCCTCCCATACCTCTTAGCGCCCCACTGGTCCAATATCCTGGAGATGAAAGAAGCTTACAATCCTTTTCTGGTTACCTCACAAGGGGAGTTCTGAGACATGTGATGAAGAGAGCATAGACACCATGATGATGTCACAGCTTCTGGGAGTGGATACAGTGCTTTGAAAAAGTATTCACACCCCTTGAGATTTTCCACATTTTGTCATGTTACCAACAAAAACGTAAATGTATTTTATTGGAATTTTATGTGATAGACCAACACAAAGTGGCTCATAATTGTGAAGTGGAAGGAAAATGATAAATGTTTTTTTAACATTTTTTACAAATAAATATCTGAAAAGTGTGGCGTGCGTTTGTATTCAGCCCCCTTGAGACATTGTACAACCACCTTTTGATGCAATTACAGCTGCAAGTCTTTTTGCACATCTAGAGAGTGAAATGTTTGCCCATTCTTTTTTGCAAAATAGCTCAAATTATGTAAGATTGGATGGAGAGCATCTGTGAACAGCAGTTTTCAAGTCTTGCCACAGCTTCTCAATTGGATTTAGGTTTGGGCTTCGACTGGGCCATTCTAACACATGAATATGTGTTGATCTAAACCATTCCATTGTAGTTCTGGCTGTATGTTTAGGGTTTTAGTCCTGATGGTAGGTGAACCTTCACCCCAGTCTTAAGTCTTTTGCAGACTCTAACAGGTTTTCTTCTAAGATTGTCCTGTATTTGGCTCCATCCATCTTCCCACCAACTCTGACCAGCTTCCCTGTCCCTGCTGAAGAAAAGCATCCCCACAACATGATGATGCCACCACCATGTTTCACAGTGGGGATGATGTGTTCATGGTAATGTGCAGTGTTAGTTTTTTCGCCACACATATAATTTTGCTTTTAGGCCAAAAAGTTACATTTTGGTCTCCTCTGACCAGAGCACCTTCTTCAACATGTTTGCTGTGTCCCCCACATGGCTTCTCACAAACTGCAAATGGGACCTCTTATAGCTTTCTTTCAGCAATGGCTTTCTTCTTGCCACTCTTCTTTGATTAATTCTCTCCTTGCCCGGTAGGTTTGCAGTTGTGCCATACTTTTTCCATTTACAGATGATGGATTGAACAGTGCTCCATGAAATGTTCAAAGCTTGGGGTATTTATATATAACCTAGCCCTACTTTAAACTTCTCCACAACTTTATCCCTGACCTGACTGGTGTGTTCCTTGGCCTTCATGATGCTGCTTGTTCACTAAGTTTCCCTAACAAACATCTGAGGGCTTCACAAAACAGCTGTATTTATACTAAGGTTAACTTATGCAATTGGTTCCACTAGATTTTAGTTAGGGATATCAGAGTAAAAGGGGCTGAATACAAATGCATGCCACACTTTTCAGATATTTATTTGTATTTGGAAAACCATTTATCATTTTACTTCCACTTCACAATTATGTGCCACTTTGTGTTGGTCTATCACATAAAATCCCAATAAAATACATTTACGTTTTTGGTTGTAACATGACAAAATGTGGAACATTTCAAGAGATATGAATACTGGCCCTGTAGGTGTGCTACTGACTAGAAAGGGACTCTTTACATCAGCCTCCGCATACAGAAAGGGTTCTTTACAATAAGAGCTGTAAAAATATAGGATATTCTTCCACAAGAGCCAGTCCCACCCAGTTTGGTAGATTGGATGTGTCTCTAAGGCCCCTTTCACACTGGGGCGGTTTTCAGGCGGTACAGCGCTAAAAATAGCGCCTGTATACCGCCTGAAAAAAACAGCCCCATTCACTCCAGTGTGAAAGCCGGCGGGCTTTCACACTGGAGCCGTGCGCTAGCAGGACCGCAACAAAAGTCCTGCTAGCAGCATCTTTGGAGCGGTGAAGGAGCGGTGTATTTACCGCTCCTATACCGCTCATTCCCATTGAAATCAATGGGAAACCGCGGGGATACCGCCCGCAAAGCGCCGCTACAGCGGCGCTTTGCGGAGGTTTTTAACCCTTTTGCGGCCGCTAGCGGGGGTTAAAACCACCCCGCTAGCGGCCGCATACCGCGGGTAAAACGATGGTAAAGCAGCGCTAAATATAGCGCTGCTTTACCGTCGCCGCCCCGCACCGCCCCAGTGTGAAAGGGGCCTAAGTGTACAAAACATAAACAACTGTTAATAGACAAGGAATGTTGATCCTAAGAGTATCCACTAGCCTCCAGAGGCTTGCAAGAAGATTTATCCCAGTGAGAGCAAACTGGAGCACAATTTATAAGTTTTTTTTAACAACAATAGATTTAGAGTTCTAAGGATTTGACATGTCTTCTTCTTCTTCAACCCAACTATTTGGGAAACCTACTAGTAATGGAAATGAATTGTACTGTTCCTACCTGGAATGGAACTATAGGATCCCTGAAGTGTGCCTACCACATGGTAAGGATCCTGGTGGATCCTGGTACTAAAGTTACATTCCCTGATTTTTACTGGCTTCATAAATTAAACAATTAAGAAAATGCACATAGAGATTGGTTAAATACATCAAAACGGAAAGGGAAATGGGGGCAGGTGGGGTAATTGTGAATTTATGTGAAACACAACACTAGGGCATGATGAGTCATTAAACGTAAAAAAGGGTAAGTAAAATGGATATTTACTAATACCCCATGAGAGCATAGTGCAGTTAATGATACAAACATTGTAATCAATAAATATGATACAGAGTAAAACATAATAATTCATCACATTATAGTAAAATAGTAGCATAATAGACAATGTAGCACATGATCAATGATGATAGCATCAACACTACTCCCAACATGTATATGAATATAATCAGAATAGTATCAGACCAAAATTCCCATGCAAAGATTAGAGGGATCCTGGAGGAAGGGGTATCACAGGTAGAGCTCCAGGCCCCAAGCTTCGGTATATCAAAATCACTCCAAAAATTATATTACCTTTGTGAAAATAGAAACATGAATGAGTGAAAAACCAGGGAAAAAAGGAACGACCAGTTTAGAAGTCCCAAGGCAGGTAAATAGGAACTACTGTTCCCACCATTAAGACTATGCGCAAACCAATGGGTGTGCCTTCGGGTATTGGAGCCAAGAATCCCACTGCCAGTGGAAATTTTCCAAGCATTGTGTTTAGAAGCTGTCACTGTTTCTTAAAGACACTATGAGTTCACTGTATGGATTGTTTTAGAGAGGCTGGGGTTATTTTAAGATCTTCAATGACAAGTAATGGTTAGTCTACCAGCCTATAGGAAGTAAACTACTTTAGTTATATAAATAGTGACATAAAGGTCTACATCAGCCTTCCTTAACCTTTTTACCCAAGAGGAACCCTTGAAACAGCTTTCAGGTCTCAGGCAACGCCTGCAGAGACTAAGTGATTGGGTTTCAGTGGAAAACACCCCTTATATTGATGGTCAGTGGGAAGAATTCTCTCCTTATGCCCCGTACACACGGTCGGATTTTCCAACGGAAAATGCCCTATCGGACCATGTGGAGCCCACACCGCGTGTGGGCTCCATCGGACTTTTTCCGTCGGAATTTCCAACGGAAAAAGTTTGAGATCCTGCTCTCAAATTTTCCGACAACAAAGTCCTATCGGACTTTTTCCGATCGTGTGTAGCGAATTCCGACGGACAAAGTGCCACGCATGCTCAGATCACATTACTATTGGCTACTAGCCTCTACGTAGTCCCGTCGTAGGCAACGAACGTCACCACGTTCAGAATGATCGGATTTTCCGACAACTTTGTCCGACCGTGTGTATGCAACACCAGTGACGGACAAAATCCGTCGGAAAAAATCCGATGGATTTTGTGGTTGGAATTTCCGACCGTGTGTACGGGGCATTAGAGTGGTGGCCATTGGTGTCATGAACTTGTTTTGTCAAGTGGCGCTGGTTTCATTGACCCCTCCCCAATGGGACGTCAATCAAGCACAGCTCAAGGAACCTCAAACATCTTGAGGAGCCCTACAGAGCCAGGGAGAGCAGGAAGAATGGCTGGCCTACACCAATGCTCAACAAGGCTAATTGTGGAGAATTTATATGAATATAACTGTTGCCTGAGGACCAAAAGCTTCTGGTGCTATTGTTACTTGTTCAGGCAAATATTTTCCTGACCATAGGTTCTCAGTGGTATACTGTATGTTCCTGTCCGGGGTCATGCAGGGAAAGTTAAGATAGGACAGGCCATCACACAGTAGCTAAGAAAGGTGTTCAGTAGTGGAAAAAGACAAAAGAGATGACAAATTAACTAAAATTATTTCACTAAGTTTGTATTTAAATACAAACTTTAAAAATTGTGGCTATTCAAACAAGGTGGACATCATCAATTGTCAAGAAAAATTTAAGAAAACCCTAAATAAATGACACTTAGTTTGCTAAACAATTGCCATGCTTATTTTTCATCCTTCTTTATATCGTAGCGCTGCTGATTGCCACTGTATTCTTTTGGTAAATTCCTGTCTACGTATAAAGACGTGATCCAGTTGCTCATCATTGCTCTGGGCGGGCTTCCCAATAGTGATAATGTTAGAACATGTCTGCAGTAGGGATGAGCTTCGAGTTCGAGTCAAACTCATGTTCGACTCGAACATTGCCTGTTCGCCCGTTCCCTGAACAGCGAACAATTTGGGGTGTTCGCAGAAAATTCGAAAAGCCGCGGAACACCCTGTAAAAGTCTATGGGAGAAATCTAAAGAGCTAATTTTAAAGGCTTATATGCAAGTTATTGTCATAAAAAGTGTTTGGGGACCTGGGTCCTGCCCCAGGGAACATGTATCCCCTGGAAGACGCCATCTTTGACGAAACGGCGTAGGGAGGAGCGGCGTGCTGACGTCACCACAATACCGCGCTAGACCCGGAAGCAACGTGCAGCTAACACGAGCCGGCCGGCTTTTTTATATCTACATGCCTTCTTTTAACTGCATTCTTAAAATCTTGGGTGCTATACGAGTGGTGTCACCATTGGAACTTTGAGGCCCTCCTTATGGACATTATTTGAATATGGAACTATTTCTTAGTGATGCGTTCACATTATTTCACTGTTTAATTTAACTTTCCGAGCGATTTATGGTGGAATGAGTTTTTCACACTGAATGTTTTTTAACTCAAATGTTCATCAATTTTTCACAGACTATATTACTTTCAAATGTATGATGCACATGTGCATATTTTATTTATTTAAGATATATTATTTGCTATTATGGTTTTAGTGTGGGTATCTCACATATATGATTGCAGCAGCTTTAAGTTTTTTTATTTTTCACTTTTGAGACAGTATTTTGTTCATTCGATTTCCGGACAGCGCAATAATATACACTTTACCATCCAGTAAAGTAGCAAATCCATAAGAAAAAGTAGGCATCTACCTAGACTTTCTTCAATGCGTACTTACAGCAATAAACACTTAGGGCTAGTTTACACTTGCTTCAAAACATGGCTTCGGACACGCTTTGTTAAAGCTCTCTGAATGCCAGTCAAAGCTCCTGTCACTAAATAAAATGGTTGGCTTATGCCGCATACACACGATCGGACTTTCCCGCGGGATTGTCCGCTGGACTAGAGTCCAGTCCGATCGTGTGTGGGCCTTCGACTGACTTTTTTTCCCAAAAGTCCGGCGGACTAGGTTTTAAGTTTTGTTTTAAAATTGTCCGCTGAACTTGGCAGTCCGGCGGACAATACGGCCGTCTGTATGATGGTCCGGCGGACCAAAAAGGACGCATTCTCAGTAGCAAGTATTATTCTAGTATTTTTCTTTTTCTAGTCCCGTCGTACGTGCTGCACGTCATCGCGTGAACCGACGGACTTTTAGCGTGATCGTGTGTGGTCAAGTCCGTTCGCTTTCAAGTCCGGCGAAGCCCAGCTGGAAAGTCCGGCGGTTTGTCCGCCAGACTAGGTTCGGCGGACAAAGTCCGATCGTGTGTACGCGGCATTACAGTCCTCTTCACACCTTGCTTTTGCTTTGTGCTTCGATGAGGCTTCGGTGGGGCTTCAACGAGCCTTTGGTTTGGGCTTTAGTTGGGCTTCAGTGAGGCTTTGTGGGGCTTTGATGAGGCTTCGGTGGGGCTTCAGTGGGGCTTCAAGCGAGCTTTGCCATAGACTTCTTTGGAGGCTTTGAAGACGTTTTGAAGCACCTTTAAAGCTACATGGGGTATAAAGTGAAGCCGAAGCAAAGCAAAGCAAAAGCAAGGTGTAAACAGGACTGTAAGCTAACCATTTTATTTAGTGACAGGAGCTTTGACTAGTGTTCAGAGAGCTTTAACAAAGCCTGTCCGAAGCCTTGTTTTTGTAAGCGAGTGTAAACTAGCTGTTAATGTGTGTTGAAGACGTAGAAAGTGTAAATGAGCCCATAATGAGTGATTTGTGCTTGCTAAAACAAATATTATGAAATATATCTTCAAATAAAAAATATTAAAATAGACATTTCATGAAAAAAGGAAAAAACTAAATGAAATAAAAAATATATTCAAAAGTGCTCAGTCCCATAAACAGCCTTCAAAACTGATGAAAAAAACTTGAACTTGAACTCAAATGCTGGTCTAGATGGTGCCTCCAGCTATGTGACAGTCCCTCTTAGTGAGCCCAAATCACCTCATGTGACATATATGCAAAATTCCCACTCACCAGAAGGTGTTGACCCTAATGTCATACGACAAATAGGAGTCAAAACGGCGTGTGTGTTCTCTGTGACCAAGTTGTGTTGTCCAACCTCTCTCTGGTATAGCTTCCTCGATATCCGATTGCTCCAGTGGCAGGGTATAGTGGAGAAGAATTAGGAAAAAAACTCCTCATAGCTTAAAGCGGTTCTGCACACACTTCATTTAGTAAATCTCTTTGCCTTCCAAATCAGGCAAAGAGTACTAAATTAAGTGTTTTTTTTTTTTTCACTTACCTTGTAATTGCTGCTCTGTCTCTGCGGCGGTGGGCGGGGTCTCTGCGTCGATCCTCGTCGCGCCGCACTGTCTCCTGGGATCTGGTGTCATTGATCCCAGGAGTCAGTGCGGACATCCGCCGAAATCTCGCGAGATTTACGGGGCTCATGCCAAAATCTTGTGAGATTTATGGGGCTCCTGACGAAATCTCGCGAGATGGCGAACGTGAGCTACACGCGCGAGATCGGCGCAATAACGGCGGTGCATGCTGGGCCATCTGAAGTGCCTGTGTGGTTTCGCATGCCCACAGGCAAGATGGCACCCAGCAGCAAGATTTTTTATAACTTTTTTATGTGACGAAAACCGGCAGCAGTTCGTTAGGAAAATGGAACACGTGAGTGCTTAAAGCGGTGTTTCACCTAAAAAAAATTTTTTTAAAAGTCAGCAGCTAAAAAAAAAGTAGCTGCTGACTTTTAATAAGTACACTTACCCTCCCAGGGCACCCGCGATGTCGGTCGTGGAGGCTGAGATGTCCCTCGGCGATCCGGTTCCAGCGCCGCCATCCTCAGTAAGGGAAACGGGCAGCGACCGCTGCCCGTTTCCTACTGTGCATGCGCGAGTCAAATTTGTGAATGGGGAACGCGATGTGTTGTGGGACATAGTTCCCATAACACACCACGCCCCATTCACTAGAAGGCAGCGCTAGGAGAACAGCTCCGAGGAACAGGAAGAGGCAGATTAGGACGATCTGCCTAGCAACAGCCATTTCTGGTAAGTAAAAAAATAATAATTTTTTTCTTTTTTTTTCTTTTTAAATTTGTATTAACATTTTTATTAAGTTTTGTTTTTCAGGGTGGCCCTCCACTTTAATTTACATCTCCTAATCCTTTGCATTGTACTAAAAAAAAAAATACAGACAGTGCAGAACCGCTTTGAAGTAAAAATGTATTGAAACGCCTTATGGGGTGACACATACAAACCCACAATAAACAGAAACTTGGGCAAAAAACATTAAAAAGCTCCCGTATAGTGCGGTGAAGGCAAGAGCCCACTGCGAGCCGGCGTGCATTCCACTCACACTAGGAGTTATGCACCGTGCTTTCCAGCTTGACGTGTTTCGTCATTACGTGACCTTACCAAAAGCTTTTACCAAGGAGGGGGTGGACAACACACCTGGGTCATAGGGACCACACAAACCTTTTTGACTCCTATTTGTCGTATGACATTTCATCACAGTTTGAAGGCTGTTTATGGAACTGAGCACTTCTGATTACATTTTTTATTTCATTCGTTTTTTCCTTTTTTCATGAAATTTCTTTATATTTTATATTTGAATATATATTTCATAATATTACACTCATTAAGTGTTTATTGCTGTGAGTACGCATTGAAGAAAACTGTATTACCTAAGGCCCCTTTCACACTGGGGCGGGAGCGACGTCGGCGGTAAAGCAGCGATATATTTAGTGCTGCTTTACCGTTGTTTTAGCCGTGGTATTCGGCCGGTCGCGGTGCGGTTTTAACCCCCGCTAGCGGTCGAAAAAGGGTTAAAACCCCCGCAAAGCGACGCCCCAGCGGCGGTATTGCCGCGGTATTACCGCGGTGTCCCATTGAAATCAATGGGTAGGAGCGGTATAAGAGCGGTGAATACACCGCTCCTTCACCGCTCCAAAGATGCTGCTGGCAGGACTTTTTTGACCATCCTGCTAGCGCACCGATCCAGTGTGAAAGCCCTTCGACTTTCACACTGGAGTGAAAGGGGCCGGATTTTTTCAGGCGCTGTACAGGCGCTATTTTTAGCGCTGTAGCGCCTGAAAAACGCCCCAGTGTGAAAGGGGCCTAATAGGTTGGGTTAGCACAGCTGCACATATTTATAGAGGCGGGGCAAATGTATCACTATTAACATCTACTTAGACTTTGCCCATAGTGTTGCATTGCAAAAATTCCTGCTTGCTGCATTTTGATGCAGTTATTTAAAAAGTAATTTACATGGAGTTCTTGCAGTAGGGCTAATTTTCACACGGCAGGCCTTACAGCCCCTCTAAAACTGACAAAATACTAGTAAAATTTTGTTCACAATTTTCAACTGCTGTCACAAGAAAATTAAAGGGAGCGGGGTGGAAATTTTTTTGTCAAACAAACACATTTTTTTACAGTGAATGTGGTTTTGTTCAGGAAAGTCCATATGTTCCAAATTCAAATGTCAAAAGCAAATGTCATTTTGAACTACTTTCGAATTACATTTGTCACCTCGTTGAATATACTGAGAATTTTAGTATAAATTTTCATACAAACGTGCGTACGAAAATCTGCTATGACCAGCTTAAAGGGGTTGTAAAGGTTTGTTTTTTTTATTTTTTAAATAGGTTCCTTTAAGCTAGTGCATTGTTGGTTCACTTACCTTTTCCTTCGATTTCCCTTCTAAGGGCCAGTTCACACCACATGCAGTCCAGTGCGTTTTTTTCTGCATCAAAAACGCATGGAAAATAGGATATATGGGTTTCAATGGCATAGTTCACACCAGTGCGGTCAGTTCCAGTGCGTTCCAGGTCCAGAAAAAAAAAGTAGAACATGCTGCATTTTTTCTGTACTGGACTGTACTGGAACACTTTAAAAGCATCAAAATTGCACTGAAACGCACGGAACGCACCTAAATGCACCAAAAACGTACTGCAACACACTTGTCCTTATTTAAGATTAATAAAAAAGAGGGGGGGGAAGCACTGGACTGCATCAAAAAATGCATCAAAAACGCACTGGAACGCATATGCAGAAAAGCACCTTCCGGACTGCGTTTCTATGGTGTGAACTGGCCCTAAATGTTTTTTTTCTTTGTTTTCTTTGTCTCAATTTCTCACTTCCCCAGTAAGCTGTTCTGGCTGACTAAACACCGCTCGGATGATGGTGTGAAGTTTACTGAGGAGAAACAGGAAGTGAGTAATTCAGACAAAAAAAAAAACATTTAGAAGGGAAATCGAAGGAAAAGGTAAGTGAACCAACAATGCACTAGCTTAAAGGAACCTATTTAGAAAATAAAAAACAAACCTTTACAACCCCTTTAACCACTTACCACTTGTAGGAGGTCATATGACATCCTAGAGTTTTAGTGGTTATGCCGCGGTGATGTCTGCAGCTACAGGCGTCATCTCAGTATCAACATTTTCATGTGATGTAGAAGTTATGTGAGTGGCTATACAGCCATGCAATCACTTCTACAGAAGGCGGAAGTGGGTCCCCCCTCCCACTGCCGCCTTTACCGGGCGCTCTTATCCAATCGGGGGGCACGGTAACAATGTGACTTCTTCAGTCAGATTACATAGGAGGAGTGGAAGGAACGTTCACGACCCTCTTCTGTGATGTCAGAAACCACAACGAGGTGACGAGGCTGTTACCAGCTTTTTACAGCTTTTGATCAAAACTATTGTGGTTTGATCAGATGCATTAGGGGCCAGATGTGTCTAAAAGACCCCAGATCTCTCCATAAAGAGGATAAAAAATAAAAAAAATAAACATAAAGTTACAGTGTTAAAAAAAAGTACATTTAAATAAAAGAAATAATAAAATTAACAAAAAAATTTAAAAATGAAAGGGCCCCACCCCCCCTGTGCTCATGCGCAAATGTGAACTTGCATGTAGGACGTGCACGCATATGTAAACAGTGTTCGCACCACACATGTGAGGTATTGTTACAAGAGCAATAATTCTGCCACCAAACCTCCTGTGTAACTCTAAACTGGTAGCTTGTAGAGGCTTTTATAGCGTAGCCTATGGAGATTTTTAGGTACTGAAGTTTGGCCCCATTTAGGGAGCATACGGAATTTTAAAATGAGACATATTAGGTATCTATTTACTTTGTGTGACATCATCTTATATATCTTACCAAAAAAAAAAATAGTATTATATTGTGTTCATTAAAATTCATTAAAGTGTATTTTTTCCGAAACATTTGCGTTTGAAAAATTGCTGCGCAAATACCGTGTGGCAATGTGTGAAAAATTGTAACACCCCCCCATTTTATTGTTACATAGTAGGTGAGGTTGAAAAAAAGACAAAAGTCCATCAAGTCCAACCTATGTGTGTGATTATATGTCAGTATTACATTGTATATCCCTGTATTCCGATGGATTCTGTCCTATCGGACAATGTTGTCGGAAATTCCGACCGTGTGTAGGCACCATCGGACATTTTCCATCGGATTGTCCGACGGACAAAGTTGTATCTCCTGCTCTAAAAATTTTCCGACAACAAAGTCCGATCACACCAATTCCGATCGCGTGTAGCGAATTCCGACGGACAAAGTGCCACGCATGCTCAGATCACACTACAAGACCAAAGCTATTGGCTACTAGCCTCTACGTAGTCCCGTCGTAGGCAACAAACGTCACCATGTTCAGAATGATCGGATTTTCCGACAACTTTGTCTGACCGTGTGTATGCAACACCAGTGTCGGACTAAATCCGTCGGACCAAATCCGATGGATTTGGTGGTCGGATTTTCCGACCGTGTGTATGGGGCTTAAGGCTGCATTCACACCTGAACTTAGCTTTTCAGGCAGAAAATTGCGCAAATTGCAGCGTTTCTGCAGCGTTTTTTACCGCGATTCGCTGCGTTTTTTACCACGTTTTGCCGAAATTTTGTGCAGAGCAAAAGGTCCCCAATGTAAAAAGAAGAAAAACGCCCAAATCTGCCCGATTCGAGCGACAAAAAAGGGTCCGGAACTTGTTTGAGCTTCAGGCGTTTTGGAGTGGAGATGTGAACCATCTTCATAGAGAATAATGTATTTTTTCCCCTCTAGCATTTTGTAGCTTCAGGCTTCAGGCGACAAAACGCTCAGGTATGAATGCAGCCTAATAGTTTTTTTTAAACTATCAATGCCCCCCGCTGAGACCACCGCCTGTGGAAGGGAATTTCACATCCTCACCGCTCTTACTGTAAAGAACCCTCTACGTAGTTAAGGTTAAACCTCTTTTCTTCTAATTTTAGTGAATTGTCGCGTGTCTTATTAAATTCCCTTAGGTGGAAAAGTTTTATCCCTATTGTGGGGTTACCAGTACGGTATTTGTATATTGAAATCATATCCCCTCCCAAGCATCTCTTCTACAGAGAGAATAAGTTCAGTGCTCACAACCTTTCCTCATAACTAACATCCTCCAGACCCTTTATTAGCTGACTAGAGTTTTTGCTACAAATATATATATATATATATAATTTGTGGGGGTTCTAAGTAATGTTCTAGCAAAAAATAAAAAAAATATGATTTTTACATGTAGGAGAGAAATGTCGAAACTTACCTGGGGGTCAAGTGGTTAAGAACCGATCCACAGTGGGTCACTTTTCAGAGGCATCTGACAGGCGACTGGGAGGCGATATGTTGCCTCCTTAGTGCCTGTTTTAACCCCCAAAAGCCCACATGACCAAGCCACAGCCATGTGCATTGACAGTACTGTGGTGCTCAGCCAGAGTACTGTCCGCTGAATGCAACAGGGGGTGTCATTTTCCCCACGGTCATGGAGCAAAGCACCACAGGTAGGGCATGTGTACAACCCCATCCGACTGCCTTTGCAGCTTAAGGGAGGTGGGCATAATGTGGTCCCAACCACCTATTTTTCCTCTTTTTTAAAATTTTTATTGGTAACAAGCAAGTGTGATACATAGACAGTTATGCGGCGTACACACGGTCGGAATTTCCGATGGAAACTGTCTGATGGGAGCTTTTCATCGGATTTTCCGACCGTGTGTATGCCCCACGGTCTTTTTCTGTCGGAATTTCCGACAGACTTTGAATTGAGAACCCGTTTTCAATTTTTCCGAAGGAAAACCTTTCTATCGGATTTTCCGATCGTGTGTATGCAATTCCGACACGCAAAATTCCGACGCGTGCTCGGAAACAATTCGACGCATGCTCAGAAGCATTAAACTTCCATTTTATAGTGCTGTCGAACGTGTTTTATGCCGCTGTGTTATTGACCGTCGGAATTTGGTGTGACCGCGTGTAGGCAACACAGCTTGAGCGGAATTCCGTCGGAATTCCGTCGGAAAAACCGTCAGACTTTTTTCCGACGAGAATTCCGATCGTGTGTACGCGGCATAACAGTTTAGCAATCAAGGCGAACGTAAACAGAGTACTCTATAATATACATGGGGATGCCATAGTAATACAGAGAAAAGTGCTAAGGAGGAGTAAGCATAAGTGCACTTGTGGATGTAGGCAGTTACATAACTATGCCAACCACCTATTTTTACTGTCCCCTGATCATAAGTGTAAACTAAACTTAACAATTTCAATGCACCTTCACCAGCAACTCACCTAAAACGCCCATCGGTGAGCAGAGCTTTAGCGCCCCCCAGATACATGGTTCATCTCGCTTGGCTCTTCGATCCACTATCTGTACTCATACAGTATCTACTCTATGTTGCCAACAGTTCATCTTGCCTGTTACATCTGCACCATCAGAAACTGAAAAAAGAAAATAGCATTATATCACCACCCAAATAAGACCACCCTCCATTAGGTGGCGGTGGTGAGCATGGTGATGGGGTGTGAACCTATCTCTCTGGGGTGGTCAGCTGTATTAGGAATGCCTTCTTCCTCCCTTCTCTGCTTGTTGGATTATGGACAGAATTAGAATGAATGCGCTATTGATATTATCTGGCTTTGTATTTCTTGAATGGTGGCGTGTAAAATGAACACACATTTCTTCTAATTCCTGGGAGACAGTATTGTGTATGATGGGTTTGGTTAAAGCCTAACTCCAGCCAAAGCTTTTTATTTCCTTTTAGATGGAGTGGGGTAAGAGTAGAACCTCCTCATTAACAAGCTAATGACATTTCCAAATAAAACCTTTCCGTTTCTTATTACATACCTTATTTTAGATATTATCATTGGGTCTCTAATAGAGGAGTCACCAGACTCTTTTCAGCTCCAGCATACTTCAGGCATATACTCCTCCTAGGCCGGGGACTGGTGGATTATGTGGTCCAATGAGAGATGTGCATGTATAGCAGATAACCTGCAGCTTTACATAGTCAAAAGAGTTCAAATAATTAAAAATTTTGAAATTTGTGTTTTTTTTTTTAATTATTGTATGGTGCAAAGACTGATGTGTGCTCTCTGTACAGCACCGTGGTATATATCAGGGCTATATAACTGTATTATAATAATAATAGTGTGTGATTGTGCGGGGCATTAGAGTGTAAGCTCCTTTGGTGCAGAGACTGATGTCACTGGCTCAGTGATCTCTGTACAACACCGTGGTATATGTCAGAACTATATAAATGTTTAATAATAGTGTGTGACTGTGGGGGGACATTAGAGTGTAAGCTCCTCTGACATAGAGACTGATGTGACCGGCTCAGTGTTCTCTGTACAGCACTGTACCTATAAGGTATAAATACACAAAGTCTAAAATTTACATACCGTATATACTCGAGTATAAGCCGAGTTTTTCAGCTGAAAATGCCCCCCCCCCCCCCCCCCCCCCCCCGGCTTATACTGGAGTCAATCACTTTTCTGCAGCAGAGAATGACATTTTCCGACCCGACTTTGGGGCCCCGTATCTCTGGGCCACTTGGTGCCAGGAACCCCAGAGGAACTAGCACTACAACATATTCAAATTTGGGGTTTCTGGCACCAAGTGGCCCCGAGATACGGGGCCCCGAAGTCGGGTCGGAAAATGTAATTATCTGCTGCAGAAAAGTGCTTGACATTTTCTGACCCGACTTTGGGGCCCCGTATCTCTGGGCCACTTGGTGCCAGGAACCCCAAATTTGGATATGTTGTAGTGCTACAACATTTGGTGTGCAAACCCAAAGGAACTAGCAATGCAACATATGCAAATTTGGGGTTCCTAGCACTAAGTGTCCATCTGCAGCAATGTCATTTCGGGACCCTTTGGGTCCAGAGACCACAAATTTTGGCTGCAGCTAGGGGGCATTTAGGAACCCTTAACTACCAAGTTCAGGGGACCTATGGCTACAAATGGGCACAGTGAGGCTGCAAATGGGCATTGTTGACCCTCTTTTCCACTTACAGTAGCTGCGCATTTCTCACCCTAGGCTTATACTCGAGTCAATACGTTTTCCCAGTTTTTTGTGGTAAAATTAGGTGCCTCGGCTTATATTCGGGTCAGCTTATACTTGAGTATATACGGTAATTTTAATTGTTGGGTTATTTTAACCTTTTAAATAGTAAAATTGAGCAGAAAATTTTCCCTTTATAAATAGGTGAGAAAAGGGAATCAATATTCCCCCCCTCCCCTAAATCTGTTGACCTTTCCAATCTGACCTCCTGTGAATGGAGCCTTATGAGTGCTGCAGCCTCTGGAGGTAGAGAGGTCGTGGAGCTCCTAGGGACATCCCTGGATATTGTGCGGTCAGGTGACAGCTGTCATTTTTGTGTCCCAAATACAAATACCAAAATACAGAAGAATGCACCAAATAGGAACAAATACGGAAATCCTTCTAAGAAAACTTTCCTTGAAGTCATTAAAAGAGGAAGGAAGGCGAGGAAGTGACTACTAGCGAAGGGGGTCTGTTTGTATTACCTCTAATTACCACATTGTCTGGGAGAAGTGCAATGGTGGACAAACTGAATGCCGAACCGTGGTTATATCGTGGTTCTTCCACAATGGAGCCCTGCATTCAGACCTAAGCAGAGTTTTTTACGAATTAACAAGCATTTTAGAAGCATGTTTCAAATGTTTTCCATGTGTATTTAAACTTCAGGCATTTTTATTTTAGCACTGGGGGGAGATCAGTTCTTACAGGCTAAAAAACAACTGAAAACAACGCGAGAAAAAGCTTGATTCACGTGTTTTCTGATGTTTCCATTCAAGTCTGTGGGGCCCAAAACACCTAATTCTGCCTGAAAAACAGCTAATTTTGCTTGTGGGGCATCAGGTAGAGAGTTACAGCTGCCTGAGCTCTCACTGTGAACAGCCACCATTGAAATACATGGGATTTTGGATGTTAAGCCTATTGGAGCTTCAAGCTACAAAGCTCTCTTGTGTAAATGGGGCCTAAGTACAGCCCAATAACTCAATTGAGGAGGGTAGGCAGTAGTAATAGGTTAAAACTTATGGTTAACCACTTCCCACCCGGTCAATAGCAGATTGACGTCCGGGAATTGGTTTCGTTATCCTGACTGGGCGTCATATGACGTCCTTCAGGATAACAGCCGCCGCGCGCCCGTGGGGGCGCGCATCGCGGCGATCGGTGGAGCGGTGTGTCAGTCTGACACACCACTACACTGATCTCGGTAAAGAGCCTCCGGCGGAGGCTCTTTACCACGTGACCAGCCGTGTCCAATCACGGCTGATCACGATGTACACAGGAAGAGCCGTTGATCGGCTTTTCCTCACTCGCGTCTGACAGAGGCGAGTAGAGGAGAGCCGATCGGCGGCTCTCCTGACGGGGGGTATGCGCTGATTGTTTATCAGCGCAGCCCCCCCTCAGATGCCCACACTAGACCACCAGGGAAGCCCCCAGGACCACCAGGGAAGCCCCCAGGACCACCAGGGAAGCCCCCAGCATGTGGATGGCCAGGTACATCCCCCATGGCCATCCACATGTTAAAAAAAATTCAAAAAATATGCCAATCAGTGCCCACAGATGGGCACTGATTGGCACATCATATGTAATTAAAAAAAAAGTTTAAAAAAGGGATGCCCAGCAATGCCACCCATCAGTGTCATCAGTGCCACTCATCAGCGTCCATCAGTGCCACCTATCAGTGCCCATCCGTGCCCACCCATGCCCACCTATCAGTGCCCATCCATGCCACCTATCAGTGCCACCTATATGTGTGCATCAGTGCCACCCATAAGTACCCGTCAGTGCCGCCTATGAGTGCCCATCAGTGCCGCCTATGAGTGCCCATCAGTGCCACCTGAGTGCCCATCAGTGCCGCATACCAGTGCCACCTATCAATGCCCATCAGTGCCACCTATCAGTGCCCATCAGTGCCGCCTATCAGTGCCCATCATCAGTGCCACCTCATCGGTGCCCCCTAATTGGTGCCACCTCATCGGTGCCCCATCAGTGCCGCCTTATCAGTGCCCATTAGTGCCGCCTTATCAGTGCCCGTCATTGAAGAAGAAAACGCACTTATTTACAACAAAAAATTAACAGTGACAAAGAAAAACTGTGTTTTTTTGCAAAATTTTCGTCTTTTTTTGTTTGTTGCGCAAAAAATAAAAATCGCAGAGGTGATCAAATACCACCAAAAGAAATCTCTATTTGTTGGAACAAAATGATAAAAAATTAGTTTGGGTACAGTGTAGCATGACCACGCAATTGTCATTCAAATTGCGACATCGCTGAAAGCTGAAAATTGGTTGGGCGGGAAGGTGTCTAAGTGCCTGGTATTGAAGTGGTTAAGTAGTATCCACAAGGCCAAAAAATGGTGAATATTCGATCATCAAACCTAGATGAGCTTGTTGGACATCCCATTCCAACAGCATGGCCATTAATTTAGAGTTGCCTCCTTTTGCAGTTATAACATCCTCCACCCTTCTTAGAAGGCTTTCCACAAAATTATGGAGAATGTCTATAGAAATTTGTGCACAATTAACCAACATTTCAAAATCAAGTACTGATGTTGAAGAAGACCTGGCTAACAATGGCCATTTCAAATCATCCCAGTGGTGTTAAGTAGGGTTGAGGTTAGGACTCTCTTCAGACCACTTGAATCAAACTCAAAATGGCCAAACCATGTCTTTATGGAGCCGGCTTTGTACCTAGAGGCACAGATATGCTGGAACAGAAAAGACAAATGTAGAAGGTTTATAGCTCAATCGCTATATTATATATCCAGGAGCTGGAGACCGGTGCTATGGCTGGGGCGTTCAACTCCCAAGGTAGTGGATATCAGTAAAATTAAAGCTGGCAACTCGGAGTACTCTTCAAAAGTACTCTTTATTAACTACATGTATAAAAGCATGAGACAATAGAGGCTAATGCGTTTCGGCTTTTGCAGCCTTCCTCATAGCATAAAACAGAAAAGCCTTGTTAGCCCAAGGTTGGAGGAGCACAATTGTCTGCAATGTCTTTGTATACTGGATTATTAGCAGGACCCTTCACTGGAGAGGTGTCCACGTACTCTTGGCCATACAGTAGCAGATGGTGATGGTCAGATGTCCACGTACTTGAGAAGGAGGAAGTTCTTTTAAAATCTGGTTGCCTACTAATGTCACCAGGAAGTTGACACTATTGCCTGAGAAGTTGCTGCTCATCAACAAGGATGTTGCTGTCTACCAGCGCAAAGCAGGTCCTCATCCAGGCTCATACCCATAGGTTGTCCCTGAACACTGGCCATTGGAGGGAAGAAGATCTTCTGGACTGTTATACCACGTTCTACTTCCAATGGTCTCTTAATACCTGTTCCTGTGGAGGAATTTGCTGCATGCCACATTGGGTATCACCCGATTGTGCTGCAAGTTTAAAAATAACTTGCTAAGCTATTGCTAGACTTGCTAGGCTTCACTAGTTTGTTGCACAATTGCAACAAGTCCACATTGCATGACTCCAGATGTGCAAAAATTTGGTAAGTCTGCTGCAAGTTCTGGTTCAGTTATGTTGTGCAATAGTCATCCCACCACAGGGGTCACTGTGGCTGAATTTGTATGCTGTAGGCTTGCAGAGCTCTTGCTGTAGACTCACTACTGCAACTTTGTTCTTACTAGAGACTTGCCACGCAAATTTGCTACAAATTGGAAAAGTGTCAACCAGAACTTGTGCTTCAAGTCCTCTGCAAGTGTGCAACTTGCCAGTGAAAATGTGCAGCAAGTTAACAGGCTTACAATTTAACACTGCCACAAATTCGTGGCAAGTTATCCTTGCTATCTGGGTTACCATCCTGGGTTCCCAGTTCCTATTGGTGGTTGGGAAAATGACCAGGATCACAGTGTTTTATGAAGGCATAACCTATCTGATCACTGTGAGTGCATTATCCTTCTTTTAAACATTTTTTTAATGGATGGGCTTGTTTGTACACTAGACATGTGCAATTAGTTTAGTTACGAATTTGTTTTCCGTTCAAATTCATTATATTCGTTCATTCGTTATCGTACGAATGAACGAATGGTTTACTAAAAATTCGAATGACGAACTATCGAAAAGAACGAATATGAAAAACAACGAAAATACAAAATAATTAAATTAGAAACAACGAAACTACGAAAGAATGAAAATCCGAAAAACGAAAACAGAAACAACGAAAATACCGAACAAAGATTCAAAAATAACGAAAATCAAAATGAACGAAAAAATTCGTACATTCGTAACTTTTTTTTTGGTTTGTTGATTCGTAATTTTCCGTGTCTCTTACAATGGCGCTGCTTAACGTGCTTCAAATGGATTCGTAAATTTGTTACTTTTTTTTGTTAGTTGATAAACGTGGTCGGGTTGGAGGCACTGTGTTTTGGTGGATTTTTGAGTTAAGTTCTGACTTGTGAGAGAGAAATTCTTTGTTTCTTAAACATGTAAATAGCATACACATTACATAAAATTATGAATTATGCTCCGATTACGAATCTACGAAAACAATGTTACGAAAGTAGGAATAAATCAATCTTACGAAAGTACGAATGTAACTAAATCTACGAAAATACGAATTTCGAATCAATGAAAATTAGATTAACGGAAATACGAATCTTTTTAAATCAACGAAAATATAGCTCTTCCGAAAATACGAATGCGTCCGAATACAAAATATAACGAAAATACGAATTTCGAATAAACGAAAATTAGACTAACGGAAAAACTAATCAACGAAAAAATAACTCTTACGAAAATACGAACGAGTCCGAATACGAGCACAGACGACTTACGAAATTACGAATCGTTACGAATCAATGGAAACTAACAGAAACAAAACAAAACAAAACAAATGTTTCTATTGTGCACATGTCTATTGTACACTTTCTGTTTTTTCTTGTTACAGTTGCCCCCATTTAGACTGAAACATTTTGTTGTGAGATTCCTGAAGCATGATAATGCTAAAGATAAAGAATCGTATTGTTCTCAATGGGCTGTTCACACTTGTGCATTGTATAGATTGTACATGAGCTTTTTTGGGTCAGAATTGCACATTTTTGGCTCCATAGATTTTAATCGGAGTGCCCAAAAAGCGCTTGAAAAAAAGTGTTTGTGAGTTTTTATGGATTCCCATTTTATTGTCTACAGCGCCAAAAACACCTGATTCTGCTCCTATAGTACAAGTTTTGTGCCTCTAAACCACCCGGCTACTCTCACGCTAAGGCCCCTTTCACGCGACAGATCCGATCAGGTCCAGCTGTCCGTTTTTCAAACAAACCCAATTGGACTCTCCATTCTCTTCTATGGATATAAGTAGACTTGTGTCCGTTTACACTCAGCTGCCTCCGGGTGCGACCTGAAAAAAAAAATGGAAGAGGATCTGTTCCCCTCCAGCTGCCCGAATCAGATTGGAGGGCAGCCGGGTGTAAACCGACTGCTTGTCCGTTTACATCCAGGCTGCCCATAGAGAAGAGCGGACTGTGTCCGTGCCCACCCTGCATAAGCGGAGCAGATTTGGACCTCTCACATGGCCGCTCTGTGCTCAACATCCAAAATTCCATATATTTCAATAGTGGCTGCTCAGATGCAATGTCTCACACCCCAGAAGCCACTGAGCTACTTTTTCGGCAGAATTTGGTGTTTTTGGCCCCATGGACTTGAATAGGAACACCTGAAAACTTGCAATTTGAGTTTTTTCATGTGTTTTTTGTAGACATATTTTAGCCTGTAAGATCTGGTCCCTTAGTGCTTTCCATTGGCTAAAAAAAAAAATGCCAATGTAAAACACTTGAAATAACTTTTACAACACTTGAAATGCTAAGATCATGTATATGAACTTTTAATTGACTCTTACTTTTAATGATTATCTGTCTTTTGTTCAAGCACATACTCTGTATACCAATCGTTTGTGCACTAAGGCTTAATGCATACAGGACGGTAAAAACACAGATTTTAGGACTTTATTTTTCTGCCTCAAAATGCCCCTCAATGTTAGCCTTTGTGTCCATGCACACATATGAAGGCCCCTTGAACCACCTATAGGGAAAGGGAGCCTTGACTGCTGGAAGCATGGCATCACTGGATTTGAACCTAAAAGGGAAGGTAAGTAGCTCCCTTGGGATTGGCTACAAAGACCTGAGTTGACTGGGTGGAGCCTGAACTCTAGGAAAAGGCTACGTTGAGGCACATCCAACTGCTCTGAGGAGATTCTGCTGTCACAAGAGTTGCCCACCCTCCCGGCCATTGTGATGTTTTGTCACAGCTTTATTGGCGGTTTTGACCTTGCCAGCAATTAATGTTGCTTTATGGGCTCTGCCCTCAAGGTAAATTCTGGGGTCAGTCTAATGCCTGTCTGGCACTGATGGTAAGGACAGGCCTCTTAAACTATGTGAGTTTATGTTTATGGGTGCCCACGGTATACTATGTGATATAGTGTTAAACCGCGCTTAGTGTTCAAACATATAAAATGGTGATAAGTACAAAGCAGCCAGCACTACAAGAGACAACTTGTGCAAAAGGAATAGGTTAACCACTTCAGTCCCGGACCAATTGGCAGCCAAAGGACCAGGCCCCTTTTTGCGATTCGGCACTGCGTCGCTTTAACTGACAATTTGCGCTATAAACAAAAATAGAGCGTCAATTTTGAAAAAAATGCAATATTTTTTGCTTTTTGCTATAATAAATATCCCCAAAAAATATATAAAAAAAAACATATTTTTTCCTCAGTTTAGGCCGATACGTATTCTTCTATATATTTTTGGTAAAAAAAAATCGCAATTAGCAATTATTGATTGGTTTGCGCAAAAGTTATAGCGTTTACAAAATAGGGGGTAGTTTTATAGCATTTTTATTAATATTTATTTTTTACTAGTAATAGCGGCGATCAGCGATTTTTATTGTGACTGCGACATTATGGCGGACACATCGGACATTTTTGACACATTTTCGGGACCATTGTCATTTATACAGCAATCAATGCTATTTAAATGCATTGATTCCTGTATAAATGACACATGCAGTGAAAGAGTTAACCACTAGGGGGAGGGGAGGGGTTATGGGCTGTGACGTGTGTGTTTTTTTTTAACATTAGGGGGCGGGGCTGACGTCTGACGTCATTGATCGGCTTTCCCGATGACAGGGAACAGCCGATCAATGACAGGCAGAGTAGGAAGCGCGGGGAGAGGTTTGTTTACACAGACCTCTCCCCGTTCTTCAGCTCTGTGACCCGATCGCGGGACTCCATCGGCGATCGGGTCCGCTGGTCCCGCAGCCGTGGTCACGGAGCTCCCGACCGGGTCGCGAGCGCGCCGCCGGTGGCGCGTGCGCGACCCACGGCTAGGCAATTAAAGGGCAACGTACCTGTACGTGCTTTTGCCTAGCCGTGCCATTCTGCCGACGTATATGTGCAGGAGGCGGTCGGGAAGCGGTTAAACAGTTCAACGCTAAACATAAATCATGTAAATATAAATGAATATGAATCATTAAAGTGAAAAAATGTATATAAATGAGAAAATTCATGAACATATATTTGAAAAAAGTGAGTCCATATATTCGTGATTCAAATAGTGGTAGTCAATTACCCAAGTGAAAAGAAATCATCCCAGATGATGTCTGACTGAGATGAAACGCGTCAGTTTACTGTCCTGTCTATGCCACTACAACTTGACTTTCCATGCTTTTGATGTTTTACTGAAATGTAATGATTTACCTATTTTTAAAATAAGTTTTATCTTTGGTATTACACTATGTCGAGTCTTCTATCCTTTCTCCTTGGATTCATGTCGTAATGGAGTATTTATGAGAAGACTCCAGACTCCGAAAGGCCCTACAAGTCTGCATACCATTACATTGGCTACGGTGGCTGTCGGTATTTTCCTAATATCACAAGGTCCACTTGGGAAGATTCCAGTGAAGTTTCCACATTCAGGTGTTGTGACACCAATGCCTGCTTGACCCATTTGGTATATGCTAAATAGGGTCCAATTGTTCCGGTAAGCCTCCTTATACTCTATTTGGTGGCAGCAGGTTCTCACAGCGATGATTTATTTTCACTTGGGTGATTGACTACCACTATTTGAATCACGAATATATGGACTCACTTTTTTCAAATATGAACTGTTCATGAGTTCTCCCATTTATATATATATTTTTCACCTCAATGCCAGTCATGGTATACTATGACTGGCATTGTTGTTTGGTAAATTCTGGGGTCAGTCTAATGCCTGTCTGGCACTGATGGACAGGCCTCTTAGACTATGTGAGTTTATGCTTTATGAATACTCATGGTATACTGGCATTGCTGTTTGGCACATTTGTAAAGTTGTACTTTTGAAAAGTTCAATAAAGCTGTGGCTTTGCCCTATTTCCAACGTACCGTATATACTCGAGGATAAGCTGACCCAAATATAAGCCGAGGCACCTAATTTTACCACAAAAATCTGGGAAAACGTATTGACTCGAGTATAAGCCTAGGGTGAGAAATGCGCAGGTACTGTAAGTGGAAAAGAGGGTCAACAATGCCCATTTGCAGCCTCACTGTGCCCATTTGCAGCCATAGGTCCCCCAAACTTCAAACTTGGTAGTTAAGGGTTTCTAGATGCCCCCTAGCTGCAGCCAAAATTTGGGGTCTCTGGACCCAAATGGTCCCGAAATGACATTGCTGCAGATGGACACAGTAGACCGAATTGGGGGCCCTGTATCTCGGTGCCACTTGGTGCTAGTGATAGTTCCACTGGGTTTGTACACCAAATATGGGGTTCCTAGCACCAAGTGGACCCGAGATACGGGGGCCCCAAAGTCGGGTCAGAAAATGTCAAGCACTTTTCTGCAGCAGAGAATTACATTTTCCGAACTGACTTTGGGGCACCGTATCTCGGGGCCACTTGGTGCTAGGTGCTGCAGAAAAATACTTGACTCGAATATAAGCCGAGGGGGGCACTTTCAGCACAAAAAAAGTGCTGAAAAACTCGGCTTATACAGTAATCAGATTTTGTGTGTTTGGGGGGGGGGGGGGGGCAAGGTATTGGTTATTAGTTGGTCATAAATGAGCCTAAGCTTCTCAGCAGTCAAGCGTTTACAGGCGTTTAGAGCAGTGTTTTGACTGAAAAAAAAACTTCATGTGACTAAACATGTGTAAACGCGTCTAAACGTGCATTGACGCGAGGCACATTCAGTGCTTGAGCGTTAATTAATTTCAAGGGCCAGAATAAATTATTATTTGACATGCCTAAATGTGTTTTTGACGCTGATTATTTCCTGCCAAAAGGTGTTCAGGAAAGCTGGGCTACCCAGTGTGCATGAGGCCTTATATGTTTTTGGTTGCATTGACTTTTGACTATATAGTGTATACAGTATATTTGTGTCTGTGTGTATATTGTACATATCTAAATGATGGCAGATGTCATAATAAATCCCGGTAAGGATGCCATCTGCATGGAATTTGCATGTTCTTCCAGGGCTTGCATGATTTGCGCCAACACTCCAAAGACATGCTGGTAGGTTGTCCAAACTGGCCCAAGTATGTGTATGTAGAGACCTTATATTGTAAGCTCTTAGGGGGCAGGGACTCATGTGAATGTACAGTATGTAAAGTGCTGTGTAAATTGTTGGCGCTATATAAATACCTGTAATAATAATAAATACAAATCAGTGGCTTGGCATGTTTTAATGTATGAAGTAGACGTGTATGAAGGTGGACACGCGGAGTGGTAGCAGTAGATGTATCTTGTGTTCTGCTCCCGCTCACAGTGATGGGTGACACAGGCTGTGCTCTGTGTTGTGTTTTCAGTCCGCAGTCATATATAATTACACGCTCCATGTGGTGGAGGTGTTGTCCTGGGTATTTTCAGTCTGTGTTGTTTGGTGACGCAGGCTGTACACAGCTGGGGATTTTGGGCTAAATGGTTCGGTTGGAGGGGGTCATTGGCCAGGCTAGTGGAACACACATTTCCTGGCTGTCGGTCTCCTGTGGACAATTCTCCACACACATCTCCCTCTCCTCCTGCAAACACCTGGTTTCCATTTGTCAAGAGACGGCTTATCGGTGGGGGAGGGAGGCCGAGCCGCCTGGCACTAACCCAGAGCAGGGCTGTGTGTGCATGGAGGGTGTATTGTGTGTGAGACCAATGTACAGACTGTGTGTAGTATGTGTACAGCGCGTATGGATTGTGTTAGATGTGTGTAGATATAGTATAATTTCAGAACAATATGTAAAGTTTGCGTACAGTGAGTGCAGATTGTCTATGTCATGTATAGTTTGTGTACAATGTATGTAGATTGTATACTAGGATTATAGTCTTTGTATGAGGTGTGTAGATTGTATACTAGGACTATAGTCTGTGTATGAGGTGTGTATATTGTATACTAGGACTATAGTCTTTGTATAAGGTGTGTATATTGTATACTAGGACTATAGTCTTTGTATGAGGTGTGTATATTGTATACTAGCTAGGACTATAGTCTTTGTATGAGGTGTGTAGATTGTATACTAGGACTATAGTCTTTGTATGAGGTGTGTAGATTGTATACTAGGACTATAGTCTGTGTATGAGGTGTGTATATTGTATACTAGGACTATAGTCTTTGTATAAGGTGTGTATATTGTATACTAGGACTATAGTCTTTGTATGAGGTGTGTATATTGTATACTAGCTAGGACTATAGTCTTTGTCTGAGGTGTGTAGATTGTATACTGGGACTATAGTCGGTGTATGAGGTGTGTATATTGTATACTAGGACTATAGTCTTTGTATGAGGTGTGTATATTGTATACTAGGACTATAGTCTTTGTATAAAGTGTGTAGATTGTATACTGGGACTATAGTCGGTGTATGAGGTGTGTATATTGTATACTAGGACTATAGTCTTTGTATGAGGTGTGTATATTGTATACTAGGACTATAGTCTGTGTATGAGGTGTGTATATTGTATACTAGGACTATAGTCTTTGTATGAGGTGTGTAGATTGTATACTGGGACTATAGTCGGTGTATGAGGTGTGTATATTGTATACTAGGACTATAGTCTTTGTATGAGGTGTGTAGATTGTATACAGGGACTTGACCTCTGTATGCCTTACCCAGTGACCTATATACACTTACATAGGTGTATGTGCATATATCTGTACCACTACCCTTACCATAACCGGTAACCCTCTCCAAACCCCCATAAACACAACGAGACTATGATTTGGATTAAATGGCCGTCAGGCCTAAACTTTTTTATTAAACAAATATATTTTCTTTTAAATAGATTTAATAAACTTTGTTACCATAAACATTCCCAGCCTTTCAAAGGGGCATGGGTACATAACAACATAACTGGTCACTGCCAACAACTCCCACTTTAACCTCTTGACCTCCAGACGGCAACCCCTGTCTCTGAGGCTATAACCAACTGTACCGTGACCTACCCTTATTCAACTTTTCGAGGTTAACCCCTCGTACGTAACACCACTCCCATCCCATGGATGGGTACAACAGGTTTTACCTGTACTTTACTTCCTCTTCGGAAAGCCCCAAGAACCGCCACAGCCCGAAAGGGGTAACGCCTTACCCTTTCGAGCACCTCCACACGCGCAGCCCCAACTGAATGCCCTCCTGCAGGCCCAACGCCCATAAATCAGTCCCCGCGTCATTCAGGTGGACGCCATCACTACGCAAGTACCGCCAGGTATCGATCTCTAGTTCCCTATGGCGTATCGCCAGGCCCCCATTTCTGATGAAAAACCTGCTCACCTCCTTATTTACTTTGACCCTGGCCCGGTCCACCTTTTTATCTGATAGTGCCCATCTCCATGCCGTCCTGCCCACCATGTCAGACCAGACCAAGACCATGCCCGGGTAAGCTGATTTTAATCTCAGGAAATCACACTTGATATCCCGGATAAGTTGCCTCATGGACCTCGCCCCCATGTCGTTGCCCCCCACGTGTAATAGAAAAACATTCGGTGGTCTGTCAAGGTTTGAGAATCTATGAACCTCCCCTAAAACCCTGTTCCACCGCATGCCGGGGACCCCGATCCACCGAACCTGTGCCTCCTGTCTGGGAATACGAAGTTGCCTGCCGTTCGGCCGAATGTCAGCTCTCTTAGCACCCCAAAAAACAAACGAATGGCCCAGTATCCACACCAGGCCCACTTCATAACCTGCAGATGAAAAGAAACAAGGGGGGGGGGGGGCGGGCGTTAAAATCACTGAAAAAACAACCTGAACATCCAACCTGCCCCCCCCCGTGAGACCCCCCCAAATGCCTGACAGCAGCAGTTTAAACCAGCAACTGCGGGCGGACATACAGTTTAAAACGGTCTGACTCCCACCTTCCAATCCTCCTGACCGCCTCAGCCCCCAGGCCCGCCCTGAATGCCTCCGTAGCTGCCCCAATTCTAAAGGAGTGGGAAGAAAAATTCTTCGGGTCGAAACCCGCTTCCACTACACATTTACGAAAAACGGAGATAAACTGGAACTTGGATAGCGCGGACCCATCCAAGTGCATGAAAAAGGGGCCCGCGCCCCGTGGTCGACTTACCAGAAATCTGTCCACTGCCCTCACTGGGCAGATGTCGTCCTCTCCGATCTTAGCTACCTCCACCCGAACCCCTCTGCCCTCTTGATCTGTTTTAGACCGCCTAATCCAGATCCTGACCACTTCCCGTCCTAGCTCTACATCCCCCATTGCCAAACCCCCCATCGCACGTTTTGACGGGCTGAAAAGTTCGCTGACCCTGAACGCCCCAAAGAACGCGAGGGCGAATGCCGCCCGGAACAACGCCTGTTCGTACGCTGAACTGCAAACACCCACTACTGCCTGGCACAAACCCCGAAGTAGGCAAAAGGAAACCGGCCTTCTCCCATCCCTGCTCTTGTGTACCCTCCGATAGCCTTTTATCGCTTGCCTCACCCAGAATTCCTTCGTATAATCCTGTTGTCCCTGCCATTTGAACAAAAATGCCAACCCCGCCAGTTTTCGATCAATCGTGGCCCCCGATACCCCCTTTTCCATAGCAATGCTGAGGAAGTAAAACACCGCTTGAGCCATGCCCGCATCTCCCGGGGCCATGCCGATCGCGTTCAGACAAGCCGACCACTCCTGCCATACTTTCGAGTAGGCACCCCATGTAGCCTTACTCACAGATTGCTGGATCCACCTTGCCGCTACTCCATTACTATGCTCCACAACCACTCGGGGCAGTCGATCCCATGACGCTCCGCCTCCGGTGCCAATCCCCGAAACCTGTCCCACTGAAAACGAGACAGAGCGTCAGCCAGTGTGTTCTCCACCCCAGGCAAGTGCACAGCATAGATGAAAGCATTCACCTGCAAACACCGCAATACCAAGTGTCGTAGCAGCCTGAGAACCGGCCCGGAGGCCGCCGTCAGCCGGTTGACCACCTGTACTACTCCCAAGTTATCGCAATTAAATCTCACCTTCCTGTTGCGGAACGCCTCCCCCCAAATCTCCACCGCCACTACAATGGGGAATAACTCCAATAAGACCAGGTTCTTTAGAAACCCAGCCTCGGACCACTCCGCCGGCCATTCCGCCGCGCACCATTGTCCCTTAAAGAAGGCCCCGAAACCCGTGGATCCCGCCGCATCTGTGAATAACTCCAGGTCACCATTACTTACGGGGCCAGACATCCAAAGTGCCCGGCCATTGAATGACTCCAAAAATTCTTGCCAAACTTGCAAGTCCTCTCTATGTTCCCGATTAAGGGTCACAAAGTGTGTCGGACCCTGGATGCCCGCCGTAGCGGCCGCCAGCCGGCGGCAAAAAACCCGCCCCATCGGTATGATCCGACAAGCGAAGTTAAGTTTTCCTAGCAACGACTGCAACTGACGTAGTTGCAACTTTCTCATTCCTATGGTTCCTCGTATTTCCTCTTGCAGCCGTTCCAGCTTGTCCGCCGGCAACCTACACTCCATTTTTACGGAATCTATCTCGATCCCCAGAAACGTAATGCACTCCTTGGGCCCCTCTGTCTTTCCCGGGGCCAGCGGTACCCCAAAACGCTCCGTCAGATGTTGTAGAGTTCCCAAAAGCACCGCACATACGTTGGTGCCCGCCGGGCCAACGCATAAGAAGTCATCCAGATAATGGATGACCGAGTTGATGCCTGACAAGTCCCGAACGGCCCACTCTAAGAAGGAGCTAAACTGCTCAAAGAAGGCACAGGAAATAGAACATCCCATAGGCAGGCATCGATCCACGTAAAACCCCCCCTTCCACGAACATCCCAGCAGTCGAAAACTGTCCGGGTGCACCGGCAGAAGCCGAAAAGCCGATTCAATGTCTGCTTTTGCCATCAACGTGCCCTGGCCACACCGCCGGACCCACGCAACGGCCGCATCAAAAGAGGTGTATGACACTGCACACTCCTCCGGAGCAATGGCATCGTTAACGGAAGCCCCTTTCGGGAACGACAGATGATGGATCAATCTAAACTTGTTGGGCTCCTTTTTTGGCACCACCCCCAGCGGCGAGACCACCAGATCCGGAAGGGGCATTTCGTGGAAAGGGCCGGCCATGCGTCCCAGTGCCACCTCCTTTCCCAATTTTTCAGTAACTACAGCTGGGTGCAGTAAAGCGGACTTTAAATTTTTTGCCAGGGGCGGAACTGATTTAAGTGAACAGGGGATCTTGAAACCCGCCGAAAACCCCTCCTCTAACAAGCGCGCCCCCGCCCGGTCGGGGTATCTCTTAAGGAAAGGCAGCATCCTTTCCACCCGCACCGGGGTCGTCCCTCTTATTTGCAAGATCTCCGGGACGCCCTTTTCCTTTTTTAAAGCATTTGGACAGAGCATGTGCTCCCCCGCAGCCGGAACATGTGTGTTTGAAACGGCAGTTTGCCCCAAACTTGCATGAGCCTTCATTAAACTGCCAGCAGAAACCCCAAGGTTTTCCGGTCGGTTGTCCTGAGGTTGCTGAACCTCCGACCCCCGGCTGAAAAAACTGGTTAGGAGCCCGCGCCGCCGTCATTAGCTTCATCCATAAGCTGATGTCCTTATGGTCCCAGCGAAGCGACGGTCGGACTGCCATCCGTTGTCTGAATTGCTCATCATAACGTAGCCACGCCGACCCACCGTACGTTCTGTGCGCTTCGCTGATCGCCTCCAAGTACACGAATAGCGCCGAGCAGTGTTCCGGCGCCTTCTCTCCCACGACGCTCGCCAATATGGCAAATGCTTGCAGCCAATTGGAAAAAGTCTGAGGTATCAACCGATACCTGCGCTTCTCCTCGTCCTCCTTCTTCCTCTCTTCAGGCTTCAACCTGTCCAGGTTGAACTTCTCCAGGGGCAATAGGGTGAAGTGCTCGATATACTCACCCTTCCAAATCTTCTCTTTCACCTCCGGCTTCAGATGCGCTCCCAACGGGCCCTCAAAGCAGACGTAGACCTCGCTCTTCGCCGCATCTGCCAACCGCACGGAGTCCGCGCTCTTCTCCCCCGACTTAGTTGTCTCCCCGTCCGCCTGAGCAACCGCCGGTGTTGCCGGCGCCTCGGTGATCGATGACTGCTCCGGGGCGGGCGAAGGTGCCTGCGCCCCACTAACCCCTACCTGCAGGACCGAGACCGGCCCCGCCACCGGAAGCCATGCTTGCGCCGGCCCGTTCGCTCCCCCCTGCTCAAACCTTTGAACCAGCTCCTTGAGCCCCAACAACAGGCCCCCCAGGCGTTCCTGCCCTGCCCGCGATTCTTGTTCCCTTGGAACCTGGATGTCCTCCACTACGCCCCCGGCCCTCTCTCTCCCCCTACCGGTGCCTAAACCCTGCGGACTACCCCGTTTCAACAAGTCATGTAAAAAAGATGAAATCGAAGCAGAAGAATCACACTCACCGGGCTGCCCAGGACCGGGCCTCACAGCCGCCTCCCTCGGACCCAACGCTGCTGGCTGATCGAGTTCTTCTCCGCCCTCGGACTCCGACAATTCACCTTCGGATCTTCCTTCGTCAACCACCTGCTGGATGTGTGGACTGCGACTCCCTGATGGGCCCGCTTCCGCGGCCAATGGTCTGCGGTGCTGTGAACGAGAGTCCCTGCTGCCTTGCCTTCCATCCCTGCTCTCCCGCCGCGGTGAGGGGCTCCTGCGTCTCCGGTCTATCCCTCCGTCTCCCTGGCTGCCCATCTGCCCGCTACCGGTCTGCCTGGGACAGGGGGGCGTGACAGCTGACTGTACCCCCACCCGCTGTGCGGCCTGACCCCGCCGTCCACTGCCTCCTGTCTCTCTTGCGCCCAATGGCCGCCCCGTACCTCGGCGATGAAATGCCTGGCTCCTCCTGGACACTGCTCTGTCTACGTCCGGTTACCCGGGGACAGGGGGCCGTGCCTGATGTCCGGACCCCCACCCGCTGGACCTCCTGCCCCCGCTGACTGCCTTGGCTTTGTGCATCTTCCTCTCTTGGGCCTGTGGGCCGCCCCATGCGTTGGCGCCGAGCCGGGGGGGGGGGGGGCGATCCCTGAGTGTTGTCTGACCCTCCTAGCGCTGCCTCCTGGCCTCTCCTCCTCACCCCACTCCTGGTGCCGTACCTTCCTCTCCCTGCCCCGGCGGGGGTGGAGGCTGGGGATTCCTGACGCCGAGCTCCGGTCTCCTCCACGCCGTGGCCTCCGGATGTCCCTGGAGCCGCTCTCTGCGGGCCCCCCGGGCCTGCCTCCGGGCTGTACCGCTCGGGCGGCTTGGATCGTCGAGCCCGAGGTGTAGCTGCTGCTCCCCTGCCGGCCGCTGCATCGTCATCTGCCGCCATGGCCGCGATCTGCCCCTGTAGCCATGCGGCGCCCTGAGTGGCGATCGCCGCGCGCAATTGCTCCAAGAAGCCTTCGTTCGCCGCCATTACTGCTGCTGTACACGGAGCGGGAGGGTGCGACTGCTTCCTTCCTTCCCCGCTCCTCGAATGACCACGTTGTGCGGCGCTCTCTCGTCAGAGCGCCGTGACTCCGCCCCCCGGCTCCTCCCACCCCTCGCCTTAAAGCGGCGCTTCTGCTTAAGACGGCGACTGTGCAGTCAAGCACATGTCATGCCGTCCCTCCGCCTATCCCCCTTTGGCTGTGGGCTCCGGGACTCTCTATACTTTGTGTATGCGGTGTGTAGATTTTATACTGGGAATATAGTCTGTGTTAAATGTGTGCAGTTTCTGTATGTGTAGTTTGTGAATGTTGTGTATAGTTTATGTACAGTGGCTGTGTAGTTTTGTGTAGTTGTTGTGCATTATGTGTAGATTGTGTATAGTTTATATATGGTATGCATAGTTCATTAAAGGTGTGCATTTGTTTATGTTACTTATAGTTTGTGTGGTTTGTTTATGGTGTCTGTAGTCTAAGTAGGGTGAGTGCAGTGTGTAGTTTGTGTAGGGTGTCGTTTACAAAAGGTGTGTGTAGTTTGTGTTCAGTGTGTGTAGTACAGTATAGTTTATGTAGGGTGTATGTAGTTTGTGTAGGGTGTGCGTAGTTTATATAAGGCGTGTGTAGTTTGTGTGTAGTTTATGTAAGGTATGTGTAATTTGTGTAGGGTGTGTAGTTTGTATAAGGTATGTGTAGTTTGTGTACAGAGAGTATTTTGATTGCAGAATGTACAGTATACATTTATGAATGGGGTGCGCAGTTTCGGCATATTTACAGTGCCTTGAAAAAGTATTCTTACCCCTTGAAATTTTCCACATTTTGTCATGTTACAACCTCAAATGTAAAGGTATTTTATTGGGATTTTATGTGATAGACCAACACAAAGTGGTACATAAGTGTGAAGTGAAAGTAAAATGATAAATACTTTTCAATTTTTTTTACAAATAAATATCTGAAAAGTGTGGCGTGTATTTGTATTCAGCCCCCTTTACTCTGATACCCCTAACTAAAATCTAATTGAACCAATTCCCTTCAGAAGTCACCTAATTAGTAAATAAAGTCCACCTGTGTGTAATTTAATCTCCGGATATATACAGCTGTTCTGTGAAGCCCTCAGAGGTGTTTTAGAGAACCTTAGTGACCAAACAGCATCATGAAGGCCAAGGAACACATCAGACAGGAATAAAGTTGTGGAGAAGTTTAAAGCAGGGTTAGGTTATAAAAAAATATCCCAAGCTTTAAACATTTCACGGAGCTCTGTTCAATCCATCATCCGAAAATGGAAAGAGTATGGCACAACTGCAAACCTACCAAGACATCCACCTAAAGTCACAAGCCTGGCAAAGAGAGCATTAATCAGAGAAGCAGCCAAGAGGCCCATGGTAACTCTGGAGGAGCTGCAGAGATCCACAGCTCAGGCGGGAGAATCTGTCCACATGACAACTATTATGCCCCGTACACACGATCGGAAATTCCGCCAGCAAAAGTTCGATGTGAGCTTTTGGTCAGAAATTCCGGCCGTGTGTATGCTCCACCAGACTTTTGCTGGCGGAATTCCCGCCAGCAAAAGATTGAGAGCAGGTTCTCTATTTTTTCGGTAGGAAAAAGTTCCGATCGGAAATTCCGGTCGTCTGTACCAATTCCGACGCGCAAAATTCCTACGCATGCTCAGAAACAATTCGACGCATGCTCGGAAGCATTGAACTCCATTTTCTCGGCTCGTCGTAGTGTTGTACGCCACCGCGTTCTTGACGGTTGAAAGTTCAGCGAACCAAGCTTGAGCAGAATTCCGTCGGAAAAAACATCCAAGATTTTTCTGACAAATTCCGCTCATGTGTACGGGGCATAAGTCATGCACTCTACAAATCTGGCCTTTATGGAAGAGTGGCAAGAAGAAAGCCATTGTTGAAAGAAAGCCATAAGAATTCCCGTTTGCATTTTACGAGAAGCCATGAGGGGGACACAGCAAACATGTGGAAGAAGGTGCTCTGGTCAGAGAAGACCAAAATTTTACTTTTTGGCCTAAAAGCAAAACGCTATGTGTGGCGGAAAACTAACACTGCACATCACCCTGAACACACCATCCCCACCGTGAAACATGGTGGTGGCAGCATCATGTTGTGGGGATGCTTTTCTTCAGCAGGGACAGGGAAGCTGGTCAGAGTTGATGGGAAGATGGATGAAGCCAAATACAGGACAATCTTAGAAGAAAACCTGTTAGAGTCTGCAAAAGACTTGAGACTGGGGTGGAGGTTCACCTTCCAGCAGGACAACGACCCGAAACATACAGCCAGAGCTACCATGGAATGGTTTAGATCAAAGCATATTCATGTGTTAGAATGTTCCAGTCAAAGTCCAGACCTAAATACAATTGAGAATCTGTGGCAAGACTTGAAAATTGCTGTTAACAGACTCTCTCCATCCAATCTGACAGAGCTTGAGATATTTTGCAAAGAAGAATGGGCAAAAATGTCCTCTCTAGATGTGCAAAGCTGGTAGAGACATCCCCAAAAAGACTTGCAGCTGTAATTGCAGTGAAAGGAGGTTCTACAAAGTATTGACTCAGGGGGGCGCTATACAAATGCACCCCACAGTTTTCACATATTTATATATATTTTATAAACAAAAATTGAAAACCATTTATAATTTTCCTTCCACTTCACAATTATGTATAACTTTGTGTTGGTCTATCACATAAAATCCCAATAAAATCCATTTAAGTTTTTGGTTGTAATATGACAAAATTTGGAAAATTTCAAGTAGTATGAATACTTTTTTTAAGGCACTGTATTTAATGTACAGTATGTGTAGCTTTGTGTTCGGGGTGTGTATATTTTATATAAAGTGTATGTAATGTGTATACAGTATGTGTAATTTATGTATTTTAATTATGGCATGTAAAGTTTATGCCCGGTAAAGGTAACAGATTGTGATCTGTCGGTAAAGAGGAACACCCAGTTGGTGTGTAGGCACCATGCTGTGTGTAGAGGTTGCTGATAGAGTTCATTATTTGTCAAGGTCTTTAAGTTGTTGTTTTTTTTCTTTAAATAAAAAATTTGATCTCCGAGTCCGATGATATTTACCAGATTCAACCTCTAATAGTATATACAGTATATATCTACTCCGTTTGTTATTCTCAGATTGGATTAGAGATTTTGCTCCTTAACCATATAGTTGGTTATTTATATTTACCACTGCATACTGATATTTAAGAATAAATTGCCTTTTATTTTAAACTTTACATATGAATTAAACTATACACCACACTTCTTTTAAGGTTATTATACGATTAATCGATTAATCGAAACAATAATCTGGCAACTATTCGATTATGAAAATAATCATTAGTTGCAGCCCTACTGCTTTGTGCATTGACAAACCCCCTTAGACCCAGTCTGTCTGGACAGTATGGTCACTCGCCGACTTGGTGCCACCCACTGGCAGTTTAACTCTTCGGTAAGACACAGAAGTTGAATCCAATACAGTCTAACTTCAGTAAAGTGCAGTACAGACATGGGCCGCTCTTATGCCCTGTATAAAGGCCACACCACTTCCGTCGCAGACATGGCTAAAGGCTTTTGGGTAAAGAAGAGTAAAAAGTAACCGCCGGTGAGCTACCGAGTCCGGGTAGCCCCCTGCCGGCCGGTTTGGGAACCCAGTGTCGGTGCAGCAGGCACTGTCCAGCCCGACCCACAGGGTGAGCAGAGAGTACCTGGAGTGGAGCTTCAGCCTGGGATGGGTGTTGGGAGGAGGCAGGGAAGAGGGAGGCCAAGTCGCTGCACCATGAGCCTCTGGGTTGTACTTGCCCCCTGGGCCTAAAGTTGCCAGTCAGCCCCTGAGTACAGAGGATGTTTTTCTAGTCTTTTGAAGTGTAAGTAGATGATGAATTTGCTTAAAAATAACTCTAACTGAAAGAACATGGAAGAACTAGGGAGGGACTAGTTAGGACTGAACTAACTAGCATTAAACATGAGGGGAGAACAGAGGGAGACACCAAATCACATAAATAAACAAGTTGTAGTGGCCCTATACCACCACTTGGTGTCATCATACAACAGAATAATAGTAACCTGAAACAGTTAAATACAAAAACTGGAAAAATACAGAAAGGTGGGACTGAACACTGGCTCCATCCATAACTGGATCTGGGCGTTGACCGAGTGCAGCTATGCGTGCCATTAGTGAGCAGTTTCTTCCCCCAAGAGCAATGGTTCCCAATCTTGTTTTCACTCTGTACCCCTTGGCAGCCAATTTGTATTAATTGTACCTCCCAATAAGGGTGGGGCAGAGGGAGTAATAGGGGTGGGGCAAATTGTGCTAAGTGGGAGGGGTTTAAAGTGGGAGCAGAAAAGGCTGCAGTGTTAATGTTAGTGGGAGGAAAAAATATTGGTGTCAGTTGGTTGAAGGAGAAAAATGGAAGGCTGGGGGACTTTTGGGTTGTACCATATTGCAGTGGTGTGCCCAGTGTTATCTTAGACCCAGTTTGGGGTGCAGCTTGTGACACTGCATGCTCTGGATCTGGGGTTTTGGGGCCGCTGTGGGTTGGAGGGCTAAGCTTCCCTCCATTATGGGTGTCTGGACCAAGGAGGATGCAGATAGGTCAAGGGTACCGTTTGGTAGCTCACCTGTATGTTGCAGTCCAGGGAGGTTCACAACAGCGCCTTCAGTGCTCAATGGAGTGTGCTGAAGATTGGAGTAGGCCTTAGTTTATGGAGGCACCTTAATAGACTGGAGGCATGTGAGGGTCCTACCCTGAGGAGAGGTGGGTTGGGCCAATTATGGTGCGATTTATAGCTCACAATCCCTGTTCTACACCACTTTTTCTATGTGCCAGATTGCAGAAGGCAGCATCCGCTCTTAAAGCGGGATTCCACCCTAAAGTGGAACTCCCGCTTTTCGGAACCCTCCCCCCCTCCGGTGTCACATTTGGCACCTTTCAGGGGGGAGGGGGGTGCAGATACCTGTCTAAGACAGGTATCTGCACCCACTTCCGGGCATAAACTCCCACGGGAGTTTACGTCACCTCCTGTCCCGGCGCGCTGTCTGCCGGGACACACACGTGACCCGGCAGACAGCGCTGAAGATTCTCATTGCGCCGCGCGACTCGCGCATGCGCAGTAGGGAATCGGGAAGTGAAGCCACTTCCTGATTCCCTCACCGAGAATGGCGCCGGCTACAGCAGGGAGCCGAGCGATCGATCGGCCTCTGCTGCCGACACCGCTGGACCCTGGAACAGGTAAGTGTCCATTTTTTAAAAGTCAGCAGCTGCAGTATTTGTAGCTGCTGGCTTTTAAATTTTTTTTTTTCAGTACAGTCCCGCTTTAAGAGAAGCAGGGGGCATACCACTTGTTACGCCGAGTGCTCCGGGTGTCCCCTCCATCCCGGAGCGCTCACGGCGCCCGTTGTCCTGCAGCGCCTCGGTCAGCTCCTCTGACCGCAGGCGCTGCTCTGCCGATGGGATGCGATCCTCGCGGCGGCCTCTGTCCGCCCGGGGATCGCATCTCTCTCTCCTCACCTGCCCCCGCCTGTGTCTTCCTGCGCGCGCGTCCCCGCTCCCCAGGCACGCGCGCGCTACTCGGCTGGTTCTTAAAGGGCCAGCGCACAAGTAATTGGTGCCTGGCCCAAAGTACTGTTACACCCAAAACACTTCATATACCCACTTCCCCTTCCTGTCCTGGCCGGATCTTGAGTTGCCTTTAGTGCCCAGTGAAAGCGTTGTGTGTTTTGCTCCTACTGTGTATCCAGACCTTTGCTGTTGCCCCCGACTACGAACCTTTGCCACCTGCCTTGACCCTTTGCTACGTTTGACCTTGCCTCTGCCTAATCCTTGTGTACCGCGCCTGTCTCAGCTGTCAGTGGGGTCGAGTTGCTATTGGAAGACACAACCTGGTTGCTACCGCCGCTACAAGTCCATCCCGCCTTGCGGCGGGCTCTGGTGAAAACCAGTAGCAACATTAGAACCGGTCCTCCAATACAACCCGTGCTATCGCCCCATTGGCATAGGGGATCCACCTCCTGTTCCCCGCCGTACCTGGAACGTGACACCACTCCACCATAGCATGGCTGTTGGGAAGCACAGAGGTGGTATTCCTCTTCGGACCTTCGGCACACACTTACCCCAGCCCCAGTCGTTTACTCAGTGGACCAAAGGAACACAATTCCTTCCCTGCCACAGCTATTTTCTGCCTTTAAAAATATTTTCAAGTACCACTCAGGTACTCATCCCCCAGGTGGGAACCCGCTGCCCCAGAGGGTCATTAATGGACCCACCACTCTTAAAAATTTGTGTAGTGATCGCGTTAAGTATTTATTAGCGCATATGGCAGCCCACTTTTGTGAGTCTTGGCAGCTTCCCTGTAAGTACCCTGTCAGTCAATCAGGGGCACCCCTGCTTGGGCCGAGATTAAACATGTCACTGCTTTTGTTGCCTTTTATTTCTCTTTTTGCATCTTCAGCACTTTGGACTGTTTCTAAAAATTAAAACAGTGGCTTCTTCTCTCTTGCTTGTGAAGGATTGTCAAATCCCGGCAGCCATGCAGGCGGGTTGAGATGTGTCATTTTCTGCAGGGCGACATACATGAAACCTCCTCTTCTCCCGCATAAACCGTTTCATGTGATATTTCATTAAGCTAATCGGGATTAGTTCGCAGTCAGGTGATGGATATGATGTATCCCTCCATTCTGAATCCTCTGTGCTAGGATACAGTTAACTGTGCGCTTGGCGGGGACAGGGTTAAGACACAGCCGTCATATGATTTATAGCCAGACAGCGGATTAAACTCTGGCAGGACACGATGTGTTAATATTTACTCAGCAGAGAGATTAATTCTTGCCGTTTCACAGGCATGGGACCACACTTGCCACCCAGCAAGGAAAGAGTTAATCAGTTTATTAACCACTGCGCCGGCTGGGGACACTTAGGGTTTGCAGTAACAATTCAGCTTTTATGCCATGTTAATGTTACAAAGAGAGCGGGGCAAATTACCCCCCGCCAGGGTAGTCCACAAGCATAATTAAAGGGCAATTTCCCTATTGAATAACAAATGAGAGCTGAGAAGACCAAGAGGCTAGAAGCAGCAGAACAGGACAGAACAGGCCCAGAGCATACAGACTCAGCAGAATACAATGGAACAGGTTGGGAGCCCAGACCTGGCAGAACAGGAAGGAATATTTCAGGATCTCAACCCCAGAAAAACAAGGGGGGACAGGTCAGGAGCCTAATTACAGCAGAGCAGACCAAAAGCCATGATCCAGCACAACAAAATAGTTGAGATCCTTGATCCAATAGAAGAGAGTAGACCCAAAACCCAGATCCAGCTGAACAGGACAGAGTAGATTGGGATCTTAGGCCCAGGAGAAAAGGGCAGAACATATCCAGGAGCAGCAAAACAGAATAGGCTCAGACCCAGAAAAACAGGACTGAACATACCTAGACCCAGAAAAACAGGACAGAAAAGACTCAGGAGCCCAGAACTAGCAGAACAGACTAAGATCCCAGACCCAGCAGAAAAGCACAGAACAGGCTTGGAGTCTAAACCCAGCAGAATAGGGTACTTCAGGCCAGGAGCCCAGACTGAGCAGAACAGGACAGAACATCTAACAGAATGGCAGAACAGGCCTAGAGCCCAGACCCAGCAGAACAAACCTACAGCCCTGATCCAGTAGAACAGGCTTAGAGCCCAGACCCAGCAGAACAAACCTACAGCCCTGATCCAGTAGAACAGGCTTAGAGCTCAGACCCAGCAGTGTAGGCTGAAAACCCAAAACCAACTGAAAAGGACAGAACAGGCCAGGTGCCCAAATAGAGCATAACAGGACAGTGCCGGATAGGCGTCCAAACCAAACAGTACAGGACAGGAGGAGAGTCGAGAGCCATCAAAAGGACAGAACAGGCCAAGGGGTCCAACCCAGCAGAACAAGCCAGAGCAAGCCAGAAGCCCAGACCCAGCAGAACACAAAAGGACATGCCCAGAACAGACTAAGAACCCAGACTGGGCTGAATGGGACTTAGTAAGTCTTAGTAGCTAGAATTAGTAAGTCAGGAGCCCAGACTCAACAGGACAGAGCATGCCCAGAACTGAGACCCAGAAGAACATGCCAAGAGCTAAGACCCAACAGAGCAGGCCCAGAACCAAGAACCAGCAAAAAAAAATAAAAGCAACAGCCCAAGAGCCCTAACCCAGCAGAACAAAAAAGGACACAGGATCAGTCCCAGAAGAACGGGACAGAAAGGATTGAGAGCCAAGACACAGCAGAACAAGACAGAGTAGGCTGAGAGCTTACCTTCCACATAATAGGACAGGGCCCAGACCTGACAGAACAGATCAGAGCAGGTCAAGAGTTCAGACTCAGTGAAAAAGAACAAAGTTTGCCAAGATCTTAGATTCAGCACAACAGGATAGATCCCAGATCCGACACAACAGGACAGTGCAGGCCAAGAGTTCACACTCGGTGAAACAGGAGCCTAGACCCAGAGGGACAGGTCAAGAGCCCAGACCCAGCAGAACAGGTCATAGCAAGTCTGGAACCCAGACTTAGCAGAGCAGCACAGAATATGGCCAGAGTGCAAACCCAGCAAAACAGGCCAAGATCTGAACAGTCCAAGAACTCTTATTCAGCAGAACAAAAGAGGCCAACGTTCCGATGCAACAGAACAGGACAGAGCAGACTGGGAGCCCAGACCCAGAAAAACAGGTCAAAAGCCCAGAACCAGCAGCACAAAGGCAGAGCCGGCTGGGAGCCCAGACCCAACCGAAAAGGCCAGGAGCCCAGATTTAGCAGAAGAGGACAGAAAAGGCTGGGAGCTCCGGCCCAGCAGACCAGGACATAAAAGGCAGAAAGCCCAGACTCAGAAAAAGAGGCTGACGTTATATATGCAGCTGGATTATTAGATGTAATCCCAGCAGAAGTGACCGGAGCTCTCCCACTGAGACACAGCACGGGTCTCTGGCTGCCAGCAGTCTCCTCTGTCATAGTTCTCCAGCAGAGATGGACAAAGCAGAACAGGAAGCTGATTGACTATACCTTCCTGATATGTTCTGAGTTCCTCCATGGGTTCCAGTTAATGACGAAGAGATGACAGGCCCAGCAGGAGAAGCAGACGTGTCTGTATAGATATCTGATTTTCCACCAAGCAATGTATATTTCCACAGAGCAAAAAGACTAAGCAATATATTTTACAGGAGACACAAGGGAGTAGCTGTGTGATTTTTCCACTAGGTCACCCGAGCCTGGGCAGTATGTGCTTACTTGACACCAGGCTAGGGACATTTGGCCAGTAGAGCAATAGTCTCATCTAATGTTGCATTATCAACAAGTTTCTCACAAAATATTCTGCAATATTTATCTCCATTACTATGAGGAGTGTCATTTGGGAGAGGGTAGAGTGCCCCTTGGGCAACAATGCCATTTTTACCAGCGTTCAAAGGGCACACATACCACTATAATTCAAGCCCACAAGATTATTTCCTTCTGATATTCTTAGATGAACTAATCCAGGTCAATATTTAACCCCCTGGCTCAACGTTTTCATCCCTCATTCCATATGTCTAGGATATGCACAACACACTGAATTAAAGTGGTAGTAAACTCTTGTTTCTTTTTACCTACAGGTAAGCTTATAATAAAACTTACCTGTAGGTAAAATGAATAGCTCCTAAACATGCACCGTTTAGGAGATGTTCTAGCAAGCAGCAGCCGGTGGTATCACCATGCCATTCACCGTGCCATTCCTTCTGAGCTATGTGCTGCGGCCTAGACTCCCATGTGCATGCGCTGAAGTAACGGCATCGCGGGTCGGCCATTAAAATGGCCGGAGTATGCGAATCAGGAAGGAAGACTGGGTGAAGATGGAAGCTTCTGAATCGGTGGAGTGCTTCATTTTAAGGTAGGTCTTTCATAATGTGCTAGGGGGAAACTTTCTTTTTTCAGAGTTTACTACCGCTTTAATGCAAACAAGCAGCATGTTGTGGAAGTGAAAGAGCCCCTGCCAGGTTCTCATTACTGTCTTTGTCCCTGCAGGGAAGGTTTACTATTTGTATTTGTCCCGGTGACCACTACCAATAAAACAGAAAATATTAAGAAATCCAAAAAGTTACTTTTGTAACCAGAACAAGAGGTGAGGGTAAATCTTCCAATGAGAACATTGTCTAAAAGGGGAATTCCCCACACTTGGTAGAGAAGATGCAAACATTATATGGATAAAGACTAGGTTCACAAAACAAGATGAAATGGAGAAATGATCTATAAAGGGATTTATTTATTGATGATAAAGCTAACAGTAGTTGGTCACATTCAAATGCACTTATTTTGCAATCTTGAAGATGTTTCATTGCCTATCCAAGTGGCTTTTTTTCAGCTCAGATGACGCTTTTATGAGTTATATGAGCTGGATTCTAGACCATACCCAGGTAACCATGGTTGGTGTACAAGCAGTGTGCATCTACAATTACATTCCCTGTTTACTCAATTTAAATGAGTGTCAGAAACATTCCGCTAGCATTTATATCCACATGGGCAACTCAAGTCACCTTAATCATCATTGTGTCATAGCAGATGTTGACTGCCATAGGTTGTGATCAGAGGTTTGCAAGTTGTGGAAACATCATCTTCTTTATAACTGAAGAAGTGGCTGGCCTGGGATAAGGTACAAAACGTCTTCTACATTACGGAAGTTCAGTTGAATGGAGCTAACTACTACTAGCTATCATATTCTTATTAACATAATCCCATCACCATGGTGCAATGAAGTCGAAAGGCATAAAAGAGGCCACCTAGGTCAAACTGAACCTGGAACTGAAGTAGCAAAACTAGATGGCAAAACAGGTGACTGTAAGGACTCCCTATATACAATAATACATTTTAGTGCAGGTCATACTGGGTAGAAGAGGGACATTTAGTCAAACGGCAAGTTGGTATTGAGTAGAGAGAACAATATACTCAAGATAGCAGGGAAGCCACTGGCACACAGAACAAGGAACCCAAAGTTGCCAATGTTTTGGAAGCATATTAACTATACTTGACATTCTTGAGCATCGATGTAAAGGCAAAATGTCCAAAACCCTCAAGATAGGTCTAGAGACTAACAGGGCCTTGTCAACTTTTCCTTGACAGGCTAGGCCCCTTCATTGGAAATGCACACCCACTTTGTGCTAGGATTCAGGAAGAACACATCAGTCATTTCTGAAGCCTGTCCTCCACCATTAAGCCCCATGGGGGGGAGCCGCGCCGCGCACCGTGACTGGCCGGGCAATCATCTGGGACCTGGGACATGTCCCAAATGGTTGCCGAGAGGAAGGGGGGAGAGGTGGTCTCCCTTCCAGTGCCGTAGTGCGCCGGGAGGAAGTGGGAGCTGGGACCCTGTGAAAAGAGGGTACCGGCTCCCCCCTAAAAAAATGACATGCCAAATGTGGTATGTCAGGGGGTCACCTCCCTTAAAGCAGAAGTTCCATTTTTGGGTGCAACTCCGCTTCAAGGATTTTTGCTGGATGTCCTGAAGTCCTGGTCTGGAGAAGAATTTTTTGACTCTCTCACCGAGGAACTACCTATGAAAGCTGGGTGGCAAATAGCTCATAAGACATTGTAAGACCTGGTTTTGGGACTGTTCGAACTCAAGGAACCCTTGCTAAAAATTACTATATCTACAACTCTTGAGAGTGTGATTAGTGTGATGGTCACTGGGAACAACGCTCCTAATGCCGCGGCGTACACACGAGCAGAAAATATTGGATGGTTTTTCCGACGGAATTCCGCTCAAGCTTGGCTGGCATACACACGGTCACACAAAAGTTCGCTGAACTTTCGACCGTCAAGAACGCAGTGACGTACCACACTACGACGAGCCAAGAAAATAAAAATCAATGCTTCCGAGCATGCGTCAAATTGTTTCCGAGCATGCGTAGGAATTTTGCGTGCCGGAATTGGTACAGACGATCGGAATTTCCAATCTGAACTTTTTCCGACCAAAAAATTGAGAACATGTTCTCAATCTTTTGCTGGCTGGAATTCTGCCAGCAAATGTCCAATGGAGCATACATACGGTCGCATTTTCTCAACAAAAAGCTCTCATCTGTCTTTTTCTGGCGGAATTTCTGATCGCGTGTACGGGGGAATTACACTTGTGGTCATTTGGAACAATTACCCCCTTACAGATAGCTAAAAGGATCAATGGTGTCAGTGGGAAATTATCTGCTATAAGTCTTTGTATTAAGAAGTTTGTTCTATTGATTCTAATATTGTTTTGGAGTATCCTGAACCCATTTATCCCTCTCCTGTTTCAAGTTTTTCAGCAATAAATTCCAAAAAGACATTCCCCAGACTGTATTGTCAGCGTGCATGGAACTGTGTTTGTGAATGGCAGCCTCTGTACTAACAAGGGAGAACCTGGGTTATTCTGAGTGGCCCCTCCTGGGGTGAGTGCTACATTGATGACTAGCCCTTTGCTCTCTAACTGTATTTTTTTCGTGCAGCTCCCCGGGCTAAGTTGTTCTTTAAAGGAGAAGTACAGCCAAAGCTCATTTGGCTGTACTTCTCCTGTGGATCACAGGAGTGCAGTTCGATCTGCACTCCTGTGACCCATTTTCAGCAAACAGCGGCCTATAGTTCACTGTCTGCTGACGTCACAGAGCCAGTCCAGGCTCAGGCAAGATCATGAAACTGGGGTCGGGATCCGCCCACATGCCTGGACCAGCATCCGGCTCGCTGAGAGCCTGAGCCGGCCGCTCCCGCTCCCTCCACAGCCCAGCGCTTCAGTAAGTGAGGAGGGGGCAGGGCAGACAGCTGCTTACTGACAGTCAATAGCTCTCTGCTTGGCGAGCTGTGAGAACCGAGCAATCTGCCGGTGTTAGATCGCCCGGTTCTCAGTGTTATAGCCGGTGGGGGACCGATGATACATCTACCTAGGTAAGAATAAATCTGCAAAAACCCCAAACGCCATACTTCTCTTTTAAAGAGGAAGTAAACCCTCTTTTACAACTTTAGCTTACAGGTAAGCCTATATTAAGGCTTACCTGTAGCTAACAAGGATATCTCCTAAACCTGCACTGTTTAGGAGATATACCTGTATTTGCATGTGCCGACATCATGCGGCACATGCGCACTTGCGACAACTGAAGCAACGGCGCTATATGCCGATGCTTCAGTTGTTACTATGCCGCTCTCGTGCGCATGCGCGTGATGTCATCGCGGCTCCGGCAAATCACAGCGCCGGAGCCGCGATACCCGGAAGTCACTCGGGAGAAGATGTCGGAGGGGGGAAAAGAGGACCGATGCCGGGGCTTTGATCTCAGGTAAGTGATGCATAATTAGCTAGTATGCTATGCATACTAGCTAATTATGCCTTTGTCTTGCAGGTTTTCTTTTTTTCCCGTTTTTCTCAAGAGGGTTTACTTCCTCTTTAAGATTACAATACTGAAAGGTGTACTTTACAATGTAGTAGCACAATGGTAAGCATACCCTACTATTTTATAGTAAAGTCCAATAATTGCATTGGATGTGCGTGGGAAATGCTAATTGTGCTCGTGTTTGTTATGACTTTCAAACTGCCCTTTAAAAAATTTTAACAATTTCTGATATTTTACTGCGTACAGCTGCTCATGTCCATTTGTCATTTCACCTAACAGTCCCAAAGCCTGAAATGACATAAGGAATCTTACCCATCAGATACTGCTACAACAAATCACGCTATTTTCCAGCTCTTACAGCAAGCCAAAGTCGGTGAAAGAACCTTTCAGCACAACTTTCCATGGTTGTTTAATGGTTTGAAAGAAATATGTGTGGCAAACAGACTCCTCCAATCACTTTCACAGCATGTACAGTATGTCACCTAACCACAATGCCCCACTTTCCTTCTTATTTTCCAACTATAATGGTTTAAAATGTATTTGAATGCATTAGTAAAGACTTTCTCAACCTTTTTAACATAGAGAAACTCCTGAAATAACTTGCAGATCTCAGGTAACCCCTGCCGTTCAGGTCACAGTATTATAGTAATATAGATATAATATATACAGTAATATAATAGTAAATAAAATAAAGAATGAGGCGTGCTTAGAATGTTCGACACCCAGTAATAATAATGAAATTAAACAAATAATATTAATGACCATTAATGAAATACAGACAGTAAAAATTGATCATTAATGGTCAGTGGCAAAATGGCCCCATCATGCTAGTGGTCATTCTGGTGCCCCCCCACCCTCATATTGGTGGTCATTGAAATGCTCCCTTACATTTGTGGATAGTGGAGATAGGCCACTATAGACTGTGGTCAATGGGAGAAAAACCCTCTTAAACTGGAGTTCAATGGGAGTACGGCTCCTTTATACTGTAGGTCAGAGAGAAGAAGGCACTTTACATTGGTGGTCAGTAGGAGGAATTCTCCTTACAGTAGTAATCAGTAGAGAGAATGAACTTTACTTTGGTGGTAAGTGGGAAGAATATCACTTACATTGTTGGTCAGTGGGAGGAATGTTCTTTACATTGGTGGACAGTGTGAAGGATGCTCCTTACATTGATAATCAGTGAGTAGAATGCTCCTTAAATTGGTGGTCAGTGAAAAGGTTGCTACTTACATTGGTGGACAGTGAAAAGAATGCTCCTTACACTGGTGTCCAGTGCAAAAAGCGCTCCATAAATTGGAGGTCAGTGGGAAGGATGCTCCTTACATTGGTAGCCAGTAAAAAAAATGCTTTATACATTGGCGGCCAGTGGAAAGAATGCCCCCTACATTGGTGGCCAGTGCGAAAAATGCTCCGTACATTGGAGGTCAGTGGGAAGGACGCACCTTACATTGATAGTCACTGGGAAGAATGCTCCTTACATTGGTTGACAGTGGAAAGGATGCTCATGCTCAAACACACGATCGGACCGTGGACCAACTTTCCTGTGGATTTTTGTCCAAAGGGCGTTGGCCCCAAGTTGGTATTGCATACACACGGCAGGACTTTTTCAGTCAACTTTCACCAAATCACTTGGTTTTTCTGCTCTTTACCTTTGGTCAACTTCTGTATTGTTGTCTGACCTTTTGCATTGGTTCTGCATTGGTTTATACAAAAGTCCGTTGGTTTTGTGTACACACGGTCGGACTTTGGTCCATCGGACTTTTGTTGGCAGAAAGTTGGTCCGTTCGCACAGCCAACAAAAGTCAGATGAAACCTGGAAAAAGTTGGTCCAATGGAGCGTACACACGGTCAGATGTTGGTCCAAACAAGCTAATTTGCATGTTGGTTGTCAAAAAGTCCGATCGTGTGTACGGGCCTTTACATTGGTTGTCAGGGACAGGAATTCTCTGTACATTGATGGCCAGTGTGAAGAATATTCCTTATATTGATGGTCAGTGGGAAGAATGCTCCTTACATTGATAGTCAGTGAGAGGAAAGCACATTAAATTGGTGGCAAGTGGGAAGAATGCTCCTTACATTGGTGATCAGTAGAAAGAATGATCCTTACATTTGTGGTCAGTGGGAAAAATGCTCCTTACATTGGTGGATAGTGGGAAGAATGCTCCTTAAATTGGTGGTCAGTGGGAAGAATGCTGCTTACATTGATGGTCAGTTGGAGGACCACTCCTTATATTGGTGGTCAATGGGAAGAATCCTTCCCCTAAGAGATAACCAAAAAATCACTGATGTAACTGGTTACTTATCTGAGCAACAGGGATGGTTCATTGCTCAAGGAATCCCAAGCAACCTCAAGAGGAATCCTAGGATCCTGTAGAACCCTGGTTGAGAAAGGCTGTCTTAGTAATTCAGTAATAGTTTACATTTGGGTTAATGCAACCAAGAAAAATTTACAAGAGCTGAAATTTTATGTTGGCACTTCAAGGGAAGCTGAAGAAGTTTAGAGTGTCATATAATTGGCAGGGCAATGCTCACTGCACAGAATTGGTATACATGGCTGAAAAGTTTCCTCTTGTTGGGTGTGGAAATATTTTAAATTGCAGATAAATAACTTTTTTTTGTAATTACAGTACCTGTAATTTGTCCCAGAGCCCTTTGTAGGAAAATGAAAGTCATTGTTTCTCTGTTCTCCTAGGTCTCGGCATCGGATGCAGACAGTGGCAGTCTAGGAACCGTATCCTACTCTCTAAGTCCGGCGACCCCACCTCAGTTTCAGATCCACTCGGACAGCGGAGAAATCTGCCTCTCAGACATTCTGGATCGAGACGATGGAGAAAGATTCTTCACGCTTCATGTGACAGCCACAGATGGGGTGAGAGGGCCTTGGGAGACAAGAGGAGCTGGGGACAGCAGAGGGATGTGTAGGCAATGAGAATGGGGTATGGTATGAAGAAAATATACTGAGGAATAACGAGAAGAGAGAGGCATTTCAAAAACAAAGACAAATTCTGGAATGCAGGGAATGATTTAACCCGATCATAAAATATGTTCAGAACCGTATTTAGACATTGTGCTGTCCTAGGCCTACCTGAATGATTATGTCCTTTTGTATAAGCTCTGCCCCTTGTGTCATCTGATTAAAAACTAGCCAAAGAATGTACTGTTGGGGGCTCCATATTCAACACCAACATTTTAAAGCTGAACTCCAGGTAGAGTACTAAATACACAGATTAAATATATTTAAGGGAGCTATTTTACCTACCACATGGTTTGTATATATGTGTGCTCCGACACATAGTACAGTCCTGCCCGACAGGGAAAGAAAACACAGGGCTTGTTCCTCACCCAGACTGTGACTGGATTCAGCCACAAATGTCCGGAGGTGCAAAGAAAAAGGAAAAATAAGTAAAAAAGTTCACAATCTGTAAGTATTGGGGTTCATTGCAGTCCCCCTGACACTACTGCACTAGGCTCTGGCACTTGAGTGCCATTGTGGTAAATACATCTCTGAAAATATTGTAGACGATTAAATAAAAAAAAAAAAGAAATCATGGTAATCCAAATACAGGCAGTCCCCGAGTTATGAACATCTGAGTTACGAACGACTCGTACTTACGAACGAAGGTAGAAACAGGAAGTGAGAGGGAAGTGAAAGGAAATGTACCACTAGGAAGGGAAATTCACTCCTGTAATGCCCCATACACACGGTCGGAAATTCCGACGGATTTTGTCCGACACTGGTGTTGCATACACACGGTCGGACAAAGTTGTTGGAAAATCCGATCATTCTGAACGTGGTGACGTTCGTTGCGTACGACGGGACTACGTAGAGACTAGTAGCCAATAGCTTTGGTCATGTAATTTGATCTGAGCATGCGTAGCACTTTGTCCGTCGGAATTCGCTACACACGATCGGAAAAAGTCAGATCGGACTTTGTTGTCGGAAAATTTGAGAGCAGGAGATAAAACTTTGTCTGTTGGAAAATCCGACTGTGTGTACGGGGCATAAGAGTTAAAGCGCAGTTCCACCCTATTTTAAAACTTGTGCTTAAAAGAATGACCACCCCTCCACCACTCGTTTTTGGATAATAAATTTTTTTCTTTTTTTTCCTGTTTACTTATCTTTTGTATTTTTTTCCTTCACCCCGCTGACTTTTGGGACCTGTGGGTGTCCCAGAAGATAAGGGGCCATTCAGAAAGCACCGCGTGACTCGCGCATGCGCAGTAGGAAACCGGCGGTGAAGCCTGAAGGCTCCACTGCCGGTTTACCTTAGTTACAATGGCAGCGCCTGCACCCGGGCCGATGGATGGATCGGCCTCGGGGGGGGGGGGGTACAGGGGACAGGTAAGGTACAGAGAAACCGCTCCAAATGCTCCAGTCCCACAGTGAAGATAATCACCTTGTGGACTTCACAGGTGCTGGCTCTGCTTGTAGTAATGTAGAGAAGGAGAAGTCTGGATGGCCGCACTTCAAGAAAAGGCTTCTTTATTGAAATGATTAAAATCTAAACAATACAGTTACATCATCAGAACATGGATACAGTAAAGATACAGTAAAAATAGCTGACGCGTTTCACGTTTTAACAGTGCTTAATCATAGCTAAATAAAAAGAGCGTATGCCTAAATAACCTGAATATGCCTGAATAGGATAACGTGGCTGATTTAGAAAATTAACAGCCAATCAAGGGTGTTATAGTTAGTCACACGGCTAAACGACTCTAAAAAAAACAGGGGACAGGTGAGTGTCCTTATTAAAAGTCGGCAGCTACAGTGTTTGTAGCTGCTGACTTTTAAAAAAAAAAAACATTTTTGCGGCTGGAACACCGATTTAACATGGGAAAAAGGTGTCCACTGAAGCTTTATCACCAATTCTTGTTTCCACAACAACCCAAAATTCTCAAAATCCAATTGTCACAGAGATATAAAGTGAGGTGAAATCTTCTGAACAGAAGCACAACAAAACAAACTTTACAGGGGTGGTAACCCTTCCCTATGCTATCCAAAAAACGTAATATATTTTTTGGCTGGAGTTACACTTAAAAAATATACCTGTTCCAACATACAAATTTGACTTAAGAACAAACCTACAGACCCAATCTTGTTCGTAACTCTGAGACCGCCTGTAGTCATAAAATCCCGAAAATTCATATCTTTAGCTCTGTAAACCAGAGACTATATGAGTTCTAAAAACCAAAGAGATAAACGTGTCCTAACATACTGTATATATAATAATTATTCCTGGAATACAGTTTATAGATCTTTGACCCATTCATGTATACAGAGTCATCAATTTGGAGATCTTCAATAGGGATCCATCAATATTTTAACCAAAAATATGGATCCGTATATGTTCAGATCTTAAAGCGGAGCTGCACCCGCAAAAAAAAATATTAAAAGTCAGCAGCTACAAATACTGCAGCTGCTGACTTTTAATAAATGGACACTTACCTGTTCCTGGTTCCAGCGGTGTAGGCAGAATGTGACGAGAGACCGCTCGTCTCTCGGCTGCCCCGCCGCCATCCTCTGTCAGGGAATCAGGAAGTGAAGACGCAACGTCTTCACTGCCCGATTCCCTACTGCGCATGCACGAGTCGCGCTGCGCGCCTCTATTGGTCCCCGCTGTGTCCTGGGAACTGTGTTTCCCAAGACACAACGGGGCATCTCCAGATAGGGGCGGGGCAGCCCGGATAATTTGTCACGGAAGTGGGTGCAGATACCTGTATACAGGTATCTGCACCCCCCTCCCCCCTGAAAGGTGCCAATTGTGGCACCGGAGGGGGGGAGGAATCCGATAAGCGGAAGTTCCACTTTAGGGTGGAACTCCGCTTTAAGAAAAAGACCATAGGATCCATATGGTAGATTCTCTAATCTTTGGATCCAGACAGACAACTGCACGGCCAATGGAAGCTCACATGGACTCATTAATACTCTCAGAGAGGCCAGATATCCTGTTATTTTCAAAATTTTCACATTTGGGCCTACATAGATTCATAAGTCTAAGGCCCCTTTCACACTGGGGCGGTTTTCAGGCGGTACAGCGCTAAAAATAGTGCCTGTACACCGCCTGAAAAAAACGGCCCCATTCACTCCAGTGTGAAAGCCGGAGGGCTATCACACTGGAGCGGTGCGCTAGCAGGACGGTAAAAAAAGTCCTGCTAGCAGCATCTTTGGAGCGGTATAGGAGCCGTGTATTCACTGCTCCTATACCGCTCCTACCCATTGATTTCAATGGGACACCGCGGTAATACCGCGGCAATACAGCCGCAAAGCGCCACTACGGCGGCGCTTTGCGGGGGATTTTTAACCCTTTTTCGGCCGCTTGCGGGGCGGGTTCACCGCAGCTAAAACTCCCGCCCCAGTGTGAAAGGGGCCTTACGATCCAAATAATCAATCTGTCAGTGCTCAGATCCATATTATATATCAACCACCAGTCCCTAGACACAGAGAATAGGTCAATTAGTCCCAAGAACCAGAAAAGTTAGTAGTCCTACTGAAGTGTGGGCTTGGACTGGATCAAGTAACACTTTGGCGAATCAAACCAACAAATGTTTCTACAACTACCGTTAGCAAGGAATGGTATTTGATGATCCGTTAATACTTTGGAATAAGTACTGGAAACCAGATTTGGTAAGCAATCTTAGTCAGGCGGACATCTCCCTGAGAATATCAATAAATAACTCTTCCACGCTCTACTTTCCCCTCTAAGCTGTCAGCATCTAAATGGGGGATTCATTCAGAAATATCCAAAATCATCATTGCAGTGTTCCTCTCACTATCCCTATATTGTATACCCAATCTCCTATTTATTAGGCTCCTTTCACACCTAGGCTTTTTTTTTGGGGCGTTTTTCTGCTCTAAGTCTCAGCTCTCAAAACGCCCAACAAGAGAAATCTTATTCATTTCAATGGCCCTGGTTCACATCTGAGCGTTCTGTCGCCTAAAGCAAAACGCCCGTTGCTCAAAAAAAGTACATGAGCTTCTTTTCTGGCAGATTACAGGCGTTTTTATTATTTTACATTGGTGACCTTTTGAACTTCAGAACGCCTGTACAAAAGTGCTGCAACTACCCTGCAAAAACGCCCAAAAAAGGCCAGAAAAAACGCCCGAAAAATGCCTGTATAATAGCAACGCCTAGATGGACTTAGAAATAAGACTCACCAATTTATATATAAAACATGTAAAAAATACAGAACAACCATATAATCAAGTGATCCACAAAAAACATATTGGGGAGATTTACTAAAGCTGGAGCACTCAGACTCTAGTTCAACGGTGCATGGTAGCCTTGTTCAATTAAGCTTTGACAATAAAACTTGGAAGCTGATTAGTTTCTATGCAGAGATGCATCAGATTTTGGACTCTCCAGTTTTAGTAAATCCCCTCCCAGTGTGACAGTAAGAACTGTCTATAGATGTACACCACACTGATCAAATTCACATCCCTGTACATAATTCACTGCACTAATTCATAAATGCCAAGTCAAGATAAGTATTAAAGGAAATCAAATGTGTCAAAGTGTCTTTCCAAACAACACAGTTGAGGGCCTTTTTGCTTGAGGCATTCACACAGTCATTCCAAATAATCAACATAATCTGTCTAATGTGTTTATTTATAATGTCCATCAACTCCATCTAGTGCCCATAATGAGGTGTTTTCCTGAATGAGGTATTTCTAATGTCCATCAGCTCCATCTAGTGGTCATAATGAGGTGTTGTCCTGAATGAGGTCTTTCAGGAAAATACCACATTATGGCCACTAGATGGAGCTGAAGAGTATTTTTTTTTATTATCAAATTTTTATTGGTTTTTCTTTCACAGTTCCATTAAAAGAGTCACTTTGTGTCCTTTGTACATACACAATATAACATCATATTTATTCTACTCTTTTATTCCCCCCTCCCCCCCAAAAACATAACAAAAAAAAAAAAAAATAAAAAGAAGAGAGAAAAAAAAAAAAAAAAACATTTTAGAAGATAAAGGGAAGGAAGGCAAAGTAAAGGGTTATATATTCCTCCCCCCTCCCTCCCTCCCCCCCACCCCTCCACTCTCCTATATTCTTTTACGTTTCTATCCATGTGTCTAAAGAAAAAAAAAAAATAATAAGGAAAAAAAATTACATCCACCAAGTGGTTTGTGTTTATTTTTGACTCCATATTATCATGTGTGCCTTTACACTTCTATCAATAAAAAAAAAAATAAAAAAAAAAAAGTGACTAAAAAAAGTGGCGGTTCACTAAGGTCTCCCTGTGGTTTGTGTTTATAATTTAATCCATATTTAACTTCCTATTTCAGTGCAAGGGGGAATAGAGTTTGTATGGGGGGGAGAGAAAAAAAAAAAAAAAAAGGAAAAAGAAAAGTTCCTCTCTCCCGCATCCCCTCTCCCCCAGGGCGTTCCGGGTTCAATTATTGCCGTTCTATCAATCAATCTCTGCTTTCCACAGCTCCCATTCTGTCCATATTTGCACAAACCTCTCTTTTCTACCTTCAATCTTATGTATCCATCTCTCGCCCTCCATTATTAATTCCACTTCTTTCTTCCAATCTAAAATAGTTGGACATCTAGGTTGTTTCCAAAACCTCGGTATCAATAATTTAGCTGCATTTAATAAGTATGGTAAAATACTATTCCTATATTTCTTGCGTATCTTCCGTGGTCCATGGAATAGATAGTTTAAAGGAGTTAATTCTATCTGTTCTTGTGATAGTCTATCTATCCAAGGGGCGATTTCTTGCCAGAACCTTCTTATTTTGGGGCATGTCCACCATATGTGGAGTAGGGTACCTCTTTGGCCACAACCTCTCCAGCATCTAGGGTCTGCTGTCGAGTATATCTGCGCTAATTTTGCTGGGGTTCGGTACCATCTAGTCAGGAGTTTATACGATGTTTCCTGGATCTTTGAACTTTGAGACGTATAGTATGTTGAGTCTATAAGTTCTTTAATTTGTGTCGTAGTGAAATTACATTTTAATTCCCCTTCCCATTCTTTAATATAGTAAGGTGTTATGTTTTTCTTGGTCCCTAAAATTAGTGTGTACATTTGGGACAATAAGTGTCTGGGTTTCGTCATCTTTACATTTTTCTTTTCGAATATAGTAAGTGAGTTCAGGGGTCTCATCATGGTCTTCAGTTTATTGAAAAAGCTTTTTAATTGGAGGTACTTCCATTCCATCAATGGGGTTGTTCCCATTTTTTGTATTAATTCTGATAGTGTTATTAAGGTACCCATCGGGGCAAATTTGCCACATGTCGAGTCCCCGTCGATCCCCCATTTCCCCATTGATCCTGTTTCTTCCCCTGGTAAGAACCATGGGAATCCTTCCAATGGTGCTAGTGGTGATATCTGTGGGGCATAGTCTCCATTTTCATTCAGTTGGTCCCATATTTTTAAGGTGTTCTTAGTTAACAGTGATGTCTCTTTTGATAAGCCCCTGTCTGTCTTTGGGATCCAGGGAATTCCCTTCAGACTCCTTCCTGCCATATTCTGTTCCAGAGATACCCAAATTTTTTCTTTTTGGTCATGCCTCCAGTTTATGATACGTACTAGGGCCATTGCTTTATAATATATTTTTAAATCTGGTAACCCCATACCTCCTTCTGACTTCCCCTTGCATAATATATCATATGCTAGTCTAGGACGTTTATTATTCCATACAAAGGTTGTGAAGGCCTTCCGTATGTTTTTGAAGAAGGTCTGAGGGAGTGGAATTGGCACTGTGTATAGGGTATAGATCATTTTAGGCAGGATGCTCATTTTTATAGCACTTACCCTTCCAAACCAGGTTAAAGTTTGCCCTTTCCACTTCCTCAGATCCTGTGATACCCCTTCCATTAACACTCTGTAATTCAGGTCATATAAGAGTTTAGGGTCTGCTGTTATATGTGTTCCTAAATAGACTAGAGATTTTTTTTCCCATATGAGGGGATACAAGCTTTTTGAGCTGAAGATTATAAGAAATAAACATATTAGACAAATTGTGATGCTTATCATGATGGCTGTGTAAATGATTGGGACATTTGCACAGCAAATTTGTTATAAATAGATTGCACTCTTATTGAGCTAAAACTCTTTTAGTTGGGCTTTATATTGAGAGTAAGCCAATAACAGGTTAATACAGTAATATCAGAGGTCCCAGCCTGTACACCTTCTTCCTGGTAGGTGTACTCATGTGTAGGGGCGGAGTTACGTGTGACACAAGGGGTCGCTGGGTGGAGTTGTCAGCATGGCCAGGAATGCTGAAAGGACTGATGGTAACAGCATCCTTAGCACAGTTCCTACTACCTGGTAGGCCATTATCCTATTGCATGGAGTCTGTCATGTTATATTTGTCATATTTGGTCTATGGTCTGTCTTATGTTCTGCCTTTATGAATAAAAATACTGGGGAAAAAGGTGTATAGACTTGGAGCACTGATGTTACTGGTTTAACCAACATAAGGTCCATCCAAGAGCATAAGTTCTAGCCCAATCACCTTGCACATGGGACCGTTAATCTGCTGTGTAGACATGTGCAATTAGTTTTGTTTTTTTTAGTTTTTCGTTAAAATTCGTTATATTCGTTCATTCGTTATTGTACGAATGAACGAACGATTCGCTAAAAATGTTAACGAATAACGAATGTTTGAATCGAACGAATCCGAAAAACAACGAAAAAACTGAAATAACCAAATTAGAAACAACGAAACTACGAAAGAAGAAAATCCGAACAACGAAAACAGGAACAACGAAAATCAAAATGAACGAAAAAATTCGTACATTCGTAACTTTTTTTTTTTTGTTGAATTGGTAATTTTCCGTGTCCCTTACAATGGCGCTGCTTAACGTGCTTCGAATGGATTAAACGAAAAAATTCGTACATTCGTAACTTTTTTTTTTAATTAGATTCGTAATTTTCCGTGTCTCTTACAATGGCGCTGCTTAACGTGGTTCGAATGGATTGAACGAAAAAATTCGTACATTCGTAACTTTTTTTTTTTTTTCGATTCGTAATTTTCCGTGTCTCTTACAATGTAATAATAGCATACACATTACATAAAATTATGAATTATGCTCCGATTACGAATCTACGAAAACAATGCTACGAAAGTAGGAATAAATCAATCTAACGAAAGTACGAATGTAACTAAATCTACGAAAATACGAATGCGTCCGAATTTCGAATAAACGAAAATTAAACTAATGAAAAACGAATCAACGAAAAAATAACTCTTACGAAAATACGAATCGTTACGAATACGAACACCGACGACTTACGAATTTACGAATCGTTACGAATCAACGGAAACGAAAGAAACGAAACGAAAATAAACAAATTTTTCTATTGTGCACATGTCTACTGCTGTGTATCTTTAGTATTCCCAGGAAGGACGAGTGCAGTGTCCAGCAGGATGGGGCTGAAGGCTGTAGCAAGTGGTACCTGTGCTTAGGCCCCTAGATGTTGCACCTGTCCCTCCTGGTCTTTGACAACATCAGATACCAATAATAGAAGATATAGCACCTCTTTTTGTTTGTAGTTGACAGATCATCCAAACCTGCTGTGACCAAATTTGGCAGATGCACACGCAGTAAAATCTTTGTTTAATTTCTCTATAATATAGGAACAATTGGTTACCTCTCACAAATACATTTTCAGAAATTTGGAAGCTCTCTTGATACAGTAACACTCTATTAGAGTAGTACTAGAGAAGCACTAGTTACTGCACCTCTCTATAGCCAAGCTGTTGCCGGAATTAGTCTCATGGCTTTCATTCATGGTCCATGTACATCCAACCTTGGATTCAGTGATAAGTCCCATCCTTCATTGGACCCAGATCGAAGAAACATCAGTCTAACTAGGTAGATGATAGAGAGTAAACCTAGCATTGTTGTAAAAAGTGGTGTGGCAGTATATAAGTGTAGGGTAGGGCACTGGTGTAGATACTTTTTCTGGCTTAGAGAAAACTCCAAAAAGTTTTTGAGTGATGCTCTGTTATACAGTAATGATGTTATAGCTTACTCTTAGGCCTCTTTCACACTGGGGCGGGGAGCTGCGGTGACGGTAAAGCAGCACTATATTTAGCGCTGCTTTACCGTTGTTTTGCCCGCGGTGCGGTTTTACCCCATGCGAGCGGCCGAAAAAGGGTTAATATCCCCCGCAGAGCGCCGCCGTAGGGGCGCTTTGCGGCGGTAGTGCCGCGGTTTTACTGCGGTGTCCCATTCAAATCAATGGGAAGGAGTGGTATAGGAGCGGTGAACACACCGCTCCTATCCCACTCCAAAGATGCTGCTAGCAGGACTTTTTTTGCCGTCCTGCTAGCGTGAAAGCCCGCCGGCTTTCACACTGGAGTGAATGGGGCCGTTTTTTTTCAGGCGGTATACAGGCGCTATTTTTAGCGCTGCACCGCCTGAAAACCGCCCCAGTGTGAAAGGGGCCTTAGGGTGGTGTCTATTTGTGTAATATATACAGTATAATGTAAATACAGTGAGGGAAAAAAGTGATCCCCTGCTGATTTTGTACGTTTCCCAACTAACAAAGAAATGATCAGTCTATAGTTTTAATGGTCGGTTTGTTTTAACAGTGAGAGACAGAATAACAGCAAAAATATTCAGAAAACGCATTTCAAAAAAGTTAAAAATTGATTTTCATTTTATATGTGAAACAAGTATTTGATCCCCTATCAGTCAGCAAGATTTCTGGCTCCCAGGTGTCTTCTATGCAGGTAACGAGCTGAGATTAGGGGCACTCTCTTAAAGGGAGTGCTCCTAATCTCAGCTTGTTACCTGTATAAAAGACACCTGCTCACAGAAGCAATCAGATTCCAAACTCTCCACCATAGCCAAGACCAAAGAGTTGTCCAAGGATGTCGGGGACAAGATTGTAGACCTACACAAAGCTGGAATGGGCTACAAGACCATCGCCAAGCAGTTTGGTGAGAGGGTGACAACAGTTGGTGCAATTATTCCCAAATGGAAGAAATACAAAATAACTGTCATCTCCCTCAGTCTGCGGCGCCATGGAAGATCTCACCTCGTGGAGTTTCAATGATCATGAGAACGGTGAGGAATCAGCCCAAAACTACACGGGAGAATCTTGTCAAAGATCTCAAGGCAGCTGGGACCATAGTCACCAAGAAAACAATTAGTAACACACTACGCCATGAAGGACTGAAATCCTGCAGTGCCTGCAAGGTCCCCCTGCTCAAGAAAGCACATGTACAGGACCATCTGAGGTTTGCCAATGAACATCTGAATGATTCAAGGGAAAAACTGGGTGAAAGTGCTGTGGTCAGATGAGATCAAAATCGAGCTCTTTGGCATCAACTCAACTCACCGTGTTTGGAGGAGGAGGAGAACACCATCCCCACGTCAAACATGGAGGTGGAAACATTATGCTTTGGGGATGTTTTTCTGCTAAGGGGAGAGGACAACTTAACCGCATCAAAGGGACGATGGACGGGGCCATGTACTGTCAAATCTTGGATGAGAACCTCCTTCCCTGAGTCAGGGCATTGAAAATGGGTCGTAAGTGGGTATTCCAGCATGATAATGACCCAAAACACATGGCCAATGCAACAAAGGAGTGGCTCAAGAAGAAGCACATTAAGGTCCTGGAGTGGCCTAGCCATTCTCCAGACCTTAATCCCATAGAAAATATGTGGAGGGAGCTGAAGGTTCGAGTTACCAAATGTCAGCCTCGAAACCTTAATGCCTTGGAGAGGATCTGGGACAAAATCCCTCCTGAGATGTGTGCAAACCTGGTGACCAACTACAAGAAATATCTGACCTCTGTGATTTCTAACAAGGGTTTTGCCACCAAGTACTAAGTCATACTTTGCGAAGGGGTCAAATACTGATTTTACTCATATAACCTCCCTGGCGGTATGATTATTTCTGATTTTAGGTGCTGAAAGCGGTACAATTATTTTGCATGGAAATTTGGCGTTTTATATTGTAGGCTTACGGCTCTTAGGAATAACTCACTTAAATATGTCCACAATAGAGTCTAGTAGACATCCCAGGTATGATAAAGTTTGAAACACAAAATCATAAATTATAATATAATAAATAACTATAAATAATTATAACAAATAATAATATAATAATAATAAAAAATTATTCAATAATGTAATCAAATCAAAAACACTAAAGCCCCATACACACGGTCGGACAATCCGCGGACCAGGTCCGTCGGACCATGTCCGTCATACTTTGTCCGATGTTGGTTTTGCGTACACACGGTCGGACAAAGTTGTCGGAAAATCCGATCATTCTGAACGTGGTGACGTTTGTTGCCTACGACGGGACTACGTAGAGGCTAGTAGCCAATAGCTTTGGTCTTGTAATGTGATCTGAGCATGCGTAGCACTTTGTCCGGTCGGACAACCGTACACACGATCGGATTTGGTGTGATCGGACCGGGTTGACGGCAAATCTTTCCAGCAGGAGATAAGACTTTGTCAAACCGACGAACACTGTCCGATGGTGCATACACACGGTCTGATTTTTCAACAACCTTGTCCGATCGGACCAAATTGATGAAAAAGTCCGACCGTGTGTATGGGGCTTTAAATTTGCTCAGTTTCAGAATTCTCGCTGTCATTAGATTTAGTGTTTTATTATCGCTGTTTTCTAGCTGGTCTAAAACCACTTTTGATGTAAAGGGACACTTTTTGGTTTCTATGGACAATCTCCAAATTCCAGGCAGAAAACAGTATTTATAATATAAAAGTGCATGCAGGGCACTGGACAGACCACTAGGGACAAAGGGGACGTGTAATTTTTTTATACAGTACTGTACGATTACAGAATACTGTATGTATTGTGTGTTTTTACTTTTTTTGAATTTGGCACCGCTCTCCGCTCCCGTGTGTCGCAACGTCGCAGGGAACGGAGCTCGGCGGCACTCGGCACTGTGTGAATCGAGCGAGGAGACGGCTCGCACACACATTGGGGAGACATTGCAGGATCCAGGGGACAAGGTAAGTAACTTTCCCTGTATCCTGCGATGAGATCCCGAGTCTGGCTCAGGGTTACCGCTAATGGTACTGAATTTCTACCCCAAGCCAGACTCTGGAATACCGCCAGGGAGGTTAAATGCAAATCAATTTATAACTTTTATGAAATGCGTTTTTTGGGATTTGTTTGTTGTTATTTTGTCTCTCACTGTTAAAATATACCTACCATTAAAATTATAGGACTGATCATTTCTTTGTCAGTGGGCAAACGTACAAAATCCACAAGGGAATCTAATACTTTTTCCCCTTGCTGTATGTTGTATACCATTATGTTAACTATGCCACTGTGCAAAAAAAAAAAATGGTTTACCATTAATATTATATTTAAAGTGATCATCTGAGCTGGACTGCTGTGGGTTCAAGAATGGACTTGCTCCCCCATTACACAATAAGAATACAGTCGATGGACATAGTGTATATGTATCTAAGAACCTTCTTGTTTGTTGCAGGGTGGTCTGAGTTCTGGATGTGTTGTGAGGGTTTCCGTAGAAGATGTCAATGATAACCGTCCAGTCTTCTATCCTCTGGAATATGGGGGTAGTGTAAGCACACTGAGCCCACCAGGCACTCCCATACTCAGTGTGACTGCCCGCGATAAAGATGAAGGAATTCATGGTATCATCACCTACCATATCATATCAGGGAATAGCCCCCCACTTCTACGCATAGAACCCGATACAGGTAAGGTCACTGTTAAAAAAAAAGATTGTGTAAAAATACTAATTTTTTAAATCATAGTAAAAAATATTGTGACGTGGTACAGTTGTGGAATTATGTGATGCTAAAGGAATTTGGACATTTTGACAGACCAGAAAAGTAAGCAACAGTGTTTACTGCCAAACTAATTTCTGGCATGTGCAAACTGGGCAAAGTTTCCGATAATATGTGATCCTTACAGGGGATGGAAGAACATAACATGACCACCATATGTTTACTGTTAGACCCCTTCACACTTGAGTGTTTTTCAGCTTGTTTTCCCAAGCCTGACTACACTCAACATGCAGAATCCCATTCTTCCTAATTGTTCCTGGTCACACTTGTAAGCTCAGTGGCCATGAGCTCTACTCTCTACACTCAAATAAAGGACATTTTTTTAGCCTATTCAGGCATTTTTGGTTTTATTGGCTTCAATGAGAGTGCCTGTAAATACATGATACATGCATTTTTGCACCCAAGGGACTCCTCTCCTCCTATAGAACTGCTCTCCTTTCCTTGTCCAGGCCAGGAACCAAACGCCTAAGCTTGATACATGACCAGAATTACCAGGAAAATCACTCTGCTCAGGTGTAAACACAGGCTTTGGCCAAGGTATGGTTTAGGCTCCCTCATTAATAGTGCAGCCAACGGAGGTTCGGAAATGGCCAACTTCACAATAAAAAGGTATATACAGTGGAACTAAACTTAAAGCGGTTCTGCACACACTTCATTTAGTAAATCTAAAAGTACTGCAGATGTGGCCGAAATCTCGCGAGATTTCGGCGAACGTGAGCTACACTTTGCCGTTACTGCGCACGCGCGAGATCGGCGCAGTAACGGCGGTGCATGCTGGGCCATAGAAGGTGCCTGTGTGGTTTCACATGCCCACAGGCAAGATGGCACCCAGCAGCAACACTATTTATAAGTGTTTATTTGTGACGAAAACCGGCAGCAGTTCGCTCTGAAAAACGGAACATGTGAGTGTGGAATTTACATCTCCTAATCCTTCTCATTGCCCCAAAAAAAAAAAAAAAAAAAACATTACAGACAGTGTCACTCCGCTTTAACAAATTAACTTTATCACATGTTATGTCTCTTCTGCACTAGAACTCACATGCCTGTTCATAATCTTCTTTAGAATGTACACTGAGCTGTGCATACTCAGCACAGTGTATATTCTCCAAACACCTCAGCACTGGCATGAAGACCAGGCACCGGGTGGGCGAAGACCAGGCACCGTAAAGTAGCCAGGGAGAAGATGTTGGTGACAGCGAGGGACCTCACAGCTGTCACATTGTTGGAGTGGAGGTAGGGATTTGTAGAGTTTATTTCCCCTATAAGAGGACCTATGTCTATGTCTATGGTGGTTGTTACCAGGGCGGGCTAACCTCCTGCCAACCACGTAACTCATATATGCCTTTACGCTCACACACCATACTTATGTGTCAGTGGTGGCTGAGGTTTCTGTGCTGAGAGTGCATTGGCTATATGCTCCAAGCACAGCGACTAAGCTGTCACCGAATCATAATTGCTCATTACATACTTAGGTTCTGCTTCCTGATTTGCAGCACTACACAATGATTGTCTCCTTCTCGCAATGCCAGTCTACCAGTCAACACACTCATGGAAATCAATGTACTTTCTTGAAGTCAGATACACACCTCCCTCTAGTGGCTATCTGACAGAGCTCTATAATAATGTAACTAGTGGAAAAGTCGAAAATTACGTGTCTAATGAAGTCTGTCAACAGCCGCAGTTTTATTTCTTGTTGATTCTTCCAGTAGATCCGTTATTTTTCCACTTCTTGTAACAGGCCAAGGTGTCCAGCAAAATGAGTTACTTCATTGGGAAAAAAACATATTAAGTTGGCGTGGGTGCGCTCAACGGTCAGCTTTTATTCATATGGTCTAAAGCTGCACACCAGTCCAAAAATAGATAGCAAGTGCTAAATGTCTTAGGGTCGTATTTATATATATAACAAAAAAAAAAGTATACTAAAAAAAAATTGAGGGCAGTGGTAATGTCTGACTAAATGCATTTGTGAATTCAATGCCTTCCTTGCTATAATTATGAGATATTAGGAATATTAGGAAATATAATTGACTTCAGGTAATGAGTTCAGAATTGGCTTACACCCTTTAGACATTAAAATGGAAATTTGGCTCACCGGTATTTTGCTTTTTTTCCCCCTCTCTCTGGATCAATAGTATGTATAAGAATAAGAACTGGTAAAACGAATGGACAATTGTTTTTGCCGACATCATTAACAAAGTAATTATGGTGGGTACACCTAAGTGCTTCTAACAACTTACGGTGGTTGTGGTTGTACAATGTCTATGATTTCTGGTGGCTGTACACTGTCTATTATTTCTGGTGGTGGTACACTGTCTATGACCTATGGCGGTGGTGGCACACTGTCTATGATCTCTGGTGTTGGTGGTACACTATCTATGATCTATGTCAGTGGTGGCACACTATCTATGATCTTTGGCGGTGGTGGCACACTGTCTATGATCTATGGCGGTGGTGGCACACTGTCTATGATCTATGGTGGTGGTGGCACACTGTTTATGATCTATGGTGGTGGTGGCACACTGTTTATGATCTATGGTGGTGGTAGCACACTGTCTATGGTCTATGGTGGCGGTGGCACACTGTTTATGATCTATGGCGATGGTAGCACACTGTCTATGATCTATGGTGGTGGTGGCAAACTGTTTATGATCTATGGTGGTGGTGGCACACTGTCTGTAATATATGGTGGTGGTGGTACACTGTCTAATGTATGGTGGTGGTGGCACACTGTCCATTAACTATGGTGGTGGTAACACACTGGGGTGATTTACTAGAGGCAAATAGACTGTGCACTTTGCAAGTTCAGTTGCACTCATTTTTCCCAGAGCTTAGTGAATGTAGTAAAGCTCTGCTGATTTCTTTGATCCAATGTAGTGAAGCTTCACTACATTACTAAGCTCTGGGAAAAATGAGTGCAACTGGATTTGCAAAGTGCACAGTCTATATGCCTTTCGTAAATAAAACCCAATGTTTATGATATGTGGTGGTGGCCCTACACTATAACTGTTATGGTGATGCTCTCAGTATAGGTTCTTACTGTGATTCTCTTTCAGGTACTCTTATCGTGGCTCGTGCTCTGTCTGCACGGGCTGGCTCTGTCCTACATCTGGAAGTGGGAGCTCAAGATGGAGGTGGAGTCAGAGCCGAGATGAATGCCCGGGTAAATGTCAGCATACTGCCGAGTGCTGCCCATGTGCCTACATTTCTGCAGCCCCAGTATGACTTCACAGTATCTGAGGATACGCCTCCTGGAACAAGTGTGGGTAGTGTGAAAGCCACCAACCCAGCAGGTACATTCTATTATGACTTCTGCACTCTGTATCTACACCATTTTGAGATTTCTACAAGATCCGATACATCTGCTTTATCCACAATTTACCTAGCAATTTACAAGCATTGGGTTTCGTTACCATTGGGGTGGATTCACTAAAGGCAAATAGACTGGGCATTGGAAATGCAGTTGCTACAGAACTTAGTAAATGAGGGGAAGATCTGCTGACATCCATTATCCAATCATGCACAAGGAAAAATGCTGTTTTTTTTTTTGTTTTTTTTCCTTGCATGTGATTGGGTATTCTTTGCAAAGTGAAGCTTCACCTCATTTACTAAGCTCTGGAGCAACTGCACTTGCAAAGTCTATTATTTGTCTATTTTTAGTAAATACAGGCAGACCCCACGTTTAAGTACACAATGGGGTTTATTTACTAAAGCTGGAAAGTGCAAAATCAGGCTCACTTCTGCATAGAAACCAATAAGCTTCTAATACCAGCTTGTTCCATTAAGCTTTAGTAATAAAACCTGGAAGCTCATTGGTTTTTATGCATAAGTGAGCCTGATTTTGCACTTTCCACCTTTAGTAAATAAACCCCATTGTGTACTTAAAAGTGGGGTATGCCTGTACACCCCAATGAATCTGCATTGTCTTTCGTCCCTTAGTAGGATAAAACATTTTTCAAATTCATTTATTTATTCCTAAAAACTCAACGTTGATAAATATAAAAAAATTTCCATCTATACATTACATGAGGTCAACAAGTAATGCAAAAGATTTTAACACTGATTTTGTTTGAGTTAACGGAAAAGTTAGAATGAGGCTTAAAGAAAGCTCACTGAAAAAAAGCCATATACCCTGGGTGCTGAGTATGCAACAATACTTTCATGCAGACCTTACCAGGTTGGGAAAGATACAACCATTTTCTTCATACTGCATATCTACAAAGGCCTATTCCAAGCATTACCCACATACATAGGTCTCACTGTTATACACACATATGTTGTGATATTCAAACACCACAGTAAAATGCTTTTAGGGTGACAGAATATTAACCCATTAATGTGCAGTATTTCCATCTAATACTATTTTGCATACCTGTTCTTTTGCTTTAAAAACACTAAGTGACTCTTCTTTTACTATTCCTAGGTGTCTCAAGTCTGATCCTGTACTCCCTGGTCTTTGGTGACCCGCGTGGCCTTTTCTCTTTGGACCCTCGTTCTGGAATATTGTCCACACATCGACCACTTGATCGAGAACAAGACGCTGAGCTTACTCTAGAAGTTCAAGCTCGTAGTGGGTCTCCTCCAGCCTATACCCGGGCCCGGATTAACTTTAAGATCACTGACATCAATGACAACCCACCAATCTTTGCTTTGACCTCACATACCTTGAGACTCCAAGGCTCCCCGCCTACTGGATCTGTTATATTTACTGCTAAAGCAACAGACCCTGATACAGGAGCCAATGGACAGATCCATTATCAGATTGTGTCACAGGGACCCTTTAGTGTTGACAGTTCAGGACAGATCCAGACTACTGGGCCCCTGACACAAGAAAATTATGAGCTGCGTGTTCTTGCCCTTGATGGTGGATTCCCACAGCTGACTTCTGAGTTAGAAGTCACCGTTCTTGTGCTGGAACAGGAATCTGAGCCAGCCTGTGGAGCCTCTGATTATCGCGTAGAGGTCCGAGAAGGTAGCCCTCCAATGAGCCGGCTGGTGCAGGTGCAAGCTTTGCTTCCGGTTGGAGGGGAGAACCCTTTACGTTATAGACTGAGACCAGATGCTGATGCTGTGGGGTTCAGCGTTGAGCCAGAGACTGGGTGGCTTTATGTACGAGGGGCCTTGGATCGAGAAAGTCGGGAAGTTTACGTTCTGGCAGTCTTGGCATCTGGGGGATCCGGCATCCGAACTGCCACTTGTACCGTACGTGTTCGAGTGACTGATGAAAATGACAATGCTCCGCGCCTTAGTGAGGAGAGGTATTTTATGAGTATTCCTGAGAATCGTCCCTCAGGGGAAATTGTGGGAAGGGTCAGTGCTACGGACAGAGATGCTGGTCAGAATGGACGTATTACTTACAGACTTCCAGCTCAAGAAACTGACTTCAGTATACACCCACATACTGGTAAGTAGCCATTAAGTAGGGAACATTCTGTGTTTTTTAAAAAAAATCAAAACTTATCCTGCAGCCATCAACTTCATCTTCCTCCAAAATATATATTTACAAAATGTCCTGCCTTCTGTCTGTACAGGAGAACTGTCTGTAAGAAGGAGTCTTGACCGGGAGCACCAGGCCAACTACCAGCTATTGGTCATTGCCCAAGATGGTGGAGCTCCTCCACGCAGTGTAACTGGAACCATCCATGTCTCTGTGTTGGATGAGAATGACAATCGTCCTGAGTTTTTGTACCCCATATCTGGAAGAGAAACACCAATACAGGTGACAACAGGAAGACATGATAATGAGGTTTTCTGTATGATAATGGGGGAAGGTTTTGTTGGTGGATACCATGATATCAGGGAAACTACGGCGTTAGGAGGGGCACAATGTTTATAGTCACAATGAAATTGATTCTGCTTAATATATCTTCTCTTGACCAGAGTGTAAAGTAAAGTGTATCTCTATCTTGACCAGAGTGTAATGTCATTCTGTGTCTTCTCTTTCTGAAGATAATGGAGGGCAAAAGTTCAGGCATGTTTGCAGCATCCATCTTGGCAAAGGATCCAGATGAGGGGGAGAATGGAACAGTCATCTACAGCTTGTCAGGTACCTACCTCTACTACAAATAAAAGACCTCCCACTGAGGTGGCCAGTCCAATAATGTAGATGTTGGAGGGTCAATAAAGCTCTTAATTTTATGGGATTCCGCAGGCTTGATCTCCCTGTAGCAAGAGTGTACTTTGAAGTATCAAGTTGTATCTGTCCTTTAAAGGAGCCTGAACCTAACAACTCCAACAGGGTGGGGACCTCTGAAAATGGGTCCTTGCAGAAGGTGCAGCTGGCATGTCAGATGCAAAGACCACATTGACAAGCGCAGATATATAAAAAGCTGATATTTGACAAGGCAGTGGACATTGCATCCACCCAAGAGTCAAATATCAGCTCTGAGTGAACTGACCTTTAATGCACAATTTTAGCTTTATTTTTAAACTGTTATATTAGTCAGGGTGCAAACAAAATAAAGTCTTTAAACATCTTCTTTTTTGTTATCTTATGCTCAAGCCCTACCCCAGTCTCCCCTTTACAGACAGCACACTAGACATCAGAATTTCTGCGCTCTATGAGAGGGCATAATATAAGAGAGAACAATATAAATGACTATTACTATGAATAAGAAATAACATGGAAGATTAACATTCCCCAAACTAGGGCACTGGTTGCCATAGAACAGCTCCTGCAATAAGAAGGCCCTGCATTCAGTGCTTTCTCATTGTGTGCCAGGTTAGCTCTTGTGCAGATCAGAAGCAGCTGATGGGCGTTGGACAGGTACTACTAAGCATGATCTCCTGCCAAATAGAAGATGTATAGTCCTGGCTGTGATGTCACAACAAAGAACGTCTTGGGACAGGAAGTTTACAAGCAGGTAAATTACCTTTGAACACCACTGCCCAGGAGTGGGGTTTATTATTCCCACTGACACCAGTTCTCAAGAAGAGGGGTCTTCTATTACAACCAATGCCCGTGGGGAAGAATGTCTTTTATTACACCCAAAGACCACTGACGTAGGGGCATTATCTGCTGTAGATTAGTAAATCCATTTCTCCAGAATGTTCAGAATCTACTCACATGACCCCAACTCTCAAATCTTGGGTTGGGTCTCTATATACTGTATACATATATGTCTTTACTCCTTTTTTAAATTTCCTTATGCATCAAGTTATGTGTTTCTTGTTTATTACTACCAAGGTCCATGGGCAGAGCGATTCACCCTTCATCCGCACACAGGAGAGCTACGCACAGCAACAGTTTTACACCATGCAGATCGATCCCATTACACAATGACTGTCCAGGCTAGAGACTCTGGATCTCCAGCTAAAAGCTCAGAGGCCACTGTTCGTATTCAGGTACTGTACCCACAGATATAAGTAAACAAATGTTAAAAAAAAACAAAAACGTAAATTTCTAATAACTGACTGTAGTTATATTTAAATTTTTAGGTGGTGCCATCTACTCGTTACCCTACCAAACCCAACCCCAGTGTACTGGTCCTGATGCCAATGGAAGGATTACCACCTGGGTCTCTTCTGGGTGCTGTTTCCCCTAAAACGCCTCATGGTTCTGCGATCTACACTTTATTAGATGACCAACATGGAAACTTTATGGTGGATGGTCGAACTGGCAACATATTTCTCGTACAAGAACTGGACTTTGAGAGTCAGCCCCGTCACAGCCTCCGAGTAAGCATTGAGGAAGCCCGTGAAGTTTCTGGTATGTATCTGCCCCCAAGGGTAGTGCAAGTAGAGATTGAAGTCCAGGACAAAAATGATCACTCACCAATGTTTCCAGAGGATCCACTGACATTGGTGATTCCAGAGGATGCCCAGGTTGGTTCCTCCATCTTTACCTTCCAAGCTATAGACCGCGATGGTCCAGGCCCCAATAGCCAGGTGCGTTATTCCTTGATGCGGCAAGAGCCAGAAACTGCTGAATCTACTTTTCGACTGGACACAGAGACTGGGGTATTAAGTGTAGCAAAGCCATTAGATCGTGAAAAAGTGTCTTCTTACTTACTCATGGTGGAAGCTACAGATCGGGCACTGAATGCCAGTCAGCGTCGGTCAACTTCTGTCACCGCCAGAATTTTTCTCAGCGACCGCAATGACCACACTCCACGGTTCCTCACACCAGCTACATTATGGCTATCGGAGGACCTGCCTGTTGGATCCACAGCTCTTTTCCTGGTGGCGCAAGATCCAGACCTAGGAGAGAATGGGAGAGTTGGTTATCAGATAGCCGGAGGCAATGAGGATGGTCGGTTCCAGATACATCCACACTCAGGTAAGATAGACAGGTTACTAGACAAATTTAAATAAAGCTCTCAATGACTTCTGTAGCAGCAGGTACTGTCGAGCAATTCATCCTCAAAAAGAGAAGCAGTGATGTATTTAAGTCTAGACTCAGAACTCAGCTTTTCCCTCCTTATGTGCACCTTTCCTATGTTTACACTAGAGATTAGAAGGCTTTCAGGTCATTGATGGATAGGGATGGATTTTTTTACTCTAGGAGCATATAATGAGTTTGGAAATTCTAGAGAAATGCTTAACTAATGCATTACAATTTAACTAAACACATTAGATTTTAGTTGACTAAAATGATTTTATTTGACTAAAATGATTTTATTTGACTAAAATGATTTTATTTGACTAAAATGATTTTATTTGACTAAAATGTACTGGAGATTTTAGTCGACTAAAATACGATGACTAAAATGGGACTAAAACTAAAATGGCATTTTAGTCAAAGACTATGACTAAAACTAAAACACTTGCAGAAGATTAAAATGGAACTTAAACTAAAATGCCATTTTAGTCCTAAGACTAATGGCGCTTACACACGGTCAGAATTCTCATCGGAAAAAGCTCTGATGGTTTTCCCGTCAGAATTCCGACGGAATTTTGCTCAAACTGTCTTGCCTGCACACCAAATTCCAACGGTCAATAACACCGCGGCATACAACACGTTCAACGGCACTATAAAAGGGAAGTTTAATGCTTCCGAGCATGCGTCAAATTGTTTCCGAGCATGCGTCGGAATTTTGCGTGTCGGAATTGCATACACACGATTGGAAAATCCGATAGAAAGGTTTTCCGTCGGAAAAATTAAGAACAGGTTCTCAATTCAAAGTCAGTCGGAAATTCCGACAGAAAAAGACCGATGGGCATACACACAGTCGGAAAATCCGATGAAAAAGCTCCCATCGGACTGTTTCCATCAGAAATTCCGACCGCGTGTACGCGGCATTAGACTAAAACTAAATTTGCTGCCAAAATTAGCACTGGGACCAAACCTAAGCTTATTACTACTGCTGAAAGGTGGATTAGATAAAGATATGCTACTGAAATCAAAGTTAAGGCACTTTCCACTGTAGACTTTGAAAATGAGTTACTCTATACTGCCTACAGCCACAAAGATCAGTGAAAAGCTGTTGCAAACGTATTTACTGCTTGTTTAGAATATGACATTTGAAAATCTATAGCCTGGCCACAGTTCTATTTTTAACTAGCTCTGAAAAGTTGAAATTTTTAGGGTTGCAATAGTGGCAATACTTAAAGTGGTTGTAAAGGGAGAAGGTGTTTACCTTAATGTATTCTGTAAAGGTTTAGTATAATCCAGTATATAGTTGGTATAGGTGCAGTCTAGGTTTGGAAAAAGGGCAGTATAGAGTGCAGTATGAATTGGAATCAGCAATGGGCGAATAACCCTTTCAACAGTCCCCTAGATGCTGCAGTGACCTCTTGCTGTAAAAAAGGGGGGGCCCCCTTGGTTTCTCCTTTAAAAGCCTCCAGGGATCAGCAGTGGGAAGCAGAGGCCGAGTGGGCGCTCCAATGTCCCTGCAGCAGCAGTGCTGTGATGTGGGTGGTGCTGCACTGCCCCCAGGTGACCTCACTCCCAGTCTCAGGCTCAAATCTCTGGTATGGTCTTCAGCTGCGAGGCAAATATTCAGATAGAGAGTGCTCTCTATCTAACTCCCTCTGTGCCAAGAGGAAGAACCTTCCTTGGCAGTTTAATAAAAATCATCTCTCCAGTCCTTCTACTGCACAGTGACTAGTGGGATCGGTAGTGTGAGGAGTCTATTAGTCCCATTACATGGCTGCCCACTCAAACTTTACTTTCTAGGATTCTCAGCGCTCTGCATAGAAGTCTGTGGGATCTTTTAGCTTTAGCTCTTCCCCTGCTGGCTGAAGGAGAATGGTGCAGCATACATCAGTATCCCAATAGAGCAAGAGAATAATTAAAGGTAATGTCTCCTCCATATTGCTGTAGCCCAGCACCTGGCTACAGTAATAATAATTATAGCAGCTTCAGTTATGCTGTTGGAGGCTTCTCACAGGGGTGTTTTACTTCAGGAGTTATAATTCCTTTAAAGAGGTACAGCCAAAGCCTGTTTGGCTGTACTTCTACCTTTGGATCACAGGAGTGCAGTTTATTCTGCACTCGTGTGACCTGTTTTCAGCAGACATTTGGCTGAAGTGGAGAGGACCATTTTCTCTGGTGGGTCTTCGGGCACTGGCCTAACCCTAAGTATGCAAGTGGCTTTTAATAGCTTGTGGTTCAGCACTCTCTTTGGGTTTGCTGTGCTTTATGTATAAGGATTGTCTCACCAAAATGTTTGCTGGTTTGTCCTATTAACTGATCGTACTATTGATGTCTTTCCAATCAGGTGCCCTGTCTGTCGTGAGAGCTCTAGATCGTGAGGAGACACCTGGATATAACCTAACCTTAGTGGCAACAGACCATGGCTCACCTCGCCTGTCCAGCACACAGACACTTTCCGTCTCCGTTCTTGATGTAAATGATGAAACCCCCACCTTTGAGAAAACCCAGTATGAAGGGAAGGTGCTAGAAAACCAATCCGCCGGCACAAGTGTGCTGAGATTGCGGGCTGTGGACAGAGATCTTGGTGAGTGAAGGGAACTGTGCTAGCAGAATACATAGTACATTTTGAGGCTGGGTTTGCTTCATTTGCACGTCAGTATTTTTCCCTGGCATGTAAAGAAAAAAATGTTGTATTTTATTTGGGCAGCATAGTGGCTAAATGGTTAGCACTCCCACCTAGCAGCAGTAGGCTCATCAGTTTGAATCCCAACCACGGGACTGGCTGCACAGATTTGCATGTTCTCCCTGTGCATGCATGGGTTTCCTACCACACTCCAAAGACATGCTGGTAGGTTAATTGGCTACTATCTAAATTGGCCCTAGTATTAAATGTGAGTTAGGAACCTTAGATTGTAAGCTCCTTGGGGGCAGGGACTGATATGAGTATACAATGCATATGTAAAGCTATATGTAAATTGACAGTGCTATATAAGCATATTAATAAATGCAGCCATATTAATGAAAGAAAATATATGCATTGATTAATTTTTTGTATTGGAGCTGGCAGAGCATTGGAACTGTTACCAGTGCAATGCACAGGCTCCTGCAGACTATTTGCCCCAGCCCCAGGTCTATATGAAGGTACAGGTCGTTGTGGGTCTGGAGGAGATAAACACTGTCACTACATTTGTGCTCCATTAAGATTGATGAGTCCCTCTTAGCGGGTGGGACTTTTGGTCTTCCATTTATAGATCCCAGTTAAGTGTGGGGGGAGGCTAAATGTGGGGGGGGGGTGCTGAATGTGACCATGTTTTGTGGTATACCCTAAATGTGGGTGTAACAAGAAACATCACCAGACGGAGGCAGAGGCTTTGGCTGCTGGAGGAGACACTGAGAGAGATTCGTTCCATAGAAACTACCAACAAAACCAGCCCATCCCAACTATTAGCCAGCAAATTGACTAAACTCCGAATGTCACTGAGGTTGATGCTTCTAGAACAGCATGATAAATATATCAAAGCTCTTAAACTAACTACCTACTCCTCAGGCAACAAAGCGGGCAAGTTCATGGCCAACAGATTGAAAGCTAGAAAGCTACAATCTAAAATAGAACATCTCGTAGATCCCCACACTAAAACTAAAATAATGGACCCAAAGGGCATCGCGGATGCCTTTGCGGCTTATTATAGTGGATTGTACAATTTAAAAGATGACCCTGATACCATACAGCCAGAACAGGACGGAATTACGTCCTTTTTAGCATCTCTTCACCTGCCTTCTCTGTCGGCAGACCAGCTTATTGAGCTGAACTCCCCTATAACACCCCAAGAAATTCGTAAGGCTATCAAATCACTACCCTTAGGTAAATCACCTGGACCAGACAGTCTATCCAACGACTATTATAAGCACTTCCAAGATGTGCTTAGTCTGAATCTCTCTCCGGTCCTCGGGGCGGCGGCAGCCTCTGCCTCTTTCCCACCAGAAATGCTGCAAGCCTATATAGTTACTATTCCCAAACCCGAAAAGGACCCATCATACCCAGCGAACTACAGGCCTATTTCCTTATTAAATACTGACCTCAAATTGTATGCTAAAATTATTGCCCATAGATTGACTCATATCCTACCTACCCTCATAAATTCGGATCAAACCGGCTTTATTACAGGACGCCAGACATCCGATGCGACTAGGCGGGTTATAGACCTGATTCATTATGCCGGGACCGGTCGGGTGCCTTCTCTGCTCCTCTCCTTGGATGCGGAGAAGGCATTCGACCGTATCCATTGGCAATACATGCAAGCAACCCTAAAAAAATTTGGGTTCTCCGGTCCTATATTATCAGCTATCCTAGCATTATATTCCTCTCCATCAGCGAAGGTCTATACCTCTAATACGCTCTCCTCTTCCTTTTCAATCACGAACGGAACAAGGCAGGGTTGCCCCCTGTCTCCGTGTATCTTTAATTTGCTAATTGAACCCCTGGCAGAGGCAATACGGGCATCACCCCGAGTTACGGGTTTCAATCTGGGTGCCGATTCCCACGTCATAAATTTATTTGCAGATGATATAATTATCTTCCTGACGAACCCTAAGACTTCCCTAGAAGCTACCCACAAAATTCTCCAAAACTTTAGTGCAATATCCTACTACAAGGTCAATTTTACCAAATCTTTAATTTTAGATTTAGGGATTGACCCAAAACTACGCACCACCATTCAGTCATCCTATTCCTACACATGGAGTACAGGAGAGATCCCATATCTAGGAATACGATTGACAGCAGACATCAAACAAATGGCAGACATTAATTATTCCCTTCTTATCAACAAAATAACAAAGGAAGCCCAAAACATGACTAAATATGAACTCTCCTGGATGGGTCGTCTAGCTGCCTTCAAAATGTTCGTACTACCTCAAATTTTATACATTTTTAGGACGCTACCCATACTACCCAAACGAGCACATTTCATGACACTTACTAAATTTATGAAAACCCGTATTTGGAATAATATGAAACCACGCAGCTCCCACACCCTGCTTCTGAAGCATAAGTTTGCCGGTGGCATGGGTATGGTTGACCTTAAAGACTATTGGGTTGCATCACAATTGGCCCTGCTGGTTTCACCCAGACATAGGCAATAGGTGGGTAAAAATTGAACAATTCTATGCTCACACCCTCGAGCTTAAAAACTTACTTATCGTAGACACTTGGAAACCTGGCATCCACAAAGGACTGCCTCTCACCACTCAGGCCTCCTTAGAAGCCTGGAGAGCTTATCATTCGACAACTTTTCCCCCATCACAGAAAAATTCAATCCCGATACCATTGGAAGCCCTAGAAATAGCAATTTCAAACATTCCCCTTAAAACATGGCACACCAAAGGAATCTCTGTCCTGAGTCAGATACTCCAAAACGGTTCCCTTAAACCCTTCGAAACACTACAGACTGAATTCAACTTACCGCACACGGCGCGTTTTACGTATATTAGAATTTCGCACTTCTTGAATTCCCTCAATTCACCGGACATACTAGTTCACACACCAAGCTGGCAATACCTTACCACGAAAAAAGGGAATAGGAAAGGGACTTCATTGTTCTACAATCTCCTACAAAACAAACTTACCTTTAATGAATCTACACCACATATGAAGTGGGAATCGGACCTAGGAACCTCATTCACTTCCGCTCAATGGGTTACAGCTATCAAACATGTCTATCAAGCCTCTAAATGTGTGAACCATTGGGAACTAGCACATAAAATTACTTTACGATGGTACTTAACACCATACAGGATTTCAAAGTTCTCTCCTACACTGTCTCCTCTATGTTGGAGGAACTGTGGAGGAGTTGGCCAGATTATGCATATCTTCTGGTCCTGTAAACACCTGAAAAGTTTCTGGAATAAATTGTTTTGCATTATCTCTGCAGTAACCAACATACTAACCCCCCCCCCCCCCCCCCCCCCCCCCAGCAGCTCTAGCCATACTCAACATTGGCATAGAGCTTTACCCACCTGACTGCCGCAGAATAGTTACCCATATCCTTTTAGCAGCTAAAATGCTCATTGCAAGGAAATGGAGAACAAATTTAGCTCCCAATGTTTCCGAAGTACTTGATATGGTACAATACAACTTTACATTTGAGAAGATTTTAGCAAGCAGGCTAGGTAATGAACGCACCTTTGACTACCACTGGAAACTCTGGGTCTCTTGGACAAAATGCAGCAACTATAATGTGACATAATTCCTGAGGATATGCGTAGTTTGACCGACCGAATGTTAGTTGTGTATACCCCTCCTTTGTTGATCACTCTATGATATTTTACTGAACTCTAATGGCGTGACTATCCAATCTTATCTTTTCAAGAGACACGACTCAGCTCTCCCTTCCCTCCCTTCTATTTATTTCTTCCCATGAATCCTACTTGTTCTCTGAGGTTTAATTACATGAGATCACACAGCTTTTCACCTGTCGTTCTGTGTTCACAAAATTTTGATATGATACCCTGACTTTCCAGTATACACACCTGGCAATGTAATTCATGTACATACCTCTATGCTAATTTTGATAACCTTCATGTATGTTATTCCACTGTTGATATTCTTTGTAAACTAAAATTTCTTAATAAAAACGAATTAAACAAAAAAAAAAAGAAACATCACCAGAAAGGTAGACCATTCTTTTATTGCATGTAGTACTTAAATTGTTGGGCTAACATCAAATAAATGGTCACTCCACCCTAAACTGATTGTCCGGTTAATAGATGCTGAACAGTTAAACCATTTGACGGCTTCTTCTGTCACCATCCCTGGTCCTGGGTCTGCACATCTACTATGCCCATTATGAGGGGTTCCCAACAACCCTGGTCCCTGTGCAGACCAGGGATGGTGAGAACCCCTAACAATGGCACAGGAGGTGTATATACCAGTGGACTCAGTGCAAGGATAGTGGGAACCCCTTATAATGGCACAGCAGGGGTGCAGACCCAGAAACTCAGCGCAGGGATGGTGGGAACCCCTCATAATGAGCATAGTGGGTGTGCAGAACTAGGAGGTCAGCACAGCAATGGTGGAAAGCCCTCATAACAGTCACATTAGGTGTACAGAACGGGGAATTCAGTGCAGGGATGGTGGGAACCCCTCATAATGGGCACAGCAGGTGTACAGACCTGGCAACGCAGTGCAGGGATTATGGGAATGGGAACCCCAGTATCCCAGCACAGGGATGGCGGGAGCCCCTCATAATGGGCTCAGCACATGTGCAGATCAGTCCCTAGTTATCTAAATGTTTCACTAACAATAGTCAGCAATGTTGGGATGGTTCAGTGCTTGATAGAATATTCCTATAAATTATTGAACTAAATAAAATCACTGCTTTTTATATAAAAAATTATCTTATATGGTGTTTCCACAATATGGAGGTGATAACAACTTCTTCAAAATCCCTTGTTTCCACAGGTCCTGGTGGACAGATCACATATGGAGGGGTGACCGGGGATGAGTTTTCTCTTGATCCAAAAACTGGAATTCTGACTACCAATCGAGCATTTGATCGAGAGGCGAAGGAGGTGTACAAACTAACAGGTAAATATTTTTGTTGGGGAAGATGATCCTAGCCGCCCCCCCCCCCCATATCACTGACCTATACTCTGTATACCTGCTAACTGCATCTCACTCCCTGTATTACAGTTTATGCCCGAGATGGAGGCTCCCCGCCGCGAGTGTCAGAGGCCAGGGTGCACATCGCCATTGATGATGAGAATGACAATGCTCCAAAATTTGAGAATGACAACGTGTTCTTGGAAGTGCCTGAAAATCAGGATCCCACAACCCTGTGCATACTTCGCGCCTGGGACCCTGACGCCAGTAGCAATGGGCACCTCCAGTATCGGCTTATCGGTGAGTCACTTTCTAGTTTTCTGGCATTTTCACTGATCACCTAAGGCCCCTTTCACACGGACGGACCGTCTATCCGTTTTTCTTCCATCCGTAGACGGACGACAATGCATTCCTATGGGCAGACGGATGAACATCCGTCACCATCAGTTAACATCCGCTTCCGTTTTTATCCGTTTTTTTAAACGTACAAGGCTACGTTCAGATCCGTCAAAACGGATATTAACTGACTTGACGGACATCGTCCGTCAGCGTCCGATCCGTTAAGATCCGTTTTGTGTTTATCTGTGAACTCAACCTCTTAAAGGCACAGGCACACATATAAACGGAACAAAACGTATACAAAAACGGATGAAAAAACGGACGTAAACGTGTGCATTTACGGATGTAAGCGGATGTTAACGGAACATAAGACGGATGAAAACGGACATTAACGGAACGGATGACGGATGAAAACGGATGAGACAACGGATAAGAACTGATACGTTTTTGACGTGCCTAAACTGACTGCGTCCGTGTGAAAGGGGCCTAAGAGTAAAAAAAGGGTAAAGTAGAGCTATGATCATGTAAAAGGCATATTTTATAATCTGTGGTATGTTGGAGGATTCCATACGGTCATGCTTAATGTTTTTTTTCTTCTTCTCATTAGATGGTGATCCATCCACTGACTTCAATTTGGACTCAAAATCTGGAGCCCTTTCCACATCACGGGCTTTGGACCGAGAATCTGTATCAGATTACCGCCTCACTGTTTTAGTCCAAGATGGTGGCAATCCCTCTCTTAGTGCCACTACAGTTGTCACCGTGTCTGTACTGGATCTTAATGATAATACACCGACCTTCTCAGCAGCCTCTTACAATGCAGAGATCTCAGAAGATGCCCCCGTAGGCAGTTTAGTTGTAAAGTTGATAGCCGTTGACCCTGACCATGGCCCCAATGGTCAAACAACATTTCATCTATCTAATGGTACTCAGGGAGCCTTCCATGTTGATCCACTAACTGGACAGATCACAACCGCAGTTCAGCTTGACCGCGAGCGCCGAGCTGCTTACACATTTATAGCATGGGTTATGGATTCCGACCCCTCAGGGCCACGTAGCGCAGAGGCCTCTGTGACAGTTATAGTCCGAGATGTGAATGACAATGCCCCAGCATTTCAGCGTAGTCCGTTCCTTCTAAACCTGTCCCGTAACACTCCCATCAAGCGGACATTGACTGCAATGAGAGCAGAAGACAAGGATGCAGGTGCCAATGCTTCTATTCTCTACAGGTTGGCTCCACAGTCAACAAAAGGTGGGTTTTCAGTGGACCCTTACACTGGGGAGGTGCGTTTGCTGGAGCCACTGGAGGGAATGAGTCCCAAGGATCGCACAGTCTTTGTACAGGCCTCAGATCTGGGGGAACCTCCGATTTCAACCACAGCTGTACTGGTCATACATCTACGGGAGGAAGCAGCCAAAGGACCTCGTTTCCCGAGAGATTCCACCGATATCAGCTTGTCAGAAAACAGCCAACAAGGTGAGAGTTGGGTCATACCAAGGACTTCACTATTGTGTTTACAATAATTAATCAAGTAGCACATAGCTCCCACAAAGTCATTTTAGAACCAGCCATACTGGTAAGCTTTCTGTTATGGTCAAATAGCCGTCCGCATAAGTAAAATGCTGAGATAATTCAAATGAACTAAATCCAAGATATAAAAGACTGTTGTAAGAGTCCAACAACGGCCTCCATCTGTCCCACTGATATAATAGCTGGCCTGTTCTGTGGTATAGAATTATTTTTAAGCTCTGTGATATGTTTTCTGCCCCTGCGTGTTGTTATCATTACTCCCCTCGGTCTGATGTAACAGCACCCCTTTTTCATACATTGCCGATCTCTCTTCAGTTTACACTAGAAGATATAACCAATAACTTTTAGTTTCCTAAAGAACTATGTATCATAAATAATTGCCATTCTTATTATTAAAATATTTTTTTTCACCTTTTGCATCTCAGTGCTGCCCATCTCCTGCAAAAAGGAACACAAAGGGGCGCCAGCTGAGTGCAGCATCAATGGGTTTATTATGATTAAAAAGTCAAATGCAAACTCACAGAAATATAAAATCAAAGATGTTATCTGCTGCCCGGCCACGTTGGATGGAAGCCGTCATCCGGAAGAACTGCTTCTGATAGCAAACTGCATGTTGTCAGTGAGGAAACCTAGTCCAATGTTCCAGGAAATGAGGCGTGCCATTATGGAGAACAGGGCAGGATGTGATGTCACACCTGGGGGTGGACTGGATACTATGGCAACGTGTTTCGGAAGTCGTATTGTCTCCTTTCTCAACTCACTCCTCAATTCCACAGTGGTTTTACTCACTTCCTGAAACATTGGACTTGGCTTCCTCACTGACAACATGCTGTTTGCTGTCACAAGCGTCTCTTCAGGTGGATGGCTTCCATCCAATGTGGCTGCAGATAAGCTCTTTGATTTTATATTTCTGAGGCTTTTTAATTGTATTGAACCCATTGATGCTGCACTTAGTTGGTGCCCCCCTGTGTTCCTTTTAGTAATTTCAGAGATTTGTTCCTGTCTCAGGTGGAGCTGCCTACTAAAGTACAACACCCTTCCTTTGGGATTTTTATGAACTCCTTATGAACAATTTTATGAACTACTTATGCTACGCAAGTGTATCTTCACATTTATCTAGGGGGGGGTAGAGGCTAACTTATGTGGATGGCGCATTAGCATTTGTTTTGCGCCACAATTTAATTTGTTGTTTGTCAACCTACTGCAGCCTCTTTGCACCCACTCTCTGTCCAGGCATGTACCGGCCATCAGGACTACCGTGAGTTTCCCGGTCGGCCGATGGCTCAGTGGGCCAGTTTAATTCACAGCCTGTCAAAGTAATGGCTGTGCGGCTCACACAGTGTCCTCCACCCCCCACGCTATCCCCCTCTGTCCTCCACACCCATGTTGAACCCCCATTGATTCCTCCGCCCCCCACGCTGTCCCCCTCGGTCCCCCCCCCCACTGTGTCCTCCACCCCCAACGGCCTTGAGGCAATTCAGTTCGCAGTTGCAGCGCTATACAAGTTATTCATTCAACGGTGTCCATCTGTGTCCTCCATCCCCCCACCGTGTCCTGCACCCCCACAGTGTCCCACACCCCCCCCCCCCCCCCAGTGTCTTCCACCCCCATGGTGTCCCACTGTGTCCTCCACCCCCCACTGTGTCCTTCAACCCCCACGGTGTCCCCCTGTGTCCTCCAGCCCCCACTGTGTCCTCCACCCCCCACAGTGTCCCACTGTGTCCTGCACCCCCCGCCCCCACGGTGTCTCCCTGTGTCCTCCACCCCCCACTGTGGCCCCCACACCCCACGGTGTCTATCTATGTCCTCCACCCCCCACGGTGTCCTCCTCCACCCCCCACGGTGTCCCCCTGTGTCTTCCACTCTCCCTCACGGTGTCCCCCCTGTCCGCTACCCCCCACGCTGTCCCTCTGTTTCCTCCACCCCCCTCCCCCCCACTGTGTCCCCCTGTGTCCTCCACCCCCTTCTTACAGTATATATACTGTTTTTATGCATGTTTGCAAAATTAAAGTGGGCCGGTATGGATGAAGTTCAGGGCCAAATTTTTGTCCCAGTCCTGTCTCTGTCTATGCGCACTCCAGGAATGGCTGCAAGGCATTTTTTACTGATGTGACAACAGTAGAATATGCTTGTGTGATGTGTGTCAAAACAGTTACCTGTAGCAGGACAGAGCATTGTCACCCTACAGGATGTACTTGAAAAAGGGTCTTCACGGCAGAATTGAAAATGACTTACATTAAAGCGGTAGTAAAGTCGTGAATGAAAAAAAAAAAAAAAAAAAACGCTTCCCCTATAAGTTAATATCATGTCATACTAGCACATTATGAAAGACTTACCTTAAAACAAAGCCTTCCAGTGGCGCGCTGTCACCACTGACAGGGCTTCCTTCTTCATCCGGTCTTCCTTCAGGGTCCATGGACTGTTTGAATGTCAGAGCCGCAATGACATCACTGCTGGAGCCACGGCAAGGTACCCTGAATGGATGGCGTCAGTGACATTACTGGCTGCTACAAATGGGAATAGCTCCTAAACTAGGAGATATTCCTTGTAGCTGCAGGCAAGCTTTATTATAAGCTTATCTGTAGCTATTAGTGATGAAGCAGTGTTTGCTACCGCTGTAACATGTTAAAGCTTATGCAAGATTTTAGCGATTGGGTTTACATCTATTTATTTTTGCATTTTCCATGTGTTTCTCTTCCTCTGCAGGCTCTGTGGTTGGAGCGGTGAGAGCCACACACAACGGAGGCTCTTCTGGGAAAATCACGTACAGCTTCCTCAGCGGAAATGAGCATGGTGCCTTTAACATCAACCCGAACACAGGTACCCTTATAAATGGACTCCATATAGAATCAAAGCTTCCTGTTTTTAACAAAACAGAACATAAGGAAATGTGCGTTGGAGAACTGTGCTGAATATTTATTTTTAGAATTTGCCCATACTTATACCCTTTAATGTCCCCAAGTTACCATCCATAAGCTGGACAATAAATACCTAACTCTGCATTCCCCCACAGGGCAGATTACGGTCCTACAGCCGGCCCTGTTGGACTACGAATCCAGCCCACGGCATAAGTTGGTGGTTCAGGCCGAGACGGTCCAATATTACGCCTTCACTTCCGTCAATGTCCTGCTGCAGGATGCCAATGACAACGCACCGCGCTTTCAGCTCCCACAATATACAGTTTATATTTGGGAGGCCCAGGCTGATGGGAGCCGCATCATACAGGTAATCCTATAACCTCTCTTTTTTTTTTTCTTTTTTTAAATCCCAGATGTCAAAGCTGCTAGATATGTGCGTTTTGTTTTGATTCCCTTTTCAGGCGTAAATTTCATTTTCGGAGATTTGGATGTGTACAAATTTTTGAATGGCCATAGTCAACAAATCCGAAAAAATGTATACTGAAATTAACAAATGCATTTGTTTCATTTGGATGACGTCACATGATGCGATAATAGTTCGGGCCAATGGTGAAATTAATTCAATTTTCAAATTTGTTTGATAATTCAGATAAAAAATTAATCTGAATTTCAATTTCATTTGTTAATTCAGATAGATGCATGTGACGCCAGTCGATATTGTCAAATCAGCTCATGCCATTTCTCTTGGTGGGTTGGATTTGCATCCATAAATACTGAATCTTTCCGATTCAATAATGTACAGTATAGTAATCCTCCAGAAAAACTGCAAAATTTTTCAAATCCACCTGGACCGATGAATATACGAAGCGAATGCCGAAGATACAAAATGAATTCCAAAAACGAATCTGGATAACATAATAAATATGACAAAATTAAATTCTTCAATGAATGACTGCATCTGAAACGAATAACAAAACACAACTTTCTGATGTGCACATGTCTAGAAGCTGCCAGTTGAGTGGAAGCATTGGCCTTAGGGGAATGGTGACATCCAATAAAAAAATTGATCCTCAGATTGGTAAATAGCATAGACTGAATATGTGAAGGTTCTCATATATCCAGACCACAGTATAGTTAGTAGTAGATATTCACATTCAACAAGACTTGTTCCATAATGTTAAAGATGTTTTGCCGTTCATCCAAGAAGCTCAGCTCTAATAAGCATCAGGAACATACATTTATTTCTACATATGTAGCACAATCATTTCAACCCAATCAACATGAAATATGTCAAGGCAGATGTTGATTGTCCAATCAAAAATTAGGGATCAGCGTTCTATAGGCCAGAATAAGGTAACTGTCAGCTTTTACACGGGTGACAAGAGTATTTTTCTGTCTTCCAGGTTCTCGCTGAAGATCCAGACCAAGGCATGAATGGTCAGGTGATTTACGCTTTTGACCCATCACAGCCCATGAAGGACCTGTTTCGTATTGATGCCCAGACGGGAGTCATTGCAACAGCCGCCATTTTAGACCGGGAGATCTGGTCTGAGGCACGGTGAGTGTGGCCTCAATGCTGTCTCTATTCTGTCTATATGTTGACATTTTCCCTGTGTACACTGAATGTCCTACAAATCCTCCATGTTCCTCTGGTTTCACCTCCCCTGACTGGTACTACAGTTTTAGAATATACAGCTTTTTGTTACCCATCAAAAGGTTGTGTTGTGTTTTAATGACACAAGTTCCTTGTAGCTCCTGTTCTGAAGACATCATATACTACAGCAGCCCTCAAAATTTCCACTCGCCTGCTTGCATTAGGCAAATAGAAATAAGCTGAGGGCGAGTGTGGAGTCGCATCGGAGGGGGGGTGGGCACTGCGGGCAGGCGGGGTTGAACGGGAGCTGATTCTCCTCCCTGCCTCCGCCTCCCTGTAATTCTTTTATCAGGGCTTGGCATACAGCGCTAGTCGGCAAAGAACTAGATGAGGTGGGGGCAGGGCAGGGTGGGGAGGGGGGTTGGGCAGGTGCTGCCAAAGTCTACTTTTCCTATTACCAAGCTGGTGATTGGTTGCTCGGGCCACCTAGCAACCAATCCCCTCTCATCCTGTGCTCCGCTGTAAGTGTCTCTGCTTCCTAAATCAGTAAAAGTGTCGTTCATTGGTTTTAATTTTTTTTATGCTAGATTTTATATACAATTAAAACATTTACTTATCAAGGCAGTAATTATGTGTACAGTACTTATAGTGGCCAATCATATTTTATCCCCATTTTATTTATCACAGTCAGATCCATGAAATATGCTTTATGTTAATATTGTTAAAGTTGTTGTTGTTGTTAATATTTATTTTTGTTACTTATTTCTGCATAAAACATTTAATGGTGTAATTTAATGATGATAATTTATGAGGGCGTGTTTAGGGGCAGAATTAGGGGTGGGGCAGGGTAGGGGTTGAGTGGGGCAACTGATGGCGAGTAACTCTTAAGGCCTGTCTAGTAGTTCAGGACTGGAAATTTTGAGCCCTGTACTACAATATATTACATACTTCATTGTGTATTTTAGGTTGCTGGTGACAGCGACGGATCGGGGGTCTCCTCCACTGACTGGGTCGGCAACCCTCACACTGGTAGTAATGGATGTAAATGATAACAGTCCTACCATCCCTGTTCAGATGGAGCTGAGTGTTCCTGAAGGTAGGTCTACAATTAGCACCAGAATAATATTTTTTAAATCCTGGCCAGAATACACAGAAACTCAGCCACCTAAGGGCTTGTGTACATGAAGCAGGAGTCAGAATTGTTGACATACAAGGAAACTGGGTGATTTGGACCATGAAGCCATGCATGACTGTAGTAAAGGCCTTTGCCAAGTGCAAAAGAGCCAACCAAATTTTCCATCTTCCAATGGGGACATCTGTTCTGGAGACGTATGTCTAACAGGGGTTTTCCCTCACCTCCTATTGTGTCTCCAAGACAGGAAGACAATACATAAACAGCAAAGCAACTACTACTCAAAACCCAATAAAAAAATGATTTTGGCTTTGGATATACTAGTACATGAGAGGTAAGAACACATGGAGGACAGCAGTAATGTGATGATGCTAAATCAGCCCAGTGAGCAGACAGGTGACACAGAAAATGTTAACACCTCATTAGTGAATATCAGGATCACCAGTGCAGACTATGCAGTAGGGGAGGCCTTTTGGCAGGTAAAGTAGTTCAGCATTATCTCTAAGCTTACCATCTGTTACTCCATTTTCTCTCAATTCTAGATGCTGTGATTGGCTCTGAGGTTGCTCAGGTGACAGCAAATGACGTAGACTCGGGGCCCCCATTATGGTACGTGCTGTCCGTGGATGGGTTCCCAGGGGGCACCTTCAGCATCTTCCGCTATGGTGGCCAGATATGGCTGACAGAACCACTGGACTATGAGGAGAGGACGTCTTACACCTTAACCATTCAAACTTCTGATGGAAAACACCAGAGTCGGGCGGACCTTCGCCTCCTGCTGCAGGATGTCAACGATAATGCTCCAGAGTTCCGACAAAGCCTGTATCAGGTAGATGTCACAAAATCTATGACCCAAATATAAGGTGCCCCCAGGCCCTTCCTCATGACATCCCTATAGTGGTTGGTACAAGGCTGGTAAAAGGTCTCCCCTGAACAGTCACAACGTGGCCCCTGATTTGGCTCTCACATGTGTGCAGAGGGCAAAAAAATAGGCCCATTCACACCTTTGCTGAGTGTGATTCAGGTTTTTTTGAAGCGTGGCCAAGCGTTTTTGAAGCCTTTTTATTTGGGTGAATGAAAAGTATGCATACAGAGCGTGACAAACCCCTGTCCTCAAACAGGTCTCTGTCCACCGTCTATGCTTCCTCTGTCCAGAACCAGCACTATCCAAGACCCATTAGCCCACCCAGTCACCAGACAACACCAGTCTTGGAGTGGCAAACAACAAACTCATTAATTATCACACATGGACACAACAGATAAAATAACTCAAAGACTCTTTCCCCCACCCTTGGAAAACAGGGCGGGGTAAACTGTCCAATGACAATAGACACACAGGTCAGGTGTGTTCAACTTCTCATCAGTAAACAGTCTTATCAGCAGGAATCCCCCCCTCCCTCCATAGAGATAAACATCCCATAATATCCAAGGCAGACAGACACAATAGAACATTGGAATACAGTCACACCCCAAACGTTCACAGCAAAGAGTCCACAACAAAATGATACAATATACAACATATACATATATACACGATTGAGTCCAATTAGTACAGACCAGACTGGATTTCTCATTCACCTCGCAAAGAGTATTGCTCCCTTAAAATCCAGGGCCCATAATCAGAAGACAAGAGGCCAGCATTCAATCCTCTCCAAAAGCCTCTGTCCCGGCTAGGTCTCTCACACAGAGTACTAAAGCTATAGAGGCTCACTGTAGCAAATTAGGACTCCCAGTCTGGGTAGACCTGCTTCCCACTGTCCTCTCAGGACCTTGGCCTCTTGTTCTGGCTCTTGAAATGCATAACTGTGGGGTCGTAAAGACTGGGGTGAGCCCGCAGGGATACATGCCTTCACATCCATCATAGCATGTCCTTGCTATTTTTTTGTTAGCTGGGTTATTTGAGTGAGAGGAGAGCAGAGGAGAACAATTGGCCAACCCCAAAAAACATGTGAAAACACTTGTGTTGCATGTTTATAGGCACTTTCATTGAAGTCTGTGGAAGCTAAAACGTACGGCACAGCTTCAAAGCAAGCTCATGTACCTTTTAAAGCTTTCATCGACTGAGCACAGAGAAGTGAACAGCCAAATACAAAATAATATGATTTTCGATATTAAGCCTTTTCATGCGTAGGGAAATGTGCAAATACATATGGCAAAATGCTCAGGTGTGAATTGGGGCTTAAAGTGTTTGTCACCCTTAAAAAAAGCATGTTATATGGCACAGTGCTCGTTCTGTGTAACTTGGCCCCTTCTATCACCTGAAATACCAGGCTGATCCTGCCTGGTTCTGCACTCCCCCTGTAAACTGACCACGGTTTATCATGGGTGCTGAGCCCTGACACTGTGGTCAGTTTACATGCCTCTGTATTCTGTAGCTCTCCTCTGTCCTCTCGCCCCTCCCTGCCTGTCAGCTCTGTGTATGTGTATGTTTGTGTGTGTGAGTCGCCCCTCCCATCCTGCCGCTATTAGTAGTATTTTAAACATTTAAAAAATGTACTGCCAGCCTCTCTCTTTTATCCAGCTATAACATGCAGTGCAAGGATTTGTGGAAAACAAAGCATCTAAATACCTTTTTTGCGGATATCTTCAGGCCAGTCATGTGACTCCCAGTCTCTCTCTGCCACCAATCTAAGGGCTACAGTGGGAGGAGCCGAGTGGCCAGCACAGCGGTCAGATGACCTCCCGGCTGACGTCAGCAGGAGATCTCAGCTCCTCAGGCTGTAGCCCTGGATCGGAGTAGATGAGCGGCCGGGAGTCACATGACTGGCCTGAAGATAGCTGCAAAAATGTTATTTAGATGCTTTGTTTTCCACAAACACTTAGACTGTGTGTTACAGCTGGATACAAGAGGGGCTGGCAGCTGGCATGCAGTGTAGAGTTACAAACACTTTAACGGCTAAGCTCACTTTTAACATAAACTAGCCCCATGCACTGTGTACAAACACTCTTTAATGCAACACACATACTGTACCTGTAGGCCTTCTCCTTAACACAACACACTAACCTGTAGACCAGAGGCGTACGGTAACTAGAACCTTCAGGGCCTGGATACAAGAAGCCATGAAGAGCCCCCCTGGCCTCCGACTGGAGCCCTTCCCACTGATTCTGGGGGCGTTTACTCCCATCCTGGGACCCTTTATTATGGTCCTGCAGCGGGCCACCTTCCTGACATCTCGGGTCCCCCCAATGGTGGCGGAATGCCAGAGCCCAGTCGCAAGTGCAACCTTTGTGACCTTAGTAGTTCTGCCATTGGTGTCAGTATTTTTTATTTTTTTTATAATCTTTTTTTTCACAATTTTAGTTTTTTTTTTTTTTTTTTTTTGGGGGGGGGGGCTTTGGAGAAATATCAGGGGTCTGCTTAGGCCCCTGATGTCTCATTTTTGAGACAGAGAAAGGGACTGATGACAGAGTCATCAGTCCCTTTCTCTGTAGCCTCAACTGCACAGAATGGATGAACAGGAATAGCTCTGTATAGAGCTTTCTGTTCATTCATAAACACAGTTTACTATACCTCAGCTGTGAATGAATGAAAATAAATAAAAAAACAAAAAGTCAAAAAACAAAACAAAAGTCAGTGATCATTACGGATCACTGGCTCTATTCATTAAGACAAGGAAGGATCCGGTAAATGGCACATTTACCGGCTCCTTACTCACTCTCTATCCTGACAGATCCCCCGCAGCAGCCGGCAGGAGGTGGGAGGGGGAAACTTGGCAGAGTTGGGGGCACCAGGGAAGCACACAGGTCAGCAGGACAGCGATAAGGAGGTGGCAGGAGTGGCATGTAGAGGAACTGATGCCCTCCATATCCTTCCTGCAGCTGCTGTGGGAGAAAGAGGAGGAGAAGCTGACATTCAGCGGCTGCATGGAGGGATCGGTTCCTCTACATGCCGCCGCCCTCCCATCCAGGCGGGCCGTGCGCAGTAGTGTATTTAGGTTTTGTGCTGCCCTAGGCCTGACTAAACTCGAGCACCCCCTAATGTAAATATGACTCACCCCTTCCTGTCAAGGCCACACCCCATGCTGTTTAAGGCCTGCCCTGAAATTTTCGAGTGGGGACACTAGTTTTGAGGGCCTGGGGGGGGGGGGAATGGATTCCCTTAATTTGCATAGAATTCCTCTAACTTCCTGTTTGGCTATGGGGCAGGAAGTGAAGGGAAATCTCTGCAATGGTATAGGGATGGTAAAGGATAAACTGACAGGGGTTATAACCCTCCCTTACAAAAAGTGTTGCCCATAGTTCTACTTTAAGCACAAATTTCTCATAATTTATTAATTTTAAGAAGATATAACCATGCCAATGGTGCAGAAGAAAACATATAGCACGGTGAGGAAGTTTTGTGGTCCAGGATGATAGGACAGTCAAAATTAAACAAATCCAGCCATCTAAGAATTGTTCAGCTGCAAAATAATAAATGTTTGCTTTTGGGTGTAATACCGCTTTAAGCTCATTTTGCCGAAGCAGCTGAATGAGCAAAGCTGAGAGCTTACTATCTAACAAAGCTAGTTTATAAAAGAAATCACTCTGTCCATCTCTACGCAGAACTGAAAAGGAATCATTTTGCAAATCTGTGACATAGATCCCTTGGTGAAGCTATTACATGGCTCTTCAGTGTTATGGTGTGGAAAAGGGCTCCCTCTAGAGCTGATAGTTGAGTAATGCCATTGCAATCACTGCATGTGTCTTGTTCTATTAGGTAACTATCATGGAACATACGAAGGCCTGGACTTCGCTTATCACCATCTCAGCCACAGATCGGGACTCCGGGGAGAACAGCAGAATCACCTACACAGTGCTGTCAGCCGGAAGTGGAGCGTTCTACATCCATCCAGAAAACGGTAAGTTCTCATTATCATAAGTGTGACAGATATCGAGCAAACCACCAAAACCAGGATCACATCAGTTCTTCCCACACTAGAATTGTTTGCCTTTTTTTTTTCCATTATCGTTTTATTCTGGGTTTTTTTATTTTTTCGTTTTTCTGATCATTCATTATGATCAAAATTAGTTATTTCGAATAAATTCAAAAACTCAGAAAAATTTGAATTCGGTACATTCCATTCGTATAGATGCGGTATTCGTTATTTCGAAAATTCATAAATTCGGATAAATTTGTATTCGTTACATTCACTAACAGGCAGCCAAATTTGAAAGGAAATTCCAATACCTATATTTTAATAGTTTATAACTATTATTATAGTTTTTACTATTATTATTATTATTATTATTAATAATAATAAATAATAATAAAACTATAATAATGGTTAATAATTTGTTACGTTCACTAACAGCCAAATTTAAAAGGAAGTTCTAATACCTATAATTTAATAGTTTATAACTATTAATATAGTATTAATTATTATTATTATTATTATCAATATTATTATTAATAATAATAAATAAAAAACTATAATAATGGTTAAAAACCCAATAATTTATTTATAATAGAAATTATTATTATTATTAATAATAATAATAAATAAAAAACTATAATAATGGTTATAAAACTAATAATTTAATTATAATAGAAATTATCCGAATGTTTTTTGTTCTTTCAGATTTTCATTTTTATTTTCAGATGTTCGTTCTTTTGAATTTTTTTCAGATTTTTGTTCTTATTTTCAAATTTTGGTTCTGTCGAATTTTTGGATTTTCGTTCTTTCGAACTTTCAAAAAAATTGGTTAAACGTTTTTTTCGTTAATTCGGATGTTTCTGAATTAACCAATATGCCGAATTTTGACGAAAAAGGAATTCGGAAAACAAAAACTAATTGGACATTATTGCACATTATTATCACTACAGGTTTTGCTCTGTTCACCATGTACTTTAAATGAGAACTGAGAACATAGCAGGACAAGAAGGCAAAGGGGTGTATTTATACAAAAAAATGTGTGCATTTATATTAAGAAAAAAATAAATTGCAGAGTTGTTTATCCTGTGAAAATGCATGTGCATTAAATCTGGGCGAATATGGGAAAATAGATTATTAGGTATTTTATTATGGTTATATGATAGATTAAATTTTCGGGGTTGTAGTCGGATAAATTTGTATTCGTTACGTTCACTAACAGGCAGCCAAATTTGAAAGGAAAATCCAATACCTATAATTTTAATAGTTTATAACTATTATTATATTTTTTATTATTATTAATAAAGAATAATAATAAAACTATAATAATGGTTAATAATTTGTTATTTTCACTAACATCCAAATTTGAAATGAAATTCTAATACCTATATTTTTATATATTTTATAAACTATTATAATAAGTTTTTATTATTATTAATAATAAATAATAATTATAATAATAAAACTATAATAATGGTTAATAAATTGTTACATTCACTAACATCCAAATTTGAAAGGAAATTCTAATAACTTTAATAATGGTTAATTAACGTAATCATTTAATTATAATAAAAAAAATCCAAATGTTTTTTGTTCTTTCGGATTTTCGTTCTTTTTTTCAGATTTTGGTTCTTTCAAATTTTCAGATTTTAGTTTCTCTGAATTTTCGTTCTTTTCGAAAATTTGTTTTCGGAAAAATTTATTGACCAATATGCAGAATTTTGACAAAAAACGCATTCAGAATGAAACAAATTGCACATGTCTAATTCACTACAGGTTCTTCTCTGTTCACCATGTACTTTAAAAGAGAACTGAGAATGACAAGAAGGCAAAGGGGTGTATTTATACAAAAAAAAAGGTGATTTATATAATAAAAAAAATAAATTGCAGAGTTGTTTATCCTGTGAAAATGTATGTGCATTAAATCTGGGCGAATATGGGAAAATGGATTATTAGGTATTTTATTATGGTTATATGATAGATTACGTTTTTTGGGTTGTAGTCAGATAAATTTGTATTCGTCATAACAGGCAGCCAAATTTGAAAGGAAATTCCAATACCTATATTTTAATAGTTTATAACTATTATTATAGTTGCTATTATTATTATATTATTATTAATAATAATAATAATAATTATATAAATGGTTAATAATAATAATAAAAAACTATAATAATGGTTAATAAGTTTGTTATTGATTATTCATATAAAAAACATAAAAAAACCCAATAATTTATTTTAAATGTAATTATTATTATTATTAATAAAATACCAATAAAAAATACCTATTTTTTTCAGATGTTCGTTCTTTTGAATTTTTTTCAGATTTTTGTTCTTATTTTCAAATTTTGGTTCTGTCGAATTTTTGGATTTTCGTTCTTTCGAACTTTCAAAAAAATTGGTTAAACGTTTTTTTCGTTAATTCGGATGTTTCTGAATTAACCAATATGCCGAATTTTGACGAAAAAGGAATTCGGAAAACAAAAACTAATTGGACATTATTGCACATTATTATCACTACAGGTTTTGCTCTGTTCACCATGTACTTTAAATGAGAACTGAGAACATAGCAGGACAAGAAGGCAAAGGGGTGTATTTATACAAAAAAATGTGTGCATTTATATTAAGAAAAAAATAAATTGCAGAGTTGTTTATCCTGTGAAAATGCATGTGCATTAAATCTGGGCGAATATGGGAAAATAGATTATTAGGTATTTTATTATGGTTATATGATAGATTAAATTTTCGGGGTTGTAGTCGGATAAATTTGTATTCGTTACGTTCACTAACAGGCAGCCAAATTTGAAAGGAAATTCCAATACCTATAATTTTAATAGTTTATAACTATTATTATATTTTTTATTATTATTAATAAAGAATAATAATAAAACTATAATAATGGTTAATAATTTGTTATGTTCACTAACATCCAAATTTGAAAGGAAATTCTAATACCTATATTTTTAATATTTTATAACTATTATTATAGTTTTTATTATTATTAATAATAAATAATAATAATAATAATAAAAAACTATAATAATGGTTAATAATTTGTTACATTCACTAACATCCAAATTTGAAAGGAAATTCTAATAACTTTAATAATGGTTAATTAACGTAATCATTTAATTATAATAAAAATTATCCAAATGTTTTTTGTTCTTTCGGATTTTCGTTCTTTTTTTCAGATTTTGGTTCTTTCAAATTTTCAGATTTTAGTTTCTCTGAATTTTCGTTCTTTTCGAAAATTTGTTTTCGGAAAAATTTATTGACCAATATGCAGAATTTTGACAAAAAACGCATTCAGAATGAAACAAATTGCACATGTCTAATTCACTACAGGTTCTTCTCTGTTCACCATGTACTTTAAAAGAGAACTGAGAATGACAAGAAGGCAAAGGGGTGTATTTATACAAAAAAAAAAGGGTGCATTTATATTAAGAAAAAAATAAATTGCAGAGTTGTTTATCCTGTGAAAATGTATGTGCATTAAATCTGGGCGAATATGGGAAAATGGATTATTAGGTATTTTATTATGGTTATATGATAGATTACGTTTTTGGGGTTGTAGTCAGATAAATTTGTATTCGTTACGGGCAGCCAAATTTGAAAGGAAATTCCAATACCTATAATTTTAATAGTTTATAACTATTATTATAGTTGCTATTATTATTATTATTATTAAAGAATAATAATAAAACTATAATAATGGTTAATAATTTGTTATGTTCACTAACATCCAAATTTGAAAGGAAATTCTAATACCTATATTTTTAATATTTTATAACTATTATTTTAGTTTTTATTATTATTAATAATAATAAATAATAATAATAATAATAAAAAACTATAATAATGATTAATAATTTGTTACGTTCACTAACAGCCAAATTTGAAAGGAAATTCTAATAACTATAATAATGGTTAATAAATGTAATAATTTAATTATAATAAAAATTATCCAAATGTTTTTTTGTTCTTTCGGATTTTCGTTCTTATTTTCAGATTTTGGTTGTTTCAAATTTTCAGATTTTAGTTTCTCTAAATTTTCGTTCTTTTCGAAAGTTTGTTTTCCGAAAAATTTATTGACCAATATGCAGAATTTTCACAAAAAACGCATTCAGAATTAAACAAATTGCACATCTCTAATTGTTATCACTACAGGTTCTTCTCTGTTCACCATGTACTTTAAGGCTCGATTCACATCTATGCATTTTGCTTTTGAGCATTTTTGCAGTGCTTTTTGCGGTGCTTGCCGCGTTTTTGGACACGTGTTTTTACCGCGATTTTGCCGCGATTTGCGTTTTTGTGTTTTTTTTTTTTTTTTACATTTGTTTTTTTTTACACTGTGGTTGCTTATAGCAACCAGCTATATACAGTGTAAAAAATAAAATGTAAAAATTAAAAAAAAAAATGCAAAACACAAATCGCGGCAAAAAAAACGCTGCATTTTGCATGAAAAAAAGTCCCGACCCTTTCCAAAAATGCAGAGGCACAAAAATGGATTGATGTGAACAGGTTCCATAGGAACCCATGTTAAAAAATGTCCCTGCACTTCTGCAAAATGCAAAATGCATCAAAAAACGCGCTAGTGTGAATGGAGCCTAAAAGAGAACTGAGAATGACAAGAAGGCAAAGGGGTGTATGTATACAAAAAAAAAAAAAAAAGGTGTATTTATATTAAAAAAAAGTTGTTTATCCTGTGAAAATGCATGTGCATTAAATGTGGGTGAATATGGGAAAATGGATTGTTATTAGGTATTTTATTATGGTTATGTGATGGTTTACGTTTTTGGGGTTGTATTTGATATGTGCAAAACGAGATCACACAAATACTTATAAGTATAACATTTAATTAGGTAATGATAGATACAGATAACAAATGTAAAAAATGTAACAAGAATACTTAACTAAAGATGCTGTTCTGGCCATGGGTCTCTCCATTATATGGCATGGCGCATATGACCAGAATCAGATGCATGCATGATGGCAGCTCTGATAGGAGACAGTTACTCCAAGTTTTTGCTGTAGTATATATAGGAGTCGAATGTAAAGAAATGGTCAACCCACCCCCTTTGGAGCAAAATGGCCTTCTAAGGAAGATAGCATATTCCTGAAAGGAGATTAGTGGGCTAGCTTGTCCATATAGTCAGTTTACAATGACATTCCTATAGCATTAAGTCACATAAGGTAACTAGGATGTTGGAGGCTTTCTTTCTTAGATATTGTGAGACAATATGCAATTTCCCTATTATTAGGCTATTTTCTTTCCAGTTCGAATGTTATTCATTCATAGAGAATAGAGTGAATCGATAAAATACTGCATTATGGCCACCAGTTTTCACGGTGGAAAACCATGTTTTTTCTTTCTTGCAGGGACACTTTTCACAACACAGGCCATGGAGCTGGAAACACAGGGGCCACTAGTGGATGTCATAGTTGAAGCTCGAGATAATGGCTCTCCAAGTCTGGCTTCCGTTGTCACTGTGCAGATCATTTTGATGGATGTGAATGACCATGCTCCAGTCTTCCCACAGCAGCAGTACACTACATCCATCCCTGAGGATCTTCCACTAGGCAGTACTATCCTCATCCTAGAGGCCACCGATGCTGACCAGAGTCTGGAAAATTCTGGACTGGATTACACCATCTTGAGTGGAAATGTTGGCAACGTGTTCCAGGTGCAAAGTGGAATGCGCTTGTGGAATGGACATTTTCAGCATGTCGGCTCAATCATCTTAACCGATGCTTTAGATTTTGAGACCACTAATTTCTATAACTTGACTTTGGGGGCATCAGACCGAGGCGTCCCACAACGTAGCCATTCTGTTCCTGTGCTAATCACCATACTGGATGTCAATGACAACCCTCCTGTGTTTCCACGGCCGGATTATAGTGTTCTCCTCAGTGAAGCTGCTCCTGTTGGCTCCGAAGTTCTTCGGGTCTTGGCACAGGACTCAGATTCTGGTGAAAATGGCATGGTGCATTACAGAATCACTTCTGGAGATGAGAGCCACCTCTTCCAGATCAACGAGGCAACCGGAGCAATAAAGCTGGTCCGCCAACTGGACAGAGAAAGGCAGGCCATGCACACCCTTGTAATCTTGGCTTTTGATGGCCAGAATGGACCAGCCAACTTTGCTCTTGTTCCTTTAACTGTGGAAGTTCGTGATATCAATGATAACAAACCTTACTTCCCAGTGCAAATACTGACAACCAGCATTAGAGAAAACCAACCAGCAAACACTCTGCTCACAATCATTCATGCCATCGACCTTGACACAGGAATATTTGGCCAGCTGCTGTACAATGTGATTGAGCTTCCTCCAGCAGAACCTGGAATGTTGACTGGAAAAGATGTATTCTCTATGAACAGAACCTCAGGGGAACTACTTTCCCGGCAGAGTTTTGATTATGAGCGCAGTAAAGCCTTCAGCATGATAATAAAAGCAACAGACGCTGGTAATTTTTCTGCTACAGTCACTGTACAAGTCCTTGTGACTGGGGAGGATGAGTATGACCCTGTATTTGTAGCCCAATACTTCAATTTTGAGGTGCCAGAAGGAGCTGCTAAAGGCCAAATTATTGGCCATGTCCAGGCCACAGATGAAGATGAGGGGGCTGATGGGGTAGTTCTCTACTCATTTTCTAAACCATCACCATACTTTGGAATCAATGAAACCACTGGACAAATTTATTTGAAGGTAGACAGTCAAAGGCATCGTTCTGGACGTTCTAAGAGAGAGACTAGGGAAATGACCATGGATGTTCATGCCCACAGTCCCTTGCCATCCTCTCGAGTTGCCATTGCACAGGTTACAGTAGACATTACACATACATCTTTTGGTTTGGCACCTGACCTGAATTTGCTCCTTATTGTGTCAGTGGCTTCCTCATTGGCAGTGGTTGTGGTGCTCGCTGCAGTTGCCATTATACTAGTGGTCTGCAGGTCTCGGGGAATCCAAAAGAAAGGCCAAGAAGGTGATGCACAAATGGACAGTTTACAAGGTGGAACTTTGCAACGGATGGGACATGATAAATCGGCTATTGGCAGTGGCGATCGAATTTATCACCAGACTCTTCCAGGCTACCCCATGGATTCTTCTACTGTGGATGGATCTTACACTAGAGGAGGGTCTCTGGACCCCTCACATTCCAGTGGACGTGGATCTGCTGAAGCTGCTGAAGATGATGAAATTCGTATGATCAATGAGTATCCACGTGTGGCAAGCATTACATCTTCTATGCAAGAACACATATCTGCAAGAGGTCCAGATTCCGGAATCCAACAAGATGCTGATCAACTATCTGATATTTCCTGTGACCCCTCTATGGACAGTGGTCAGTGGTTCAAGAACAAAAAGTCTTCCAACCAGTATCGTGATGATGGTGGGGGAGGAGGTACTTTCATGGGAGTGGGCTGTGGACTAAATATGCCTCACCATAAGGACTACACTTTTCCTGAAGATGGCAAGCCATCTGTGGAAGGCTCTCTGACAGCCATTGTGGCTAGTGATGAGGAATTGCGTGGCAGCTACAACTGGGATTACTTGCTTAACTGGTGTCCTCAATTTCAGCCACTGGCCAGCGTTTTTATGGAGATTGCTCGACTCAAGGATGAGTCTGCACTGAGAAGACCTTTCCAACCAAAGCCCAAAGCCATTCCTCAACCTCGCATTGACCCTCCTCCTCTTATCACATCTGTGGCTCATCCAGGCGCAAAGACCGTGCCTCCTAAACCAGCTGTGGCCAGAACCTTCCCTAATTTCTCATCTCTTCGCCGTTCTCCTATAATTAATGAAGCTTCTCTATCTTCAATAATACCGCCAAGCTTTTCCCCATCTCTGTCTCCATTGGCAGCTCGTTCTCCTGTTGTGTCCCCATTTGGCATCTCCCAGGGCCCCTCTGCATCTGTCCTCAGCACAGAGCACAACCTTGACCCTGCTGGCGATGGGGAACTAAGAATTTAATAGCAGCAGGTGAACATAGATGATGAAGACACACATATAAAAACGAATTGGAATTAACCTGTCTAAAATGGCAAGAAAGTCTCTAAGAGGCAATAACATTGAGAACCATAAAACCCGCTATGAAGCCAAAAAAGACAATTTTTCAGGAGGGTTTGGGTGAAACCCCTCTCTGACCAGAGCTGTTTTCTGAGGCTGAAATAATGGGTATTTCTATGAGACTTCCTTTAATTGCCCCTCTGTTGACCAGGGGTAGGTAGCCTTATATGACCAGTGCAGCGTCCAGTAAGACAATTAGAAGTGGACAGTTTTGGGAACAATGCTCCTCTTAATGTATTTTTCAGTTGAATAAGTGATCTACGTGCAGTCCTGCCCACAGTACGGCAGCTACTTTTTCCCCAGCATTTCCTATATACCAGGCAGGACCTGCACACCAGCTTTATGGAATTTGTAAAGGGTTAAGGCCTACTTCTAAGCCCCTTTTCAGGAATTGTATACCCCAGACCGTTCTCCTGTACAGAATCATGTTCCTAAGCAGTTTTCCATGCCAGGGTCATGTGATCAGGATTTCCTGCAGGATCTATGTGACCAAACCAACAAATGGATTCAGGAATGTCTGCAGATAAAGACTGATAGTCTGATGACATGTAGCAGGCATTCTGTTATCATGATATGCATAATGTTTATGGAAAGTTTAGTGGAGAGAGAAGGCAGGTTGTCTATATAGGGTCAAATGTTAGTATAGTCAATTATAACTAAGGAGAAGATTATATGCATTTATCTAAGCACGCCATGGAGGGTTACAAAGGTTCTGAACCTTACAACACTGACCCTGAAAGAGAAATATGTAATTAAAATTGGCACAAATTCAGTTTACACTGCAGTTTATATTGGCTATCTGTAATATCTTCAGTCCGCCAACACAAAAAAATATATAATGAAAAGTAGCCAACACATGGGTGACTTAGTCAGGAACATTGTCTAGAATCATGTGACCAAGTCCAGCTAATCGTGGAATACTTGACTTGGTCATAAGATAATTATGAAACAGGTGATCTATGTAGGATGTTAATCACAACATGTGGATTTGTTAGAAAGGTAAGTACAGTAGAGGTGGCCTTGGAAGAAAGGTAGTCATTATGGCCACAATCTCGGTTAGTAGGTAGGTAGATTGACATGGAATATTGGATGTTAACCATTGACCTTGTGATTTGGTCTGCAAGACTGTCCCATAACACATGATCCAGTCATGTAGCTTGCCATGGAACATGTAAAAACAAAAGAAAAATTCTGGTTTTACCTGGGACATATTCAGGACCAAGGCCTCCCCAATTTTTTTAAAGGAGAACTGAAGCAACCTAAAATAAAGCATATTAGTTGGTTTTAAATGGAGCAGGATATTAAGGCTTCTCCAAAAGAAAACACAATCCATGTCCATACAATATGATTGTAGTAGGGAAGAGAAAATAAAGGCAATACCTACATTCCCCTTTGGGCTATTATCTAACATGGTACAACACATAAAGCTGGTCACCAGATAGTGCCTCTTAAATAAGGCCCTGTCATCCAAATGCTCCGATTCTGATGTGTCCAACACTTGACTATACAAGATGTACAAAACTGCTTTATACCAGCAACTTGTACTCTACTTCTGCTAAACTCTCTATAAATGAATGGTTTATTATCCAGTGTCCATTATAATTTAATTGTTCACTCTCCAATGATTCTCTATCTTTTGTTTGTCTCAGGCAATGACTGAGTTGCAATATCCCACTCTACCCAGTTATCCTGGTGGTTCCAGACATATCACACCCAGCGTCCATTTTTTTTTTTTGCACATTATCATAGAATTGACAAATTGACATATCATAGATTTATTTCAAATTTATATTTGTTATCTCTCCAGGCCACATACAGAGCTCCCACCTGACAACTGCTGTTAAGCCTTATTGTTCTGATGTCATGGAAATATCTTTGCTCCACTATTTGAATTCAGAACTTTTTTACAAAACTTTCCTGGCAGCTCCAACTCGCTGATAAGCTGAATGGTAGTGTTTCATGTTGTACCGTATTCTTATCTTTAGTTCTCCTTTGAAAAAGGGAAAAACACTAAAATGAACATATCAAAGGGCCAAAGATATTGTCCCACAACCTCTATACCTCCTAAATTCAGTGAGGCAGGTAAAGATGGTCTCTCATATTCAGCAATAAGTTCCCCCATTGTGACGTGTGTAATGTGTGGTCATGTCTGTATTTCTGTAGAATTATTCCATATGGTACAGGGGGCCCCTTATGGTCTCGGGGGAGGTAGATATACCCTTATACTGCTCTGCTCTTTTCCTGTAGCATTCTGTAAGGGGGAAGATGGGGGGAGGTATACCTCCTCTGTTTTATCTTATACGGTACTTATCTCCTGGTATTGGAGTGTGATGATTTTGTGTGTAGGAATGGGGGTAACACTTCCCCAAGAAGTCACATCCGTTATGTGTCTCTCCTTTGTGTCTCCTCTGAGGCTCCATGTTTGTTTCTGTGCATTAATGTTTCTATTTCTTCTCCTTATTGCATTGATCTAAAAACTCTGACTCTAACCCTGGTTACTATCTTATGCTTATGCTAACAGGTACCTTTATCCTAAACCTATACTTAGTCCCAATGTTTCCCATGACTCCAACTGTTAAACGTACCCTTGCTGCCATGTTAAAACATTCTCATCCCAACTCCAGCTGTAACCAACAATTTCCTTAAGAACTACCCATACACCTCATTCAAGTTCAAACACTTATTCCAACTACAACCCTGATACTTACCCTCACTTCTATCCTAATATTTATCCTTGTTCTGAAGCTAAGCCTACTTCTCATCCATACCCTAACAAATACTGTAAACCCACAAGTCTAGCTTACCATTTTCTCAAGGCTAACCCTCGCACTTCAGCTGCCAAATCTCATTCCATTTTTCTCACAAAGTGACGTTGAGGGAACCTTCCCTCATATCACAGGCTCTATGTACAGGACTCCAGCGCCATTCCCATAATGCATCTGTAGGGTTGTCACTGTAAGGTAGCCCTGTCAGATTGCACTTCTTCTTCTCTTTGAAATTTACCTGTAAACGTTTTTTTTTTTTTCCAGTTAGCAATAGAAGATGTATAACAGCCACAAAGCACTGTGATGTCGTTATGAAAACGTTCACATTCAAGTCGTAAAAAAATCCTCCACAATGCACTTTTAGTGGCATCTCTGTCAACCAGCATTAGAAGACACAGCTGTCAATCTCACAATGCACTTGTAGCCGAAGCCACTCCTTATTGTTATACGTAGCATAGATGATCGTCCTTGCAGGCACTTTGTACAAAGACGCTGCTGATTGCTCTTACGATGTCAGTATTATATTTCGAAGAGAAGGAACTTCCAGTGTCAGTATTATCCAAACAGAGGGTGTAATGTTGACTAACATTATTAATAATGTCAGTATTGTCTCCCACCGGAGAAATTTCCTTCACCTCCTGTTTGTCTTATTCACATGGAGCACCTTGTTGTACCGATGACCTCTTATTGTCACAGTTCTCCCACTAGATTTTCAGAGCATCTCTTATTATGATCCCTGATCTCATCTTATCAGGATGGGTCGATCCCCAGCATGTCACTCTCCCCAAAATGCTCCAGTGGTGACAGTACGGTCACGTGAACACAAGAACATTGAATTCTGCAATATATTGGTTTTATCCTCCGCACCACATTGACTGACATGGACGATGTCTCTTCTCTGTGTATTACACACCCTTATTTATTGTAATCCAGAAAACCAGCATTCTTGCTTAATTCTTTATGTATTTAAAAAGCCTATTTGGGGGGTGGGGGAGGGGTTGTTTGTGAGGATTATTGTATACAGGGTGGATATTGGGCACGATGGGAGGCTCTGCTATGTACCCAATGTCTCCCTCTGTGCTACCAGTTCACAAGTGCCAAGTTTTATACAGAATTCCTTTTTAACTTGTGGAAAAAAAACAAAATCTCTTTGTAATAAAAATAAATGAGAATTGACTTTTGTGGAGCCTCGGATGTTATGTTGCGTAAGCGGAAAAGTCGCTTTATCTGTCTCTTCTGAACAGTCTGTACATAAACATTAGATGAATTATCCCATAATTGCACAGTTAGTGGGATTGGGTAGCTATCTAGGTATCACCATGAGCAAAGCTTATTGACATTATACAGGTATTCCATCATACAAGGCAAAGTACCAGGCAGTACAAGATGTAGAAAATCAAAAGAGAGGAGTACTATATCCGATATACTGGACGAAGGTTGTACTTTGCATTGGTGATTTATCCATTAAGGTAAGTAATGCAGAGAATGCCAAAAAGTCAGGTAAGGCCCCCTAGCTATAACACCATATTTATTAATGTTAGAGACACCACTAAAGAGGAGAGAAGGCTTTTTAAAAACTTAGTAGTTGTGTAGGCCTACATATTCCTGGAAAAAAGAGCTACTCCATTGGTCTTAGCCAACAGAATATCTGCAAAAAAATTAATAAAAAGGATTTACAGGAAGAAGGAGAAAGAAGGGAAATAGAGAAGATGAGAAATGGAGAGAGAGGGGATGTCTAGGTTGAAGAGGGGAACCTCTGTAATCATGAAAACAATCCAGTGTGGAGACTTGAGACTGAGAGCTTCACAAATTTTGGAATTGGGTGCTATCTCGGAGGAGAATCCAGGAAGAGAAGAGAAGTGGAAGAGAACTGAGAACATCTGCTAGTTGAGTTCACTATGCATTCTGCTTTGGCTGGGGAATTCAAAGTTTTCCAGCTCCTGGGAAGAAGCAGAAATGTTCTGCTTTTACCAACTGTCCCACAAAGGTAAGAGCAAGATTCTTTAGCGCACAGGAACGTGCATGCTGGTTAGGTATAAGCATGTTTATCTTCAGCAGCTCAAACGTGATCCAAAAACTATCCAATGATCCAGCAACCATACAATGATCCAGCAACTATCCAATGATCCAGCAACCATCTGTTAGACATGTGCGATTCGTTTCGTATGAATCGAAAATTCGTACGAATTTCCATAAATTCGTACATTCGGGAGGATCCGAAATACGAATTGCTATGCTTCCGAATTTTGTACAAAATACGAAATTTCGTTTACGAATTTGGAAGTCGGCACAGCACAGGGATGGTGGGAGCCCCTCATAATGATAAATTCATCATAACGAACATTTAAAATTGTTACAAAAATTTGTATTTCGTACGAAATTTTGGACACGAATTACGAAATACGAATTAATTCTAATACGGAACGGAACAAAACAAATTTATTGAAGGCGCACATGTCTACCATCTGTGGCCAGAGTGAGCACCCAATTGCTGGACATTCATTCAGTAAATTGCATGCATTCTTGGTCACAGTCTATGTATACATGTATGGAGGTATGCTTTACTCAGCTCCATTCATGCTCCAATATGAGTTGCAGAGACCGCAGTGGAATCATAGAAGGGGCAACGCTGGAACTCCAGGCGTAAAAGTAATGGGATCTCTCTACAGGGTTGTTGCAGGAAAAACAATGAAAATAATAAAGTTTAGCGGTCTTTATTTTCATCTAGGAAGGTTTTTCCTCACTTTCTGTCCCAGTGAAGAGTGTCCTTAGAATGGAGAGTGAGTGGAAACAAATTGGCTGGAGGTAACGTTGTAACTCCTGAATATTTGACTAGAATACACTTTAAAATTAAGAGATGTCACCATTCAGAGCAAAGCTCAGGCTTTCTGTAAAGCGCCCCCCCCCCCCCCCTTGTGACGCCCCTATACTCACCTTGCCTACACTCTCTCACTGCTCCTTCCTCTGTTGCAACCAGCAACACTACCCGCCATAGGGGACATGCTATCCTATGGCACTGCTTGAGTCTACCAGCCAAATGCAGCCAGATGACCAAGGAGTGAGGCTATAGCTCCCCTGGGTAGCCAAAACCCCTAATTTTCAGTGACAGAGGACGGGTGAGGAATAAGCAAAAGTAAAGTGGGCATTGAGTGGAAGGGGGACACTATCACTTTGCCCTGCATGGGCATAGTAAGTGTCTGTTTAAAGTATATTTAAAAGCACAACACTCCACCTAGTAGATGATGTCAGCTCCCATTCCCTCTCACTGACCAAGTAAGAAACGGAGGAAAGCAAGAAAGGCACTCAACATTTTGACAAAGATGGATCCTGAAGCTCAGTCCAGTCAGCTTACTCACAGATTGAGTCATCAGAAAAGATTGAGGCAAAGCCAGAGGCTCTGGACCTGGAGAGCACACCACAGCTTACTAAAGAAAGCATCTTACCAGAGCCTTACGGGCTGGCCATAACTGAAGAATAGGGATGAGCCGAACACCCCCGGGTTCGGTTCGCACCAGAACCTTCGAACCGACCGAAAGTTTGCGCGAATTTTCGAACCCTATACGTTATAATGGACACGAACGTTCGAAATCAAAAGTGCTAATTACAACGGCCAATATGCATGTTAATGTCATAAAACAGGTTTGGGGACCCGGGTCCTGCCCCAGGGGACATATATCAATGCAAAAAGAACTTTTAAAAACTAACGTTTTTTCGGGAGCAGTCATTTTAATGATGCATAAAGTGAAAAAAAAAAAGTGAAATTTTCCTTTAAATATGGTACCTGGGGGGTGTCTAAAGTATGCCTGTGAAGTGGCATGTGTTTCCCGTGTTTAGAACTGTCCTTGCACAAAATGACATTTGTAAAGGAAAAAAAGAAGCCATTTAAAACCACTTGCGGCTTTAGGTTTGTTCTTAAGTAGAATCTGAACAGGTACATTATGAAGTGTAGCTCCATCCCAAAAAAATCTATTTTTAAGCTTTTTGGAGAACATAGGGAGGGGTTATCACCCCTGTAACATTTGCTGTCTTTGCACATCTGTTCAGAACATGTCACCTAACTTTCCGTCCCAATGACAAATGTTTTTGGAAAAAGTGGGGTTTTAATTGAAACAAGGATTGGTGATAAAGTATCAGTAGAGAGGAGATACCTTTTTCCCAAATTAAATCTAACAGGATAGAATTTCCCTTCCTAGGGGTAGATTTCCTCTCACTTCCTGTTTTCTCTTTCCATTTGCAAGTAGGAGTCGTTTGTAAGTTGGATGTTTGAAAGTAGGGCCTGGCGTATATACTCTGCAGAAATTTGCCCTATTAGATGTTGGTGTAGCCACAAGACTGGTGGGCACAGGAATGGGCCCTGCTGTGAGTTAATAGATCAAGATTTGTAATTGCATGCACCTGTTGAACAGGGCAGAAAAATTGGGGGTGGTGGTGGTGGTGGTGGACGGTTTTGCCACAAGACTGTAAGCTCTCACAGTTACTCTTGGTGGGCGCAGGAATGGGCCCTGCTGTGAGTTATTAGATCAAGATTTGTAATTGCAAGCACCTGATGAACAGGGCAGAAAAATTGGGCCTTTGGCGGTGGTGGTGGACGGTGTTGCCACAAGACTGTAGGCCCTCATAGTTACTCTTGGTGGGCGCAGGAATGGGCCCTGCTGTGAGTTATTAGATCAAGATTTGTAATTGCAAGCACCTGATGAACAGGGCAGAAAAATTGGGCCTTTGGCGGTGGTGGTGGACGGTGTTGCCACAAGACTGCAGGCCCTCATAGTTACTCTTGGTGGGCGCAGGAATGGGCCCTGCTGTGAACTATTAGATCAAGATTTGTAATTACCCGCCCCTGTTAAACAGGGGCTGAAAAATTGTGCCTTAGGCACTGGTGCTGGTGCCACAACACTGCAACCCCTCACAGAGACTGTACTTGGAGCACAGCAGTCACACGTGTTGCGAAGCATTTTTTTAAAAAATTGTAAGTACCCGCCCCTGTTAAACAGGGGCTGAAAAATTGTGCCTTAGGCACTGGTGCTGGTGCCACAACACTGCAACACGGCCCTCACAGAGACTGTACTTGGAGCACAGCAGTCACACGTGTTGCGAAGCATTTTTTTAAAAAAATTGTAAGTACACGCCCCTGTTAAACAGGGGCTGAAAAATTGTGCCTTAGGCACTGGTGCTGGTGCCACAACACTGCAACCCGGCCCTCACAGATACTGTACTTGGAGCACAGCAGTCACACGTGTTGCGAAGCATTTTTTTAAAAAATTGTAAGTACCCGCCCCTGTTAAACAGGGGCTGAAAAATTGTGCCTTAGGCACTGGTGCTGGTGCCACAACACTGCAACACGGCCCTCACAGAGACTGTACTTGGAGCACAGCAGTCACACGTGTTGCGAAGCATTTTTTTAAAAAATTGTAAGTACCCCCCCTGTTAAACAGGGGCTGAAAAATTGTGCCTTAGGCACTGGTGCTGGTGCCACAACACTGCAACACGGCCCTCACAGAGACTGTACTTGGAGCACAGCAGTCACACGTGTTGCGAAGCATTTTTTAAAAAAATTGTAAGTACATGCCCCTGTTAAACAGGGGCTGAAAAATTGTGCCTTAGGCACTGGTGTGGTGGCATGGATCATTGAGGAGGAGGAAGAGGATAGTCAGTGAACATAAGAGGACAGTCACTCAGCATCAGCATAGGCAGTCTTGAAGGGATGTGACATTAAAAATTATTCGGTTATATCCGCCTCAGGTGCCTGGTAGCTGGTGGTGATCCAAGACTGATTCATTTTGATGAATGTCAGTCGATCAACCGAGGCGGTGGACAGGCGCACCCTATGATCAGTCACAAATCCTCCAGCAGCACTGAATGTGCGTTCGGAAAGAACGCTGGAGGCAGGACAGGCCAGTAGCTCAATTGCATACTGTGCAAGCTCTGGCCAGTGATCCATCCTCAGGACCCAGTAAGCCAGAGGATTTTCGGTGGGAAAGGTGTCCAAGTCTGACCTTGCCCCAAGGTATTCCTGCACCATGTATATCAGACGCTGGCGATGGTTGCTGGAACCGATCATACCTTGGGGCTGCGGACTAAAAAATTGTCTGAACGCATCGGTCAGACGTCCACCTTCCCCACCGCTCCTTCTGCCACTGACCGAAGCCTCAGCAAACTCGTCGCCCAGGACCAGGAGTTTGTAGCCTCCCAGTTTCTGGGAACGCGTTGCACAGACCTTTCTGCAAGGCCTCCCTGAGATGTCTCATCCTCTGCTCCCTCTGCGACGGCAAGATAAGGTCCGCAACCTTACCCTTGTACCGCGGATCAAGGAGAGTGGCCAGCCAGTAATGGTCCCTCTCCTTGATCCGAAGAACACGAGGATCCTTCCGCAGGCTTTGCAGGATCAGGAGGCCATGCAGCGTAGGTTAGCTGAGGCATTCGGTCCGGAGTCTTCTGGGTCACTGAGGATGACATGATCGCCAGCCACCTCCTCCCAGCCACGTACAAGTCCACTGGTTTGTTGGGACTGTACATCATCCCTAAAAGACTGCTGCTGCTGATGCTGAGTGCCAGGCTCCACCTCCATGCTCACACAATCCTCCTCCTCCTCCTCCTCCTCCTCATCCTCTTCCTGTGTGATGGGTGGGACAGAAGGAACACTGTCCGGATAAAGGGGGCCTTGAGAGGCAAGGAAGTCCTCCTCTTCCTGCCTCTGTTCTGCCTCAAGTGCCCTGTCCATTATCCCACGCAGCGTATGCTCCAACAGGTGGACAAGAGGGACAGTGTCACTGATGCATGCACTGTCACTGCTCACCATCCTCGTGGCCTCCTCAAATGGTGAGAGGACAGTGCATGCATCCCTGATCATGCTCCACTGACGTGGGGAAAAAAAACCAAGCTCCCCTGACCCTGTCCTGGTGCCGTAGTCGCAAAGGTACTCATTGATGGCCCTCTGCTGCGTGTGCAGTCGCTGCAGCATGGCCAACGTTGAGTTCCACCTGGTGGGCATGTCACATATTAGGCGGTTCTTGGGCAGGTTCAGCTCCTTTTGCAGCTCAGTCAGCCGAGCACTGGCATTATAAGATCGGCGGAAATGCACACAGACTTTCCTGGCCTGCCTCAGGACATCCTGTAAGCCTGGGAACCTGCCCAAGAACCGCTGCACCACCAGGTTGAGGACGTGAGCCATGCAGGGCACATGGGTGAGCTGCCCCTGTCGCAGGGCGGAGAGGAGGTTGGTGCCATTGTCAGAAACGACCATTCCTGGCTTAAGCTGACGTGGCGTCAACCACCTCTCGGCCTGCCCCTGCAGAGCTGCCAGAACCTCTGGCCCAGTGTGGCTCCTGTTCCCCAAACACACCAGCGCAAGCACGGCATGGCATCTTTTTGCCTGCGTACTTGCGTAGCCCCTTGTACGCCTACGGAGCACCGCTGGTTCCAAGGACAGAGCACTGGAGGAAGAAGAAGAGGAGGGGTGGAGGAGAGAGGTGTGTCACAACCAGTAGCAGTAGTCGCGTTTTGGAGGCGTGGTGGCGGAACAACCTCCAACACTACTGCACCTTGTCCTGCATCCCTCCCAGCTGCCAATAGAGTGACCCAATGGGCCGTGAAAGAAAGGTACCGTCCCTGTCCATGCCTGCTGGACCATGAGTCAGCGGTAATATGCACCTTACCGCTGACCGCCCTGTCCAGCGAGGCATGGACATTGCCCTCCACATGCCGGTAGAGAGACGGAATCGCCTTCCGCCAGAAAAAGTGGCATTTGGGAACCTGCCACTGAGGAACCGCACATTGAACAAACTCACGGAAGGGGGCCGAGTCTACCAACTGAAAAGGCAGCAGTTGAAGTGCTAGCAATTTAGCCAGGCTAGCATTCAACCGCTGGGCATGTGGATGGCTGGGAGTGTACTTCTTTCTACGGTCCAGCAGCTGGGGCAGGGAAATTTGCCTGCTGCAATCGGACGTCGGTGTACTGCAAGTACTTGGTTGTGACACACCTAATTCTACACCTTCAGTCCTCTCAGAGCAGCTTTCAGAGAGGACTGAAGGTGTAGTGGGGATGGAGATCCCAGCTGAGGAGGAGCAAGGAGAGGTCCGCTTAGTTCTTTGGTGTGGGTCTTTTATGTGTGCCTGCCAACGAGCTGCATGGCAGGTCGCCATATGTCTGGTCATGCTTGTGGTGCCCAAGTGGCTGATGTTTTGGCCACGCGAGATACGCTTGAGACAAATATTGCAAATAGCAGTGGTGCGATCTGCTGCACTCGTCTCAAAAAAGGCCCACACCAAAGAACTTTTCTGATAACGTGCAGAGGCAGCGCCCTGCACAGGCGGAGCTCTGCGGTGTTGTACAGTTGCTGTGCTGGCCTCTACCTGGCCTCCAGGGGGCATCCTGCCTCATTGGACATGTGACGCCGCATCCTCCTCCTCCTCGTCCTCCTCCTCATCCTCTCTCCCTTCAGGCACCCACGTGGAGTCAGTGACCTCATCATCCCCTCCCTCTTCACCACTAGAGCAAACCTGGCAGTAAGCTGCAGCTGGTGGAACAGTACTGCCAGATTCCTCAAGCTGGGTATCATCATCCGAGCCTTCGAATCGTTGGGCATCCTCCTGGAGCATGTACCCAACACTGTGCTCAAAGAGTTCGGGGGACTCCTCAGGAGGACATGGTGGGTCTAGGGAAGGGTGGCTGATGATGCTCTGTCAGTACCCTGAGCCTGGGTGAGAGAGGATGAGGAGGATGAGGAGGGCTTGGTCATCCATTCTACCAAGCCTTCAGCATGATGCGGCTCCACATGTCCAGCTGCCGAAAACAAAGACGCGCGTGTCCCATGGCCACGTGCTGATGACGATGCACGACCACGTCCACGTCCACGGCCACGTCCACTAGAAACAGAGCCTGCCTGCCCTGTGTTCTTGGCTCTGCACGCTCTGCCTCCCCTTGGTGGTCTTCCAGCCATTGTAGTCGGTAGTCCTGTGGGTGCTGCTGAGAAGAATATATAGGAGCTCTGTGTGATGCCACTAACACACTAGAAGTCCTGTGGGTGCTGCTGAGAAGAAAATATAGGAGCTCTGTGTGATGCCACTAACACACTAGAAGTCCTATGGGTGCTTCTGCAAAGAAAATAGAGGAGCTCTGTGTGATGCCACTAACACACTAGAAGTCCTGTGGGTGCTTATGCAAAGAAAATAGAGGAGCTCTGTGTGATGCCACTAACACACTAGAAGTCCTGTGGGTGCTTCTGCAAAGAAAATAGAGGAGCTCTGTGTGATGCCACTAACACACTAGAAGTCCTGTGGGTGCTTATGCAAAGAAAATAGAGGAGCTCTGTGTGATGCCACTAACACACTAGAAGTCCTGTGGGTGCTTCTGCAAAGAAAATAGAGGAGCTCTGTGTGATGCCACTAACACACTAGAAGTCCTGTGGGTGCTGCTGAGAAGAAAATATAGGAGCTCTGTGTGATGCCACTAACACACTAGAAGTCCTATGGGTGCTTCTGCAAAGAAAATAGAGGAGCTCTGTGTGATGCCACTAACACACTAGAAGTCCTGTGGGTGCTTCTGCAAAGAAAATAGAGGAGCTCTGTGTGATGCCACTAACACACTAGAAGTCCTGTGGGTGCTTCTGCAAAGAAAATAGAGGAGCTCTGTGTGATGCCACTAACACACTAGAAGTCCTGTGGGTGCTGCTGAGAAGAAAATATAGGAGCTCTGTGTGATGCCACTAACACACTAGAAGTCCTATGGGTGCTTCTGCAAAGAAAATAGAGGAGCTCTGTGTGATGCCACTAACACACTAGAAGTCCTGTGGGTGCTTATGCAAAGAAAATAGAGGAGCTCTGTGTGATGCCACTAACACACTAGAAGTCCTGTGGGTGCTTCTGCAAAGAAAATAGAGGAGCTCTGTGTGATGCCACTAACACACTAGAAGTCCTGTGGGTGCTTATGCAAAGAAAATAGAGGAGCTCTGTGTGATGCCACTAACACACTAGAAGTCCTGTGGGTGCTTCTGCAAAGAAAATAGAGGAGCTCTGTGTGATGCCACTAACACACTAGAAGTCCTGTGGGTGCTTATGCAAAGAAAATAGAGGAGCTCTGTGTGATGCCACTAACACACTAGAAGTCCTGTGGGTGCTTCTGCAAAGAAAATAGAGGAGCTCTGTGTGATGCCACTAACACACTAGAAGTCCTGTGGGTGCTGCTGAGAAGAAAATATAGGAGCTCTGTGTGATGCCACTAACACACTAGAAGTCCTATGGGTGCTTCTGCAAAGAAAATAGAGGAGCTCTGTGTGATGCCACTAACACACTAGAAGTCCTGTGGGTGCTTCTGCAAAGAAAATAGAGGAGCTCTGTGTGATGCCACTAACACACTAGAAGTCCTGTGGGTGCTTCTGCAAAGAAAATAGAGGAGCTCTGTGTGATGCCACTAACACACTAGAAGTCTTGTGGGTGCTGCTGAGAAGAAAATATAGGAGCTCTGTGTGATGCCACTAACACACTAGAAGTCCTATGGGTGCTTCTGCAAAGAAAATAGAGGAGCTCTGTGTGATGCCACTAACACACTAGAAGTCCTGTGGGTGCTTCTGCAAAGAAAATAGAGGAGCTCTGTGTGATGCCACTAACACACTAGAAGTCCTGTGGGTGCTTATGCAAAGAAAATAGAGGAACTCTGTGTGATGCCACTAACACACTAGAAGTCCTGTGGGTGCTTATGCAAAGAAAATAGAGGAGCTCTGTGTGATGCCACTAACACACTAGAAGTCCTGTGGGTGCTTCTGCAAAGAAAATAGAGGAGCTCTGTGTGATGCCACTAACACACTAGAAGTCCTGTGGGTGCTGCTGAGAAGAAAATAGAGGAGCTCTGTGCGATGGGACTAACACACTTCAAGTCCTATAGGTGCTTCTGAGAAGAAAATGTAGGTCTGTGTGTAATGGGACTAACACACTTCAAGTCCTATAGGTGCTTCTGGGAAGAAAATGTAGGTCTGTGTGTAATGGGACTAACACACTTCAAGTCCTATAGGTGCTTCTGGGAACAAAATATATGATCTCTGTGTGATGGGACTAACACACTTCAAGTCCTATAGGTGCTTCTGGGAACAAAATATATGATCTCTGTGTGATGGGACTAACACACTTCAAGTCCTATAGGTGCTTCTGGGAAGAAAATGTAGGTCTGTGTGTAATGGGACTAACACACTTCAAGTCCTATAGGTGCTTCTGGGAAGGAAATAAAGGTCTGTGTGATGGGACTAACACACTTCAAGTCCTATAGGTGCTTCTGGGAACAAAATATATGATCTCTGTGTGATGGGACTAACACACTTCAAGTCCTATAGGTGCTTCTGGGAAGAAAATGTAGGTCTGTGTGTAATGGGACTAACACACTTCAAGTCCTATAGGTGCTTCTGGGAACAAAATATATGATCTCTGTGTGATGGGACTAACACACTTCAAGTCCTATAGGTGCTTCTGAGAACAAAATATATGATCTCTGTGTGATGGGACTGACACACTTCAAGTCCTATAGGTGCTTCTGGGAAGAAAATGTAGGTCTGTGTGTAATGGGACTAACACACTTCAAGTCCTATAGGTGCTTCTGGGAAGGAAATAAAGGTCTGTGTGATGGGACTAACACACTTCAAGTCCTATAGGTGCTTCTGGGAACAAAATATATGATCTCTGTGTGATGGGACTAACACACTTCAAGTCCTATAGGTGCTTCTGGGAAGAAAATGTAGGTCTGTGTGTAATGGGACTAACACACTTCAAGTCCTATAGGTGCTTCTGGGAACAAAATATATGATCTCTGTGTGATGGGACTAACACACTTCAAGTCCTATAGGTGCTTCTGAGAACAAAATATATGATCTCTGTGTGATGGGACTAACACACTTCAAGTCCTATAGGTGCTTCTGGGAAGAAAATGTAGGTCTGTGTGTAATGGGACTAACACACTTCAAGTCCTATAGGTGCTTCTGGGAAGGAAATAAAGGTCTGTGTGATGGGACTAACACACTTCAAGTCCTATAGGTGCTTCTGGGAACAAAATATATGATCTCTGTGTGATGGGACTAACACACTTCAAGTCCTATAGGTGCTTCTGGGAAGAAAATGTAGGTCTGTGTGTAATGGGACTAACACACTTCAAGTCCTATAGGTGCTTCTGGGAAGGAAATAAAGGTCTGTGTGATGGGACTAACACACTTCAAGTCCTATAGGTGCTTCTGGGAAGAAAATGTAGGTCTGTGTGTAATGGGACTAACACACTTCAAGTCCTATAGGTGCTTCTGGGAACAAAATATATGATCTCTGTGTGATGGGACTAACACACTTCAAGTCCTATAGGTGCTTCTGGGAAGAAAATGTAGGTCTGTGTGTAATGGGACTAACACACTTCAAGTCCTATAGGTGCTTCTGGGAACAAAATATATGATCTCTGTGTGATGGGACTAACACACTTCAAGTCCTATAGGTGCTTCTGGGAAGAAAATGTAGGTCTGTGTGTAATGGGACTAACACACTTCAAGTCCTATAGGTGCTTCTGGGAAGGAAATAAAGGTCTGTGTGATGGGACTAACACACTTCAAGTCCTATAGGTGCTTCTGGGAACAAAATATATGATCTCTGTGTGATGGGACTAACACACTTCAAGTCCTATAGGTGCTTCTGGGAAGGAAATAAAGGTCTGTGTGATGGGACTAACACACTTCAAGTCCTATAGGTGCTTCTGGGAAGAAAATGTAGGTCTGTGTGTAATGGGACTAACACACTTCAAGTCCTATAGGTGCTTCTGGGAACAAAATATATGATCTCTGTGTGATGGGACTAACACACTTCAAGTCCTATAGGTGCTTCTGGGAAGAAAATGTAGGTCTGTGTGTAATGGGACTAACACACTTCAAGTCCTATAGGTGCTTCTGGGAACAAAATATATGATCTCTGTGTGATGGGACTAACACACTTCAAGTCCTATAGGTGCTTCTGGGAAGAAAATGTAGGTCTGTGTGTAATGGGACTAACACACTTCAAGTCCTATAGGTGCTTCTGGGAACAAAATATATGATCTCTGTGTGATGGGACTAACACACTTCAAGTCCTATAGGTGCTTCTGGGAAGAAAATGTAGGTCTGTGTGTAATGGGACTAACACACTTCAAGTCCTATAGGTGCTTCTGGGAAGAAAATGTAGGTCTGTGTGTAATGGGACTAACACACTTCAAGTCCTATAGGTGCTTCTGGGAACAAAATATATGATCTCTGTGTGATGGGACTAACACACTTCAAGTCCTATAGGTGCTTCTGGGAAGAAAATGTAGGTCTGTGTGATGGGACTAACACACTTCAAGTCCTATAGGTGCTTCTGGGAACAAAATATAGGAGCTCTGCCTGCCTGCCACGAACACACTACAAGTCCTATAGGTGCTTCTGGGAACAAAATATAGGAGCTCTGCCTGCCTGCCACGAACACACTACAAGTCCTATAGGTGCTTCTGGTAACAAAATATAGGAGCTCTGCCTGCCTGCCACGAACACACTACAAGTCCTATAGGTGCTTCTGGTAACAAAATATAGGAGCTCTGCCTGCCTGCCACTAACACACTACAAGTCCTATAGGTGCTTCTGGGAACAAAATATAGGAGCTCTGCCTGCCTGCCACGAACACACTACAAGTCCTATAGGTGCTTCTGGGAACAAAATATAGGAGCTCTGCCTGCCTGCCACGAACACACTACAAGCCCCTCTTTCTTAATCAATCTTTGTAACTGAATCTATCTAACTCAATCTCTGTAAGTAAATCTCTCTAACTAACTAAATGCAGCAGAGTGTCACAGATCTAGCCTGCTCAATCTGCGCCGGAACAGCATGTGACCGGCGCAGACGGCGTGGCGGCCTTTTATAGGGGGGGGCGTGTACTACAGCCCCTGAGCTGTAATTGGCTACAGGCGTCCTGCCTGTAGCCAATTATGGCTCTTCGAAATTCCGGGGCTGTGATTGGCCAAGCATGCGGGGTCACAGTGCATGCTTGGCCAATCATCAGCCAGCAATGCACTGCGCCGGCCGCGCCGGCCGCAATGCATTGCGGGGCCGCGCGCATCACACGAACGTGATGCGAGCGGCCAAAATAGTTCTGGGCTCGCCGAGCGAGCGAACGCCCGGTGCTCGATGCGAACGTGGGTTCGCATCGAGCACCGGGCCCATCCCTACTGAAGAACACGAAATTAGCAAAAAGCAGCAGAGCTGAAGATGTCCATCCTCCTAATGGTCGCTATATGTGCTTCATTTTAATTATCTGGTCAATGTGCGATTCAATCAAAAAGGGTTGAATCAGCAAATAATTGAATAGCCATAACTTCCATTGGTCAATGGGGAAAATTATTAATCATTTTGCATTGATCAGCAGCACTGATATGCTGTGGTTATGAATCTGATCATATCTCAATTAATCAGATTTCGAGACTGAATTGTGGAAGCATAGATGCCATCAGTAACTTATGATAATATCTTTCAATTATCGATCAGACTCTATTTCCCTGAGTGTGGCATATCGATCAATTGGGTTGTCAACTATAGATCGATTCTTTCTATTGGAAGAATTTGATCAGAAAATAAAAATATGACAAAAAACAGAGGCATGCTGATTGTAGAAGGCAGTGGCATCGCTAGTGGGTGGCTTTTGGGGCTATAGCCCCGAATCTGGGGCCCATAGCCCCTAGCCCCAGGGGTCCCCAACCACAGGACGGGCGCCCACTACTGGGCCGTGGCCTCTCTGCAGCCGTGTGGCGGGCAGCACGGGAGAGCGGGCAGGCAGCACGGGAGAGCCGGAGCCGGGCGAGAGAGCAGAGAGATGACATCATCTCTCAGCGCCCGCCCTGCATCACCGATGTTCCACCCTCACTGTGCAGCCACGGGCAGCAGAGAAATTACATGACCCTGATGTAAGAAGCGGCTCTCTGGGGACTCTGAGGTAAGAAGGGGCTCTCTGGGGGCCCTGATGTAAGTGGAGGGGCTCTTTGGGGACCCTGATGTAAGTGGGGGGGCTCTCTGGGACCCTGATATAAGGGGAAGGCTCTTTGGGGACCCTGATGTAAGGGAGAGGCTTTCTGGGGACCCTGATGTAAGGAGGGGCTCTCTGGGGACCCTGATGCAAGGGAGAGGCTCTCTGGGAACTCTGATTTAAGGGGGGCTCTCTGGGGACCCTGATGTAAGGAGGAGCTTTCTGGGGGCCCTGATGTAAGGGGGGCTCTCTGGGGACTCTGATTTAAGGGGGACTCTCTGGGGGACCCTGATGTAAGGAGGCTCTCTGGGGACCCTGATGCAAGAGGGAGGCTCTCTGAAGACTATGATGTGGGGAGGAGGCTCTCTGTAGACCCTGATGTAAAGGGGGAGGCTCTCTGGGGACCCTGATGCAAGGGGTAGGCTCTCTGGGGACCCCAATGTAAGGGAGAGGCTCTCTGGGGACCCTGATGTAATGAGGGGGCTCTGGGGACCCTGATGTAAGGGAGTGGGCTCTCTGGGGACCCTAATTTAATAAGGGGGGGCTCTGGGGACCCTGATGTAAGGGGATGCTTTCTGGGGACCCTGATGTAAGGGGGGCTCTCTGGGGACCCTGATGTAAGGGGGGGCTCTCTGGGGACCCTGATGCAAGGGGTAGGCTCTCTGGGGACCCCAATGTAAGGGAGAGGCTCTCTTGGGATCCTGATGTAATGAGGGGGCTCTGGGGACCCTGATGTAAGGGGGTGGGCTCTCTGGGGACCCTAATTTAATAAGGGGGGCTCTGGGGACCCTGATGTAAGGGGATGCTTTCTGGGGACCCTGATGTAAGGGGGGGCTCACTGGGGACCCTGATGTAAGGGGGGGCTCTCTAGGGCCTCTGATGTAAGGGGGAGGCTCTCTGGGGACCCTGATGTAAGGGGGGCTCTCTGGGGACCCTGATGTAATGATAATATATATATATATATATATATATATATATATATATATATATATATATATATACACACACACAGTATCTCACAAAAGTGAGTACACTCCTAACATTTTTGAAAATATTTTATTCTATCTTTTCATGTGACAACACTGAAGAAATTACACTTTGCTACAATGTAAAGTAGTGAGTATACAGCTTGTATAACAATGTAAATTTGCTGTCCCCTCAAAATAACTCAACACACAGCCATTCATGTCTAAACCGCTGGCAACAAAAGTGAGTACACCCCTAAGTGAAAATGTCCAAACTGGGCCAAAAGTGTCAATATTTTGTGTGGCCACCATAATTTTCCAGCACTGCCTTAATCCTGAACAGGAACAAACTCTGTACTGCCGCAGTCTTGAAGAAAACACCTTTCTTTATTTAAGAAAAAAAATTCACATCAAAGAACACAGGTGCTCCATCCTAGAATGCGCAACTAGTCTCTGTCAGCACTGCATAGAGGAGGACGTGCGTCTGGAGCTCCGGCCGTCAGGAGCCCCACAGCCCCCAGCTAGCCAGGACTCAGCCAGTGCTCATCCCGGATCCCCTAGCAGTTGGGACGGGGATTGGGTTTGGGTACAGGACCCCACGGGCCCCACTCAACGAATCGGCCCCAACCCTCCTCCGTGCCGGCCACAGCTGCCCGTTGGGCATCAGCCTCAAGGATAGTCCGCGGCTCCGGCCTAGTCCCGGCCGAAGCCGGCCATCCGCCATCCCTACCGCCTCTCCACTCCCCTTTAGGCTCAACGCGGCTGTGGCGAGCTCTCCCCCCCCCCTCCAACCACTCCACTGCCATCTTAACCCACAACAGCAGATAGGTCCGGGAGCCCCAGTTCTGGGACAGGCCGCGGCTCGGGCCTAGTCTGGTGGCCATCTTGGTACACCCAGACCATAGCACTCCACTTGCTTGGACCAAGTCCGACGGCCATCTTGGTACACCCAGACTGACCAAGTGTAGTTTAAAATCACAGGTTTTTAACTACAAGTGGTTACACAACAGTTTAATTACTTGTTTTTAATCAAGTTTTTAATTAAGTTGCTAATCAAGCTTTTAACCAAGTTTTTAATACGTTTTTAACAAGTTTTTAACAAAGCTTTTAATTACAGCATACACCCAGACCAGACAGTTTTTAACCACATGCCGACCGCGCTATAGTCGAAAGACGTCTACAGCACGGTCGGGTTATCCTGAGTGGACGTCCTCCCAGAAACTTGCTCCCGCGCGCCCCAGGGGCGCGCACTCGGGAACATCCGTGCCGGCCGGGTCCCGAGGACCCGACGCATCACGGATCACGGTAAACAGCCGCTGATAGAGGCCGTTTACCACGTGATCGCTCCGTCAAATGACGGAGCGATCACATGTACACAAACCGGCGTCACGTCATGACGCCGGTTCCTCCCTCCCCTCACTGTACAGATCGGTACAGAGAAGGGAGAAGCGGAGAGGGGGAAGAGACGGGACCAGCGCTGTGGGCTGGATGTGTAGTGCCCACAGCGCTGGTCAATACTCTGCCACCACTGTGCAATGCTCTGCCACCACTGTGCAATGCTCTGCCACCACTGTGCAATGCTCTGCCACCACTGTGCAATACTCTGCAACCACTGTGCAATGCTCTGCCACCACACTACTGTGCAATGCTCTGCCACCACTGTGCAATGCTCTGCCACCACTGCAATGCTCTGCAACCACTGTGCAATACTCTACCAATACTGTGCAACACTGTAATACTCTGCCAATACTTGCCAATACTCTGCCAATACTCTGCCAATACTCGTCAATACTCTGCCAATACTCGCCAATACTCTGCAATAATTTTTAATAGAAACAAAGAATTTTTTTTTTTTTTTTTTTACAGAATTTTCAGTATTTTTTGATTTATAGCGCAAAAAAAAAAAACCCAGCGGTGATTAAATACCACCAAAAGAAAGCTCTATTTGTGTGAAAAAAAGGACACAAAATTCATTTGGGTACAGTGTTGCATGACTGAGTAATTGTCATTCAAAGTGTGAGAGCACCGAAAGCTGAAAATTGGTCTGGTTAGGAAGGGGGTTTAACTGCCCAGTGGTCAAGTGGTTAACCACAAGTTTTTAACAGCATTCACCGGTAACATTAGCATCGCTATAAAGCCGCCTCTTCTTCCCCAGGAGATCAACATCAGGATCCACCCTATCTCCATCGTTGGATCACCCCCGGTAAGGTAAATATTCTGGTAAGTAACGCAGGGGACCACCACTTAGCAGTTGATCCAGGGACCAACATCCGACCGCCCCACGGGGGGTCAGGAAGGAATTTTTTCCTCTGCTATAGCAATTGGCAGCGCAAGTAGGGGTTTTTCGCCTTCCTCTGGATCAACGGGAGGGCGGGTGTAGGTCAACAGGTTTTTTCCTACAGATCCGTCATCTGAACTCTGCAAACAAATAGCAGGGCCATCAGCATCTTCAGCCGCCTTTCGCAAGACCATTATCGCCTCAGCAACAGCATCAGTTTTTTTCAACGCATCATTCCGTCAACAGCAAATTTTTTGGATCACCTCGACATGTGCAATTTCAAATACTCAGCAGAGTCTCTCCGCAGACTAAGAAATTTGACCGCAACTCTACCGACCTACATTCAAAAAATATTACAAAAAGAACGACTACTAAGGATCGATCCACAAGCAACCAAGACTACAATTCAACTGCAACAGTTAGCATGCGCCTTAATTAACAACAGATAGGCAGTCACGCACAGGCACGAAATCCATGACTTCATCACACAAAACAACATAGATTGCCTCTTCATCACGGAAAGCTGGCTAACACCCGATTGCAACACCATCCTAACAGAATAAGTGTCAGAAAACTACAGGATCCTAACCGAGCATAGGAAAGGAAAAAAAGGAGGAGGCCTAGCAGTGATCTTCAAAGCTCACCTGGCGCTCTCCAAACCTACGGTACAGAACACAGCAACATTTATGGAGACACTTACTCTACAGATGCAAACAACACCACAAGAAACCATCCATATGCTGCTATGCTACAGACCACCAGGACCAAAGACAAACCTACCGATACCACTCACGGAATTCATTTCGTCACACACCCTGAAAAACAACAAGGTTCTGGTACTCTGAGATTTCAACCTCTGGGCAAACTCCCCGAAGACCCCATCGCCACCACCTGCATCCACCAACTGGAAGACCTAGGGCTTCATCAACTAGTAAAGGCTCCCACACATGGGTCGGGTCACATTCTGGACCTCATCTTCAAGCAAAATATGGACATCAACATACTAGACAACATAGCGCTACCATGGACAGACCACCACTCTATCAAATTTGAAATCACCACTAACATCACCCTCCAAAAACCAAATCCGGCGGCAACAACACATTGGATTAGATCACAGAAGAAACTACACTCGGAAAGCTTCAAAACCACACTAACAAACAAAATGGCAACACTAAATTAAAACCACTCAACAGAACAAACACTCAGCTTCGTAAACCAGGCACTACTACAAACAGCAGACGCAGTCGCCCCGAAACATCGAGCACCCATCCGCAAAAAAAATTCTGGATATATTTTAATGGCGCTCTTACTCTGCTGAAACAGGAACACAGAAGAGCAGAAATAGCCTGGAGAAGAAACACTACAAAGGAAAATCACACAAACTACAGAATACTCACCAAGAAATATCATAAAGCAATTTTCACAGCAAAAAAAGAGCATGTCTCAAACACCCTCTCAAAAGCCTTAAACCGGCCACGTGAACTTTTCAAACTAGTCGCCCAGACTATGAACCCCACCTGCCTTAAGCCCCTAGAAAACGAAACTCAAGAATACTGCAACGAGTTATCAGATTTTTTCATCAACAAAATAGACAACATTCAGAAAATAATTCAACAAAAAAAAAAAACTACAACCAATTCTACTCAACCAAACCCAGGTAATGAATTTTACATGCACAACGCACAATCACCACATTTCTCGCTGCACCCGATCACCACAGATGAAACCAAAAATATCATCAAGAGCCTCCGAGACAGTACATCGCCAAACTACATCATTCCTACAAAGCTCTTGAAAGAATGCTCCGACATTCTGGCCCCCTCTATTACACACCTAGTAAATCAGTCGTTCAAAGAAGGGTTGGTTCCTATTTCCCTCAAGCAAGGCATCGTCAAACCACTGCTAAAGAAGCCCAACCTCGACCCCAAAGATCCGAACAATCGCAGACCGGTAACAAGCCTGAACACCATTTCCAAGATTATGGAGAAGGCAGTAGTACAACAGCTTCAACTTCACCTGGACACACACAAGCTCTTGGACCCACTACAATCAGGCTTCCGACCAGGCCATGGCACAGAAACGGCACTTCTGAAAATATGGGATGATGCCCTAGAAGCAGCGGATGATGGAGAATCATGTCTTCTGGTACTGCTGGATCTTAGCGTGGCGTTCGACACAGTGGACCACAACACTCTTCTCAGCCGCCTCAAGGAAGTGGCAGGAGTTACAGATGGAGATCTGCCATGGTTCGCTTCCTTCTTAGGAAACCGGTCGCAGACAGTGAAACTAGGAGCCTTCACTTCGGAAACCCGGGCAATTTCTTATGGAGTCCCTCAAGGATCACCATTGTCACCAGTACTCTTCAACATTTACATTCGGCCACTCTTCAAAATTATTAGCAAATCAGATCTATGCTTCCACTCATACGCGGACGACACTCAACTGTACTTCCGTATCACCGGACAAAAAGACCAATACCAGGAACTAGGAAAATGTCTCACATTGATAGATGACTGGATGACCACTAGATCCCTCAAGCTAAATGGATCGAAAACAGAAGTACTGCTCCTCGACGCAAACCGAAGGAAATAAACGAAGACCCCATGGACACCACCAACCATCCTTGGACAGATCATCCTCCCAAGCACCAAAGCCAAAAGCCTCGGAGTCATCTTTGATTCAGAGATGACCATGGAGGCACAAATAGGATCAGTAATCAACGGATCCCATCATCTCCACCGCATGCTTCGCAGACTCATCCCATTCATTCCGGAAAAGGAGAAAGCAGTAGTAGTGGGAACTATACTAAATTCGCGTCTCGACTACGCAAACTCCCTCTACATAGGATTACCGGTCTACCAGATTGCACGCCTTCAAGTCGTCCAAAACACAGCAGCAAGACTAGTCACCGGAAAGAAACCTTGAGAATCCATCTCCCCATCCCTAAGGACCCTCCATTGGCTCACGGTAAAAGATAGGATCATATTCAAGACCCTCTGCCTCACCCACAAATGTACACAAGGAAACGCTCCTCAATACCTTTGTGAGAAAATAGAAAAATACATACCAAATCGCAGCCTTCGATCGACAAACCAAAACCGCCTTCTCATCCCCAAAGCCTGCTACAAATCGAAGGGAGAACGAAGATTCGCAGTACAGGGACCTCGGCTATGGAATGCTCTACCAAACAACATCCGCTTGGAAGAAAACCATCAGGCCTTCAGGAAAAAACTCAAGACTAGAGATGAGCCGAACCCCCCCCCCCCCCCGGTTCGGCTCGCACCAGAACCCGCGAACGGACCTAAAGTCCGTGCGAGCTTTAGAACCCTATTAGTTATAATGGATGCGAACGTTCGAAATCAAAAGTGCTAATTTTAAAGGCTAATATGCATGTTATTGTCATAAAAAGTGTTTGGGGACCTGGGTCCTGCCCCAGGGGACATGTATCAATGCAATTTTTTTTTTTTTTAAACAGCCGTTTTTTCAGGAGCAGTGATTTTAAAAATGCTTAAATTGAAACAATAAAAGTGTAATATTCCTTTAAATTTCGTACCTGGGGGGTGTCTATAGTATGCATGTAAAGGGGCGCATGTTTCCTGTGCTTAGAACTGTCCCTGCAAAAAGTGTAATTTTTGCAGGAAAGAAAGCTATTTAAAATCACTCGCGGCTAATGTGAATTGACGGCTCCCGTAACACAGAGAACAGTCATTCATTGAAAGTCATTCATAAAAAAAAAAAAATTGATAAAAAATAAATTTTTTTTTTTAAAAAAAGCCAAAAAAAAAAAAAATGGCGTAGGGCCCCCCTCAAAATCCATACCAGACCCTTGAGGTCTGGGATGGATTTTAAGGGGAACCCCAGCCAAAAAATATGGCGTGGGGTCCCCCTCAAAATCCATACCAGACCATATCCAAGCATGCAACCTGGCAGGCCGCAGGAAAAGAGGGGGGGCGAGAGCGGCCCCCCTCCCGCCTGAACCGTACCAGGCCACATGCCCTCAACATTGGGAGGATGCTTTGGGGGTCTGAGACCCCCAAAGCACCTTGTCCCCATGTTGATGAGGACAAGGGCCTCTTCCCCACAACCCTGGCCGGTGGTTGTGGGGGTCTGCGGGCGGGGGGCTTATCGGAATCTGGAAGCCCCCTTTAACAAGGGGACCCCCAGATCCTGCCCCCCCCCCGTGTGAAATGGTAAGGGGGTACAAAAGTACCCCTACCATTTCACCAAAAAAGTGTCAAAAATTGTAAAAATGACAGGAGGCGGTCTTTATTAAAATCTTCTTTCTTCATCCTTCGGTTTCTTCATCTTCTCCTTCCGTCATCTTCTTCCATCTTCTTCTTCCATATTCTTCTTCCTCCGATCCGCTTCTTCTTGCGCTGGTCTTCTCGTCCTTCTCGTCCGGCATCTTCTTCCATGGCGTCGGCATCTGTTCTTCTGTCGGGCAGCTCCTCGCAATGGGAGGCTCCCGCTGTGTGAGGCTTCGCTCCGTCTGACAGCTCTTTTATAACGGAGGGCACCTGGTGACCCCGCCCCCCTCTGACATCATGGGGAAAGCCATAGGGAATTCCCCATGACGTCCCCGTGCATCAGAGGGGGCGGGGTCACCAGGTGCCCTCCATTATAAAAGACCTGTCAGACGCAGCGAAGCCTCACACAGCGGGAGCCTCCCATTGCGAGGAGTGGCCCAAGAAGAGACACCGATGCCGACGCCATGGAAGAAGATGCCGGACGAGAAGACCAGCGCAAGAAGAAGCGGATCGGAGGAAGAAGATGATGGAAGAAGAAGATGGAAGAAGATGCCGGAAGGAGAAGATGAAGAAACCGAAGGATGAAGAAAGGAAGACCAGAAGAAAGAAGAAAGAAGATTTTAATAAAGGAATTGTCAAAGACCGTCTCCTGTCATTTTTACAATTTTTGACACTTTTTTGGTGAAATGGTAGGGGTACTTGGTACTTACCATTTCACACAGGGGGGGCCGGGATCTGGGGGTCCCCTTGTTAAAGGGGGCTTCCAGATTCTGATAAGCCCCCCGCCCGCAGACCCCCACAACCACCGGCCAGGGTTGTGGGGAAGAGGCCCTTGTCCTCATCAATATGCATCCTCCCAATGTTGAGGGCATGTGGCCTGGTACGGTTCAGGCGGGAGGGGGGGCCGCTCTCGTCCCCCCTCTTTTCCTGCGGCCTGCCAGGTTGCGTGCTCGGATAAGGGTCTGGTATGGATTTTGAGGGGGACCCCACGCCATTTTTTTAGGCTGGGGTTCCCTTTAAAATCCATCCCAGACCTCAAGGGTCTGGTATGGATTTTGAGGGGGACCCTATGCCATTTTTTTTTTTTTTTTTGGCTGGGGTCCCCCTTAATATCCATCCCAGACCTGAAGGGCCTGGTTATTGAATTTGGGGGGACCCCCACGCTTTTTTTTTTTTTTATCAATGAATGACAGTTCTCTGTGTTACGGGAGCCATCAATTCATTAGCCGCGAGTGCTTTTAAATAGCTTTTTTCCTGCAAAAATGACACTTTTTGCAGGGACAGTTCTAAGCACAGGAAACCTGCCCCCCTTCACAGGCAACCTATAGACACCCCCCAGATGTGATACTGCAATGCTGTACTAACAGCACGCACACACAAATCCCCAGAAATACAGCACATATTGTCAGCAGTCAGCAGCACACTGACAGGCTGACACTGAAACACAATATGCGTGGCCGCCGCCGCCGCCGCGGCCTCTTATACCGTGGGGCGTGTACTAAAGCCCCTGAGCTATAATTGGCTACAGGCATCCTGCCTGTAGCCAATTATGGCTCTCCTTGCTGCCCACGCTGTGATTGGCCAAGCATGCGGGGTCACAGTGCATGCTTGGCCAATCATCAGCCAGCATTGCACTGCGACTGGCGCAATGCATTGCGGGCCGCTCGCATCACACGAATTTGCCCAAATAGTTCTGGGCTCGCCGAACGGGCGAACGCCCGATGTTCCTACTCAAGACCCACCTCTTCTTATATAGCAGGAAAACAAGGACAGACAAGCGCCTTGAGGTGATTCAGTTCGCATTTGCAACGCTATACAAATTATTCATTCATTCACAGCAGACAAAAGAGCTGACGTTTCGCACTAGCAGTAGTGCTCATTCACGGCCTTAATCCTCTTGTGCATGGAGTTCACCAGAGCGTCACAGGTTGCCAATGGAGTCCTCTTCCACTCCTCCATGACGACATCCCGCCTGCATAGTGCCGCTGCAGTGGCGCTTTGCGCGTGGCTTTAACCCTTTTTTGGCCGCTAGTGGGGCAGTTTTACTGCCGAAAAGCACTGCTAAAATGACGGTTAATCGCCGATAAATATAGCGCCGCTTTACCGCCAGCGAGCCCAGCAACTCAGTGTGCAAGTAGCCTTACTCATAGCTTCTTTAGCAAGGCAGTGATCATCTTGCAGGTGTGTTTGGGGTCGTTTTCATGTTGGAATACTGCCCTGCGGCCCAGTCTCCGAAGGGAGGGGATCATACTCTGCTTCAGTATGTCACAGTACATGTTGGCATTCATGGTTCCCACAATGAACTATAGCTCCCCAGTGCTGGCAGAACTCATGCAGCCTCAGACCATGACATTCCCACAACCATGCTTGACTAGGCAAGACACACTTGAACTTTGTAGTCTTCAAAGTCTTGTTGCCGCCACACACGCTTGACACCATCTGAACCAAATAAGTTTATCTTTTTTTCTGCCCAAACGCTGCTTCTCCTGGAAGCACTGGCAGTGAGGATTTTGTTTCCTTCTCTACTGCCACGAAACGCTGCCAAAGCCCCGTTCACACTAAATGCGGCTTTGAAATTGTGCAACTTCTCTTGAAATCGCACGATTCAAAGCCGAATGTCAGTGCGACTTCAAGTGCGATTAGCTGACAACTGTGCGACATCATGCACAGATGGCAGGTGTCCCCCATCTGAGCCCCCCCTAGCAGGTGTCCCCCATCAGAGCCCCCGCCCAGCAGGTGTCCCCCATCAGAGCCCCCGCCAGCAAGTGACCCCCATCAGAGCCCCCCCACAGCAGGTGTCCCCCATCAGAGCCCCCCCAGCAGGTGTCCCCCATCAGAGCCCCCCCCACAGCAGGGTCCCCATCAGAGCCCCCCAGCAGAGCCCCCCCAGCAGGTGTCCCCCAACAGAGCCCCCCCACAGCAGGTGTCCTCCATCAGAGCCCCCCCACAGCAGGTGTCCCCCATCAGAGCCCCCCCAGCAGGTGTCCCCCATCAGAGCCCCCCACAGCAGGTGTCCTCCATCAGAGCTCCACCCCACAGCAGGTTTTCCCCCATCAGAGCCCCACCCCACAGCAGGTGTTCCCCCATCAGAGCCCCCCCACAGGAGGTGTTCCCCCATCAGAGCCCCCACAGCAGGTGTCCCGATAGATCAGTACCTGTCCAATAGATCCCTGTAGCTCGGGCGCGCTGGGAGCAGAAGCACCGTGCACGTTGCAGGGGGGCAGGGCATACATGGCATTTTTGGTTACTAGGAGGGCAGCACTCAAACAGCATTTCTGGGAATGCACTGGATGATTGGCAGCAGCTCCGGCCAACCTAGAAGAGAGGAGCCGACACACGCAGAGGGGGCGGGGCAGACAGGAGACTGCTCCACGCGCAATGGACAGAAAGATTAGTGGAGTCTAGTACCCGAATGTATTCCGGTACTAGGCTCCACAGCAGTATTCAGACAGCACGGATTCCGGGGACAGCGGGAGCGGTATGCGCTCTTGTCAGTTGCCGGCGGGATGGGAATCGCAGCACCCGCTACATGCGCTTCACCTCTGCCTCTGGACACAGACGAGGAGGAGGGAAGGGAGCAGCACTCTGTAGCTTCGGCGTTCCCCACATCTGCAGTGCCTGGGTGCGGAGCACCCTGTGCACCCTGCCTAAGATCGGCCCTGACATTCTCATAAGTATAAACACAGAACGGTCTCCTCCCCCAGTGAGTCCCATCCCCCCCACAGTTAGAAACACTCATGATCACTCATGATAACCCTTTGATCGCCCTCTAGTGTTAACCCCTTCCCTGCCAGTGACATTTATACAATACTCAGTGCATTTTTATAGCACTGATCACTATATAAATGTCAATGGTCCCAAAAAAGTATCAAAAGCGTCCGATCTGTCTGCCGCAATGTCGCAGTCCCGCTAAAAATCGCAGATTGCCACTATTACTGGTAAGAAAAATAATAAAAATGCCATAAATCTATCCCCTATTTTGTAGACACTATAACTTTTGCGCAAAGCAATCAATATACAATTTTTTTACCAAAAATATGTAGAAAAATATATATCGCCCTAAACTGATGAAGTAATTTGTTTTTTCAAATTTTTTAGGGGGATATTTATTATAGCAAAATGTAAAAACTATAGTTTTTTTTCAAAATTGTCACTCTTTTTTTGTTTATAGCGCAACAAAAAAAAACGCACACGTGATCAAATACCACCAAAAGAAAGCTCTATTTGTGGGGAAAAAAGGACATCAATATTGTTTGGGTACAGCGTCACACGACCACGCAATCGTCAGTTAAAGCGACACAATACCGTATTGCAAAAAATGGCATGGTCATTAAGGGGGCAAATCTTCCGGTCTGTAAGTGGTTAAAACCCCAGTCTCTGGAACTGGTGTCTGGGGATAAAGGTTCACCATCTCCTGCTCATAGAAGGAAGAAGATGTTACCGATGCTGGGCAGAGGTTAGCAGAGCTCTGCCTTGTTGTCAGCACTTCAGCTTTGGGGACGGCCATCTCCGGCGTTTCTGTGCCCATTCTGGGGCATGCTGCTGAACGTGTTCTAGCAGTTCCCTGTATGCCCTTTCCAGATGCTGTTCTTTCCTTAGCAAATATTCCAGATCAGGTTTAAGCTCCGAGACTCTTACAAGACCGAGCATAGCCTCTTTGTATTCTTGGAGGTTCTCAAGGATAGGTTCCCCTTCATTGCCAAACACAAAAACATTTGTAAGGCTCTCCCACAGCAATCCAGGGCCGCCAAAGTCATATCCCTCTAGAGAGAATTCTGTTGCCTTCCCTAAATATCCCTGCTCTGCGTGCCATTGCAGAGCCCAATATCGATTAGGGCTGCAACTAACGATTATTTTCATAATCGATTAGTTGGCCGATTATTGTTTCGATTAATCGATTAATCGGTTAATAACCTTAAAGAAAAAAAAAAGTGTGGTGTATAATTTTGTTAATATGTAAAGTTAAAAAAAAAAGACAATTTATTGCTAAATATCTCTATACGCAGGGGTAAATATAAATAACCAACTGTATAGTTAGGGAGTAAAATCTTTAATCCACTCTGAGAATAACACAGAAGGGAAATGCTGTATATACTATTAGAGATTGATCAGATCAAATTATTTATTTAAAGAGAAAAAAAAGTTAGACTGTTTTGCAGATTTTCAAACAGAACTGTAATATTATATGCTGGTCATACAAAAACAATGTCTTCCTTCAAAAAAAAAAAAAAAATTAATTTTAAGAACTTAGTGGGGTCAAATCGACGATTGTTTTCAATCACAGTGACGGGAAAATTTAGAAATAATAGAAAACTTCTTGGTCAAAAGAATTTTCAGACAGTGTATTTGGTTTTGGTTCAGAAATGACATGCATTTTAAAACAGAATGTTAAAAGCAAGTGAAAATTTCAAACATTCTTTCATTCAGCGAATGTACAAAGATTTTTTCACATGAATATTCTCATCTGAAAATTGATCTGTGGGGCCAGCATAAGGCTCGGTACACACCTATGCAGTTTGCTTTTGATCAGTTTATGCAATGCTTTTTGTGCACGCGATTTTGCTGTGATTTGCGTTTTTGCTTTTTTGGGCCAATTTGTTGTTTGGGCAGATTTAAAAACACAAATTGCTGCAAAAACGCATTACATGCTTCTCTGCAGCTTCTCCATTGAAGTATATTGAACCAAAAAAAGCACCGTTTTGCATTGGAAAGGGTCAAGGACCTTTTTAAAATACGCAGCAGCTCAAAAAAGCATAGATGTGAAAATTAAATGAACTGTAGTGCGTTTCTGCAAAAAGCACCAAAAAACACATGGGTGGGAACCAGGCCTAAGACATTTAGTAACATAATGAAGTTTAAAAAAAATAAATAAAAAAAGGGGGCCCTTCGTAGTACAAATAATCGCTACAGTAAGGGGTTCATTTTTTACTGTGCAACTGGGAAAGTAATATTTACAATAGCAATTATTTGCTTTTTGTACTATAAAGGGCTACTTTTATTTTTTTTAACCCCATTATGTTACTGGCCGATTAATCGATTATGAAAATAGTAATCGATTAATTTCATTATCGATTAGTTGACGATTAATCGATTAGTTGTTTCAGCCCTAATATCGATTGTCCAGCTCTATCTCTTGCTGGACCAGCCTGTCCAACTCAGTCACCCATTGCTCCTGGGTCCGCTCTCCCAGGAATGGCATCTGCAAATCCCGTTGGTCACTGGCCGTTTGCTCTGGGGTTGGAAAGCACTTGACCTGCTGTATACCAGCATCCTGGAGGGTTCCAATCTAGAGCCCTACCCAAATCTGCTGCCTGAGCTCCAGGTATTCCTCTGCAGATGCAGTCCTGGAGTATGCTGAAAGGATGAACTGCAGCAGCCCCGGGAACTATGAATATCTCCGCTGGGGTGAATGAAGTCTGCTATCCTAATCTTGGATCCTGGTGGGGGTTTGGATGTCCCAGGCACAAGGAAGCATCTCAACGTTGCCACCAAATGTAATACCCAGTCAGGGGTGTCCAGAGTCTATCTCCACCAAAAAGCTGCTTCTCAAGCTCTGAAAAACGAGATCAGTGAATCTGGCTATACTTACCCCAAGAACTAGGCAGCACCAGTTTTGGAGTAAACCAGAATAAGAACTGTTAATTTGAACAAGAATACAGAATATATACACCACAGGAGGACATCCCCCTCCTGATTATATTACCCTAACAATACAAACGACACATAGGAATATAAATACAACAACCGGCATATACTATAAACATTACATTAATTAGCCATCTGGAGGACTCAAATGTCTCATTGCAGGTCGGACTTGCCGGTTCCAAGCTCAAAAGGTACAATACACATTATCATAAGTATAAACACAGAACACCTTCAGACAATAGCAGGAGACCCCCAGTAGCAGACTGTCTGGCTCGTACATTGAACAGAGGCCAATGTGACCAGCTCTTTCAATTAACATGTATAGCTCAGAATCAAAAAAAACAGGAATAGTCTTTATATAGTTCCTGGGAGATATTGTGGATAAATATTACTGGTCCCTTTGAAGTAATCCAAACCCCATTCTCAGTGTCACCCTGTGCCCCTAATAGACACAGGGTGACTTAGACATAAGAGGCGCATGGGGACAGGGCCGTCTTTAATATTGATTGGACCCTGGACAAAACTTTTCTTGGGGCCCCCCTATGCAGTTTTGCTCTCCACCTGCTCTGAGACATACAATAAATAACAGCTAGACTCCAAATCAGTTTAGACAGCTATCGCGATTGGTTGCCAGAGGTTACAGTGTATCATTACCGTTCACTGACTGGTTGCTAGAGGTTACAGCACACATTATGGCTCACTGTTTAGTTGCTAGAGGTTACAGCACATGATGTCTGCTTGTTGATTGGTTGCTAGAGATCACTGTGGATATGACCTCAGGGGGCATGATATACACATCAATGCCGCCGGCCACCCCTATTTACATATGAATGCCGTTAATTTACATGTAAACACAGGGTCTGCAGGTGAGTCATCTTTACACAACAATAGGGCAGAGCTGGGCAGCATTAGTAGCAGCACTTCACACTGAGATATTGGGACACAGCACAGGACAAAAACCTCAAGGGACGAGGGAATTTAAACCAGGATAATTGGCAAGTACGAGGCAGCTGCTTTGGGCCCCACAACAATGACAGGGCCCAGGGTAGCTGCCCCTTTTTCCCTGCCTTAAAAACGGCCCTGCATGGGGAGATGAAACAAGGGTTTTCCAACCTCTCCAAGGGGAGCTGGGTTCCACAGGCCCCCCCACCCAAAGGGACTCCCATCACACTGGTCAAGCTGCTTCCCATGGGGGCACACGTGCATGCTTGAACCTGAGCCCCGCTGCTGCGTCCATTGACACAACCCCCGATCCCTCGTCACTAGCTTTGATTGACAGCACTGGGAGCCAGTGGATCCCGGTGTTCCAGCAAAGCCAGGGAGACCCAGAAGTGAGGGGAGAGAAGAGCTGCAGATGTGCACGGCGCTGGATAGACTGAGGTAGACTGAGGGCTGAGGTAAGTAAAAGGGGATGATGACACCTAAAACATGTTTTAACTTAATGCAAGGAATGCATTAAGGTCAAAAATGTTTAGGCTTTACAACCACTTTAAACAATCTGTGCATTATTCTCCCAGGAATCAACCTCCTCTATCTGTTCCTCAGGGACCATTCTCTAATGTGCATTAGCCCGTCATCAACAGTCTTCGGTGACTAGGCAGCAATGTATGCGCACGTGCCTATTGGTGACTGGTCTACAATGTATGTACACCAATGTCTCAGTGACCAGTCTTCAGTGTATCTGCATTAACTTGATGGTGCATACTGCAGTGAACAAACATTCTAGATATCAAGGATCTAAACCGGCACTTGAGTATCCGTTCCTTTCATATGGAGTCAATCTGATCGGTTGTCTCCATTCTACAAGGAGGAGGATTTTTTGCACTGATCGATAATCGAAGATGCCTATCTCCAGGTGTTTTTCCCACTCGTCAGAAGTTTCTACGCTTCGAGGTAGAAAATCATAACTTTCAGTTTGTGGCTCTGCCATTCGGTCTAGCCCCCGCACCGTGAGTGTTCACAAAGTTCCTGGTGCCTCCTTTAGCCAGGTTGAGGGCTCAGGGTATATCGATTCTAGCCTACCTAGAATATCTATTTTTAGTAGATCAGTCGGTCACCTGTCTAAACCAAGATTTAATCTCAGCCGTAAGCTTCCTAGGCTGGATTCTCAACCTAGAAAAATCCCCCTTGATGCCATCAAGAAGACTGCAGTACTTGGGGCTGATCATAGATACCATTCAAAAGAAGGTATTCTTACCCCAAGCAAGGATCAGCTCCATAAAGGAACTGATTCGACTTGTCAAAACGAAGAGAAAACCTTCCCTTCGGCTGTGCATGAAATTGTTAGGGAAGATGGTGGCCTTCTTCGAGGTCGTTCCTTATGTGCAGTTTCATTCAAGACTGCTACAAAACAGTATTCTGTCGACCTGGAACAAGAAGGTCCAAGCTTTGGACTTTCCAATGCGTTTATCCTCCGAGGTGCGTCAGAGCCTCAATTGGTGGTTGATATCCAGCAACCTTCAACAGTGAAAATCCTTTCTACCAGTAGCCTGGAAAGTGGTAACTACGGATGCCAGCCTTCTAGGCTGGGGAGCAGTCCTGGAAGAGGCTTATGTCCAGGGGAAGTGGTCCAAGTCAGATGGGATCTTGCCCATTAGGGATGAGCCGAACACCCCCCTGTTCGGTTCGCAGCAGAACCTGCGAACAGACCTAAAGTTCGTGTGAACTTTAGAACCCTATTAAAGTCTATGGGACTCGAACGTTCAAAATCAAAAGTGATAATTTTAAAGGCTTATATGCAAGTTATTGTCATAAAAAGTGTTTGGGGACCTGGGTCCTGCCCCATGGGACATGTATCAATGCAAAAAAAACTTTTAAAGGAGCAGTGATTTTAATAATGCTTAAAGTGAAACAATAAAAGTGTAATATTTTAAATTTCGTACCTGGGGGGTGTGTATAGTATGCCTGTAAAGGGGTGCATGTTTCCCGTGCTTAGAACTGTCCCTGCACAAAGTGTAATTTTTGCAGGAAAAAAAGTAATTTAAAATCACGGCTATAATGAATTATCGGCTCCCGTAATACAGAGAATAGTCATTGAAAGTCATTGATAAAAAAATTAAAAAATATGCATGGGGTTCCCCCAAATTCAATTACCAGGATCTTCAGGTCTGGTATGGATATTAAGGGGAACCCTGCGCCAAAAAAATCCCCTCAAAATCCATACCAGACCCTTATCCGAGCATGCAACCTGGCAGGCCGCAGGAAAAGAGCGGGGGACGAGAGAGCGCCCCCCCCTCCTGAACCGTACCAGGCCACATGCCCTCAACATTGGGAGGATGCTTTGGGGGTCTGTGACCCCTCAAAGCACCATGTCCCATGTTGATGAGAAGGGCCTCATCCCCACAACCCTTGCCCGGTGGTTGTGGGGGTCTGCGGGCAGGGGGCTTATCAGAATCTGGAAGCCCCCTTTAACAAGGGGACCCCCAGATCCCGCCCCCCCTGTTTGAAATGGTAAGGGCCTACCATTTCACAAAGAAAGTGTAAAAAATAGTTAAAAAACACACAGACACCGTTGGGAAAAGTCCTTTTAAAAATAAAAAAAAGATTCCAGCGGTGGTAATCCACTCCTGCTATCCATCGATGGGTGGTCTCTTCTCCAGGGCCCAGCGATGGCTGATCTCTTCCGACGACGTCCAGCGCATCCTGTCTCCATGGAGACACTGCGGGAATCCCGTCTTAGCTGAGGAGGACTGGGCCACCTGTCACCTGACCCCCCCTCTGACGCAACGCAAGGGGGAAGATGGGCTTCCCTAGTGACGTACGGGTGACCCCGCCCCCTCTGATGTAATGGAAACCTGCGTTACATCAGAGGGGGGCGGGGTCACCCGTACATCACTGGGGAAGCCCAGCTTTCCCCTTGTGTTGCGTCAGAGGGGGGCGGGTTCAAGTGACGGGTGGCCCGGTCCTTCTCAGCTGTGTCTCCGTGGAGAAACCCAGGCTTCCCCAGTGATGTAAGGGTGACCCCGCCCCCCTCTGACGCAAGGGAAAAGCTGGGCTTTCTCAGTGATGTACGGGTGAACCGGCCCCCTCTGATGTAACGCAGGTTTCCGTTACATCAGAGGGGGGCGGGGTCAGGTGACGGGTGGCCCGGTCCTCCTCAGCTAAGACGGGATTCCTGCAGTGTCTCCATGGAGACAGGATACGCTGCGCTGGACGTCGTCGGAAGAGATCATCCATCGCTGGACCCCGGAGAAGAGATCACCATCGCTGGACCCCGGAGAAGAGATCAGCCCCCCGCCCGCAGACCCCCACAACCACTGGCCAGGGTTGTGGGGATGAGGCCCTTCTCCTCAACAACATGGGGACATGGTGCTTTGAGGGGTCACAGACCCCCAAAGCATCCTCCCAATGTAGAGGGCATGTGGCCTGGTACGGTTCAGGAGGGGGGGCGCTCTCTCGTCCTCCCTCTTTTCCTGCGGCCTGCCAGGTTGCATGTTTGGATAAGGGTCTGGTATGGATTTTGAGGGGGACCCCCACACAATTTCTTTTTTTTTTTTTATCAATGACGTTCAATGACTGTTCTCTGTATTACAGGATCCGACAATTCATTATAGCCGCGAGTGATCTTAAATAACTTTTTTTGCTGCAAAAATTACACTTTTCATAGTTTCATAGTTAGTAAGGTTGAATAAAGACATCAGTCCATCCAGTTCAACCTGGGTGAGTGTCTACAATTGTCCCTATCCCTGTACATATTGCACACTCACATCGGTACCTACCCTCAAGGAGCCTACAATCCAAGGTTCCCATTCATATACTAGGGCCAATTTCTGGACAGAAGCCAATTAACCTACCTGCATGTCTTTGGATTGTGGGAGGAAACCGGAGTACCCGGAGGAAACCCACGCAGGCACAGGGAGAACATGCGAACTCCAGGCAGGTAGTGTCGTGGTTGGGATTCGAACCAGCGACCCTTCTTACTGCTAGGTGAGAGTGCTAACCACTACATCACTGTGCCGCCCCCTGTGCAGGGACAGTTCTAAGCGCGGGAAACATGTGCCCCTTTACAGGCATACTATACACACCCCCCAGGTACGAAATTTAAAGGAATATTACACTTTTATTGTTTCACTTTAAGCATTATTAAAATCATTGCTCCTGAAAAAACGTTAGTTTTTAAAACTTTTTTTTTGCATTGATACATGTCCCCTGGGGAAGGACCCAGGTCCCCAAACACTTTTTATGACAATAACTTGCATATAGGCTTTTAAAATTAGCACTTTAGATTTCTCCCATAGACTTTCACAGGGTGTCCCGCGGCTTTTTGAATTTGCTGCGAACACCCTAAATTGTTCGCTGTTCGGTGAACAGGCAATGTTCGAGTCGAACATGAGTTCGACTTGAACATCAAAGCTCATCCCTATTGCCCATCAATATTCTGGAAATTCGGGTGGTACGTCTGGCCCTAGAGGCCTGGACGCTCAGATTACGAAGTTGTCCTGTCAGGATTTAACCCAAAAATGCCACGGCTGTGGCTTACATCAATCACCAAGGGGGCACGAGAAGTTATGCAGCCCAAAAGGAGGTGAATCATGTTCTATCTTGGGCAGAAAGCAACATCCCTTGCCTATCTGCGATTTTTATTCCAGGGATAGAAAATTGGCAGGCGGACTACTTGAGTCGCCAACAATTGTTTCCGGGAGAATGATCCCTTCACCCCGACATCTTTCTGTCGATATGTCAAAGATGGGGTGTTCTGGACGTGGATCTGTCTGCGTCCAGATTCAACAACAAAATCTACAACTTTGTATCAAGGACAAGGGATCCGCTGGCATGAACAGACGCCTTGTTCTTTCCATGGGATCAGTTTTCACAGATATATGCGTTTCCTCCAGTTCCGCTGCTTCCGCATCTTCTTCGCAGGATCAAGCAGGAAGGAAAAGAGGTGATTCTGGTGGCCCAGAAGATCTTGGTTTGCCGAGATCATAAGGATGGCAGTGGACCATGCCGCTGTGGCCAGACCTTCTCGCACAAGGTCCGGTATTCCATCCTGCCTTACAAATGCTAAATTTAATGGTTTGGCTATTGAAGCCCACATTCTAAAAGGACCGTGGGTTATCTTCTTCAGTAGTGTCTACTTTGATTAATGCTAGGAAGCCGGCCTCCAGAGTCATATACTATACAGTCTGGAAGGCATATGTCTCCTGGTGTGGATCAAGGGGTTGGCACCCCAGGAAGTATGTCATAGGTAGGATCCTTGAATTCCTGCAGATGGGATTGGAAATGAAGCTGGCCTTGAGTACTATCAAGGGCCAGGTCTTGGCCTTATCAGTATTCTTTCAACGGCCTCTTGCGTCTCACTCTCTGGCTCATAGCTTTATTCAGGGGGTAACGTGGATTATCTCTCCTGTCAGGGCACCCCTGAACCCTTGGGATTTGAATTTAGTCTTATCGCCTTTACAGAAACAGCCTTTTGAGTCTATTCGGGATATTCCCTTTGTTCTTTTAACGAGAAAGATGATCTTTTTGTTTGCCACATACCCTGCCAGAAGGGTATCGGAATTGGCGGCTCTGTCTTGTAAAGAGTCATATTTGATTATTCATAAGGATAAGGTGGTTTTGCGGCCTCATCCTGAATTCCTACCAAAGGTAGTGACAGGTTTTCATTTAAACCAGGATATTGTTCTGCCTTCCTTTTTCCCAGAGCCTCGATCTAGGGAAGAAAAGTCACTACATTCCCTTGATGTAGTGAGAGCAGTCAAGGTTTATTTAAAGGAGACCGCTCAGATTCGCAAAACAGATTTTGTACTGCCAGAGGGTCCTAAAAGAGGACAGCCAGCATTAATATTCACTATTTCCAAATGGATTTGTCAAGTGATTGTTCAAGCTTATGGTCTAAAGAGGAAAATTCCTCCTTTTCATGTTAAAGCACACTCCACCAGGGCTGTTAGTGCTTCTTGGGCGGTACATCACCAGGCCTCCATGGCCCAGATCTGTAAGGCCGCAACTTGGTCTTCCATACATTTACCAGATTCTATCAAATCAATGTAAAAGGTCATGAGGATATTGCCTTTGGGTGCAGTGTACTGCAAGCTGCAGTATGAGTCCTCTAGTCTCTTAGTGCCCTACTTTTTTGTTGTGTCTCCCTCCCTTCAGTTGCCATTGCTGTGGGACATCCCACATAGTAACTACTATGGCTCTGTGTCCCCTGATGTATGAAAAGAAAACAGGATTTTTAAAACAGGTTACCTGTAAAATCCTTTTCTTTGAAGTACATCAGGGGACACAGAGGTCCCTCCCTTCTTTGGTATACATGTGTATTGTTTGGCTACAAAAGTGAGGTACTCCCAGTAGTGGGAGGGGTTATATAGGGAGTGCACTTTTTGTCTTAGGGCGTGCCAGTGTCCATCACCTGAAGGTGGCCTATAACCCACATAGTAATTACTATGGCTCTGTGTCCCCTGATGTACTTCAAAGAAAAGGCTTTTACAGGTAAGCTGTTTTAGAAATCCTGTTTTTTTTTTTTACTTGCTGCTATAATACATAGCCAAAGAAAAAAAATATTAAAAAAAATGTATACATCAGTTTAGGCCAATATGTATTCTACATATTTTTGGTTAAAAAAAAAAAATTGCAATAGGCGTATATTGATTGCTTTACGCAAAAGTTATCGCGTCTACAAACTATGGGCTAGATTTAGGGACTTTTTTATTTTTTATTGTTTTTACTGTTAATGGCGGCGATCTGCGTTTTTTAGCGGGACTGTGACATTTCAGCGGACAAATCTGACCCCAATTTTTGGGGACCAGTGACATTATTACATTGGTGTATATAAATTATTGCGCTACCAAAAAACGGATAGCTGCTAACACTACAACGTGACAAGTTGTGAATGAATATGAATAGAAAAGTGTAGTGCTGAGAGATTTGTGCATGTTGCCAAAACACTACCTGTATAGGATGTGCAAGTAATGACTTGTAAAAATACTCAAATAAGTGCATATAATTAATACATCAACACAATAAACGAATGTGAAATATTAAGGTGCTTGAGTGCTAAAAATTATGTACATTCACTAGTAGCCACAAGGACTGATGGATAGTCTATACAAAATAAGGATGATATTGGACGACCGTCTGTAGAAGAAAAACACCCGGGATTGTGCATCCACTACCCAAAGAAAGGGGTAGGTGGTAGTTACCAGAAGATGTGGACACACACCAGCGGCAGTAAGTCAGACAAGCATGGTAAACGGTATTTCAAACCACGTTCTCCAGAAATCCAAACGACACCCACGAGTGTCTCATTCGTTAAAGTGATTGTAAAGGCTCGTTTTTTTTTTTTTTAACAAACATGTTAAACTTACCTCCTCTGTGCAGTTGGTTTTGCACAGAGCAGCCCAGATTCTCCTCTTCTCGGGTCCCTCTTTGCTGCTCCTTGTCCCTCCCCCCTTTGAGTGCCCCTCAGCCAGCAGCTTGCTACAGGGGTCACCCAAGCGGAGTCAGAGGTCAGCGTATCCATTCAGACACGGAGCCCCCCTCTCTCCCCTGATTGGCTGACTGACTTTGATTGACAGCTGTGGGAGCCAATAGTGCCGCTGCTCTGTCTCAGTCAATCTGGAAGAAGAAGGAGCTCAGGTAGGTAATTGGGGGTGCTGCTACACACAGGTTTTTTTGAAATAATGGGAGATTTTAACTACCCAAAAATTGACTGGAGTAATGGCACTGCTGGGACAGTTAAAGGGCAAAAATTTATAGACCTATTACAGGACAATTTTATGGTCCAGTTTATTGAGGCCCCAACTAGGAATAAAGCTCTGTTGGACCTGGTAATCTCAAACCATGCAGAGCTTATTACTAATGTTCAGATAAAGGAACACCTGGGTAGTGATCATAACATGATTTCATTTGATGTTAGCTGTAAGCAAGAAATACATACGGGAAAGATAAAAACACCTAACTTCAAGAGAGCAATTTTTCCAAGGATGAGGGCTGCTCTCCAGGACTTAGACTGGGAGGGAATATTGGCAACAATGGGCACAGAACAGAAATGGGATTTCTTCAAAAAGACTGTTTGGGACCTCACTGCAAAGTATATTCCCATGGGCAATAAGTTTAAAAGGCTAAAAATAAAACCTATGTGGCTCACGGTCAAATTTAAAAAAGCTATAAACAATAAGATAAGAGCTTTTAAAAATATAAAAATGAAGGAACACTAGTGTCGTATAAATTTTACAAAGAAAAGAACAGAATATGTAAAAAGGAAATCAAGGATGCAGAAATTTAAAACGAACAACAGATTGCAAAAGATAGTAGGACAAACCCCAAAAAAATCTTCAAATATATTAATAGTAAAAAGGTCAGGTCTGAGCATGTAGGCCCTTTACAAAATAATCTAGAGTGGGTGACTGGGGACAAAGAGAAGGGTAATTTATTAAATAATTTCTTCAGCTGTGTGTATACAAAAGAGCATGGGGGAGCTCATGTCCATAATGGGGGTGGTATTGACACAGCCCCAAATGATACACAATGGCTCAAAAGTGATATGGTCCAGAAATATTTAGACAGAATAAAGGTGGATAAAGCACCTTGACCTGATGGCATCCACCCACGGATCCTAAAAGAATTAAGCTCTGTAATTTCAAAGCCATTGTATTTAATTTTTAGGGACTCATTAATGACAGGAATAGTACCACTGGATTGGCGCAGGGTGAAGATGGTGCCTATATTTAAAAAGGGAACAAAGTCTTTACCAAGTAACTATAGACCTGTTAGTTTAATTTCTTATAGTACATTTTAAGCATTAGACAGCATGGATTCATGAAAGACTGAAGTTGTCAGACAAACCTGATTTCTTTTTATGAGGAGGTAAGTAAAACCTTGGACAGAGGGGTGGCGGTGGACGTGGTATACTTTGATTTTGCAAAAGCGTTCGATACAGTTCCCCACACACGGCTCATGTGTAAGGTAAAGTCTACAGGTTTGGAAATATTGGTTTGTAAATGGATAGAAAACTGGCTAAGACAGAATTCAGAGAGTAGTGGTTAATGATTTTCACTCTAAGGTTATCAGTGGTGTACCCCAAGGTTCAGTACTGGGGCCCTTACTTTTTAATATCTTTATAAATGATATTGGGTCTGGGATCAAAAGTAACATTTCCGTCTTTGCAGATGACACCAAGCTATGCAGTGGAATAACGTCCTTACAGGATGTCTCCAATTTACAAGCCAACCTCAATGCACTAATTGGGAGACTATGTGGCAGATGAGGTTTAATGTTGATAAATGTAAAGTTATGCACTTGGGTAATAAGAATATGCATGCATCATACATGCTAGGGGGAGTACAACTGGGGGGATCCATAGTGGAGAAGGATCTGGGGGTTTTGGTAGATCATAAGCTCAATAATAGCATGCAATGCCAAGCTGCAGTTACCAAAGCGAGAAAAGACCTTTCTTGTATTAAGAGAGGTATGGACTCCAGAGAGAGAGAGATATAATTTTGCCCCTGTTCAAATCATTGGCAAGCCCTCATCTGGAATATGCAGTTCAGTTTTGGGAACCAGTTCTGAAAAAGATATCAGGGAACTGGAGAAAGTGCAGAGAAGGGCAACCAAACTGATAAAAGGCCTGGAGGAGCTCAGCTATGAGGAAATATTAGACAAACTGAATTTATTCACTCTTGAGAAGAGGAGATTAAGGAGGGATATGATCAACATGTATAAATATATAAGGGGTCCATGTAGTGAACTTGGAGTTGAGTTATTCACTTTACGGTCAACACAGAGGACACGGGGGCACTCTTTACGTCTAGAGGAAAAGAGATTCTTTTTTTCAAGAAATTTTATTGAGTTTTAACAAGATGACAGCGTATCAATGACAAGCAAGTCAGTACAAAATGAAAACATACTTGGGATACAGGCTACGCAGTAACCCGAACACCTAAGCAAATGTGAGAAGGATAAAAACAAGAACAGTGCCCAAGGTTATAAAAGCATTCCTGAAAAAAGAAACATGTAAAGAGAATCATCCTAGGGTGCTTCAAGAAACAAAAACCAAGGGGTAGAGAATGGCCAATGTATAGTGAAAATTGAAACTGAAGTTTCCCAGGAGGCCAGGGTTAAGTATCATGTAGAGAAACGTTGAGTGGGCAAATCGGGATGGTTAGGGGGGTTTCGTACGTATACACCGTCTAAGGCATTCCCAGTCCCCATGCATGCACCCCTCTCGGGATCTTGCTGTGAATGGGGGGGGGGGGGGGGGCAGCATTGCGGAAAAGAGATTCTATCTCCAAATACGGAAAGGTTTCTTCACAGTAAGAGCTGTGAAAATGCGGAATAGACTCCCGCCAGAGGTGGTTCTGGCTAGCTCAGTAGATTGCTTTAAGAAAGGCCTGGATACTTTCCTAAATGTACATAATATAACTGGGTACTGACATTTATAGGTAAAGTTGATCCAGGGAAAATCTGATTGCCTCTCAGGGGGATCAGGAAGGAATTTTTTCCCCTGCTGTAGCAGATTGGATCATGCTCTGCTGGGGCTTTTTTGCCTTCCTCTGGATCAACTGTGTGGGTATAGAATTGGGTATATTGCACAGGCGCATGCGCGGAGCAGACCGAGATGGCCGCCTGATCTTGGAGCTCCGTCCCGCTCCGCTCGCTCATCGCTCCCTGCACGAAGCAACGTCACTCAGTTAGCCGCCCGGCGGGACCGGAATACGGGGGGAGTCAGCGGGCACACTTTTCGGCCGTTTACAGAGCAGAGGGGAGGCTGGGAAGCCCTGTTCGGGCTGATCTTACCTGATGGCAATAAGGCCGCTGTCTCCTCAGGCGTTTTTCCCCTCACTCCACAGCGGGACACCCCATAGAAATAGATCCCATCGACCCTGGGACGCAGAGACTGCTTGCAGGCACAATTTTTGGCTGTCGGGGACTGTGACAGAGGAGCCTAGCAGCCCGATTTTCATTCTCCTCAGAGCCCTAATAATCCAAAATGGCGGCGGAACGGCAGCTGCATGAGGCAGTCTCCTCAGGCAATTCTCCCTTATCTCCCTGGCGGAACACCCTTCATGAGGAGGTATGTGGCAGAGTTCCTCACACCATACCCACTATGGGACCTTTATCTCCAGTCACCACTGTGTCCCTCATTCACCACACACTGGATGAGATGCTGTTGTTCCCCTCCTCAGCAGCATCCCCTGGTCAGCCTGTGACACATCAAGCTGTGGAATCTCACACCCTCCAGCACCCAGATATGTCCCTGATGTGTTCTAGATTTGCGGAAATGTTGGATAAGGGATTAGCACAGAATGCCGCCAGAATAACTTCTGACATTAAAATGGATCTCCAGATGCTAGGTACCCGCATTGAAACCGTCGAGCACAGAGTGGATTCCACGATCGCTAGAGTCAATCAAAATACTGATCGTATCCAAGATTTACATGACCAGCTAGATACTGCCATGGCCAAAATTGATGACCTTGAAAATAGGTCCAGAAGGCTTAACTTTAGGATCAGAGGCCTGCCTGAGACCATCACTGACTTTCCTGAAGCGGTGCACTCCCTCATTAAATCCCTCATTCCTGATATCAGAGCACACAAAATGGAGCTTGATCGGGCGCATAGAGCTCTGGGACCCGCTCGTCCTGATGGTCTACCCCGAGATGTTGTGGTCAAACCACACTACTATAACGTCAAAGAAGAAGTCATGCAGAAAGCTCGTTCATCCCCTCAAATCCAAATTATGGGTCACCCAGTTCAACTTTTCGCGGATATTTCGCCATACACGATCCAGAAACGGCGGGCGCTTAAACCTCTTTTGACAATACTTGCACAAAAAAAACATCAAATACTGGTGGCTCTTTCCCTTCAGCTTGAAGTTTGAGCATAACGGCAAGCCCTTCAGATTCTCCTCCTTCCAGGACGGTGAACAAATACTACAGAAACTGGGCCTCATCTCTACGGATCCACCCTCTCCAATGCAAACCTCATCCTCCATCTTAACTAAGCGACCTCCCCCATCTAGCCCACTCACGTCACTATGGTCGAAACCTAAAACTAAGAAGGCCAAAGAAGGACTTCCTCCCTGAGCTACTGATCTGGACCTCTTCATTACCACATCCTCTTAACAGGGGCTGGGTCCACTCGGCATGTTTTGCATTAATGCCCACATGGACTCACACCTCCTCTGACCTCCTGAGGTTCCTTCCCTTTATCCACTGTTGAAATCTACAGATCCTTCAGGTTCTCCACTTATTACCTACTTATTTGTGATCTACCCTCCTACCAGATCCCTTCTTTCCGGCTTATGGACAAGCTCAAAACTCCTCTGGACTTCCGGGACAATCTGGTTCTTCCATTCACCCATTGGCCACGGTTATACCCCCCTATACCCTCCCTCAAGTAACAAAAGACATTGTATGACTATACTTGCTGATCTTTTGAGGACGGCCGCTTCCCCTCTCCTCCCCATATGGTATCCACTTGCAGCCTGTCAAGTAGTCGGCCTCTTTCCTCGCCCTCTGCAATCCACCCCTGTTCCTTATGCCACTTCCACCTAGGAGCCTAGTCCCCCCCTCTCCTACCTAGTTCTCTGAATGGCTCCCTACCATCTAGTTGGGTCTTGCTCCCCCTAGACCACCGGTTGTACTTTTGCTTCATTTAGCTTACCCTTATTGATTTGTTTATTCTAGTTACCTATAGTGACGTTACCTGTTCAATTTGCATTCATGTGTTTACAGTTAGGAGTGCCGCGAGCGGAGCGGTACCACTGCACCTCCTCCTGTACTCAGAGTCGCAGATTTTCCTCTGCCCTCGGAGTCGGATTCGTCCCCACTGGTTGGGGGACGTGAAAACGTTTTTTCTGAATTATTTTTACTTATTTTATTTTTTTTTTTTTTTCCCTTCTACTCTTTTCCTTCGGAACTGGATGGTTTTCTTTTGCTTCCACTCTGGGGATCTCCCTAAGCTTCTCTTTTCTTGCTCTTTTCTATTCACTTTTACTTGTACTAATCATTCTCTTCTTCTAGTGATGCGTGCGAACTCGTGCTCCTGCCGGAACATGGAGGCTGCTGTCCCTGAGAATACTACTCGTCTGAACCCCGGGCTTCCTGTTGAGTTAAAGGTAAGTGAATGGGAATCACTAGCTGTGCCCTCTGTTATGCTCCATGGCTGACCACGCCACGTCTCGCCCCTCCCTGTGCATTGCTTCGCATATTGTTCAGGGGCTCAATTCTCCCATTAAACGCAGGAAAATTTTCCAGTCCTACCATGACTGTAAAATAGATGTGTTATTCCTCCAGGAGACACATTTCCCCAAATCATACTCTCCCTCCTTTATACACGCTAAATTCCCCAAATTCTACCTGGCAAATTCTGACAACAAATCTAAAGGGGTAGGCATATTTTTCTCCCACAATACTCAGTTCTCTCTTCTCTCGGAGTTTAAGGATCCGGACGGCAGGTTCTTGCTGGTGAAAGGCTTCATTGATGAACAACTCTATTCATTTATCTCCTATTATTCTCCAAACAGGGGACAATCAAAATTTTTCAAACACCTCTTTCACACTTTGAACCGCTTACCGAGGGCCTGACAGTTTATGGAGGCGACTCTAATGCCCCATACACACGGTCGGAAAATTCGACCACAAAATCCATCGGATTTTTTCCGTTGGATTTTGACCGACACTGGTGTTGCATACACACGGTCGGACAAAGTTGTCGGAAAATCCGATCATTCTGAACGTGGTGACGTTTGTTGCCTACGACGGGAGTACGTAGAGGCTAGTAGCCAATAGCTTTGGTCTTGTAATGTGATCCGAGCATGCGTGGCTTTTTGTCCATCGGAATTCGCTACACACGATCGGAAAAAGTCCGATAGGACTTTGTTGTCGGAAAATTTGAGAGCAGGAGATAAAACTTTGTCCGTCGGACAATCCGATGGAAAATGTCCGATGGTGCCTACACACGGTCGGAATTTCCGACAACATTGTCCGATAGGACAGATTCCATCGGAAAATCCGACCGTGTGTATGGGGCTTTACACTGCCTTTGACGCAGGACTGGACAAGTCCCGCCCGCCTGACAGGGACCGTATTCGTCCCACCAGGCAGAGCCTTAATGTGGCTAGACAGATCTTTCACCAGGGGTTGGTGGACGTGTGGAGGGAAATAAATCCTCGTGCACGAGACTACACACACTTTTCTCACCCCCATAACACCTATGCAAGAATTGATCATTTCTTTATGCTGTCTACCCACGTCCCGCTGGTGAATAGGTCTGTCATTAAAGAGACAGACCACTCCATGCTCCTGCTCACCATGAACAGATCGTCAAGATCCAGTAAAGGGTTTTATTGGAGACTTAATGCCTCTATTCTTAGTAATCCCGCTCATGCTCTTGAAATTGAAAAGGGACTGCAGGAATACTTTTTATTGAATGATGTCAATAATATCTCTCCTACTACACTATGGGCTGCGCACAAGGCCTTTATTAGGGGTAAAATTATCCAAATAGCCTCTAGGATTCATAGGGCTCATAAAACAGATGTGGAACGATTAGACAAAGAATTTCAACTGTTAAGCAAACTGCACAAACGTAACCCCTGTCCAACCACGGCGAACAAACTTGACACGGCACGTACTGCCCTGAATCTTTCACTCACAGCATTAGCGGAAAAGAGTCTACGCTGGGCAGGGGGTAGGTTTTATCATCAGAAGGACAAGCCGGGTTCCCTCCTAGCTAACAGGCTGACCCCTAAAATTAAATGTCACACCTTACCCAAAATTAGACTTCATGATGGTACCCTCTCTCAAAACCCTCAAAAGATCCTAGAGGTCTTCCACAACTTTTATAGCTCCCTATATAGTGATGACGGAAAGGTTTTTTCCCCTACCTTTCGGAACTCATTTCTCAACTCACTAAACATACCTAAGATCATAGATCAAAACAGGGCTGAATTGGACTCATCGATCTCAGCTGAAGAAGTAACTCTAGTTATTAAAAATCTCCGCAATGACTCAGCCCCTGGCCCTGATGGTTTTTCCACTCCATATTACAAACATTTTTCGGCCACTCCTTATCTAACTAGATTCTATAACCAACTACGAGCGGGCTCTCAGCTTGACAATGTCTTAAACTCTGCCTTCATCACAATTATTCCCAAGCCTGGCAAGGATTCTAGTTGTCCTACAAACTACCGCCCTATCTCATTGATCAACAATGACCTAAAAATTTTGACAAAAATTTTGGCAGACAGGATCTCTACTTTTATCAGTCTTTACATACATAGGGACCAGGTTGGCTTTATACCTGGGAGACAGGGCCCGGATCAGATCAGGAGGGCGATTGACATTGTCTCCCTCCCTCAATCAGGTTGGGATGGGGGTCCTTCTCAGGCGGGGCTCCTACTCTCATTAGATCTGATGAAAGCTTTCAATACTGTCTCCTGGTGTTTCCTGACTCCTATCCTACAGAGGTGAGGTTTCGGGCAATCCTTCCTTAACATTATTACGGCCCTATACGCCACCCCGGAGGCAAAGATTAGAATGCAAGGCTTTTACTCCGATTCCTTCCCTATTCGCAAGGGTACGAGGCAGGGTTGTCCCCTTTCTCCACTGATTTTTGCCATCGTCATTGAGACCCTAGCCATTGCCATAAGAGACAACCCCGATATCTGCGGAGTGAGTTGTGGGCCCCAAACTCATAAATGTGCCCTATTTGCTGACGACGTGCTGCTTTTTGTCACGTCGCCTTTGACTTCACTTCCTAATATCCGCAAGGTGCTCGATGACTTTGGTAAAGTTACTGGTCTCTGGGTTAATTATGCAAAATCTCTAGCCTTAAACATAAACTTACCCACCAGCTTGGTCTCACAACTTAAAGAAAACTTTCAATTTCAATGGCATGATAAGGCGATCCCTTATTTAGGGATTAACCTAACGTCCTCTATAGACAGTCTCTATGCAGCTAATTTCCCTCCAATGTTTCGCAAACTGGGAAATGATCTTGGACAATGGGATAACCTTGGACTCTCCTGGATGGGTAGGGTTAACGCTGTTAAGATGACCCTTTTGCCACGCATTTTATACTTATTCAGGTCCCTACCCATCCCTATTCCTAGGGATCAGATTAGAAAATTCCAATCTAAGATAGTACATTTTATTTGGGGATCAAAGGGACACAGGGTGGCGAAGGGGACCCTCTATCGCACCAGAGCTCAGGGGGGGTTGCATTACCTAACCTTCTTCTGTACCATCACGCAACTCAATTGTCTCTTTCTGTCATTTACTCTAAAATAGCACACCCTGACTGGGTGCATATGGAGCGGCAGGCGGTTCCCCAATACACCCTGGACTTCCTTTTATGGTGCCCTACCAAAACTAGACCTGCTGTAATGGCCCCAACATTATCCCACTCCCTAAGGCTGTGGGATTCGCTTAAAGGAAACTCACTTTTGATATCACATTGGCATCCGCTTTCACATATCTTTCGATACCCTCTCTTTCCCCCGGGCATGGACATTAAGGCGTTTCAATGGTGGCTGGATAAAGGGCTTTATAGAATTGGACATTTTGTCAGCTCTATGGGGCCCCTGACACCCATTCATTGCTCTAACAAGCTGGACATGCCCCACACGGAAAGGTTCAGACTCCATCAGATCTCTCATTTTGTCCGTTCTCTGTGGTCCTCTAAGCCCAATTCCCTGACGGTTACGGCGTATGAGATGTGGTGTGGTCAGGCTACGGAGCAGCGGGGAGGGATAACGGTGATATACCAATCACTTGCCTCAGCATCCTCCAAAACTCTCTACATGAGGGAATGGGAAAGGGACCTGGACCAGAGCTGGAGTCTGGGGGAATGGCACAAAGCATCAACCTCTGCTTACAAGGGCTTATTAAACATAACTCTGATTGATGCTAATTTGAAAGTACTGATGAGGTGGTATCTCGTTCCACTCCGAATAGCGAATATTTACCCAAATGCATCTCCATTATGTTTCCGAAATTGTGGACATGTGGGGTCGATGCTGCACACATGGTGGAGTTGTCCCAAGCTCAGGGGACTTTGGAATAAGGTCTTCCAAATCATTAGGAAACTTACAGATAGGCCCATCCCCCAGACTCCTCAAATAGCTCTTCAAAACTTTCATCACCCAGGTACACCGAAACTGACTCAACGCCTCATTATGTTCATTCTACTTGGTACTAAACTAACCATTGCTCGCTCCTGGAAGCAGCCTTCTGTTTCTTTTACCCTGGTTAAAAGAAAAATATCATGGATTATGGCCCAGGAAAAGATGTCTAGCATCCTTTTAGACACTGTTCCCAACCATGAAGCCATCTGGGAACCCTGGCTCAAATACATCTCCCTGATTCCAGCCACTTCCACTTCCCCAGGCGCTGAGTAGGGCAGTGGGTTATGCTCCGTCACTGAAGATCTTCTTCTTGCCTCTTCTTTTCCTCTCTCTCTCTCTCTGTCGCTTTCCTTTCCTTTCATCCTCAATCTTTTGTCTCTTCTGATCTCCTTCTTGACCTATGCTCATCTCTTGTTTCGTCCCCTTTGTTTTTTTTTTCGTTTTTTTGGGTTTTGTTTTTATTTTATCTCATATGCATTCCATGCTTACGACACAGGCCAAACATTCTTTCCCTTTTTTAAGATTTGTCTCACTTTTGAAGGACTAGGCCATATCTCCTTTCTGCTGGGAGCACTGGAGGCACCAAGGCAGGATTGATTGATTTGACCATTGACTACCAAACACACAGATTTTTTTTTTCTTGACTGACGTTTTTCTTTTTATTTACATTTTTTGACTTTTTATTTTTATCCGCTGTCATCCATGCATACGATCTCCCATGGTTCGCAGCGGATAATTGGGATCTCTGGTCACTGCCGCCAAACATGGTGCATATATGTCCTTTACACGAAGACACGGTCACCGACACACTCATTGTTTACACCACAGGAGCGGTCTCTGAAGCCTATTGGTTCTCCCAGTCTGATCCTGAGACGACCATCTTCACAATTTTTTCAACACACAGTGCAAATGTTTGTTGATCTACTACGACTTGGGTCTGGCCCCGATCCCCTTCTTTTTTCCTCCTCACTATGCTTTCTTGGGGGTAGTGGCTCTCTTCCCCGGCACAGTTAGATCCCCTTAGGGGTGCCGCGGGGGAGTGCGCCTCCTCTCTCACACAAGAATGGGGCACGGATGGGCTCTGGGCCAGAGCCAGGCGGTTGACCACTGTATATTGTTGCCTTTCTAGTGAATTGTGTTTGTACCTCCTACACTTTGGGCCTTTCAAAGTATATTTTACCTGTTCCTGTGTTTCTTTGTTGATTTTGATAAACTCAATAAAAAACTATTGAAAGTAGAATTGGGTATATTGGATTGTACAATATTTTTTTTATGATTGAACTGGATTGACTTTTTTCAACCTGTCTAACTATGTAACTATGAAATGCATTAAGGTACAAAAAAAAACTTCTGCCTTTACTTTAAACTCCTTTAAATGATTGGATATAGGATCATAAAAAAGAAGGCTTCCACATGGCTTAGGTCAAAAATATATGGATCTATTAAAAAGTACTATCATCATAACGATGTGTACAATAAAATCAAAGTGATCACAAGGTGATACAAACAAGCGCATATGTTATGGCATCTAATTGAATTTTATTTTCCACTTCACTTTTACGTTTTTTACATTTTTTAAACACTCGCACACTATATAGGGGTTAATACAGATTACATACTAAGTAAGGTATCCTTGTTTTTAGGTTTACACAAGTATAATAGCAAATTGAAATGTGTTTTTTACATGTATTTTATTATTGGTATAGCATGCAGTGTCCCCATGACAATCATTCATGGTAAATTTGAGGGGGTATCCTGTCATAAGGTACCGAAATTAAAAGATAAAACACGGGCAGCCAGTTAACAAGCACCGAAGAGATTACCAGCAATTTGGGATGATGAGGAATTGATATGGGTAACGTGCATGGGCGTCCGCAGGTAGGGGCAAGGGGGGTCAAGTGCCCCCCCCTGGAATCAGGGATCGGATCTTAAATTCAGTACAGTTGCGTCGTTATCTGGGTGCGGACAGCCTGCACCCGGGTGCCACCTGCCAGTGGGGTGACACCATCAAGGTGCTGTCAAGCCCCCTCATCAGTGTAGTCTGACTTCAGGGGTCTTTTTCCTGCTCAGTCCAGCAGAGAACTTGGCTGTCAGGGAGAAGAGACGGCAGCTCTCGCCAGGTTCCCCGCCCAGCTTCCTGCCCGCTCCGTTCCTTCCCTATTGGCCAATCAAAGGAGACTAGGAGAGGAGAGCATCATGGGTCATGTAGTCCCAAAGATTGGCAGTCCCATTTTCCACAGGGAGGAGGCTACAGCTCGATCAAGAGAGAGATTGAGAGACTGCAGCCTGGAAAAAATCTGAGGGAGAGAGTGCAACAGGACAAAGAACGAGGAGTGTGCTGGGTGGAAGCCAGAGAGAGAGCCATGCTGCTCAGTGCCACCAGAAAGAGAGCCACGCTGCACAGCACCACCAGAGAGAGAGAGCGACACGCTGCCCAGCACCACGAGAGAGAGAGAGAGAGAGAGAGAGAGAGACCGAGCCACTACCAGGGTACAGACATGCTACACTACTGACCAGAGTCGCCCCCGGGGAACCCAGATTGAGTGATCGTCCAGCCAGAGGAATCACTGCTGTCTTTTCGCTGGGTATGGTAAAAATTGTCCATTGCTTATCCTAGGAACTGTACTACGTCTACAGACTCTGACCATGATAATGTGATAATGACATTGTCAAAAAGGTGTGGTGCATGGGTGACCCTAAAATGATGCCCCTCCTGAAAAAAGTTCTGCGGACGCCCATGGTAACGTGTGGTTACATAGTATAATTGATTTTGCCCATATACATTATATGGACCAACCAAAGATGGCAGCGGTTACGTGACAAAGTTCAGGGATTACCACATGCTATAAAAACCGGGATGTGTAGCAAGATGGCGCCACTCCAGATGACATCTTGATGACGCGCAGGGCGGAGCATCTAGCGCCTTTGCGTCACTTCCGGTTTCCGGTCGTGGAACACGAATCGTCCCAGCTTTCTGATTTTAAAAGGCTGTGTATTCATTGAGACAAATTTAAGTTTTGTTTTATTGTTTACCACCAATAAATCTATTCCTAAAACGGAATTATGCTATGGAAGTGTCTCTTTCCTATATGTGGGTGATGCGGAGTAAAAATTAAAAGAGAAAGGAAAACTGACAACGCAAGTACGGATCTGGAGATTGCTGCACAGTGGCAGATACTGTGAAAGCGAGATACCCCCGTGCGGGGCGAGTAGTTCTGGTGACACTTCGATGTAGTGCTTAGTCATAGCTATGACTAAGCACTACATCGAAGTGTGACACGCCTTAGCTCCTGTCTGTTCCTGCTGTGGCTTGTATTTTTGTTCACAAGAATTTTTGAATAAGAATTTTTGAATAAAAGTGCGGCTTCCTGTTTTTGATTGCTGTGTCCTTTAATAATATCCAATGTTGGTGATTCATATCTCCATGGAAATGTGAGAAAAAAATAAATAGGTTGGCGCATACAGCCTGCTTCTTTTCTTTTTCCCTTAATCATACTGCATTTTCTTTGGCAATTTTCCAAACATTGACTCATATTTACATTTATGATACCAACTCTGTCAATTTCTCAAATAACCATGATCTATGTTTATACATTGTCCTGTGATCACATAACTAATGTTAGCTAAAGCTATATTCTGTGCTCTTCTCGTTTTCCTGAAATACTATAATCTTTAACATGTGTTAAATGTTAGTGGCCACTAGAGGGCAAGGATGTTTATCACTAACATTTATACCTGTTCTTGTCCATGGAGATTGAAAAGGGACCAATCTATTTATTCACATGATGCCGGGTAGCCCCACTCGGGTGGACGGCTTTGTCACTAACATTTACACCTGTACTTGTCCATTAAGATTGAAAAGGACCAATCTATTTATTCACATGGTGCCTGGTAGCCCCACTAGGGTGGATGGCTGAGTGCCTGGCACACCCAGCCACCCAGATCCCCCAATCGGTGGTGGCTATCTTTGGGGGCTACAGACGGCTTTCCATCTCGTCTGGTCTCCAACTTGCCACCTGTGTCGGTGAGCCATGCTCGTATGATGTCATTCCGTTGCCCATGCGCGGTCGTGATGAGGCCATGCTCGCGGCTCAGGAAGCCAGCATGGACGCGCTATTGGTCTCCCCCTCCCTCTCAGGCGCAGTTGAGATCACTCGGCGGCGCCCAAGATTGGAGGGGGAAGACTATTTAAGGTATCCTTGGAGTCATGGCTGACATCCACCTTAGGGTTTTGGATGCCAGGACATGTCTCTATGTGGCCGCGATATACTGCAAGGTTGACTTTTTTGTTAAGCAATACCGATGGTTTGGACTGGCTTTTGAGCATTTATACATACGTCTAAGCCCAAAATATACCCTGCTGAGGTCACATTTATATATTACTTACATTTTCGGATATGAGAAAAACATTGTTGGTCTCACCGGGATAGATGCTAATTTAACAACAAACTGTAAAATATGACAATTAGCAGAGTGGATGTCCATATATATATATATATATATATATATATATATACATACACACACACACACACACACACACACGTGTATATATATATTTTTTATATATATATATATATATATTTTTTTAAATATATATATATATAATATTTTTTATATATATATATATACCCATAAAATTACACGTACAGTCTGATTAAGTGAATATGAATACACAGTATATATCAAACATATATTGAATCAATTTAGTCAAAGCATTAAATTATATATTTTTATATTGAGAAATAGAAGCAAAATGTTATGATCTTAAAATAAAATATGAATTGACATAAAAAAACTAGGTATCTCAACACACAAATTTTCAAGCAATTGGTGTAATGCCATGCATTTAACATTTTTTCAGTATACATCATCTCTATAATCCAAATCATTCCTGCATCAATAGCCTGTCCTTATACGGCACAGGTAGGATATTCTATCCAATTGACATGGTTGTATTAGAACAATTCCAATTCAATATACTGTATTTTCTGGCGTATAAGACTACCTTTTACACCGAAATTACACAGCCAAAAAGCGGGGGTCGTCTTATACGCCAGGTGAAGAAGCCGCCAGATGGATATCAGTCCACCGGGCGCTCTGTAAAATTCTAATATGTATACAGTATGTGCCGCTCAGCCAATCCCGGCGGGCGATGCACTCTGATGAATACAGAACCTGCTAAGCCTGCTTGGATTGGGTAACAACCTCTGCCAATCCGAGCAGGCTACATGAGTCAGAGCAGTGCGGGCTGATGTCACAGCCTCTGCCAATCCGAGCAGGCTTTGTATCCATCAACAGATTATTAAAATACAATGCCTGCTGTGATTGGCTCAGTGGCGCTACTGTACTAACACAGCATCAAATACTGTGTGTACTTGGTGCTCTACATATTAACAAAGCATTGTGTACTGCACATCCAGCTCCAGATCTCCCCTAAAATACAGGTATGATTTATGGTGCTTTGGAGGAGAGGATTCATTGTTGCTGCCTACCAATTGTGGGATCTCTGGGACTTGTAGTTCACCAGTTTCCTTTTTCTGATGTTTTTTTTTTTGTTTTGTTTCTGATGTTTTTTTGTAAATGGTGTTGCCTCGAAAGGGGGGTAGTCTTATATGGCGAGTATAGCCCCAAACCTAAGTTTTCGCTGGAAAAATAGGGGGTCGTCTTATACACCCAGTCGTCTTATACGCCGGCAAATACGGTAGTCCTATCAATACATACCTCTTGCCATACATCTTTCCCACAGACAGGATGACGCCCTTCCATTGGCTTCAGTGTCTCTAACTGTCCAAGGCCCCTTGGGGCAGCCTGGCACCATCAAAATCTCATTCGCCTGTGCCATATCAGTGCATATTCATAAGATCAACCAGTACAAGCAGGAAAACGGAGACACAGTTCTCTCTATGTTTTTTGTTTTTAATAGTCCTATGGAATGTTTCACTTGTGACACTACTATATATGTGAGTCTGTTCAAACATATTTAAATTAGACATACTGTATACTATATTACTGTTTATTATTATTCTGTATTCAATCTGACTTTATGCAACCACTATATTGTAGATATATGACTGATCCTTTCATAACATACCTGAAGAAGAGACATTGAGACTCTAAAGCGCATCCGGTGAAACCAAGAGAATTTCAATAGTGCAATCAATGTGGTGATTCTGTATACAAGCAATTGTTATCATTCCAGTGCATATAGTTTTTACTCTGTTTAATAAACTATATTTTTCTACTTACCCTACTATGTTAGTGGTTTAAATGTCCACTTAGGGGTAATCTTTTTGTTCTAGTTAGTTTGGATGTGGCACCTTATGGGACCATAACCATTGATATAAATCTTTGAGACAATGTGAGTACGTTTTTTTTTATTGTTTACCACCAATAAATCTATTCCTAAAACTGAATTATGCTACGGAAGTGTCTCTTTCCTATATGTGGGTGATGGATAGCAAAAATTTAAAGAGAAAGGAAAATTGACACCGCAAGTACGGATCTGGAGATTGCTGCACAGTGGCAGATACTTTGAAAGCGAAATACCCCCTGTGCGGGGCGAGTTGTTCTGGTGAGTGCAATACCTATTGTTGTAGAATCTCATATTAGCCAACGTATTTCATGTTATACATATTGATTTGCATATGTTTTATTGATAATATAATTATTGTTATTATTATATAGTAGTGGTCTTATCAATACTATTGTTAAATAGTAAAACAATAATTATTGATCTTTATTAAATGTATAAATATAGAGAAAGTTTTAAATGTTGAACTTTAGATGACCTCTCTGCTTCTTTCTGATATTTTTTATAAGATAGTTTACTGGGTGAAAGTTCATTAGGATACTTCATAGTTTTTAAATTCACTAATTAGAAGAAGAGAGAACTTTTGACAGCAGTTGAAATATAGCTGATAAGATAAGCACTGTCAAAGATAAGCGATACAGGTGGTTTAAAATAATTATGTGGAGTAAGTTATGTACAGTACATTAAGTTTGACAGGGTCAAACAAAGGTCCATTTGTGCCCTCATTAAAACTGTTAAAATACATACATATAGTGAGACATATAACACATCTGGTGGGATTATTGAAAGTTCATTCTCCCAAAAGTCGTAAATCTGTAATCCTGGAAGTTAAGTTAAATCTTATCAAGATGAGGAGAGTTTGATAACACAGCTGGGTGCCAGACTGTCTCTACACAGGTGTTTTTAATTGGACAAAACCAGTTATAACTCACTTTAATGAACATATATGAATTCTGGGAATAATTAAGTTTATCTGGTTGTAGAACAGGTGTCAGATGTATGGTTAGTTACATTGAGGTAGATTGTAGCAACCAATCATGTTGTACCTAATATGCTTGCATTGTAAGAAACTGTATAAATTAGACCTGCATCTTGTAATACTTTGAACATAATCCTGTATGTTCCCAGCCGTTAATAAACCTGCCTTGCTGAAGTTCTGCCTGGTTCGATACTTTACTATTTTACTTCACTATAGGGGGCACTATAAGGATCACGAAGGCATGGATTTGAAGAGCACTATCACTTTATATTTTACAATTTTGATTTTACTAATGGATAGTATACGATCACGGTTTATTTATTAATTTGTTCACATGAATTGCTTATGAGCACGGTATCAATTTGGTATACTTGTGATACCAGCACTGGATTGTACAATGGTACCACTTTGCACTTTGTGCACTTGTATTTATGTATGTAGGATTTTTTTGTGTTCAATCAATTTGATATGAGAGTTATGTTTACACTTCAGAATAGAATCTGACACAGAGTCACATAGTGTGGAGAGGGTGTTGCACTGACATCTTCAACTTGCGTAGGAGTTGCAACACATGAACAGCACCACACCTACCTTTTATTATTTACCAGAAATCTCAAAAGCTGTGCTCCTCAGTGACTGTGGCATAAAACAAAATCTCTGCGGGACTTCACCCTATATAAATCTGTCCTCCTAAAATACAATTCCTGCCTCCATGCTGTCAAACAAACTTACTTTGTCAATCTTATTAATACCTTGTCATCCAGTCCTAGTCTGCTCTTCTCTGCTTTGTCCCCCGCCACCTCTACCCACTAAACTCACTGTCCAAGACCCGCCCCCTCTACCCACTAAACTCACTGTCCAAGACCCGCCCCCTCTACCCACTAACCTCACTCACTGTCCAAGACCCGCCCCCTCTACCCGCTAACTCACTCACTGTCCAAGACCCGCCCCCTCTACCCACTGTGGTGTGGATTTTAAATTCCATATTTATATCAAGGAGTTCCAAGGGAACCAGTACAGGGACTTCTATTACCATGCCTTGTGTTGTGTGTATATATATATATATATATATATATATATATATATATATATATGTGTGTATGGTTTATTAGAACAATTAGTAAGAGGGGCCTATTTACTGTTTCTGGTATCTGCCTAGTAACTAAATTACTCTATCCCTTTTGACATGCTAATTTATGTTATATCAAAGAGGGCTGATGGTTGTAAATCAAGAGATAAGTAACAGACACCAAGGCACTAGAGTTACTAGTGTGGGAAGCATGCTTTGTTGCCTAGGATTTTTAGGCAACTCAACCAATGAACATTAGGCTGCAGGGGTAACCAATCAGGATTCAATGCACTTCTGAACCAATGAGGTGTTTGATTGGTAGGAGTGGGTTATTCTAACATAAAAACCAACAGTTTTAGGGATGGGAGTTCTCTTAAGCATCATGGACTGGACACGTAAGATCCCTGAGTAATGTATTCCCTTATCTCTCTATACCTTTGCCTACTCTTCTTCTATATTAAGATTTTGCCTAAGATTCAAGTAACAGCCTGTGTATGTCCATTGTAATTCTATACTATGTTGGGTAATCTAAAATGTTTCTTTTCTATATAAATAAATGTAATTGTTTATCTTTACGCATTGTTATTGTTCGTTTTTAGTAATTGCATAGACAAAGGTTTTTATTCACTTATTTTATGTAGAGGTAAGCCTATAAGTGAGGTAGGTAAAAAAATAGCCATGACACCACTAACTCACTCACTGTCCAAGACCCGCCCCCCCTACCCACTAACCTCACTCACTGTCCAAGACCCGCCCCCTCTACCCACTAAACTCACTGTCCAAGACCCGCCCCCTCTACCCACTAACTCACTCACTGTCCAAGACCCGCCCCCTCTACCCACTAACTCACTCACTGTCCAAGACCCGCCCCCTCTACCCACTAACCTCACTCACTGTCCAAGACCCACCCCCTCTACCCACTAACTCACTCACTGTCCAAGACCCGCCCCCTCTACCCACTAGCTCACTCACTATCCAAGACCCGCCCCCTCTACCCACTAACTCACTCACTGTCCAAGACCCGCCCCCTCTACCCACTAAACTCACTGTCCAAGACCCGCCACCTCTACCCACTAACCTCACTCACTGTCCAAGACCCGCTCCCTCTACCCACTAACTCACTCACTGTCCAAGACCTGCCCCCTCTACCCACTAAACTCACTGTCCAAGACCCGCCCCCTCTACCCACTAACTCACTCACTGTCCAAGACCCGCCCCCTCTACCCACTAACTCACTCACTGTCCAAGACCCGCCCCCTCTACCCACTAACCTCACTCACTGTCCAAGACCCACCCCCTCTACCCACTAACTCACTCACTGTCCAAGACCCGCCCCCTCTACCCACTAGCTCACTCACTATCCAAGACCCGCCCCCTCTACCCACTAACTCACTCACTGTCCAAGACCCGCCCCCTCTACCCACTAAACTCACTGTCCAAGACCCGCCACCTCTACCCACTAACCTCACTCACTGTCCAAGACCCGCTCCCTCTACCCACTAACTCACTCACTGTCCAAGACCCGCCCCCTCTACCCACTAACTCACTCAGTGTCCAAGACCCGCCCCCTCTACCCACTAACTCACTCACTGTCCAAGACCCACCCCCTCTACCCACTAACTCACTCACTGTCCAAGACCCGCCCCCTCTACCCACTAACTCACTGTCCAAGACCCGCCCCCTCTACCCACTAACTCACTGTCCAAGACCCGCCCCCTCTACCCACTAACTAACTCACTGTCCAAGACCCGCCCCCTCTACCCACTAACTCACTCACTGTCCAAGACCCGCCCCCTCTACCCACTAACTCACTCACTGTCCAAGACCCGCCCCTCTACCCACTAACTGTCCAAAACCCACCCCCTCTACCCACTAACTCACTCACTGTCCAAGAGATTGCCAATCACTTCAAAGACAAGATTGATGCAATTCCCGAGGACACCTCCACTGTACAGATATTTCCCCACTTAACATACCCTGTCTATCGGCACATTCAACGCTTTCCTCTTTGAAACCAGCTACTACTGAAGAGGTTACCAAACTTTTCTCAGAAACCCACCTGATTGGCAACTCCAAAACTGCAGCTCTTGTGGGATGTTCCCGGTCTGCAGTGGTCAGGACCAACCAAAAGTGGTCCAAGGAAGGAAAACCAAAGAATCAGTGACAGGGTGATGGGCAGCCAAGGCTCACTGATGGAGGTGGGGGAGGGAAGGCTCGCTGATGGAGGTGGGGGAGGGAAGGCTCGCTGATGGAGGTGGGGGAGGGAAGGGTCACTGATAGAGGTGGGGGAGGGAAGGCTCGCTGATAGAGGTGGGGGAGGGAAGGCTCGCTGATGGAGGTGGGGGAGGGAAGGCTCGCTGATAGAGGTGGGGGAGGGAAGGCTCACTGATAGAGGTGGGGGAGGGAAGGCTCATCGATGAAGGTGGGGGAGGGAAGGCTGACTGATAGAGGTGGGGGAGGGAAGGCTCATCGATGGGAGGTGGGGAGGGAAGGCTCATCGATGGGAGGTGAGGAGGGAAGGCTCATCAATGGGAGGTGAGGAGGGAAGGCTCATCGATGGGAGGTGGGGAGGGAAGGCTCATCGATGGGAGGTGAGGAGGGAAGGCTCATCGATGGGAGGTGGGGAGGGAAGGCTCATCGATGGGAGGTGAGGAGGGAAGGCTCATCGATGGGAGGTGGGGAGGGAAGGCTCATCGATGGAGGTGAGGAGGGAAGGCTCATCGATGGAGGTGGGGAGGGAAGGCTCATCGATGGAGGTGAGGAGGGAAGGCTCATCGATGGAGGTGGGAGGGAAGGCTCATTGATGGGAGGTGGGGAGGGAAGGATCATCAATGGAGGTGAGGAGGGAAGGCTCATCGATGGAGGTTGGGAGGGAAGGCTCATCGATGAGAGGTGGGGAGGGAAGGCTCATCGATGAGAGGTGGGGAGGGAAGGGGAGGGAAGGCTCATTGATGGAGGTTGGGAGGGAAGGCTCATCGATAGAGGTGGGGGAGGGAAGGCTCATCGATGGGAGGTGGGGAGGGAAGGCTCATCGATGAGAGGTGGGGAGGGAAGGCTCATCGATGAGAGGTGGGGAGGGAAGGCTCATCGATAGAGGTGAGGAGGGAAGGCTCATTGATGGAGGTTGGGAGGGAAGGCTCATTGATGGGAGGTGGGGAGGGAAGGATCATCGATGGAGGTGAGGAGGGAAGGCTCATCGATGGGAGGTGGGGAGGGAAGGCTCATCGATGGAGGTGAGGAGGGAAGGCTCATTGATGGAGGTGGGGAGGGAAGGCTCATCGATGGAGGTGAGGAGGGAAGGATCATCGATGGAGGTGAGGAGGGAAGGCTCATCGATGGAGGTGAGGAGGGAAGGCTCATTGATGGAGGTGAGGAGGGAAGGATCATCGATGGAGGTGAGGAGGGAAGGCTCATTGATGGAGGTTGGGAGGGAAGGCTCATTGATGGAGGTTGGGAGTGAAGGCTCATCGATGGAGGTGGGGGAGGGAAGGCTCATCGATGGAGGTGGAAGGCTCATTGATGGAGTTGGGGAGGGAAGGCTCATCGATGGAGGTGAGGAGGGAAGGCTCATTGATGGAGGTTGAAAGTGAAGGCTCATCGATGGAGGTGGGGGAGGGAAGGCTCATCGATGGAGGTGAGGAAGGCTCATTGATGGAGGTTGGGAGTGAAGGCTCATCGATGGAGGTGGGGAGGGAAGGCTCATCGATGGAGGTTGGGAGGGAAGGCTCATTGATGGGAGGTGGGGAGGGAAGGATCATTGATGGAGGTGAGGAGGGAAGGCTCATCGATGGGGGTGGGGAGGGAAGGCTCATCGATGGAGGTGGGGAGGGAAGGCTCATCGATGGAGGTGAGGAGGGAAGGCTCATCGATGGAGGGGGAGGGAGGTGGAGGAGGGAAGGCTCATCGATGGAGGGGGGGAGGGAAGGATCATCGATGGAGGTGAGGAGGGAAGGATCATCGATGGAGGTGAGGAGGGAAGGCTCATCGATGGAGGTGAGGAGGGAAGGCTCATCGATGGAGGTGAGGAGGGAAGGATCATCGATGGAGGTGAGGAGGGAAGGCTCATTGATGGAGGTGAGGAGGGAAGGATCATTGATGGAGGTTGGGAGGGAAGGCTCATTGATGGAGGTGGGGAGGGAAGGATCATCGATGGAGGTGGAAGGCTCATTGATGGAGTTTGGGAAGGGAAGGCTCATCGATGGAGGTGAGGAGGGAAGGCTCATTGATGGAGGTTGGGAGTGAAGGCTCATCGATGGAGGTGGGGGAGGGAAGGCTCATCGATGGAGGTGGAAGGCTCATTGATGGAGGTTGGGGAGGGAAGGCTCATTGATGGAGGTGAGGAGGGAAGGCTCATTGATGGAGGTTGGGAGGGAAGGCTCATTGATGGAGGTGAGGAGGGAAGGCTCATTGATGGAGGTTGGGGGGAAGGCTCATTGATGGAGGTGAGGAGGGAAGGCTCATTGATGGAGGTGAGGAGGGAAGGCTCATTGATGGAGGTGAGGAGGGAAGGCTCATTGATGGAGGTGAGGAGGGAAGGCTCATTGATGGGAGGTGGGGAGTGAAGGCTCATCGATGGAGGTGGCAGGCTCATTGATGGAGGTCGGGAGGGAAGGCTGTCCTGTGTAGTCCAATCCAATAGAACAGCTACTGTAGATCAAATAGCTGACAAACATAATGCTGATTCTGATAAAAAGTGTCAAAACACACAGAGCATTGCAGTGAATTGTGTATGGGGGCTGTGTGGCCACAGACTGGTCAGGGTAACAATGCTGACTGGTGTCCACAGCCAAAAGAGCCTACAACATGCACATGATCATCAGAACTGGACCATGGAGCAATGGAAGAAGGTGGACTGGCCCACTGAATTCAAGAATGGTTTGAAGAACATAACAATGAATTTGAGGTGTTGAATTGGCCTCCAAATTCTCCAGATCACAAGTTGAGTATCTGTGGGATGTAAAAAACAATTTTGATCCATGGAGGTCCCACTTCACAACTTACCCAACTTAAAGGATCTGTACTGACGGCTTGGTGCCGGATACCACAGAGTACCTGCAGAGGTCTACCGGAGTCCTATGACAGGTCAGGGTAGTTCTGGTGGCAAAAGAGGGACCTACTAAATATTAGGTGGGTGATCACAAAGTAATGGTTAATGGCACCCCGGCCGGGGGGGGGGCTCATTTTACCTGTGGGGGGGCGGTCTCATTTCACCTGTGGGGGGTCTCATTTCACCAGTGGGGGGGGGGGGCGGTCTCATTTCACCAGTGGGGGGCGGTCTCATTTCACCTGTGGGGGGGCGGTCTTATTTCACCTGTGGGGGGGGGGGGGTCTCATTTTACCTGTGGGGGGGGGGGGGGGTCTCATTTCACCAGTGGGGGGGGCGGTCTCATTTTACCTGTGGGGGGGGGTCTCATTTCACCAGTGGGGGGGGGCGGTCTCATTTCACCTGTGGGGGGGGGGGTGGTTCATTTTGTGGGGGGGGGTGGTTTCTTACACATTATGGATATTGGGGGGAACCTTTGTAATATCACCAAACACCTCTATATCCGGCGCTGTGTGAATTCTGAAGATTGTGGGCTAGGGGGGGGGGAGGGGGGCTGAGATGTGGGGGGGGGGGGGGGGGGGGGTGCTGAGATGTGGGGGATGCTGAGATGTGGGGGGTGGGGTGCTGAGATGTGGGGGAACTGAGATGTGGGGGGGGTGGGGTGCTGAGATGTGGGGGGGGTGGGGTGCTGAGATGTGTGGGGGGGTGGGGTGCTGAGATGTGGGGGGGGGGTGGGGTGCTGAGATGTGAGGGGGGGTGGGTTGCTGAGATGTGGGGGGGGTGGGGTGCTGAGATGTGGGGGATGCTGAGATGTGGGGGGGATGGGGTGCTGAGATGTGGGGGATGGGGTGCTGAAATGTGGGGGAATAGGTGCTGAGGTGGGGGGGGGGGGGGTGCTGAGATGGGAGGATGGGGTGCTGAAATGTGGGGGAATAGGTGCTGAGGTGGGGGGGGTGCTGAGATGTGGGGGATGGGTGCTGAGATGGGGGGATGGGTGGGGTAAGGTGGGCACTGAGGGGGAATGAGGTGGTTGGGGATAAGATGGGGGAGGGGTGATGAATGTCATACAGGTGAGGTGAGGTGAAGGGGTGAGGTGGGGCGATATCTGAGGGTGACGTCGCTCAAACCGGAAGTCTCGGACATAGAGGCGGGTCCTGTCACGGTTCTCCTATCGGGGTTCCCGCTCTTCCACCACGTCTGAAGCGGCCAATGGGGGCCGAGCGGCCGAGGTCACGGCGTCTGAGGGCGGGGCCAGTGACGTAGGCGGGGTCGTGTGATGGGAGTCGCTGCACTGACGTCGCCGCTCTCAGCTGTTCGCTACAATGGCAGCCGGGGAGGCCTGAGCGGAGGAGACCCACCGGTACCGACCGACCCACCCCTCCCCCACCCACCGATCCCTCACCTACCACACCCTGCACCATCCGACTCCACCCACCTGTCACTGTCTCCATCCACCCCGACCTCCACCTGTCAGTGTATCCTCCACCCATCACCAGCCTCTAATACCTGTGTGTGTCCCCCACCCATCTCCATCCATATCTGTGTCTCCTCCAGCCTCCATCCGTGCCCGTGTGTTGTCCACCCATCTTCAGCCTCCTATATATCTCACCATGCCCATACATTACCAGCCTTTAAACATGTCAGTGTGTCCTCCACCCACCTCCATCCGTGTGTGCCCTCCATCCATCACTAGCCTCCCATACATCTCCCATGTATGTATGTATGTATGTATATATATATATATATATATTCGTTTCAATCTAGCCTCCACCCATTTCTGTCTGTCCTCCACCCTTTCAGCCTATGTGTCCCATGTTATCTTTGCATTTTAGCATTCTATACATCCGCCCAAAATCCTCCTTTACTCTTTTTCCTGTACAGCCTCCACTTCCTCTCCCCATCTGCCCTGTACAGCCTCCTCTTTCCCCATCTGCCCCCTAGACCCTCCTCTTCCTCTCTCCCCACCTGCCCCGTAGAGCCTCCTCTTCCTCTCTCCACCTGCCCCGTAGAGCCTCCTCGTCCTCTCTCCCCACCTGCCCCGTAGAGCCTCCTCTTCCTCTCTCCACCTGCCCCCTAGACCCTCCTCGTCCTTTCTCTCCACCTGCCCCCTAGACCCTCCTCGTCCTCTCTCTCCACCTGCCCCCTAGAGCCTCCTCGTCCTCTCTCTCCACCTGCCCCCTAGAGCCTCCTCGTCCTCTCTCTCCACCTGCCCCCTAGAGCCTCCTCGTCCTCTCTCTCCACCTGCCCCCTAGACCCTCCTCGTCTTCTCTCTCCACCTGCCCCCTAGACCCTCCTCGTCCTCTCTCTCCACCTGCCCCCTAGACCCTCCTCGTCCTCTCTCTCCACCTGCCCCCTAGACCCTCCTCGTCCTCTCTCTCCACCTGCCCCCTAGACCCTCCTCGTCCTCTCTCTCCACCTGCCCCCTAGACCCTCCTCGTCTTCTCTCTCCACCTGCCCCCTAGACCCTCCTCGTCCTTTCTCTCCACCTGCCCCCTAGACCCTCCTCGTCCTCTCTCTCCACCTGCCCCCTAGAGCCTCCTCGTCCTCTCTCTCCACCTGCCCCCTAGAGCCTCCTCGTCCTCTCTCTCCACCTGCCCCCTAGAGCCTCCTCGTCCTCTCTCTCCACCTGCCCCCTAGACACTCCTCGTCTTCTCTCTCCACCTGCCCCCTAGACCCTCCTCGTCCTCTCTCTCCACCTGCCCCCTAGACCCTCCTCGTCCTCTCTCTCCACCTGCCCCCTAGACCCTCCTCGTCCTCTCTCTCCACCTGCCCCCTAGACCCTCCTCGTCCTCTCTCTCCACCTGCCCCCTAGACCCTCCTCGTCTTCTCTCTCCACCTGCCCCCTAGACCCTCCTCGTCCTCTCTCTCCACCTGCCCCCTAGACCCTCCTCTTCCTCTCTCTCCACCTGCCCCCTAGACCCTCCTCGTCCTCTCTCTCCACCTGCCCCCTAGACCCTCCTCGTCCTCTCTCTCCACCTGCCCCCTAGACCCTCCTCGTCTTCTCTCTCCACCTGCCCCCTAGACCCTCCTCGTCTTCTCTCTCCACCTGCCCCCTAGACCCTCCTCGTCTTCTCTCTCCACCTGCCCCCTAGACCCTCCTCGTCCTCTCTCTCCACCTGCCCCCTAGACCCTCCTCGTCCTCTCTCTCCACCTGCCCCCTAGACCCTCCTCGTCCTCTCTCTCCACCTGCCCCCTAGACCCTCCTCGTCCTCTCTCTCCACCTGCCCCCTAGACCCTCCTCGTCTTCTCTCTCCACCTGCCCCCTAGACCCTCCTCGTCTTCTCTCTCCACCTGCCCCCTAGACCCTCCTCGTCCTCTCTCTCCACCTGCCCCGTAGACCCTCCTCCTTCTCTCTCCACCTGCCCCCTAGACCCTCCTCTCTCTCTCCACCTGCCCTGTAGAGCCTCCTTCTCTGTCTGTCTTTCCTGTAGAGCCTCCTATTCCCCTGTCCTGTTGAGTCCTCTCTTCCACTATCCTTCTCTATATGTAGTTCTTCTTAGTTCCATTGACCGGCTTCATGTCTGGTTCTGTGTCTGTCGCCTCGGGGTCCTCTATACATCTGTTCTATACAACCTCTGCTTCCTCTATCCCTTAGTCCTGTACAGCCTCCTCCTCCCTCTCCTTCCACCTGTCCTGGACAGCCTCCTCCTTTCTTTTCCTCCATCTGTCCTGGACAGCCGCCTCCTTCTTTTCCTCCACCTGTCCTGTGGAGTCCCTTCTTCTTCTATCGATCGTCTCTATTGAGCCTCCCCTTTCTCTTCCCATCCAAGCTTGTAGAGCCTCCACTTCCTTTTATCTATTCTATTCCTCTATCCATCTGTTCTGTACAGCCTCCTGTTTTGTAGAGATTCTTCTTCGTCCATAACCCTTGTTCCTATACAGGTTGTATCCCACTGTCCTGTAGAGTCTCTTTGTTTTCTCTCCATCTAACCTGTAGTGCCTTCTGTTCTGTAGATTTCTATCTATATTCTATCTAGAGCCTCATCTTCATCTATTCATCCGTTCTGTAGAGTCTCTACTTCCACCATCCATTGACCCAGTACCGCCTCTTGTTCCTCTATCCAACTGTTCTGTAGACAGTTCTTTTTCCTCTATCCATCCGTTCTGTAGAGCCGCCCCCTCCCACTATCCGTTCTGTAGAGCCGCCCCCTCCCACTATCCGTTCTGTAGGGCCGCCTCCTCCCACTATCCGTTCTGTAGGGCCGCCTCCTCCCACTATCCGTTCTGTAGGGCCGCCTCCTCCCACTATCCGTTGTGTAGAACCGCCTCCTCCCACTATCCGTTCTGTAGGGCTGCCTCCTCCCACTATCCATTCTGTAGGGCCACCTCCTCCCACTATCCGTTCTGTAGGGACGCCTCCTCCCACTATCCGTTCTGTAGGGCCGCCTCCTCCCACTATCCATTCTGTAGGGCTGCCTCCTCCCACTATCCGTTCTGTAGAGCCGCCTCCTCCTCCCATTATCCATTCTGTAGAGCCGCCCCCTCCCACTATCCGTTCTGTAGGGCCGCCTCCTCCCACTATCCGTTGTGTAGAACCGCCTCCTCCCACTATCCGTTCTGTAGGGCTGCCTCCTCCCACTATCCATTCTGTAGGGCCACCTCCTCCCACTATCCGTTCTGTAGGGACGCCTCCTCCCACTATCCGTTCTGTAGGGCCGCCTCCTCCCACTATCCATTCTGTAGGGCTGCCTCCTCCCACTATCCGTTCTGTAGAGCCGCCTCCTCCTCCCATTATCCATTCTGTAGGGCCGCTTCCTCCCACTATCCGTTCTGTAGGGCCGCCTCCTCCCACTATCCGTTCTGTAGGGCCGCCCCCTCCCACTATCCGTTCTGTAGAGCCGCCCCCTCCCACTATCCGTTCTGTAGAGCCGCCCCCTCCCACTATCCGTTCTGTAGAGCCGCCTCCTCCCACTATCCGTTCTGTAGGGCCGCCTCCTCCCACTATCCGTTCTGTAGGGCCGCCTCCTCCCACTATCCGTTCTGTAGGGCCGCCCCCTCCCACTATCCGTTCTGTAGGGCCGCCCCCTCCCACTATCCGTTCTGTAGGGCCGCCCCCTCCCACTATCCGTTCTGTAGGGCCGCCCCCTCCCACTATCCGTTCTGTAGGGCCGCCCCCTCCCACTATCCGTTCTGTAGGGCCGCCCCCTCCCACTATCCGTTCTGTAGGGCCGCCCCCTCCCACTATCCGTTCTGTAGGGCCGCCCCCTCCCACTATCCGTTCTGTAGGGCCGCCCCCTCCCACTATCCGTTCTGTAGGGCCGCCCCCTCCCACTATCCGTTCTGTAGGGCCGCCCCCTCCCACTATCCGTTCTGTAGGGCCGCCCCCTCCTACTATCCGTTCTGTAGGGCCGCCCCCTCCCTCTATCCGTTCTGTAGGGCCGCCCCCTCCCTCTATCCGTTCTGTAGGGCCGCCCCCTCCCACTATCCGTTCTGTAGGGCCGCCCCCTCCCACTATCCGTTCTGTAGGGCCGCCCCCTCCCACTATCCGTTCTGTAGGGCCGCCCCCTCCCACTATCCGTTCTGTAGGGTCGCCCCCTCCCACTATCCGTTCTGTAGAGCCTCCAGTTCCTCTATCATTATACCCAGTGCAGCCTCTTCTTTCTCTATCCATCTGTCCTATATAGCAGTGGTCATTAACCTGTCCTCAGGGCCCACTAACAGGCCAGGTTTGCAAGATAACTGAAATACATCACAGGTGATATCATTTGCTGCTCAGTGATTGCAGTATTCTAGTCTGCATCTCCCCAAGGTAATACATAAAACCTGGCCTGTTAGTGGGCCCTGAGGACAGGGTTGATGACCACTGCTATATAGCCTTCTCTCTCTCCATCCACCTATCTGCAATGCAAAGTAGAAGAGGTTTGACAAGGAAGAGAGATAAAAGGAGAGGGAAGAGGCAGTACGAGACAGAAAAGACTCCTTCCCTCCTTCTGCCTTGTGCAGCCTCCTCTCCTCCCTAGTTGTTCACCTTTTAGAACATTCTCTTCAATTCTGTCCACCATGTACATCTGTTCTGTGTCTCATTTTTCTCAGCTGTTTCTTTCATTCTCTTGCCTTTTGTGCTCAGGTTATTAAACAGGTCACTGTGTAAATACGGTCATGGCGAGCCCAGTAGTGCGTCAAATTGACAAGCAGTTCCTCGTCTGCAGTATTTGCTTGGAGCGCTATCACATTCCTAAGGTCCTGCCATGTCTGCACACCTTCTGTGAGAGGTAAGTGTGTGTTCCCGAGGAGGAAGTAGACTGGTCCCTTTTATTTCCTGTGTAAACAACATTCTGCATACCTCTGATGGCATGTACTACTGAACTGATCTGGCTAGTATTGATGTATTGATGGATACTTGCACTGGGCCTTTAGGCAGTGACAGAAACCATGAAATCAGACCGAGACAGAAGTACAGTTAAATCACACTTGTTTAATAATAAAAGTAAATGGAACAAACGTAGTCAAAACATAGCCAGAGTTCAGGAACCGTAACGGATAGTCAGACAAGCCAAACGTCAGGGAGGCGGAGATGAGCGTAGTAGAACAGCAAGCAGGATCTGGAGCCAGAAGGGATGTCAGCCAAGCAAGTCTTTAACAGGAACTCAGTAGAGCGTCTCTGTGATGTTGACCAAGGCGAAGGCAGAGATCCTCTGGGCTGGACGGCTTAAATAGGCAGGACTGACGAGTAGGATATCATCAACAGGTGAGTAACTGTGGAGAGAGATAGGAGCTGGCAATTAGCCAACAGCTTAGCAGCCAGCTCAGAGAAGGAAGGGCTGAGCAGGCAGTTTTCATTGGTTCCTTTATGTGGTCCTCAAACTGAAGGCTGGCTCTTTGGCCAATATGGAATGTATATGATAGCCACAGGTCTTGGTGTTCTAAGTCAGTGGTTCTCAACTCCTGTCCTCAAGACCCGCCTACAGGCCAGATCTCCCCAAGTATTACCTTGGGGAGATGCAGACTATAATACGGACCTGTGATGTATTTTGGTTATCTTGCAAACCTGGCCTGTGAGTAGGTCTTGAGGACAGGAGTTGAGAACCACTGTTCTAAGCGGATTAAAGTGCTTTTTTGGAAGGGTCAGACTGTGTTGTGATTATGTCTTTATGGACTTTTTCACCTTGGTGTTGATGTGAAGTAAGACGATGATATCTTTATAGACGTGTACTAGATTATAGTTCCTGAAATATGCACCTATAATAATACACTCACATCTAAAAAAAAAAAGACCTGTGTGCCAAAAGGTTCTTAACCATTTCTGGACCGCCGCACGCCGATATACGTCCTAAGTTTGAACAGGAATATCGTTGTTATGGCAGCAGCTAGCTGCCATAACCCCGGTATCCTCTTTTTGGGCCGGTGGTCCACTTTCCAATAATGGTGGTCTCTGTGGCGGCTTCGCCGAGAGATCACTTTTGTCGGCGGTGGGAGAGGGCGCCCCCACCCTCCCCGTGGGCCTCAGCCGCTTACCGGAGCCGTCGGCAGCGGCGATCGGATGTTCTACCATGCTGGGTATGGAGACGAGTGAGGGGGAAGATGGCCCCCACCCGTCTCCATACCATTACTGGGCGGAAGTGACGGCAAAGGTCACTTCTGCCCATAGCTCTTAAAAGGGACTTTTTTATTTATTTATTTTTTTATTTTTTTAGGACAATTTTAGTGTAAATATGAGATGTGAGGTCTTTTTGACCCAGATCTCATATTTAAGAGGTCCTGTCATGCTTTTTTCTATTACAAGGGATGTTTACATTCCTTGTAAAAGGAATACAAGTGAAACAATTTTTATTTTTATTTTTTATTATATATATATATATATATATATATATATATATATATATATATATATATATATATATATATATATATATATATATATATATATATATATATATATATATATATATAAGGTAAAATACGAAGAAGAGAATTTTTAATTTTTTTTTAACATTCCCTGTCCTGACGAGCTCGTGCGCAGAAGCGAACGCATACTTGAGTAGCGCCCACTTATGAAAATGGTGTTCAAACCACACATGTGAGGTATCACCACGATTGGTAGAGCGAGAGCAATAATTCTAGCCCTAGACCTCCTCTGTAACTCAAAACATGCAACCTGTAGATTTTTTTTTTTTTTTTTTAAACGTCATCTATGGGGATTTTTAAGGCCCCCACTGCTGCTAAATGGATGTTCAGAGGCAGTTGGACACTTTTGTCAACTTCCCCTGAACTCATTCAATGTTATCTTATGTGTACATGAACACAGGTTCGTTTACTGTCGTTTTTAGGCAGTTGTGTTTATAGGCCTTTTTTTTAAGGCAAAAAAATGAGTTCAGACGCGGAAGTTTCTGACACCAAGCGTTTAGCCGCCTTTCATTTTTATAGGCGTTTTTCAGCCTGTAATATATTGTACAAAAAGAGACTCCTCTTCTCTCACCGGAGTCGGCATGCACTTCAATTGCCGACCTGGATGTGACATCACAGGAAACCGGAAGTGACGATTGTGGACTCCATCTCAGCGCGTTTCGTCCAATCTTTAGGAGTTTGCCTATTCGGATGGAGACAAGTGGCATTTTGAAACCTACTTAAAGGTTGTGGTCCCATAAAGTGACCAAGAAATTCAGGTAGCGGACATCAGAACCGTAAAGCCTTATTTGACCTCTTTATAACTTTTATAGCAAGGCAGCTCTTAGAAGAATTGTGATCTACAGCAATGTTTCTCAACTCCAGTCCTCAAGTACCCCCAACAAGTCATGTTTTTGTGATTTCCTAGCTGTGGTAATTAATAAGGCAGTGAAACTGATCAAATCACCTGTGCAAAATAATGGAAAGCACGAAAATATGACCTGTTTGGGGGAACTTGAGGACTGAAGTTGAGAAATATTGATCTACAGCACATTAAATAGAGAAGACATTTTTTTTTTTTTTTTTCGATCACATTAACTTTCTGTAATACTGGTTGTAGGTATTTTTTTGTGTAGCGCCATTTTGGGTTCATATATTCTGGTTTAATAGGTGTATATGCATCTCTTAAAGGGGCAGCCACACATTATTTAATATTCATTCACTCGTTGGTGTAACGCCGCTTTTTTGGATTATACTTCATAGATGTGTAGACCCACTGTGTTGATGTGAAGTAACGCATTGATGGTTTCACAGAAACATACACCGTTGTGTTGATGAGACTCCTGTCTTCATGAAACTGTTGGCCCGTGTGTTAGTATGGAGGAAGGCTCTTGTATCTAGGGCTGCAACTAACGACTATTTTCATAATCGATTACTTGTTTCGATTAATCACCTTAAAAAAAGTGGTGTATAACCACTTTCAGACCGGACCATTTTGCTGGCTTAAGACCAGAGCACTTTTTGCGATTCGGCACTGCGCCGCTTTAACTGACAAAGCGATTGACTGGTTTGCACAAAAGTTCTAGTGTTTACAAAATAGGGGATAGTTTTATAGCATTTTTATTAATAATTTTTTTTTATTTACTAGTAATGGCGATTTTTCTTTATTTTTTTTTTAATTGTGACTGCGACATTATGGCGGACACATTTTTGGGACTATTGTCATTTATACAGCAATCAGTGCTATACAAGTTTACAAATGCACTGATTCCTGTGTAAATGACACTGGCAGTGAAATGGTTAACCAGGAGGTGGCAGTGTAGGGGTTAAGTGTGTCCTGGGGGGCGTGTTGCTAACTGGGGGGGGCATGGCTGTTTGTGACAGTCACTGATCTCTGCTCCAATCACAGGGAGCAGAGATCAGTGTCACTTGTTGCTAGGCAGAACGGGGAGATGCTTGTTTACTTCAACATCTCCCCGTGAGACGATCGCGGACTCACGGAGGTCCCGACCGGCATGTGCCGCCAGCGGCGCGCACGTGATGTCACGGCGGCAAAATCAAAGGGACGTACCTGTACCCCCTTATGCCTGTCCGTGTCATTCTGCCGACGTACATCGTCATGCGCCGGTCGGGAAGCGGATAATTTAATTAAATATGTAAAATTTTAAAAAAAGGCAATTTATTATTAAATATCAATAACCAACTATATGGTTAGGGAGCAAAATCTCTAATCCACTCTGAGAATAACAGACAGAAGATATATATATTGTATATACCATTTAGAGGTTGAAGCTGGTAAATATCATCGGACTCGGATCAAATTTTTTTATTTAAAGGAAAAAAAAAAAAAGACTGTTTTGCAGATTTTCAAACCGAACTGTAATATATTATATACTGGCCATACAAAAACAATGTCTTCCTTCAAAAATGTTTATTTTAAAGTGGTATTCCACCCTAAAGTGGAACTTCCGCTCATCGGAACCCTCCCCCCCTCCGGTGTCACATTTGGCACCTTTCAGCGGGGAGGGGGGGTGCAGATACCTGTCTAAGACAGGTATTTGCACCCACTTCCGGGCAGGCTATGCCTCTTCCTGTCCCGTGCCCTGTCTGCTGGGACTCACATGGGTCCCAGAGACAGCACGTAGCACTCCTATTGCGCTGTGCGACTCACGCATGCGCAGTAGGGAACCGGGCAGTGAAGCCGCAAGGCTTAATTTCCTGATTCCCATACCCAAGATGGTGGCAGCAGCACCCGAGGACCGAGGGACAGTTCGGCCTCGGGTGCCGACATCAATCGACCCTGTGACAGGTAAGTGTTTTTATTTTAAAAGTCAGCAGCTGCAGTATTTGTAGCTGCTGACTTTAAAAAAATGTACCTTTGAATCTAAAAGTCTAGTGGGGTTCAAGGGTCCTTGATCCTTTAAATGTAATGGAGGGGAGGGATCATCATCTCTAACACAGTATGTTCCCGATTGGGGTGTTGGAGGTGAGGGTCCCCCTCGCTATACTTGAAACCCGTTCCATGATTAGGATGTATAGCCTATGAGCCTGGAATCCTGTATAGGACAGGTTTATGAATGTTCATGTTCACATTATTGCTCATGTACTCAGCATCTGTACTTTTCAACATGACATTTTGGGGATGTTCCCCGCAGTTTTTCTACATATGCTTCAAATATACTGTATCTTTGTCTTTGTTAAAACAATAAATAAATTATTGAAAGTAAAACATTTATTTTTCGCCGGACTCCCTCTTTAAGAACTTTAGGTCAATTTTCTAATCGTTAGTGGGGTCAAATCGACGTTTGTTTTCAACCACAGTGACGGGAAAATTTAGAAATAGAAAACTTCTTGCTCAAAGGAATTTTCAGACAGTGTATGTGGTTTTCGTTCAGAAATTACATTCATTTTAAAACAGAATGTTAAAAAAAAGTGAAATTTTCAAACAACATTCTTTCATTCAGCGACTGTACAGAGATTTTTCGTATGAATATTCTCGTCTGAAAATTGATCGGTGGGGCCAGCATAAGGCTCGGTACACACCTATGCAATTTGCTTTTGATCTGTTTCTGCAGTGATTTTTGCTGTGCATTTTAATTTTTGCAATCGTGAGATTGCTGTGATTTGCGTTTTTTTTTTTGCATTTTTTATTTTTTTATTTTATCTTTTATTACATTTTTTTTTAAAATTTGTTGTTGGGCAGCAAAGAAAAAAAAATAAATAAACCACAAATTGCTGCAAAAACACACTACATGCTTTTCTGCAACATCTCCATTAAAGTATATTGAACCAAAAAAAGCACAGTTTTGCATTGAAAAAGTTCCCTGACCCTTTCTAAATACGCAGCGGCTGAAAACAAAAAGCATAGATGTGAACATGTCCCATAGGAAGCCATGTTAAATGAACTGTCATGTGTTTCTGCAAAAAACACATTAGGTGTGAACCAGGCCTAAGACTTTTAATAAAGTAATGGGATTAAAAGAAAACTAAAATGAAACCTTTATAGTACAAAAATAGCAAATCACTACTGTAAGGGGTTCATTTTTATTTATTTTTTATTTTTTTTTTACTGTGGAAAGTAAAATTTACAGTAACGATTATTTGCTCTTTTTGTACTATAAAAGGCTAATTTTAGTTTTTTTTTTCATTTTTTTTTTTTTTAACCCTATTGTTACTGCCCGATTTAATCAATTATGAAAATAGTAATCGATTAATTTTATAATCAATTTAGTTGTTTCGGCCCTACTTGTATCTTAACAAAAGTATTGCATATTGATGTGGAAATTATTATGATTGTATCGTCACAAAATTGTCATACTAAAAGCTCAATTCACTGGTTTTAATACAAGGATAAGGATTTATTTATTTATTTTTTTTTAATCAATCGACTAAATTCGATTAATTATAACGCACATACAGATCAAACTACTTTTAGCTGATCTCCTTGCATTGCAACTCTGCATTAATCAGTGGTAAATGTGGTATACACTATATACAATCACCCGACACTAGTTAGTTTCCACAATCCATGACTTAACTTCACAGTTCACACAAATGCATTTTAAATTCAAACTGTAGCACTGACGTAAGTCTAACTAATCACTCTCACCTTATGGCATGGACCCCTGTGCAAACAGGTGGTCATGCAAGCGGGTATCAAAAGGGTTAACACGGACCATAAACTTCTCTCACGTCTCCTTAGATCTCAGCAAGGACGCCAGGTCATGGGTAGAAAGAAAAGATCTAAGTGCTCACCGCTTAAGTATAAGATTTAATTTTTGTGTTCAAACACAAAACTACTCACATAAAGATGATAAAAACACAGCATGTAAAGCCCGACAATCGCGTTAGTTCTGTAGGGCAGCAGCGGGTGACGTCATGCGTAGCTCCTCCCCCGTACGTGTTACGTTCAATCAGAACTTTGACGTCACCGGACTCCTCCCCCTTCCCTTCGTTAGCAGACGGAGGCACTTGGGGAAGGGGGAGGAGTCCGGTGACATTGATGTCCGTGACGTCACCGGAACTCCGACGGAACTCCCTGAAGACCCGGAAGCCGGCGGAGAGGCGAGTACCGATCAAAAGAATTAGCAACTAATCAAGGAATTAATCTTCAATTTTCACAGACCTAGAAAATAAGGATCCTTATCCTGGTGTCTGGGCTTGTGAATTGAGCTTTTGGTGTTGACATATCTGTAAAGGTATATTTTTGTTTTGTCTTAATGGAAATGCCATGTATCCTGCTGATGTGAGGGAGTCTTGTCTTTGTGTCTTGATGGAAGTTTCATATAGTGTGTTGAGGAGGAGTGAGATTGCAGGGCAATAACTTCTCTGCAGCATGTGGAAACCTTGCAAAAAGATATGAACAAATGAATGGGGTGGGCAACTACATGGCAAATGAGGTTTAATGTAAAATGCATTTGGGTGGCAAAAATATGAATGCAATCTATACACTGGAGGGAGAACATCCTGGGGGAATTTAGGATGGAAAAGGACCTGGGGGTCCTAGTAGATAGGCTCAACAATGGCATGCAATGCCCAACTGCTGCTAACAAAGCAAACAGAATATTGGCATGCTTTAAAAAACGATAATTCTCCTGTTCTATAAGACTCTGGTCTGGCCGCACCTGGAGTATGCTGTCCAGTTCTGGGCACCAGTCCTCAGGAAGGATGTACTGGAAATGGAGCGATATTAGTTATGAGGAAAGGTTGCGATCACTGAACTTATTCTCTCTGGAGAAGAGACGCTTGAGAGGGGATATGATTTCAATTTATATATACCGTACTGGTGACCCCACAATAGGGATAAAACTTTTTTGCTGAGGGAGTTTAACAAGACTCGTGGCCACTCATTAAAATTAGAGGAAAATAGGTTTAACCTTAAACTACGTAGAGGGTTCTTTACTGCAAGTGCGGCAAGGATGTGGAATTCCCTTTCACAGGCGGTGGTCTCAGCGGGGAGCATCGATAGTTTTAAGAAACTATTCGGGATATACAATGTAATACTGACATATAATCACACACATAGGTTGGACTTGTGTCTTTTTTTCAACTAGTATATACCGTATTTATCGGCGTATAACACGCACCACAAGTTTAAGAGGGAAGTTTAAGGAAAAAAACTTTTAGGAGGGAAGTTTAAGGAAAAAAACTTACATTTAAATGCCCATCAATGCAGCTTTATCAGTGTCCATCATTGCAGCCTTGCCTGGTGTCCCTTTGCAGCCTTGCCTGGTGTCCCTTTGCAGCCTTGCCAGTCTCTTCAGCATTTCCCTGATTTAAATTTGGCACCGATTTCCATTGACTGTGAGCAGAGAGGAGCGAGCGGAGCCGAGATACAGAAAGCCAAGAGTATTTCGGCTATTCTCGGCTCCTCTCGCAGCCCCGCCCACCTCCCACTGATTGTCAGCGGCGCACGCTCCTCTAGCATACAGAAAGCCGAGACTATTATGGCTATTCTCGGGTCCTCTCGCAGTCCCGCCTACCTCCACGCTCCTCTAGCATACAGAAAGCCGCGAGAGGAGCCGAGACTAGCCGAAGTACTCTCTGCTTTCTGTATCTCGACTCCGCTCGCTCGTTTTATAACAATCAGCGGGGGATCGGCGTATAACACGCACCCACGATTTTCCCCTGATTTTAAGGGGGGTAAAAAAGCAAGCATTGTTTTGGATCAAGCGCCAGGGGAGATCCCATGATGTCGTGGAGAAATGTCACTATTTCCAGAATTCCTGTATTTTGGGACAGGCCCATAAGAGGCAGAAAAAGGTGCCTGTTTCAAGATTACACATTGGGCATGTGGTGTGCTGGTTCCTTTTTGTATCTGGCCACCCTAATAGGGGTGAGATATGCACGGTGGACTATATAAATTTGGGAGAGTCTATCTGTGAGTTTGGGGGACACTGTCTTGCAAGTTTCCAGAGATTCCTCCCATTCCTCATCTTCCATTGGTCCCAGGTCTCTCTCCTACCGTGGCTTCAAAGCATAGGCCGGTTTTGCAGAGGGAGGAGTGGAGAGCATGTTATAAAAACGTGAGGTACGTTTTTTGGGGTCTGTACACTTTACTATAGCCACAATAGGATTAGAAGCGGATTGTGGGAGGGACTGTGGAAACATTTGATTGTGAAGTGTGAACTCCTCTTTAAGTACATCCCAAGCAAGCATTGCTTTAAGTACATCAAAGGTCTTAAGAGTCCCATTATCGATGACTTTATTCATTAATGAAGCATCATTAAGTGATGCAAGTACTATATGCCCCTTGAGGCCCATAGCTCTGAGTTTTTTGTATATGGAGATATTCCTGTAGACGATTATTATGCCAAAGTGGTGTGTAGTCCATTGTATGGTGGTATACCCAGTTTGATAGATGCCAAGTCCCATATGTGTCTATAATGGTAGAGTAGCGACAGTCTGTGTTCTCCTGACTCTTTGTTCCCGGTGCCCACTAAGATGGCACTAATAGGGTCTCCTGTGCATTGTGCCCAATTAAATTGAGGAATCGCTCCTTGTCAGTCTTGTCAATATGAAAAAGTTGGGACAGTTGTGATGCGATATAGTAGTGGTTAAAGTCTGGGAGGGCTGTTCCGCCCATGTCAGTCGGGTTTTTAAGTGACTGCCATGCAAGCTTGTGTCTGTTATTCCCCCACACGATTGGTTTAAGAAGAGCTTCCAGGGTTTTAAAGTACTTTACTGGTAGATAGACTGGAGTGTGCCGGAGAACATATAGTACTTTGGGGAGCAATACCATCTTTATCAGATTAATATGTCCCCATACCCCAAGGGGTAGACGAGCCCATGTGTGTATTTTGGACTTAATCATAGAAAATAACAGTTCGATATTTAGAGCAACATAATCTGCTGGGGTTCTGGATATGTGTATGCCCAGGTATTTGATTATATCTACCCTCTGAAGTGGTAGGTTTGTCTAAAATTCTGATGGTGGGACACTATCAATCGGTAATATCTGAGACTTTCCCCAGTTAATCTTCAGGCCGGAAAACGTCCCAAACATTTCGATCTTCTGGAGAGCTATGTGTAGGGAAGGGCCAGCAAGATAAAGCAAAGTGTCATCAGCGTAGAGGCTGATTTTTTTCGGCCAGGGGTCCAAGTGTTAGTCCTTTGATCTCTGAGTTTGTGCGGATGGACATGGCAAGGGGTTCCGCAGCCAGTGCATACATGATTGGGGATAGTGGGCAGCCTTGTCTCGTGCCTCTACTGAGGTCGAACTGTTGAGACGGCCACCCATTCGCCACTACCCTAGCTGTCGTGTGTTGATACAGTAGTTGAACCCATCTGATATATTTGGGCCCAAAGCCATATCCCTCCAGACACCTCCAGAGATATCTCCACTCTACCGAGTCAAATGCTTTGGCAGTGTCCAAAGTTACCACCACTCTAGTACCTACGTTGTCGTGTGTGGCTTGCAAGTTGATGAATAGTTTCCTAAGATTAAAGGAGGTGTTTCGGCCTGGCATGAACCCCGCCTGGTCTGAGTGTATTAGGGAAAGTATTACTTGATTTAATCGAATAGATAAGATCTTGGCCAGTATTTTAACATCTACTTGCAGTAAAGATATGGGGCGATACGACTCTGGGTATCCTGGGTCTTTAGTAGGGTTGTGTCTTTAAAAAAGTTTTCGACATTGTCTTATTGTTTGTGTAGAGTTTTTTTATTATTATTATTTTTTATTTTTTTGACTGTTGAAATGTATAGTTTGTGTATTCATGGGAGTTATGGTCAATGTGGAGATGTAGTGTTAATATTGTGGTGTTTTGTAGTGTTTTTTGTCTTACGGACATTTCCGGACATTTCCGATGTTCCATCTAATGCCGTTCTGCGCATTGTGTTAATATTGGGCGTATAGTTGTTGAAATGGTTAGACACTGTGTTGATGTTGCGGTATAGATTTGTGTCTTGGAAGTGTTTGGACATTATGTTGAAGTGTATGGTTGTGTATTTATGGACGTGATGGCCATTGTATTGATGTGTAGGGTTGTGTGTTCATAGAAGTGTGTGTGTTGATGTTGAGGTATAGAGTTGTGTCTTTGTGGAAGTGTATGGTTGTGTCTTCATAGAAGCGATGAACGTTTGAAGTGTAGGGTTATGTGCTCATAGAAGTCTTGGACATTGCGTTTGATGAGGTGTGTTCATGGAAATGCTCGTTGTTGTGTTGATGTTGAGGTATGAAGTTGTGTCTTCGTGGAAGCGATGGCCATTGTATTGATGTTAAAGTGTGTGGTTTCGTGTTGGTGGAAGTCTTGGACATTGTTGAAATGTAGGGTTATGTGTTCATAGAATTTTTGGCTGTTGTGTTCATGAGGTGTAGAGTCATGTGTTCATGGAAGTGTTCAGCGTTGTGTTATTTTTGAGATATAGAGTTGTGTCATGAAAACCTCAGACATTGTGTTGATATGGAGGAGGATGACGACTATTGTGCCTTCATGGAAGTGTGGGCCAGTATGTTGATATCGATAGTGTATGGAAGTGATGGTCTTCATGTTGGTGTGAAGGCGACTGACAACTGCATCTTCATGAAGGTGCAAGACATGGTGTGAACGCATGTGTCTTCATCGTGATGATGTGAAAATGACAATATTTGCCTCTTTATGGTGGTTTCAGATGTTGTGTTGGCCTGGAGCAGGTTCGTGATTGTCTTTATGATAGTGTTGGGCAGGGGGGAAAAAATTTTGGTTTCTTCATGTCACGTTGGTGTTTTTCGGGTGACATTTTGTATTTTCCTGGAAGTGTTGGATTGTGTGTTTGGTGTGAAGAAAGGTGACTCGTTCATATTCATGGAAATATTTTACATTTGCGTTGAGAAGGCTGATACTTGTGCCTTCATGGAAACATTGTGTTCATCATGGTGATGTTGTAGAAGAAGTCACGTGGGCTTACGTGGAAGACGAATGTTATGTGTTCTCTTCATAGTCTCACTATGATGTGCTGTAAATTTGACCAGTGTTACATAAACATTGGGGTTGATTTACTAAAACCGGAGAGTGCAAAATCTGGTTTGGCTCTGCATAGAAACCAATCAGCTTCTAAATTAAGCTTGTTCAATTAAGCTTTAACCAAAAAAAAAGCTGGTTTCTTTGTGATGCTGCACCAGATTTAGCACTTTCCAGTTTTAGTAAATCCAACCTATTGTGTTGTGTGGGGCTGACCATAGTGACATTAATGGCAATATAAACATGTAATGCAGAAACCTCATCAAAAAAAAAACATTTTTTTACCTGCTCTCACTGAGCCTAATGCCCCGTACACACAATCCGAATATCGTACGACCATTTTCGGTTAATAATCGCAAGTAGAAATTTATTAGCTAAATAAAGTCACGAAAATTCTCGTACAATAGAAAAAAAAATTTCCGTGCATGTCCGATCGAATAATATCGGATGAACGGTCATGATCGGCTGTCGAAAGTAGTGTACACACGATCCGAAAATCGTACGATCCTTCCTCGGACGACCGTTTTTGTACGATATTTGGATCGTGTGTACGGGCCATAATCCTTCTTTATTTAGTTTTTCGCGCTGCAGCGCAAAGGGGGAGGTTCCCAGGAACAGATGCAGCGCTGCTAATGCAGAAAGCAGAGGGTGGGGCTAGGTGTGGTCAGGTGTCGATTGACCAGCTATAGGTTTAAGAATCAGCAGTGACAATGCCGATACCCACACCCACTGCATCATCATCTTCTCCCACATGATAAGGCCAATTCTATCCTGTATTCAGAATAAGCCCCCGTACACACAGTCGGATATTCCGACCACAAAATCCGTCTAATTTTTTCCGACGGATTTTGGTCGAAACTTGTCTTGCATACACACGGTCGCACAAAGTTGTCGGAAAATCCAATCCTTCGGGAACGAGGTGACGTCGGACGCGTACGGCGGGACTACGTAGAGGCCAGTAGCCAATAGCTTTCATCTCCAAATTTTTTCTGAACATGCGTGGCACTTTGTGCGTCGGAATTCTCGACACACGATCGGAAAAAGTCCGATCAGATTTTGTTGTCAGAAAATTTGAGATCCAGCTCTCAAACTTTTTCCGACGGAAATAGTCCGATGGAGCCCACACACGGGCGGATTTTCCGACAACATAATCCGATCGGACATTTTCCGTCGGAATTTCCGACCGCGTGTATGGGGCATAAGAGGCGCAGCATTGTCGCTCCATCACGGAAAGCTGCATCAGGTAAACTCCACTGGCGGGATGAATAGTTATTTGTGGGCCTTTGCAGGAAATAATTAGTGCGGACACATCTATAAATATGTACTGCAGCACTTTTTTTTTTTTTTTTTTTAATGGGAGGTTGGAGTTCTGCTTTAAACAGGAAGCCACGTGTAGGTCACTGCTGAAGTTCTGTCATCTCCTCTAACTTGAGGAACTCTCTGACCGAGGAGGTACAACAAGTATAGCGTGCTTCTCCTAAACACAGGAAGTTACTAAGGGAAGCTCAGACAATGAGGGACATTTATAGATGCCAACACAGGAGGATCATCTCCAGACTTCCCTTTTCTGGACTTTTATTTCTCATGAGTATTGATGTGTCACGAGTGCAGTTTGCACCCCTGCTGTATATACAGACTCTGCACAGAAACATTTCTCTTGTCCTGTATGCTGGGTGTAATTCTCAGTACAGGGGGTCCCCGACTTACAAACGCCCGACCTACGAACAACCCCTACTTACGAACGGTGTTTTCGCTCGTTTTCGCCGTCTTTCGGTCGTTCTGCGCATGCGCGGCCATACGGAGCCTCAGAAAATGCGGGAAATGTCCGTAATTTCCCGCACATGCGCAGAACGGCATTAGACGGAACATCGGAAATGTCCGGAAATCTCCGTATTTGTCGGTCTGCGCATGCGCGGCCGACTTACGAACATTTCCGACTTCCGTACAGGCGGGCAGTCCCTAACGAGTTCGTAACTCGGGGACCCCCCTGTATCTGTTCTAGGTTTGCACCAATACTAGTATTGGTGTCGGTGGCGATACCGAGTATTTGTACAAGTATCGGTACTCGTGCAAATGTACCGATACCTGAAACCAATACTTTCAGGCTCGGCTCTTTGAGCTGTCAGTGGGTCTCCCCGGTGTTAAAGAAGTCCGGTAATTGGAGCTGTCCAAAAAAAAACAGCCGACAATGTTTATTAAAGAGGGAGTCTGGCAAAATACTACAGCTGCTGACTTTTAAAATAAGGACACTCACCTGTCACAGGGTCCAGCGATGTCGGCACCCGAGGCCGAACCGCCCCTCGTTCCTCGGATGCTGCCGCCGACATCTTGGGTATTGGAATCAGGAAATGAAGCCTTGCGGCTTCACTTCCCGGTTCCCTACTGCGCATGCGCGAGTCGCGCAATGCAATAGGGATGCTCCGCGCTGTCTCTGGGACCCGTGTGTCTCCCAGCAGACAGCGCGGCTGGACAGGAAGAGGCATAGACTCCCGTGGGAGTCTATGCCCGAAAGTGGGTGCAAATACCTGTCTTAAACAACCCTGTCTTAACCCCTCCCCCCTGAAAGGTGCCAAATGTGACATTGGAGGGGGGGGGGAGTGTTCCGATTGAGCGGAAGTTCCACTTTAGGGTGGAACACCGCTTTAACCCTGAAACACTAAAATAAAAAAGAAACATTGTTTCTTTTTGTATAGTTCTGTTTCTTCATCTGCAGATCAAAGGGATGAACAAACGTTACTCTGTTTAACCCCTTAATAACTCTTAATTTACTTTAATCCGCCTTAATTAACTCCCTATTCTCCTCCATTTAATTATTATTTTCCTGCTTTTTTTTTTTTTTTTTTTTCTTTTGTTCACATCTATTTTATAAACAAAAAACAATTAACTTTTTTTTTTTTTTTTGCTTTATTAGTGACTATTTTTACACACACACACACACACATACACATACACACACACATATATATATATATATATATATGTATATGTGTATGTCCCAGGAGATCACCTAGAGGGAGGGGCCGCCTAAGGCGAAAGGAGGAGTCGCCTTGGTGGTCCCTGGGCGGAAGGAGGAAGTGGGACAGGAAGTCCCCCTCCTAACGAAGCCCACCACCCCAAAAATATTATATGCCAAATGTGGCATGTAAGGGGGCGAGGAGTTCTTAAAGCGGAAGTTCCATTTTTGGGTGGAACTCCGCTTTAACATGTATTCACACAGTTCACATTGAAAAAGCGCTAAATGTAAAAAGTCAATTTATTTAATTTGTAAATAACTTTTCAATACTTTGTACCATTGCTGACAGCTGAAGTTAAAACAAAACAGTTTCAGTAGGTACAGGGGGTCCCCGAGTTTACGAACTCGTTAGGGACTGTCCGCCTGTTCTTAACTCGGAAATGTTCGTAAGTCGCCACGCATGCGCAGACCGACAATTACGGACATTTCCGATGTTCCGTCGAACGCCGTTCTGCGCATGTGCGGCAAATTGCGGACATTTCCGATGTTTGCCATCATTTTCCGAGGCTCCGTCTGGCCGCGCATGCGCAGAACGGCCGAAGGGCCTCGGAAAATGGCGGAGGGTCCCCGCAGTGCCCGGTTCGTAAGTAGGAGATGTTCGTAGGTCGGGCGTTCGTAAGTTGGGGACCCCCTGTATCGGTAATTGGTATCGGCGAGTACTAAAAAAAAAAGTATCGGTGCATCCCTATCTGTTCTTATTCTGTGTATATGGACTCTGCACAGTACTACTTCTCTTGTCCTGTATGTTGGGTATCCTTGTTGGTGTCTGTGTACTCGTTATGTATGAGCAGTACTACTTCTGTTTTATCATAGCATGAATATAATTCTATGTATTTTATTCTTTATAAAAGCCGCACAGTACCACTTCTTTAGTTATGTTTTAATGAATTCCTACTATCACTTTTTATTGATCCATTGACCAGGTTTACCTTTTATTGTTTTACTGCAGGGTGGATTTGATTTTAAATCATCATTTTTAATGAGCAACTGTCATCTCTGTCCCGCAGAGGCTCCTCCTCTGATCCGCTGTTGACTCACCGACAGTCCCGTTCACTTTAATGGGACGGCTGGTGATGCGGCAGTGACACAACAAGGTGAGGGACGTGGCGGCAGCAGGTGAGTGGATGCCGCTAACAGGCGCTGCCATGATGGATCTGAAATGACAGGTGCTCTTTAAATGTAAGGACTCATTCTTGCTGGTAGTTAGAATATTTAATGTTTGCAAAGAAAATGAAGGTTTCCTATTTAGAATAATAAGCGGTCAGGTTAGTAAAACAGCGATATCAGAATCGATTCAATCATACAGTTTGTAGTGTACATAGATTTGCATAACAATGGGATAAAGGAAGATTGCTGAACTTTGTTTTATCTCATGGTTACTGTGACATTATGTGAATGCCTTAGGTGTGCGCAGCCTATTGCATTAGGTTGGGCACCTCAAAGCTCAAACACATGTGCGTTTGTGACATATTAACCGGCCTCTTCGCCACTCGTAATCCTGAAACAATGGGGGGGGCACCAGAAAGAAGAGGAACTGGGACAAGAGGGGTGGCATATATTGGTACCGGTTCCCCCTGTATTTTCCTCCTGTGGCAGCTGAATGTCGGCGAGAGGGAGAGGAGAAGAAGCCTATTTTCAGCTGCTACAGATGGGTTCCACTCATTTGCCTATTCTGTCCAGGTTCTGGGGGTCAGCAAGTAAGGATTGCGGCTTTACTGTCACCTGTCCATGATTGACAGGTTGCCAACTCCAGGATTAGGGTGTGCCCAAGCACACCTGGCACACCCCTTGCGCACGCCTATGGCGAATGCATCAATGCAGTGCATGTTATCTCAGCTTGGATTCATTGAATGAGTTTACCAAAAGTGTAAATATTGCAGAATATACAGCTTCATGCTACATAACTAAGCTCCATTTCATGCTGAATAAACTAAATTATTAATGTATCGTAAATAGAAAACTATCTTTAGATAGATTTTTACTCCAAAGGCACTTTATTAAAGTGGAAGTAAACCCTTCTAAAGCACTTTGGCCTACAGGTAAGCCTAGATTAAGGCTTACCTGTAGGTCCAATAAATATCTCCTAAACCTACATGGTTTAGGAGATATTTAGAAATGAAAAGGCATCGCTGTCTACGGCGCATGCGCCGTAGACAGCTGTGCACAGGCGCACTGCGCATGCCGGGTTCACGGCGATATGCCGATTTCCTGCGCATGCGTGGGAGTGACGTCATCGCCGCTCCAGCGAATCACAGCGCTGGAGCAGCGAGGCCCGGGAGTCACTCCGGCCCTGGATGGCGGCGCAGAAGATCGTGGATGAGGCCCGCTTCGGGGGCTTCGTTTTCAGGTAAGTCTTTCATAATGAGCTAGTATGCTATGCATACTAGCTCATTATGCCTTTGCCTTGCAGGGTGTCTTTTTTTATTTATTTTTTAAGAGGCTTTACTTCCTCTTTAAAATGAATGTGATTTTTTTAAATCCAAAAAATCCAATCTGTTTTTTTTTTGTTGTTGTTTACATCCACCCTGCTTTATGGTCTATTGTTGTGTTAGAGGTTTGGCAGCCTTTTTGTACACTCTCATCATTCTCTTGTTTGGTTCCACAGGTGCCTGCAGAGCTACATCCCACCGCAGAGCCTGACCCTTTCCTGCCCGGTATGCCGCCAGACTTCCATCCTTCCAGAACGGGGAGTGTCCGCCCTGCAGAACAACTTCTTCATCACAAACCTCATGGAGGTTCTCCAGCGCAGCCCAGAGAGCGGCCGCCAGGAGCAAAGCGTGCTGCCAGGAGAGGGACCCCCCGCTGGTACCCCGCTTTCCTGCCCCAACCACCAGGGCAAGGTAGGTGCAGCGCCCCCTGCAGATCTAACATAGAAAAACTTTCTCCTCTTCCTCCTCTGGTCACTGAGTCTGTTCCCTGTCCTCCTGCAGACCATGGAGTATTACTGCGGACCCTGCGAGACGGCCATGTGTGTAGAATGCACGGAGGGAGAACACAGGGAGCATTGCACTGTTCCACTGAAAGACGTTCTAGAGCAACACAAAGCGTCACTCCGCAGCCAGCTGGACAACATCAAGGGCAGGTAAAGGCGGAGGGTGCTCAGGTCATCTCTCTGGTGGGCCGTGTCTGAGGTAGATCCACCATCTTTGAAGGCAGCAAGATCTATCCTAGCATAAACCTATTCACAGAAAGGTCTGTTGCTTCATTGACAAGTCTCTGGAGTGATCTTATGCAGTCACTGACTGCATTTACCAAGACCCAGGTCCTATTTGCACCAAGTGCATTAGGCTGCACTAGGCAACCTTGCTCAGCCTAGTCCCAATGCATGGACAAGACAAATTGCCTTATGCCCTATTGGTCAGTTCACACCACTTCACTGTCAAGTACTTACCAGTCCATTGAGACCAGCGCTGTCACTGCGCAGCTGATTTTTGTCATAACTGCAAGTCCACAGTTCCACCATCTTTTATTTGGGAACAGGCTGCGACTTCTTGGAACAGTCACAGCCAGGTCCCCACTTTTCATGCATAAGCAGTGAGACTGGACCTATAGGAGGCTGCGAGTGGGAGGAGGTACCTATCAAAAAAAGGTGTATGCTCCCTAGGAAATAAAAAAAAAAAAATCGCCAGACAGGAAGTAGGGCATAATTAACAACAGGGGACACAGATAGAAATAAGAAGCTATAACCCGTCAGATTTTTATTTCTATCTGTGTCCCCTGTTGTTGATTATGCCCTACTTCCTGTCTGGCGATTTTTATTTATTTATTTTTTTTTTTTCTAGGGAGCATACACCTTTTTTTGATAGGTACCTCCTCCCGCTCGCAGCCTCCTATAGGCCCAGTCCAGTTTCATGCATAAGCAGTGAGACTGGACCTATAGGAGGCTACGAGCAGGAGGAGGTACCTATCAAAAAAAGGTGTATGCTCCCTAGGAAAGAAAAAATAAATAAATCGCCAGACAGGAAGTAGGGCATAATTAACAACAGTGGAGACAGGGGACACAGATAGATAAAAATCTGACGGGTTCTAGCTTCTCCTACTCTACTAAAGCATTTTTTTACTGCTGTTGTATATTTTCTCTCACCTGACTGGTGAAACGTTATCAACGGGACAGAAAGTTAGGGAAAAAGCTCATTAACAGAGCTCTGGATAGTAGTAAAAAACATACAGGGGTTCTAATCCTTCCCCACTGCATCTAAACTGAGGGAAAAAAAATAGTTTTTTGGCTGGACCGATACTTTAATATCCAAATTCAAAATTCAGCAATGTGTGGGTATAAACTGTTGGAGTGACACGGGCTCCTTTTAACAAAGCTCCTCCTTTCTCTGGCAGAATCCCTCAGCTGACCTCCGCCATCGACCTTGTGACTGACATCAGTCGGCAGCTGAGCGAACGGAAGAACGCTGCCGTCAACGAGATTTGTACGACATTTGATGAGCTGGAGCGCGCCCTGCAACACAGGAAGAATACTCTCTTGCAAGACTTGGAGGCCATCTCTATCACCAAGCAGAAGGTGGGCATGTGTTTTTTCGGGGTTTTTTTGGGGGGGGGGGGCATGTCTATATCCAACCAGACAATTAAGAAAGAAGAGGAAAAAAAGGGGGGTGGCCTTTGAATGTCAAATTCCACCCAGTGGGGTAGATTTACGACTAACACTGGTGCACTCCAGGTCTGGTGCAGCTGTGCATGGTAGCCAATCCGCTTCAAACTTCCACTTGTTCAGTTAAGCTTTGGCAATAAAACCTGTAAACCGATTGGTTTCTATACAGAGTTTCACCAGATTTTGCACTCTCCAGTATTAGTAAATAACCTCCATTGTTTTTAGTTTTGTATAGAGTGGGAAAGAGTTGAAGGAGAAGTAGGGCCAAAGCTCTGTTGGCCCTGCTTCTCCTGTGGGTCACAGGAGTGCACTCCTGTGACCCACATTTAGCTGACAGTGGGCTAAAGTCCATTGTCGGTTGATGTCACTCACCTGTTCCAGGCTCTGGAGAGATCCTGATTTATTTTAATGTCGGGATCCACCCAAATGCCTGAGCGGCGGTTGTCTCACCCTCCTCAGTGCGCCACTGAGAGCCTGAGCCAGCCGCTACCACCCGCTTCACAGCTCATCGCTCCAGTGAGCACTGGAGGGGCAGAGCAGAGAGCCGGTGACTAACAGTCACTGCCTCTCTGCTCACTGAAGACCGAGAACAGCGATCAATGGTCTAAGGGGTGAGTCTGTCTCTTTCTGTCCTTCCTTTCTGTCCTTCTTTCCTTTTTTCTTGTTCTTTCTTTCTTTCTTTTTCTTTCTTTCTTTCTTTCTTTCTTTCCCTTTTCTTTCTTTCCCTTTTCTTTCTTTCTTTCCTTTTTCTTTCTTTCCTTTTTCTTTCTTTCTGTCTTTTCTGTCCTTTCTTTTCCCACATTTCACTTTTTAAAACCTCAGCCTGGTTTCTGTTGCTGGATGTGTCTCTGCAGGAAATGAGGACAGTAGTCCTCAAGAGGGAAAAACATTTTATTGCTCATTTATTGAGAAACCTAGGGAGCCATCTACTGTCAGTCTGTTCCTACTGCCTTCCTACAGTCACCTCTGGCCACCCATCCCTACACCTAGTTCCAGCGGTTGGCTTCATAGTACTTCAAGAAGTCATAAACTGCCGGGACTGGTCCCTCCTGTGTCTACAACCAGAAATGTTGCACCACAAAGTGGAAAGCGTCATAGCTCAAGGTTCGGCAAGGCCTCAAGTACTCACAAACCCAACCGCTGGAAGCAGGTGTAGGGACAGGCTGCTGGAGGTGACCAAGTCACTGTTGGCAGGCGGTAGAAACGGACCAACAGTATATGACTTCTTGTGTCCGGAAAAGGAGTTGGCTACCCTAAGGGCAGGCAGGAGACAGTAAATAAAGCTTGAGGATTGGAATGATCCCAGCACAAATAAAAAAGATTGGCACTCAATATGTGACCCAGGTCTTCGAACAATGCCACGTTTATAATCCAGCCGACTGGATTAGGTCCACCTTTTAAGTGTGACTAAGGGTGCAGACATTAGAGAATACCTGTCCAGACAGGTCACAGCTGGGAACCGCTATCGGCAAGAACAGAAGCTTTGCATTTCCCAGGTTATACGGGTTCAATGTTGCAAACATACACTATATTGTCAAAAGTGTTGCGTGTAAAGGCGCCTGCCTTTATACGCACGTGAACTTTAATGGCATCCCAGTCTTGACCCGTAGGGTTCAATATTGAGTTGGCCCACCCTTGGCAGTTATAACAGCTTCAACTCTTCTAAGAAGGCTGTCCACAAGGTTTAGAATTGGTTTCTTAAGGCCCCTTTCACACTGATGGCCCGTTCAGGTCCGCCTGTCAGTTTTGACAGCGGACCTGAACGGGCGCTCCATGCTAGTCTATGGAGCGACGGATGTCAGCGGAGACATGTCCGCTGACATCCGATCCGCCAAAAGCAGATGGATGGCTCTATGTCCAGATCCGTCGCTATCGGATCGGGTGAGATCTGATAAAAACGGACACGCTGCCCGTTTTCATCCGATCTCTCCATAGAGACCAGCGGTGCTGAACAAGCCCCTCCCCGCTCAGTGAGCAGAGAGGGACCGGTCATCCGCCAGCTCAGCGGAGATCAATGGAGAGATCTCCCACTGAGCCGGTGGACAGAGGCGGACTCCGTGGAAGCGGAGTCCGCCTCGTGTGAAAGGGGCCTTAATGATTACGTTTTCTCATCTTGCATGTCATCTCTCCAACTCCCAGGTTCTTCAGGCACAGCTTTCAGCATTAAGACAAGGCCTAGACAACATGGAGAGCAGCATGCGTTTTACTGAGCAGGCTCTTGGCCACGGCTCAGAGACAGAAGTTCTCTTGGTGAGGAAGCAGATGAGCGAGCGATTGAATGAATTGGCTTCTCGTGACTTCCCTTTACACCCTCAGCAGAACCCACAACTTGAATTCCGGGTAGAGACTGATGGCCTCCGCCGATCCCTCCAGAATTTAGGGGCCCTTCTTACTACTAGCACCGTGGCTCATTCCTCAGTTGCAACAGGGGAGGGCTTGCGCCAGGCCTTGGTGGGACAACAAACTTCTGTCACGGTCACTACTAAAGACAAAGATGGAGAGTTGTTTCGAAGTGGCAATGCCATCCTACAAGCTCAGCTGACTGGTCCAGATGGAGCCACCCAGGACGGGGAGGTGACGGACAATAAGAATGGGACTTATGAGGTGCTCTATACTCCACGTCATGAAGGAGAGCACCAACTCTCCCTGCGCCTTTATGGGCAACCACTACGCGGGAGCCCATTTAGGGTGAGAGCTGTAAAACCTGGGGATGTACCGGCCTCACCAGAGGATGTCAAGCGCAGAGTTAAGTCGCCCAGTGGAGGGCACATACGACAGAAGGCTGTGAGGAGACCATCAAGCATGTATAGCACCAACAAGAAGAAGGAGAACCCAATTGAAGATGAGATGATCCTGAGAGTTGGTAAGTGACTGGAGGGAGACTTTGGAGGGTAGATAAGGAAATTGGTTTAGAATTTGTGAATGGAAGATGATCTCTATCTATCTAGTTTCTGCTTTTGAAGTTTTGAAGGATGTTGTGACTTTAGCTTGAAGATCTATAGATTATATGAGCTAAATGGTACAAGGTTTTTGATGATAGCCAGGTATATTGTAGGCAAATCTTTGTGATTGATCAGGGACCTAAGGGACGAGCTAGGTTGAGATCTATGAGAATATCTTGGACGTGACAGAGGAACCTATAGGGGGATCCTGGGGGTAGCAGAAGGATATGTGGTGGTAGAAGCATTTGAGGGGAGTTCTTAAAGTGGTTGTAAACCCTTACAAACCACTTTGGCCTACAGGTAAGCCTAGATTAAGGCTTACCTGTAGGTCCAATAAATATCTCCTAAACCTACATGGTTTAGGAGATACTTAGAAAAGAAGAGGCGTCGCTGTCTACGGCACATGCGCCGTAGACAGCGGCCTGCAGGCGCACTGCGCATGCCGAGATCACGGCCATATGCTGCTTTCGTGCGCGGGAGTGACGTCATCGCCGATCCAGCGAATGACAGCGCTGGAGCGGCGAGACACCCGGAAGTCACTCCGGGCTTGATGGCGGCGGAGAAGATCGTGGATGAGGACCGTTTCGGGGGCTTCGTTCTCAGGTAAGTCATTCATAATGAGCTAGTATGCTATGCATACTAGCTCATTATGCCTTTTGTCTTGCAGGTTCCGTTTTTTTTTTTTGGAGGAGGCTTTACTTCCTCTTTAACTTTCTGTTAAAAAAAAAGGGGGGGGGAGTTCTTGGACTTACAAGAGCAAATTATGGGAGGATCTTGGTAGTAACAGAAGGCTCTTGGTGGTAGCATAGAAATTTATGCAGATGATCCTGTGATGGTAGCAGATAGACCCATGGGGGGGGATCTTGTTGGTAGTAAAAGGACCTATTGAAAGATTCTGGCGGTAGAATGATCTATCGGGGGGGGGGGGGGGGGGGGGGAATCTTACTGGTAGCAGCAGGACCACGAAGATCCTGCCAAACATCCCTCTATATATCTCAATGCAAAGGGATCGAAAGGGAACCTTCATGCTAGTAGTGGAATCTATGGGGTGATCTTGGTGATAACAGTAGGATTTTTAGGGTGGGGAATCTTGATTATATGATAGGCCAATTTCAGAAAAGGAGTTTGTACTTTAAATCTTAGTATAATGGATACTTTTCATGTAGTAATGACATCGTAGTCAGACTGAAGGGTTGGGTACTCCTCACACATTTTGTATTCAATGTAGGTTTGGTTGCGTTTTGGCTGTAGAGCTTTAGAAAAGCAAGTTTCTTTAGGTATAATAAGGATGTCTAAGTTAAAACCCCACTAACGTTGTTTGTTTCGAGCTGTCAAGCGTCTTTGCAAGTCCTCAGGCAATACACATAGAAACCGAGGAGAAGCGCAGATACTTGAAAGCTTGAAATATGATTTTTCTACGATACCATGAATGCCGGAAATCTGTTGATTTTTTATTTTTTTTTTATATATATTTAATATGTACTAGGGCTGCAGCTAACGATTATTTTCATTAGGGCTGAAACAACTTAACTCAAAATTAATCGATTACTATTTTCATAATCGATTAATCGGTCAGTAACATAATGGGGTTAAAAAAAAAAAAAATGAGCCCTTTATAGTACAAAAAGAGCAAATAATCGCTACTGTAAATATTACTTTCTCAGTTCTACATAAAAAAAAAAAATGAACCCCTTACAGTAGTGATTATCTTTTTTATTTTTTTTGTACTATAAAGGGCTAATTTTCGTTTTTTTTTTTTTTAACCCCCATTATGTTACTAACGTCTCAGGCCTGGTTCACCTCTATGTGTTTTTTGGTGCTTTTTTGCAGAAATGCACTATTCATTTACATGGTTTCTTATGGGACACGTTCACATCTATGCTTTTTTCAACCACTGCTGTTTGGAAAGGCAAAACTGTGCTTTTTTGGTTCAATATACTAAATGGAGAAGCTGCAGAAAAGCATGTAATGTGTTTTTGCAGCAATTTGTTTTTTTTTAATCTGCCCAACAACTAATTGGCCAAAAAAAGTATATATCTCTTCTGTCTGTTATTCTCAGAGTGGATTCGATATTTTGCTCCCTAACCATATAGTTGGTTATTTATATTTACCATTGAGATGATTAAGAATATTGCCTTTTTTTTTTTTTTTTTTTAAAATTTACGTATTAACTAAATTATACACCACACTTTATGTTTAAGGTTATTAACCGATTAATCGATTATTCGAAACAATAATCGGCCAACTAATCGTTTAGGAAAATAATCGTTAGTTGCAGCCCTAATTTTCATAATCGATTAGTTGGACGATTATTGTTTCGATTAATCAGATAATAACCTTTAAATAAAAGTGTGGTGTATTCTATTTAATATGTAAAGTTTAAAAAAAAGGCAATTTCTTCTTAAATATGCAGTATTAAATATAACTAACAGACAGAAGAGATCTACTGTATCAATTATTAGAGGTTGAATCTGGTAAATCTCATCAGACTCAGAGAGCAAATTTTTTATTAAAGACATTTTGTCCCATTTTTAGACAGAAGTGTAATATATACTATGTATGACAGACTCCCTTGTCATAGGCAGGCGGCTTGATAAAAGCTACCTGTGCCTGCTGTCACTAATGCTGGCCATAAAATAAAATAAAAAAAATGTCTTCCTTCCAAAAAATTTTTTTTAACAACGTTTTCACAAAGCAGCCATAATTCTCCTTTTCTGGGGTCCTCCTCCTGCCTTTAGAACCACTCACTTCCTGCCCAGGACTACATGTCCCATGAGGCATTGCTCCTCACACATTCACAAGTTCTCAGGCATTGACTGACTGACCTGTATGGATGGTGTACTGAAGCTGTATGTGTGCTGCACTGTATTTCCTGATATGTAAACAAATAAGTAATTCTTTATGCAGGCCAACTAATCGGCTGGCCGATTAATCAATTATGAAAATAGTTGACAACTATTTTCATAATCAATTGGTTGTCGATTAATCGATTAGTTGTTTCAGCCCTAGTACTGTATAATACATAGTTGTAATATTGGAGCTATATGGAGGTTGCCGATATGCAGGATTTTTGGTTTCATGGCAGATGTGTCTTTTCAGGAACCCGTGGTCGAGACAAAGGTGAATTCTCCAACCTGCAAGGCATCTGTGCCTCCAGTAACAATCGCATTGTGGTTGCAGACAGTAACAATCAGTGCATACAGGTGAGGTTGGATTTTTACCATTTTTCAGTTGGGTTTTTCCTCTCCTGTATCATCTTTTACTTAGGTCTGATGTATTCTCCCCATGGCAGGTATTCTCCAATGAGGGCCAGTTTAAGTTGCGTTTCGGGATTCGAGGACGGTCCCCAGGGCAGTTGCAGCGTCCAACAGGTGTGGCTGTGGATACAAATGGTGACATCATTGTGGCGGATTATGACAATCGCTGGGTCAGCATTTTCTCTCCAGAGGGGAAGTTTAAGGTATGTTTACAGGTTGGGCTTTTGTGTCGCTGCTGTCCACACACAAAAAATGTTTGCTTCATCGAGTATTTTATGCTCCAATGACTTTGTATTCCTGACTTGTTTCATCTGGCTGTCTTGTAACTACAGAACAAAATTGGTGTCGGCCGTCTGATGGGACCCAAAGGAGTAGCCGTAGACCGTAACGGTCATCTGATAGTAGTGGATAACAAATCCTGCTGCATCTTCATCTTCCAGTCCAATGGGAAATTAGTGGGGAGGTTTGGAGGCCGAAGCCCAGGAGACAAGCATCAGTCTGGAACACTAGACGGTAATCGTGATCTGGATGAAACCAATGGAGGTTCTTGGTGGGAAGGAGGGGAGGATTAATGGGGCTGCAGATGGGTTGGGAAGCTAGCTAAAGAGTTTCAGAGTTTAACTCTCACCTGGTATTGTCGCCAATGGCACGCACTTTGTCTTAGGCCCCTTTCACACTGGGCGGTTTTCAGGCGGTACAGCGCTAAAAATAGCGCCTGTATACCGCCTGAAAAAACCGGCCCCATTCACTCCCATGTGAAAGCCGGCGGGCTTTCACACTGGAGCGGTGCGCTAGCAGGACGGTAAAAAAAAGTCCTGCTAGCAGCATCTTTGGAGCGGTATAGGAGCAGCGCCTTGCGGGGGATTTTAACCCTTTTTCGGCCGCTCGCAGGGGGTAAAACCACCCCGCGAGCGGCCGAATACCGCGGCTAAAACGACGAAAAAGCAGCGCTAAATATAGCGCTGCTTTACCGTCACCGCGGCTCCCGCCCCAGTGTGAAAGGGGCCTTAGGGTGCTAGGCTGCTTTTCCTGATTCGAATTAGAAACTCCTCCTGTTCTCCTCATCTCCAGAGGGGCATTGCTTTTGTAGTTTACAGAACATGGTTCAGAAAGCGGATTGTTTCCATTTCAGTTCAGTCCACATGAAGTGACTTATGCCCCGTACACACGAGCGGATTTTCCGTCGGAAAAATCTTGGATGGTTTTTCCGACGGAATTCCGCTCAAGCTTGGCTTACACACCGTCACACAAAAGTTCTCTGAACTTTCGACCGTCAAACGCGGTGACGTACAACACTACAACTAGCCGAGAAAATTTAAGTTCAATGCTTCCGAGCATGCGTCAAATTGTTTCCGAGCATGCGTAATTGGTACAGACGGTCGGAATTTCCGAGCGAAACTTTTTCCAACAGAAAAATAGAGAACCTGCTCTCAATCTTTTGCTGGCTGGAATTCCGCCAGCAAAAGTCAGATGAAGCATACACACTGTCGCATTTTCCGAACAAAAGCTCTCATCGGTCTTTTGCTGGCGGAATATCCGATCGTGTGTACGGGGCATTAGTCACTGGATTTTGTTTAGCAGGATCAACGGGTGTTGTTCTGTACTTTTCAGAAGATTTTACTTGTTCTAAAAAAAAGAAAATGAATGCAGCCACCACATCTAAGGACTAGTGAGCTGCAATATAAACATTTTTGTTGGCCACGCGCAAATTTGCGTTCATGGCTTGAAAGGGGTTAAACCAGGATGATGCTTGTAGCTGTAAAATCCCGGAAGCAACGTCACTTCCTGTTTACTCGGCTGCCAATGGCGCAGATTTAAAAAAAAAAAAGACAGTATTCGGAATCGCCAATTTTGGCGATCTGAATACTTTTACGTTTAAAGGAGGGATTTGCGGTCTTTAACCACTTTCAGACCGGACCAATTTGCAGCCAAAGGACCAGGCCCCCTTTTTGCGATTCAGCACTGCGTCGCTTTAACTGACAATTGCGCTGTTGTGCGACGTGGCTCCCAAAAACAAAATTGACGTCCTTTTTTCCCCACAAATAGAGCTTTCTTTTGGTGGTATTTGATCGCCCCTGCGGTTTTTATTTTTTGCGCTATAAACAAAAAAGAGCGAAAATTTTTGAAAAAAAAACGCATTCTTTTTTTATTTTTTGCTATAATATATATCCCCCAAAAATATATAAAAAAACATATTTTTTCCTCAGTTTAGGCCGATATATATTCTTCTACATATTTTTGGTAAAAAAAATTGCAATAAGCGATTATTGATTGGTTTGCGCAGAAGTTAGAGCGTTTACAAGATAGGGGATAGTTTTATAGCATTTTTATTAATAATTTTTTTTTTTATTAGTAATGGCGGCGATCAGCGATTTTTATTGTGACTGCGACATTATGGCGGACACATCGGACATTTTTGACACATTTTTGTGACCATTGTCATTTATACAGCAATCAATGCTATTGCGGTCGGGGGTCCCGATGGCACAGCGGCATCTTAAAGGGGACGTATTTATACGCCCTTATGCCTGTCCGTGCCATTCTGTCGACGTATATCGTCGTGCGCCGGTCGGGAAGTGGTTAAGACCCCCGATCCCTCCATAAAGAGTACCTGTCGCATGCCTATTACTGTCACAAGGGATGTTTACATTCCTTGTGAGAGCAATAAAAGAGATTAGAATTTTTATTTTATTTTTAAAGGGTAAATGTAAAAAAATATAAAAATAATCTGAAAAAAAAATTATTTTAAATCGCCCCCGTCCCTGCGTGCTCTCACAGCAAAGAAAGTGCATACGTAAGTCACACCCGCAAATGTAAACTGTGTGTTCAAATCGCACATGTGAGGTATCACCGCAATGGTCAGAGTGAGAGCAATAATTCTAGCAAAAGACCTCCTCTGTAATGTCGGACTTTCTGACGGAAAATGTGCGATCAGAGCTTGTTGTCGGAAATTCCAACTGTGTGTAGGCTCCATCGACAGTTTCCATCGGAATTTCTGTCGCCCAAACTTTGCGATCAAGTATTTAAAATTTTCCGACAACTAAATCCGTTTGCGCAAATTCCGATCGTGTGTACACAATTCCGACGCACAAAGTGCCACGCATGCTCAGAATCAAGCAGAAGAGCAGCACTGGCTATTGAACATAATTTTTTCTTGGCTCATCATACGTGTTGTACGTCACCGCGTTCTTGGGATTTTGTTGTCGGAATGTTCGATCGTGTGTACAGGGCATAAATCTAACCTGCTAACCGTTTACATTTTTTTACAAGCGTCGCCCATGAAGATTTTCAGGTTCAGTAGTTTGTCGCCATTCCACGAGTGTGCGCAATTTCAAAGCATGATATGTTGGGTATCTATTTACTCGGCGTAACATCATCTTTAACATTATACAAAAATTGGGCTAACTTTACTGTTTATTTATTTTTTTTTTTTTTTATTTTATTATTTATGAAAGGTGTGTTTTTTCTCAAATTGCATTTGAAAGACCGGTGTGCAAATACCGTGTGACATAAAATATTGCAACAATCATCATTTTATTCTCTAGGGTCTCTGCTAAAATATATATATATATATATATATATATATATATATATATATATATATATATATATATATATATATATATATATATATATATATATATATATATATATATATATATATATATATATATATATATACACTCTTTGGGCACTCCAAAGAGAATAGTAATGCGGTGCACATAGTGCCCCTCTCCATATATATATATATATATATATATATATATATATATGTTTGGGGGTTCTTATTGCAACAATCACCATTTATTCTCTAGGGTCTCTGCTAAAAAAAAAAAAAAAAAAATATATATGTTTGGGGGTTCTACGTAATTTTCTAGCAAAAAATACGGGTTTTAACTTGTAAGCAACAAATTACAGAAATAGGCTTGGGCATGAAAGGGTTAAGTAGTCAGTAATCTATAAGACTATAGATATTGGTAGTAGGTGGAACTTTGTTAACAGGCTGCTCTGTAATTGGAGTCTGGACAAGAGAGCAAATGATTTTTATTTTTTTTTTATTTTTTTAAACCGCCTTTTACTTTGTTATAAATATATACTTATTTTTTTTTTTTTATTTATTTTTTTAGGGCCACATTTTGTGGCAGTTAACAACAAAAATGAGATTGTGGTGACTGATTTCCACAACCATTCTGTTAAGGTAAGCTGATCAACACCCCACTGTGCCCCCAAGGAATTATCATATCTGCTGGGTTAACCCTGTTATCGCGTGTTAACGCGGTCACGGTATGCTGCATGTTAAAGTGGTAGGTAACTAATTTTGCCTATTTTTACCTACAGGTAAGCTTATAAATAAAGCTCACCTGTAGGTAAAATTAATATCTCCTAAACATGCACTGTTTTTAGGAGATATTCCGGCAAGCAGCAGCCGGTGACGCATGCGCTCTGAACAGCATAGCTGTGCCGCGCCTGGTGCTGCTGTCCGCGGGGGCGATGTCATCGCTGCTCGGCCAATCAGATGGCCAGAACCCGCGAACCCAGAAGGAAACCCGGGTGAAGATAGATAGAAGCTCTGTTTGTTTTTAAGGTAAGTATTTCATAATGTGCTAGTGGTAAGAGTTTTGAAGACCCTTTTCTGTGCCGGCATGACTGTGCCCCTGTGTACAAAGCCAGCTCCATAAAGACATGGTTTAAGGAGCTTGGTGTGGAGGAACTCGAGTGTACTGCACAGAGCCCTGACCTCAACTCTACTGAACACCTTTGTTGGAACATCAGTTGTGATCCAGGTCTTCTCACCCAGTATCAATACCTGACCTCACCATTGGGCACAAATTTCCACAGACTACCTCCAAAATCTTGGAGAAACCTTCCCTGGGGAGCGTAGGCTGTTGTAGCCCCACTACATATTAAAGTCCATGACTTGCAATGAAATGGCAATTGTGAGGCAGGTCTTCTCATCCAACATCAGTACCTGACCTCGCAAATGTTCCTATGGCTAAACGGGCACCAATTCCCACAAACTCATTCCAAAATCTTAAAGGAGAAGTCCAGCCTTGGCTCGTTTGGCTGGGCTTCTCCTGAGGGGTCACAGGAGTGCAATTTAGTTTTGCACTCCTGTAACCCGTTTTCAGCAGAGAGCGGTCTGAAGTCCACTCTCTGCTGACGTCACCAGGAATCGGTCCAGGCACCGCGCCATCATGACAATAAAGTCTGGATCCGCCAGGTGCCTGTACGGATGCCCGTCTTAGCCTCTCAGCGAGCCGATGAGAACCTGAGACGGCCGCTCCCTGCCCCTCCACAGCTCAGCGCTCCAGTGAGAGTGCGCCGGGGGGGGTGGGGGGTTAGGGCGAAGAGCTGCTCACTGACAGGCAGCTGCTCTCTGCTGGGGGAGCTGAGAGAACTGAGCAATCAGCGATGTTTGATCGCTCGGTTCTCAGTGTAGAGGCAGGGGGGGGGACAGATGCAGCATCGGACCAATGCTGGATCCACCTAGGTAAGTATGATTATGGAATAAAACTTTCCCAGAAAAGTGAAAATTGTTAGAACTATAAATGGGCGGCAACTTCATAGTCATGCCCATGGCTTTGGCATGGGGTGTCCAACAAGTTCATATAGGTGTGATGGTACACAAATCTTAAAGCAGTTCATTAAACTGTATTTTCTTTCCTCTTGAATAATTGCTGTTTGGTCGCACATGTGGGTTTTCTCCTCCTATTTCCTTTTTTTTCTTTGCCTTTTTGTAGGTTTACAATGCAGAAGGAGAGTTCCTCTTTAAGTTTGGCTCGCACGGTGAGGGAAATGGTCAGTTTAATGCTCCCACCGGTGTTGCTGTGGATTCTAATGGGAACATTATCGTGGCTGACTGGGGCAACAGCCGGATTCAGGTGCGGATTTGGTAACGGTCAGAATGAGAGCGTTTCTTGGGAGGAAGTTTTGAGATTTTGTTTTACCCCCCTTTTCAGTGTTGCAACGGTTGCAGTCAAATACTGTTTGCTAGCAAACCTGCAAACAAAAGCCACACTGCATGGTCATAGCACCTCTGTAAAGTGCGGATCCTAACTTTAATATAGTTTCCCTCTTGGGACATACAAATGATAAATACGAGGGTTTAATATCCGTTTTTTATATTTTGCCAACATGCTGTTTTCAAATAAAACCTGTTTCATTACATGCAAAAATTTAACAACGGTCCGGCTGGCCGCAATCCAATGAAAACGATTTCTTTATTGTTATAATAAAACCACTGACACGTTTCACACCATTATAGCAGGTGCTTATTCACAGCTATGAATAAGCACCTGCTATAACGGTGTGAAACGTGTCAGTGGTTTTATCCTTGCTGCATGGATTTATTATAACAATAAAGAAATCGTTTTCATTGGAGTGCGGCCATCCGGACTTTTTTTACATTTTTGCATATTGAGCCACGCCCGCACCTGGAGAGGGGAGAGATTATTAGGAAGTAGACACCTGGAGCGGGTTCTTTTTTGTTTCAGTTGGTGTGTCCGGATCTGTTTCATTACATACCTTATTCATACCCACTGACAGCTTCTCTATACAATAAAGTCAGATCATGGCTGGTGGGAGGGGCTGGCAGGGTACTGTACTGTACTTCCTAAAAAAACATCACAGCACCCTGTCTCAGTATTCCCCTCAATAGCCCCCAACCCTGGTTTGGCTCTTAAAGCGGAACTTCCCCCAAAAGAAGGGTCCGCTTCTTTACATCTGCCTCCCCCCCCCCCCCTCTGCCACATTTGGAACTCATTTGGATACCCGCTGCCACTTCTGGTCAGATCGCTGTGGCGATCAGAATGGAAGTTGCCCCTTCCCCTGCAGTCTTCTTGGACACATCACAGGTCCCAGAGGACTGCGGCACCATTCACAAAGAGCAGAGCGGCTCCCACATGTGAAGTGGAAAACCAGCTGTGAAGCAGCAAGGTTTCTGCCCCTCTAAGTTAGCCTACGTGTCCTTGAACACACAGCTGTTTTACAGGTGTTTAGAGGCAGAAAAAAGCCCAGTGGCAGCGTATTTTGGAGAGGAGTGTGTTGCCGCAAAAAATAACAAAAACGCCTGACGTGCCTAAAAGGCAATTAAAGAGGAAGTAGAGCCTGATGGGTTTACTTCCTCTTTGTTTCCCTGCAAAGGTAAAGCATAATGGACTACTATACATCGCATAGTAGCCCATTATGTGTCACTTACCTGACACAGGAGCCAGCAATGTCACAGCTGTCCCCTTGTGTACGGAGCCTCCATCTTCTTGGTGGGTCTGGCTGCTCCGGCGCTGTCATTCGATGGAGCCGCAATGACGTCACTCCTGCGCATGCGCACGGGAGCCGCCACTCGCGGCATATCGCTGTTAACAGCGGCACGCTCAGTGCCTGCGTGTCTGTCTTTTGGCAAATATCTCCTAAACCATGTAGGTTTAGGAGATATTTCTTGAACCTACAGGTAAGCCTTAATCTAGGCTTACCTGTAGGTCAAAGTGGTTTGTAAGAGTTTACAACCACTTTAAGCGCTGGGCACATTTAGCACATCGCTCAACGCTCATTTATTCTGATGCCCAGAATAAATTGATATTTTGGCCAGTGGAATAAATGAATGCCCAGACATTTTGGTGCACTGAAACGCAGCTTTGGGTGTATTTTTTACAGCACATTCTTTTTCTCCCCTGGAGCAAAGAAGAGAAAAAAAAATGTCCTGTGTGCACAAGGTTTAAAATTGCATCCAGACTGTCCTAGGTAATACCCGCATGTGATGTTGTGCAATCTATGATTGCAAGAACTGAAATCACCAAAAGGGACATGGCAGGGGCAGCCAGGCTGGAGAGGAAAGGATTGAATGATGCTACACAACCTCCAGCAAGGAAATGATGTGGGCTCAAATCAATTTGACTTGCTGGAGCACCTACTGTAGGACAGGTGAGCATTCGAGATGAGCTTGGGTTTGGTCCGAACTTAGGCTATATAATAGGTCAATGACATTGTCCATTTTAGGTCAATAATGTCGGGAGCATCCCCATGTAGATGCAGTTACTGGGAGAGGATTGCCTAGGCCGCAGTTAATAAGGTGGCATTGGGGGAGTGACCGCTTTCTTCTGTGTTAGGTCTATACCCAAGTTTGGACCAAAGCTGTGCTCATCCCGCATATTTACGCATCTTCTTTTATGGGGGGGGTTTACATAAATTTTTTTTTTTTTTTTTTTAAAGCTCTTTGAGTTTATCTTTTGGCTAAGTATTAGCTGCTGCCCATTGTGATTGGTGCCAGGATGGGCAAAATGAAATACTCATAAAACCTTCAAGTAGAATTTTTAGCTTGGAAAGACTGTGGATGCTACCAAGAAGCTAATAACCTCTTTTCACTTTTTCCTTCATCCTCCATGCAGGTGTTTGACAGTTCTGGCTCCTTCTTGTCCTACATAAACACCATGGCAGACCCTCTGTACGGGCCACAAGGTCTGGCCCTCACCTCTGAAGGTCATGTGGTGGTGGCCGATTCAGGAAACCACTGTTTCAAGGTGTACCGATATCTCCAGTAATCTAATTTAGGGACAGGAGACTCAGCTGGCACCATACCATACTGTCCTTGCCATGTCCGAGATGTCTTCAAGCTCTCTGCCCAGCGCTATATTCAGCCTGAAGTGGTGTTTCCTCTTTGTCTGTTCTAAGCCGCCAGTGCCAGCTGCTCGTCCTAGTGCCAGATGCGATGTGTACAAAACGGCTGTAACCTTCTGTCCTCCTGCCAAGCGGCTCATTCTTAGCACAAATGACCTTTGCTGCCCTGCCCAGCTGTTTGTGAAGCGCCCAGGCTTTGTTCTGTTAATGTCCCCCCCCCCCCAAAAAAAACAAAAACTTTTTGCTTGCTTTCTATATATCCCTGAGGGTCTTCTGCCAACTCTGCAGTTCCCTGTACTGAGAACTTTTATGGTCCCAACAAATCTGCTAAGGACTGGGGCTGAATGTCAATCGGTAACAGAGAATTATGGACTCTCTGCCATCCCTGGTCTATACTACATTGTTTACAGGCCAAAGTGGGCAGTGACCTACGGACTTTACTTATCACTGCGCTTTGCATAATGGTGGTTCAGGGCTGTTCGCTGGCTTTTTGCACTCATGGATGACTGAGGGAATCCATTGGGTCCAACCAAACTTCTCCACCAATGGATCTCTCCCCTACGAGGACACTTTGGCCCTGGATGTCTAGGTAAAGGTGGCTGCTTATGGGGCATTTGCACTGACCGGTTATGGTTTCTGATGAACTGAGACTGAATTTACCCCCAAACGTGACAGGTCCTTGCCGCAAGGTATATCGGAGCAGTCCTTCAGGGACCGCTTTCCACACATCCACCCTAATAAGCCAGTAATACACACCGGTTCTGTGGCTTTATACACTTTGCATCCCATGGCATCTCCCAGTGTCTTCTAGGTAGATGGAGTTCCAAGGTGTTCCCTTCTTCTACCAGAAGGTACAAGGGGGAGCCGGGTTTTTGAATGTAAATGCCTGAAGGATAAACAGGGTCTACCCAAGATTCATTCGCTTATCATTACCCCTTCAGGGGCTTCTTCTTTATTACACAAGACGGCGGCCTCTTCTGCATACATGGTTTCTTTGAGGCCAGAGACTCGGTGGTCTCTTATCCACCCCTGTAGGGGGAACCTCATCTTCAGCATTTCCGAGGTGACTGTAACCCAAGGTCACTTGTACTTGTGGACTTTCATTTTTAATTTTTTTTACATATTTGTTTTATTTATGTCTTAACCTTTTCAGTATGTATGTATGTCAGTGCACAGATTGTTCTGATCTACACAAAGTTTGTGCCAAACGCTGCACCGCCACACTTTAAAAGTGATTTCCATGAAAAAAAAAAAAAAAACACTCTGGGTGGATTCTTCCCCTTCCTAGCCATCGGTTTCATTCTGGCTGCCGCAAAAAGTGTTCTGTCAGAACTAATGCCAGCCATAGACATTTCGAATCCCGAGCTAGAGATTCGAACCATGTATGGGCAGGCTGAATGTAGCAAGGTAATCGATAGACCAGCCTGCCAGATTTTATTTGCGATTTATTACTAGCGGCTGTTAGCAATAATCACTGGCTTCCCCCACTGGGAGAAGACAATGGCTCGGCAGGGGAGATTCTTGGCTCAGCACTGCCTGTGTTGATGGAGGTATCGAGCAAATTTCTTTCCTGCAACCCGTAGTTGGGCTATTCATGCAGTTTGTGCCCACCAGCACCACTTTACAGCACACTCATCATTGCACATTGGCGCACATTTTAAACCAACCCCAGAAAGTGACATGTGGTCGGTTTCTAACTAGGCTCGTGATAACGGTAGCTTGGCTGAAAAGCCAAATTTAGCATTTCACATTTGTAGTGCTGGGGTGTCATACTGCATTAAAGAACCACTTAGTAGCCAAAGCCTATCTCATGGTGCCAAAATTTGAGTAATGCCTTTTGGGGGAAAGAACAGCCTGGTAAAAAGTAACCGGATCAGAATTTTTTTTTTTTTTAATGGAAATCCTCTTTAAAGGTGCATACTGAGAATGGCTGAACTGGTGGCCTAAGCGCTACCCCATCCATCCCCTGCAGTAAGTGTCATGTAATCCATTTTGCTGCTGTGCATAGCGCTGGCCAGGGCCTATTAGCATTTGAGATTCCTGAATTTTCAATTCTGCATTTTCAAGTTGTTTTGTATTTTTAATTTTCTTTTGTTTTGTATGTGTTTTTTATTTTTTTTACACTATGTTGCCATATAATTTTGCCACTCGTCACAGTGCCACAAGTACTAGAGACCGGCGACTGCAATGAGCGATGTGCCATGCCCTGTCTTTATGATATGGTGACGATGTAGAGGTGGGGGGGTGATCCGCCACAGGTGAGTGGTCTCTCAATGGCAGGTCAATCGGTCACTGTGGAAGGATAGCAGTACGTCACAGAGGTGTAGATTGTGGTGGAGCGTTGGGTGGTGGAGTGATAGATGGGGGGAGTGTATGTGTGTATGGCTCCAGCTGAGGATACGAGCGGGAGTGACGATGTAGGTTAGGATTGTGAGAAATGAGGGACAGTGGCAGCTTATCATACAGAGGGAACTGCTACATGAGCAGGAAAACTTCCGTGGCTTTCAAAGAAGAAGTGCAATCTTTCTCCTTTTTAGAAGGTTGCAGTTCTGCGGATGTCGTGGTGATGCTTCACTTGCCTAAAGCAGAACTAAACCCATCACTTTAACGGTTTCAAAAATGCTGAGAACGCTGTCACATTTTGCTTATGTCCTCAACCAAACTGTCAAACCATCAAGTGGCTGGTGTCATAACTGATCACATGTGCAGCACCATGGCATTTGCTGATCAATCAGAAGCCAAGATGGCAGCTTCCTTGTCTAAAAAGGATAGGAGAGTTTAGTTCCACTTTAAATGCTAATTCTACCTATAGCAAAATGTTAAACCTGAATTTAGGACAGCATGCAGGGGTTCCCCTCCCCGACAGCCACTGTCACTTTTTGAATCAATGTGGCTTTGCTGCAATTCAAGTCCAATATCTTTCAATCTGAAAATCAAAAAGGTACAAGGTAGAAAAGAAAATTGTGGCTACAACCAATCAGGTGCAGCCATTGTTTGGATATTCTAGCAGGAGCAGCAGCTGTCTGAATACAATAGCCAACAGGGGATTTTTCTCCATCTGTGCTGTTTAGCATGATGGAGGGAAATTGATCACTTTCTCTCTTTCATCCCAATGGGGCATACAGTGTATGACCAGCTTCCCTCTCTAGTTTCAGGGCCAGTTCACACCTGTGGCTGGGGGGTGGTATAAATAGGCGGTTGAGCCACATTTTTACCACTCCCCTTATCCCAACACAGCGGCCAGAGGGGTTGTATACATGCTGCATTAAAAAAAATGATACACACCACCCCCCCCCCCCCCCCCCTGTTGCGGTTAGTGGGCAGTACTGCCTCCGCACACAACCAATTCAAGTGAATAGGACTACGCTGCAACCGCGATACAGGCTTTTAGGGTTAAAACATGCACTGAGAAGGCAAGAAATGGCCTCCCAGCTGCCTGTCAACCACTATGGATCAAGGACTGCCAATAGCGTACAGCAGGGATATGCAATTAGCGGACCTCCAGCTGTTGCAGAACTACAAGTCCATGAGACATAGCAAGCATTACACCCAGAGGCATGATGGGACTTGTAGTTTTGAAACAACTGGAGGTCCACTAATTGCATATCCCTGGTGTATAGGAAACCCAGGAGTCGGGGGGGATCACCTAAAGCAGTGGTTCTCAACTCCTGTCCTCAGGACCTACTAACAGGCCAGGTCTGCAAGTTAACTGGAATACATCACAGGTGATATAATTTGCTGCTCAGTGATTGCAGTATTCTAGTCTACATCTCCCCAAGGGTAATACATAAAATCTGGCCTGTTGGTGGGTCCTGAGGACAGGAGTTGAGAACCACTGACCTAAAGACTGACAAAACTGTCCCGTCTCCTAGCTGAACATATATGGTGGCATTAACCACTTCAGCCCGGACCAATTTGCAGCCAAAGGACCAGGCCCCTTTTTGCGATTCGGCACTGCGTCGCTTTAACTGACAATTGCGCGGTCGTGCGACGTGGCTCCCAAACAAAATTGACGTCCTTTTTCCCACAAATGGAGCTTTCTTTTGGTGGTATTTGATCGCCCCTGCGGTTTTTATTTTTTGCGCTATAAACAAAAAAAAGAGCGACAATTTTGAAAAAAAAACACAATATTTTTATTTTTTGCTATACATATCCCCCAAAAATATATAAAAAAAAACTTTTCTTTTTTTCCTCAGTTTAGGCCGATACGTATTCTTCTACATATTTTTGGTAAAAAAAAATCGCAATAAGCGATTGATTGGTTTGCGCAGTTATAGCGTTTACAAGATAGGGGATAGTTTTATAGCATTTTTATTAATACTTTTTTTTTTTTTTTTTTTATTAGTAATGGCGGCGATCAGCGATTTTTATTGTGACTGCGACATTATGGCAGACACATCCGACATTTTTGGGACCATTGTCATTTATACAGCAATCAATGCTATTTAAATGCTTTGATTCCTGTATAAATGACAGTGGCAGTGAAGGGGTTAACCACTAGATGGCAGTGTAGGGGTTAAGTATGCCTAGGGGTGTGTTTCTTACTGTGGGGGGGGGGCGTGGCTGTCAGTTAGTGAATGCTGATCTCTGCTCCAATCACAGGGAGCAGAGATCGGCGCCACTAGTTGCTAGGCAGAACGGGGATATGCTGTTTATTTCCGCATCTCCCCGTTCAGCCTTCCCGTGAGACGATCGCGGGTGTCCCTGCGGCGATCCAGTCCGCGGGACCCGCCTCACAGGGGTCCCGACCGGCGCGCTCCCGATGGCACGGCGGCATTTAAAAAGGGACTTATATATACGCCCTTATGCCTGTCCGTGCCATTCTGCCGACGTACATCGGCGTGCGCCGGTCGGGAAGCGGTTAAATAACATCCTTTAGGTGGAACATAAACAACCATGATGCCAAGTTTTATTCCCCCTGACCTAACCCAAATCATTCTCCAAAGTTGCATACTAACCCTCATCTGACAGTTCTGCTGTTTGTTTATATCCAGCATCACAAGTCTTCAGTGTTCTGGTCGTGCCTGCATATTAATCCACCATAGACTTTGATAAGGTTGTGTCCCAAGGCCGGACATTCCTATCCAAGTCTATGGTGCTGGCACGATCAGGACGGTGAAGAATTGTGGCACTGGATGTAAACAAAGAGGAGTACCCTGGCTGTCCATTCGAGGTAAGTATACATCTGTCTGATTGAAGGTTGGGGAAGGAGCAAGAAGGGCACTTTGCACTTATTTACAAAAATAATAATTGCCTTTAATAGATAACAAAGATTTTCTACTTACCTGCTCTGTGCAGTGGTTGTTGCACAGAGCAGCCCCGATCCTCCTCAGGTTCCCCGCCAGCACTCTGGGCCCATTCCTCCTGCCCCCAGAGTAAGCAGCCTGCAGTGGGGGCACCCAAGCAGGCTTTCTCCTGAGCTGCTGCTCTGCGTGTCCATTCACACACAGAGTTGTGGCTCTGCCCCCCCCCCCCTCTCTTCTCATTGGATCACTGGATGTGATTGACAGCAGTGGGAGCCAATGGCTCAGCTTATGAGGTCGGAAAAGTCCCCAGAGAGCTGAGGCTCTTGTACACATTGCTGGATTGCAAGGGGGCTGCTGCACAGCAAAGGTGTTTTTTTTATTTAATTTTTTTAACCTTAAGAAGAAAAAAAAAACCTTAAAGTGGTGGGACACCCTGGAAAAAAAAAAAAAAAAAAAACTTTAAGAAAATGTTAATTTTTTTTTTCATTTTAAATTGTTTTTTTTTTTTTTACTTACCAGAAATGGCTGTTGCTAGGCAGATCGTCCTAATCTGCCTCTTCCAGCTCCGCAGTGATCTTCTCTCCTCTGCTCCGAGTGCCGTCTTCTAGTGAATGGGGCGCGTTGTGTTATGGGAACTGTGTCCCACAACACATCGCGTTCCCCATTCACAAATTAGACTCGCGCATGCGCAGTAGGCCGCGCGCCGACTCGCACATGCGCAGTAAGAAACGGGCAGCCGTTTCCCTTACTGAGGATGGCGGCGCTGGAACCGGATCGCCGAGGGACATCTCGGCCTCCGCGACCGACATCGCGGGCGCCCTGGGAGGGTAAGTGTACTTATTAAAAGTCAGCAGCTACTTTTTTTTTTTAGCTGCTGACTTTAAAAAAAAATTTTTAAGGTGAAACACCGCTTTAAGCCTTTAGAACCACTGTAAGGATGGTAGCATTATTGGATGCTGCCTTAAACTTGGAAGGCAGGTCAGGCTTTAGCTGCCCTTTCACCCTTGACTTTCAAGCTGAAGAGTGAGGTCCCTGTGACCTCCTGTACGTCACAAGTAAAAATGCACCCCAGTGCACTAATACAGTAGGCTGCAGCACACCACAACGCATGCGCATTAATAGTACAAGGTTAAATGAGGTAAACATGAGTTGTTCTTCCTGTACAATTATATTTTTAGACTGAATATTTTGTCTTGCTAAGCCCAGTGGTGACACGTGGGCCGCGGTTTGATTTTCCTGCTCGTGTGACACTCCATGGATAGGAGAGGTTGGATGAAGGAGGTGATGAGAGGGGACGGGCACAATGGGAAGAGAGGCGGCTCAGCTGGAGCCGACAAATGGGGTACAGGAACAGTTAAAGGGACACTAAACTCACAGGTCTGTGTTTGTGCTGTGTGTAGTCATGTAATTTATTGTCCTGTTTTTATATGTTAATATTTATAATAGCGTTTCTATTTGGAGACGGTTTACAAATAGGAGGTCGCCTTTTCTAGAGCACAGCTCCTCCTCTTCCTCTCCGCCCCTTCCTCCTTTGCAGCGGAGGAGTCGGAGGAGAATTTTTGCATGCCACTTTTCTTTTTATTAATATTTTTTTTACAATTTTTATTTGGAATTCTTAATGGCTGTTTGCAAGTTATGTGCCAACCCACAACTCGGCCAATTGTGCGAGTTATCGGCCAAGTAATGGAATCCGGTTACTTGGGTGGGGGGTGGAAGGTCTGTTTTCGAACGGTGATTCTGGACTGCAAAAATGCAATCTCTGCCCTTGGCTGATAAGTAAATACAAATGAATGCTGCAGATCAGCAAAAACGTGAAAGCTTTCAGGTGAATTTCCACCCACAACAATGAGGATATCGTAAGTCAGCAGTAGTGCCAGCCTGTACACAAACTCCTGCCTGCTTTAGCGGGCAGGAGTTGGTTTACATTTTCATCGCCAACTGCTTTCTTCCGGAAGGGATTCAGCTTTACACCCCATTCACACTTGTGCAATTTTTTTTTTCAAATCAAAGTTGCATGACTGGTCATACCCCATGTTTTCCCATGATGACCAGTCATATATGGGTGACTTAAAGTGATTCTAAAGGTTCATTTAAAAAAAAAAAAAACAAACAAACATGTCATACTTACCTGCTCTGTGCAAGGGTTTTGCACAGAGCAGCCCTGATCCTCCTTTTCTGGGGGTTCTCCTGGCTCCTCCTCATCGAATGCCCCCACAGAGAGCCGCATTCCATGGGGGGGGCACGCTCCAAAGTCCTGCTGCTGCGTCTATTGACACAGACAGCAGGACTCGGCCCCCCGCCCTCCGGGTCACTGGATGTGATTGACAGCAGCAGAAGCCAATGGCTCCCCCTGCTATCAATCTATCTGATGAAGACCTGAGACCGGGGCTGGAGCCGCTGGGCTCATGCTCATTGCTGGAACGATCGGGTTCAGGTAAGAAAAAGGGGGCTGCTGCACTTCAGAAGGTTTTTCACCTTAATGCATAAACCACTTTAAGACTGGACCTAGTTTTCTTCAAACTTGTTGTTTACAAGTTAAAAATGTATTTTATTTTTTGCTAGAAAATTACTTTAGAACCCCCAAACATTATATATTTTTTTTTCTAACACCCTAGAGAATAAAATGGCGGTCTTTGCAATACTTTCTGTCACACCGTATTTGTGCAGCGGTCTTACAAGCGGGCGCTACTCACGAATGTATTCACTTTTGCACGCAAGATGTGACGTCTACATTTTTTATTTTATTTTTTTACACTGTTCTTTTAACCACTTTCAGACCGGCCCAATTTGCAGCCAAAGGACCAGGCCCCTTTTTGGGATTCGCCACTGCGTCGCTTTAACTGACAATTGCGTGGTCGTGCAACGTGGCTCCCAAGCTTTCTTTTGGTGGTATTTGATCGCCCCTGCGGTTTTTATTTTTTGCGCTATAAACAAAAAAGAGCGACAATTTTGAAAAAAAAAACGCATTCTTTTTTATTTTTTGCTATAATAAATATCCCCCAAAAATATATAAAAAAACTTTTTTTTTCCTGAGTTTAGGCCGATACGTATTTTTGTAAAAAAAAAAAAATCGCAATAAGCGATTGATTGGTTTGCGCAGAAGTTATAGTGTTTACAAAATAGGGAATAGTTTTATAGCATTTTTATTAATATTTTTTTTTTTTTTTTTTTAGTAATGGCGGTGATCAGCGATTTTTATTGTGACTGCGACATTATGGCGGACACATCAGACATTTTTGGGACCATTGTCATTTATACAGCAATCAATGCCATTTAAATGCATTAATTCCTGTATAAATGACACTGGCAGTGAAGGGGTTAACCACAAGAGGGCAGTGTAGGGGTTAAGTATGCCTAGGGGTGTGTTTCTTACTGTGGGGGGGGGGGCGTGGCTGTCAGCTAGTGAATGCTGATCTCTGCTCCAATCACAGGGAGCAGAGATCGGCGTCACTAGTTGCTAGGCAGAACGGGGAGATGCTGTGTACTTCCGCATCTCCCCGTTCCGCCTTCCCGTGAGACGATCGCGGGTGTCCCCACGGCGATCGAGTCCACGGGACCCGCGACCGGCCTCACGGGGGTCCCGACCGCGCCGCTCCCGATGGCACGGGCGGCATTAAGGAGGGACTTATATATACGCCCTCCTGCCTGTCCGTGCCATTCTGCCGATGTATATCGTCGGGAACCGGTTAAAAAAATAAATAAAATGGTTTCACTTTTATTCCTATTACAAGGAATGTAAACATCCCTTGTAATACAAAAAAAAAGCATGACAGGATCTCTTAAATAATGAGATCTAGGGTCAAAAAGACCTCAGATCTCATGTACACTAAAATGCAATAAATAAAAGTTGTTTTGAAAAAAAAATTTGCTTTTAAGAGCTATGGACGGAAGTGAAGTTTTGACATTGCTTCTGCCCTGCATGGTTATGGAGCCGGATGGGGACCATCTTCCCCTCACTCGTCTCTATACCAAGCAGGAGAGCGGACCTGATCGCCTCCAGCGGCAGAGGGCACCGAAGCACAACGGGAGGTCCCTCTCCCGCCGCCGATAAAAGTGATCAAGTGGCGAATCTGCCACTGAAAACTACTTTTATCTGAAGAGGATACTGGTTATGGCAGCTAGCTACCTTAGAACAACGGTGGGCGGTCCATAAGTGGTTAAGGTGAAAAACTGAGACTTTACAACTCCTTTAAAGTCACAGCAACTTCAAAAGCAGTTCATGCTCTACTTTGGCCCAACTTTCATCCACTTTGAGGGTCACAGTCTTCAATGTTAACACTGAAAAGTTGCATGAAAGTTGTACCTGAATGTTATACATGCAACAGTGTGTCCAACTTTGCAGAGACAAGTCCTATCCAAATCGCATGCCAAAGTCACCAAGTGTGAATGGAGCCTCGCAGCCACCCGGTCATTTCTGCATGTGCGATAATGTGCTTCCCCCATGTATCCTAGGCTCATGTATTCCAGGTGGCAGCTGGCAGAGCAGAGAGAGCCTACGTGTTTGATGATCTCCTCTAACTAGAATGAACCTGGAATCATTAGGCTTTGATCACTTCCGGGTTCAGAGCTGTCAGGATCTGGGGCAGGGGAAGAAGATAATTGAGAATAATCTGTACTTGTTTAGTTTCAAAAAGAGTGTAGAGGTGATGGCATAGTGCAGGTGACAGGTTCTCTTAGACCCCTTATGATAGCAATAAAAGTAAAAAATAAAAAAGTGTTAAATTACAGTTCAATAAAATTTAAGAAACCCTAAAAGAAGTCCACGTATGCAAATGCACAAGTCAATTAAACCAAACGTATTGGGTATTGCCATGCATGCCAAAGTGAGCGCACCCTTATTTTAGGGCCATCATTTATGGTTAATCGTAATTTTCAAGCCTAAAAAATGTGCATTAAAAACAGCTATGGCGGCAAAAGGTTAACACATGGGACTGAGTTATACATTATGTTGTGGTGCCATTCATTTTAAAAAAACAACGAGGCAGCACAACACACAGATGTGAAACCTCTGCCTTATAGTGCTCTTTATTATTAGTGCATGTCCATTTTCCATGTCTTAGGTGCTCTGGCAGTCCATTTTCCATGTGTTAGGTGCTCTGGCAGCCCATTCAAAATGAACTGGCTGCTTTGGTTGTAAGAACACACTGTATAATGTGAATGGGGTCTAAGGGGCCGGCGTGGCACTGTCAGCCAAACGCACAATCATACTTTATAGAAAGAATGAGCATCTGTGTGCTTCCAATCCCCCGATTGTGTAATCACAGGCTGGTGACTGAGGAGTGCTCAATAACTTTAGTAGTAAAAAGTGAGGTCACAACACTGGCTGAAATCAAATGCAAATCAGCAGCCAACTGAAATGGTGTGCGTTTAGCTGTTCGCCTGGAGTTTGGCCACCTTCTTTGGGGGGGCGCTCTTGCTGCATTGATCAGACTAGGGCAGAACTTGCACATTTTGCTTCCCCAGAAAATCACCCCATGCACTTACCCCGATCATAGTTTTCTGTTCCTTTTCTGTACAAAAGTTCTGTTTAAACCATTATTACTTAATACACATGATTAAGCACAAGGGAGAGTTGTTTTTTTTTCTTTTTTTAAGAAAGGGGGTTTGTGTGCCTTTTAGGGTGGAGATAGGTTCTTACATAAAGTAACCTTAGAATGACAGAACAATGGGAACTGCCATTGTTGACTTTTTTTTTTTTTAAGGTGCAAGTTCCAGAGCTGTCCAGACTTTTCTAGCTGGAAAGTCATTGACCTGGAGCCAGCATGCAGCCAGTAAATGCAGCCTGCATACATGCTCAAGGTCAGTAACTCCGATAGGTAATGAAGCCAAGATCAGACAGACAGCCCATGGAACCTTCAGGCAGGTCAGCAACAGCGGCTCCTGTATTTCTCTCCTAAACGATTTTTGAAAAAGCAACCCCATCATTGTATGGAAACCTTCCAACAAAGGCATACCTTTCATTTATGTTTACATCTATGCTGCTATTCAGGCACGTTTTGCATTTTTAGGCCTCATGTAGACTGTTGCTGGTAAACGGATGTTTTTTTTTTTTGTTTTTTTTCCAGTTGCCCCTGAACTCTCCTCTGTTATCTTATCAGTACATGTAAAAGGAGTTTCTGGACAGTTAAGTTTAGAAGCATTTTTTTGGAATACAAAAAAAAAAAAAAAAATGAGTTCAGACAGATGTTCAGAGGCATTTGAAATGCCAAAATGGCTGTAAACACGGTAACTTGCGTTCAGTTTGCAGACGTTTTTAATTTTTACAAACGCTTCTAGATGCAAGCGCGACTAAACGTGGCATGTAAATGCGTGGCTAAACGGACGTTTTTAGACGCTGGTTTCTAGCTGTCAAGTTGAATCGTTCAGTAGAGGTTGAACAACGTCCCGTATACATGAAGCCTTAAACCCTCTGTTTACAAACAAAAAAAAATTTCAAAATGCATGAAAACACACTGTATATAGCTGGTTGCTAAGGAGGGGGTCAGGAAGCCGGCCACCGCATCCTTAACAACTGATGAATCATCAGCTGTCAGGGGGTTCCCCACTGACAGCTGAATGTTAAAAAAAAATTGCCTTAGAAAAAAAATGGCGTGGGGTCCACCCCAGGCCCTTAGAGTCTAGTATGGATCAGGAGGGCCCGCCCCCCCCAAAAAAATAAAAATGGTGTGGGGTCCCCCCAAATTCCATACAAGACCCTTAGCCGAACATGCAGCCCAGTAAGTCGGGGGAGACAGGTCAGTGCTCGCTCGTCACCTCTCTTTCCTGATCTCAACAAGGGAAGCTCCCCCCCATGTGAAGGGGTATCGGGTACACAAAAAAAAAAAAAAATGCGGAAAAGTCCAACCCTTTCAAAGAACGCACCAGCCGCAAAATGCATAAATGAGAATGTGTACCATTGGAAACTATGTTAAGTGGACTGTAGTGTGTTTCTGCAAACTGCACTAAAAAAAAAAAAAAAAACGCATAGGTGTGAACCTAGGGTTAAAAGATAAACATAGATACTTGACTTTCCTGCTGACCAACACAGTAATGATCCTGAGAAGGAATCCCCTGAAGTTTATTGGCAGACAGACACTTGCAGGACTGATAATTTCCCGGGTCCCCCATAGCTTTCACTGGTTCTTCCCACTAAACCTCCCATGTCACTGCTGTATCCAGTAGTAGGTGGAAGAAAGCACAGAGCTGTGGGGATACCCAGAATGTAGGTAACCCTGCAAGTGTTATTTTACGATCTCCTAGGGCCCCCGCAATACCCTGTGGCTTCTCCCTTCGACTTTCATCTACCATAAGATACAACAGTGACATGGAGGTCAATAAGAACAAGTGAGAGCTGTAGGGGACCAGGAGAATGTACAATGACACTGGTGGGGTTGCCTATCTCCTGGTCCCCCACAGCCCTCAATTGTTCTTCTTGCTGACCTTTACGTCACCACTGTGTTCTGTATTAGATTAAAGTTTTGGGGGGGGGGGGTGTTTGCAACCCTGCCAGTGTCATTTTATATTCTCCTGGTCCCCCACTTGTTCTTCTTGCTGACCTTCATGTCACTACTGTATTCTGTAGTATATGAAAGTTGGAGAGAGAAACCACAAAAGGTATGGGGGGGGGGGGGGGGGGGGGGGGTTACCAGGAGACATACAACCCTGCTGTATTCTGTAGTAGGTGCAGACCAAAGGGAGAAACTATTGAGAACTGCTAGGGGACCTTTGAGGTTGGAAAGGTATCTCACTGGTTTCTCGCTCTGACTTGCATCCACCTTTGGCTATAACAGTGACGTTGAGGTAGGAAGGAGAAAAAAAAAAAAACTGGGTACTGGACCCACTAGATGGAAACGCAATACTTGCAGGTTTGCCTATCTTCTGGGTTCTTCCCATTGACTACCAACTGCTACACAGTTACAGCCAGGGGAGGAGTGACAACTCATGGGGCCCCCAGGCAATCAGAGATTATGGGGCCACACAGTATACACAGACATGTTTCTATTGGCTGAGAAGGTACTGGAGAGGTGGGGCAGCTATAATCTCTGGATTTTTAGACCAAAAGGATGTCGGTAAGGGACATTTCAGAAACAGATGTAAAAAAAAAAAACAGATTTTTACATACTGTCCCTGGTTTTACTGAGGCTGGCAACCCTGATGGGGCCCCCTGGAAGTGCCCGAATGGTCAGTCCGCCCCTGGTGCCAGAGGAAGGAATCTACAGGCAACCCAGAAGATTGTCAATCCTGCAAGTGTCGCTCTCCAATCTCGTGGGTTCCCCGCAGCTCGTGCTGCATTATAGTCGTTTTTACTTCCTCTACCTACCAACTACTACATGATACAGTAATGATGTGGAGGTCTGTGCTAGACTCAGTAGATCTTCAGTCCAGCAAGTGTCCATTTCCCAGCAGACTTCTGGGGATCCCTTCTCCCGATCAGGACAGTCAGTGCTGCAGAAAAGTTGAGTATTTGCATTCATCTTGGATAGGCATGCCTTTGCTGGGACATATTGTTACAGTGGGTTGCATTAAAGACAACCTGCCATCAGGAACGCGTCTATTGCTACCTTCTTCTAGACGTGTAGATTTGGAGTTGTGACTATTTGGATCTTCTTGTTAATTCCAGGTCAGTTGGGAGGTATTGGTGACATAGACAAGCAAGGAACTAGCATTTTCTAAAAGGAGCTCAGCACTAGAACATCTTGTATTTCTCTACTGGCAGGTTTTCTTCACATAGGCTGAACAAAATATATTTAGTGCCCCTCCTGGATTTAGTTTAATTTTGTTACTGGGTAGCACAGTTTCTTGACTTGATGGTGAAGTGCCAAACACTGCACCCTTATTGGCCACCGTTTAGCCATGAAGGCAGGGAAAACTAAGGTGACAAAATAAAGTCAAAATCAGAAAAGGGGACACCGAAGAGACATTTCTGGTTAAAGCGGTTCTGCACACACTATTTTTTTTTTCCTGTTATTTTAAAATAATTTTATTATTTCAATACACTCACATTTTGTGTCCGGCCGTTGTCCGTAATTCTTAAAATTCTGAACTTTGAAAATATATGCCAACAGCAAATGTCATTTTGCTTGTAGGCATTTGAAACCCACAAGCATTTACTTCCTTGTTCCCTTTCCTTATGGGAACCATCATGCCTCACGGTCGCCGTAAACCTCAGCAGGAGCCCCGTAAACCTCGTGAGATTTCGGCAGGAGCCCCGTAAACCTCGTGAGATTTCGGCAGGAGCCCCGTAAACCTTGTGAGATTTCGGCAGGAGCCCCGTAAACCTCGCGAGATTTCGGCGGATGTCCGCAATGACTCCTGGGATCAATGACACCAGATCCCAGGAGACAGTGCGGCATGACGAGGATCGACGCACATCGAAGTGGGGGGGGGAAAAAAAAAACACGCCATTTAGTACTCTTTGCCTGATTTGGAAGGCAAAGAGATTTACTAAATGAAGTGTGTGCAGAACTGCTTTAATGGAAAAAAATTTGTTGGAATGTACCCTACATAAAATACTGTCCAGCAATGCAACTCCCCCATTGATCTATAATAGCGCAAGTTTACACGTCTGTGTGTACAGGCCCATTAAAAACAAGAATCTACATTTTAGATCAGTTAAAACAAAAAAAATAAAGCATTTTTAGTCATCCATGGGCATTGGGCCTAAAAAGGAAACCTGTGAGGAGGGGAAAAAAAATTGACAGTTACTTACCGGTAACTGCTTTTCTAGGAAATCTTCCAGGACGGCACACCTGAGAGATGAGAGGCTCCTCCCTACAGGAAACACAATCAAGCGACAGCTGTTTTAAGTCCCACCCTTCCCCTTGATCCTCAGTTTGTAGAGAAGTAACGCCTGAACCCGGTTCACAAGGAAAATCATTCCTCATAGATACTCACCTTCTAGTGTTGTACAATTTTCCCTCCTCCAACGGGCGGGAAGTAGGCCTGCCGTCCTGGAAGATTTCCTAGAAAAGCAGTTACCGGTAAGTAACTGTCAATTTTCTCTAGTCATCTTCCAGGATGGCACACCTGAGAGGATAAACAAGTACCTCAGGCCTACCTTAGGTAGGGACCACTGCAAGACCCTCTTGGCGAACCTTGGTTCTGCAGTGAGCTTTACCTCCACTCCATATGCTTGATGAAGGTATCTTAGCTGGATCATGCTGCTGATCTGCTCCACAGATGTCCCTGCACAGTTTCGCTGTGTAGGGAGAAACACAATCAAAAACTGAGGATCAAGGGGAAGGGTGGGGACTTAAAACAGCTGTCGCTTGATTGTGTTTCCTGTAGGGAGGAGCCTCTCATCTCTCAGGTGTGCCGTCCTGGAAGATGACTAGAGAAAAAGAGAAATAATCAGGGGCATGACTTGCTTTTGAATGTTCAAGCGTTGTCTTCTTTATCCTTTGTTTCTCTGACCTGGACAAGCAGGTACCAGATAAAACAGTGGCACATTCAGCATGAATCTACTATTGGCAGATCACCAAGTTGTCAAATGATGAACAATGCCATACATATGACAAAGAACTTCAAAAATCAAGTCATAGTCCTGTCAATGTCATGGTGGCTCCAGATGCCTGGCACACGGCCATAACAGCAGCCTTATGGGTATAAGTACAAATGATACGTAGCTTAAATTATATATATATAGGGGCTTCTGTCATTTTCTGCCTGCTGCCTCTTCTCCAATGAGCAGAGAGCCCCTCTGTGAGATTTACATACAAGGTGCCTGTTCTTAGGCCATTGCAAAGGGGCCCGTTTATACTAGATATAGGTCAAAATGGGTGCTGGGACCCCTCTCCTGGCCATGAAGACCTGGACTCAGCTCATGTCTGTCTCACAGTCAATACACGTTTTTTTCTTGGCTGATAGTAGATTTGGAGGCACAAAAATTGGTCTTACGTGGGGGGGGGGTTTGATGACTGGTGAGCCCAGCATCACACTTGCTGGACTATTATAAAAAGGTAGTACGAGTTGACGATGGGAAGTGCTGATGGGTGTGTGAGGAGGTGTCATGGAATGATTGGCAGATAAGATTCAGGGAGATGAAAAAAACCTAGGCAGCTGATTAATGCACCACTGTATTATAAAATGTTATATGGAAAGACACGACTGAACAGCTCACTGCAAATAAAACCCATATCACACCACCAAGTGTCTCTTTATTACTGCTGACCATCTCCATTGCACACCACAAACACCAATACTCGCTAGAACAAGCCAGCGGGCCCAAGACATCACAAAAGTGAGATCCTGTGTAGGAACCTCTTGGCTTCATCACTAGATCAAGCTGGATTCTGTAGCTATTTAAAAGACTAGCAACAGACAAAAGGTTTTAATCTAGTAGGTTATTGCCATATGCATCCCTATTGGGAAGTATTATAAAAAAAAAAAAATAAAATAAAAAAAAATCAATGTATTTATAAAACAAAAAAAAACTTAGCACACCCTGTATCAGGCACATAACTTTAAATGATGAGTTCTGAAGTGGTCACATAGACGAATGACACTTCCATTTAAAACCAGGTCTCACTGAACTTGGGCTACCTGCAGTTCCTTGAGCAGTGGTGGGTAAAACTCCCTCCTGATGGTGCTTGCAAAACCTCCTCTTCATTCCCAAATCCCGCTACAAATCAAAGGGGGAGAGCGGAGATTCGCTGTCCAAGGACCACGGCTATGGAACGCTCTACCAAACGATATCCGCATGGAAGAAAACCATCAGGCCTTCAGGAAAAAAAAAAAAAAAAAAAAAAAAAAAAAAAAAATCAAGACCCACCTCTTCTAAGAAGAGTGACAACAAAGCACGAATACAGCGCCTTGAGGCGATTCAGTTCACATTGTAGCACTATACAAATTATTCATTCACCCACCAACACCACTCCGCAAAGCCAGTGAAGCTTCTTCCTCTTGGAGACGTAACCACTGCCACCAAAGATCATATGGGGGGGGGGGGCATTTTTCTTCTTTTTAACCTGACCACCAATGCAAGGCCCATTCTTCCCACTGCCCCCCCCCCCCCCCCAAAACATATGAAGGCAATGCACTGATCACCAATGTGATAAGCTCTCTTCCCAACAACCACCAGTGTAATTCCCCGTACACACGGTCGGATATTCCGATGGAAAAAGTCTGATCGGATTATGTTGTCAGAAAATCCGATCGTGTGTGTGCTCTAGCAGGCTTTTTCAGTCAAAAAAAAATTTGGGCGCAGGATCTAAAATTTTCCGACAACAAAATCCGATCGTGTCTCGAGAATTCTGACGCACAAAGTGCCACGGGTGCCCAGAAGAAATTTGGAGACGAAAGCTATTGGCTACTGGCGTCTACGTAGTCCTGTTGTACATTTTATACGTCACCGCGTTCGGAACGATCGGATTTTCCGAAAACTTTGCGCAACACAAGTTTCGGAAAAAATCCAACGGATTTTGTGGTCGGAATGTCCGACCGTGTGTACTTGGGCTAACAGTAGTCGTAAACAATATTTCAAGGTTTCCTCTGTGGTCAAAAGGTTGAGCAAGGCTTGTTTAAACAATAGGCAGATGACGCCATCCCTACTTTAAATAGGAAGTAAACCCTGATGGGTTTTACTTCCTCTTTGTTTCCCTGCAAAGGTAAAGCATAATGGACTACTATGCATCGCATAGTAGCCCATTGTGTGTCACTTACCTGACACAGGAGCCAGCGAAGTCACCGCTGTCCTCTCTTCCATGAAGTGCCCATCTTCCTTCCGGGTAGCGCTGCTCCAGCACTGTGATTGGCCGGAGCCGCGATGATGTCATTCCCACTAACGTCATGATTGCCGCTAGCAACGGCACGCTCAGTGCGCCGTAGACATCGGTGCCTGTCTTTTTCAAATATCTCCTAAACTGTGTAGGTTTAGGAAATATTTCTCGCACCTACAAGGTAATCTAGGCTTACCTGTAGGTAAAAAAAGTGGTCTGTAAGGATTTACAACCACTTTAATGCTCAACAGCAGCTTTATTTGTTGCACAGACTACCACCTATTTATCCAGGGTGGGGTCTAAGAACTATGTTGAAAGCTCTCTCTACCACTCAGCTTTGATTCTATTCAGGCACTGCCAGATATATATATATATATATAAAAAAATTTTTTTTTAAATTGGTGATGTTACTACTCAGATATGTGGGATGAGGACATTTGCAGACAGATATTCTCAAACTGAGCACCACCTCTTTAACCACTTGCCACCAAATCACATACCTGGTGTGTCATTTGACTTAAAGTGGTTGCCTGCAGCTAAACAATCGTCCCACACACGTGAGGTATCGTCACAAACATCAGATCATTGGCAGTAATTCTACCACTAGAACTCCTCTGTAGATATAAAGTGGTAACCAAAGGCTTTTAAAGCATCGCCTATTGATAGTATAATTTATGTCATTTGTTGCCGCTGTGCGAGAACATGCGCAAAATTTTAAAGCATGTTGTTATCGGTTTGCTAGGCGTAACATTTATATTTTACAAAAAATTGGGTTATGGATTGTGTTTTTATTTTTTTTTGTGCATTAAAATCTTTAAAAAAAAAAAAAAAAAAAAAAAATATTTTTGTTTCCCAAAAATTAGGTTTGAAAATCTGCTGCGCAAATACCTTGCGACATTAAAAAATAATTGCACAACTTAATTTATTCTCTAGGGCTTCTACTTTAAAAAAAAAAATTTAGATTATTTTTTTTGGGGTTTTGGGGTTCCAAGTATTTATTTTTTTTTCGCTCTGATCCGAAAAAGTGCGACGGAGGAAAAAGCTACTTTTCCATCCGTCTGCGGATCGGGTGACGACGGACTCTACAGTCAGTCGTCATCCGATCCCCCATAGAGGAGAGCGGCGCTCTGACAGATCCATCCCTGCACAGACGGACCTGTCATCTGCCTGCTCAGCGGGGGATCGACGGAGCGATCCCCCGCTGAGCAGAGCGGGCTCCGTACATGGACACGTCCGTGTGAAAGAGCCCTAAGGCAGTCCGCGCACCAGTGCTCCGAGGGAGAGCGGCTCTCCAACGGGGCACTTGAGCTGTGGGACCCCAGAAGAGGAGGATCAGGGGCTAGGGTTGCCACCTGAAACCCAGACACATTATTCAGACAGGAATATGGCTCGGAACAGGGCTTGACAGGGGGGTCTCTCTCTCTCTCTCTCCCAGTATGATTGGTTTGTGTGTTTTTTTTCTTAACTCCTTCCCGACCAGCCGCCGTTGTACTGCGGCAGGTTGGCTCCCCTGGGCGAACCGACGCAACTGCACGGCGGTTCGCCTTTGGACCACTAGGGGGCACGTGTGGGCCGTGACGCCACTCGATCCACACAAACAGAACGGAGATCTGTCAATTTAAACAGACAGATCTGAGCTGTCAGGGGTGAGGAGAGCGATCTGTTCATACCAAGTATGAACAACAATTGGTTTCCTCACCCAGTTAGAATCAGTCCCTAGGGAACACAGTTGATCTCCCCCTAGTGTTAACCCCTTCCCTGCCAGTGACATTTACACAGTAATCAGTGCATTTTTATAGCACTGATCAACGGTCCCAAAAATGTGTCAAAAGTGTCCGATCTGTCTGCCATAATGTCGCGAAGAAGAAGGTGGCGAAGAAGAATCACCGTCATTACTAGTTAAATAAAAATGCCATAAATCTTTCCCCTATTTTGTAGATGCTATAACTTTTGCGCAAACCAATCAATATACACTTACTGTGATTTTTATTACAAAAAAATATGTAGAATACATATTGGCCTTAACTGAGGAAAAAATTATTTTTCAAAGAAAAAAAAATTGGGATATTTATATATTTTTCAAAATTGTCGCTTTATTTGTTTATAGCAGAACAAATAAAATAAACCTACAAAAAAAAAAGTGATCAAATACAACCAAAAGAAAGCTCTATGTGTGAAAAAAAAGGAAAAAAAAACAGGAAGTTTGGATACAACGTCGCACGACCGCTCAATTGTCAGTTAAAGCAACGCAGTGCTGTATCGCAAAAAATGGACTAGTCATTGAGCAGCCAAAATCTTCTGGGGCTGAAGTGGTTAATGTGCTAAAACATACGTGTCCAAACTTCCCCAAAATAAAAGATATCAGTTCCCATCTCAGCTCTGCAGTGCGTTTGGGAGGCCCATAGAAGTCAGTGCCAATGCATCAAAACATTGTGCGTTTGGATGCCTTGACAAACCTTTGTGAATGGCTATTCATGTCAAATTCAAACCACATCAAAAAGTCAAACACACAAGAGGAAATGCCCATCGCCATACTGACACATGCATCTGCCCAATGCACATGTATAGATGGGCCCTCAAAGCCCTTTCCTTTAGGCTGGGTTCACATCCCGGTGCGAAGCGGCTCACAGCAGGGGTCCGGTGCGTCCCTGTTCACCATTTCAGGTCTGAATTCGGACCAGAATATGTACAGGACCTCCTGTGCAAGTCGCTCTGCAGCCGTCCCGGAGCTGTGTGAATTGGCTCCATTGAGAGAGCCAGTCACAGGCACCTGACATGGGAATTGGATGCAGGGAAAGTCACATCCAATTCGCAATAGTGTAAACCTAGCCTTAAAGCGGAGCTGCACCCGCACAAAAAATATTAAAAGTCAGCAGCTACAAATAGTGCAGCTGCTGACTTTTAATAAATGGGCACTTACCTGTTCCAGGTTCCAGCGGTGTAGGCTGAATCTGACAAGAGACCGCTCATCTCTCGCTGCCCCGCCGTCAGGGAATCAGGAAGTGAAGACGCAACGTCTTCACTGCCCGGTCCCTACTGCGCATGCGCGAGTCACGCTGCGCGCCCCTATTGGTCCCCGCTGTGTTCTGGGAACTGTTTTTTTTTTTTTTTAACTAAAATCTCAGTTTTTGCATAACATTTTGAAAACATGAACACAAGTTTCAGTTTTAGTCATCCTCCTCACTTCTTGTCCTGAAGAGCTGAGAATAGCCTCCTAATGGCCCGTACACACAATCCGAATATCGGACGACCGATCGTACGACCATTTTATCGGTTAACAATCGCAAGTAGAAATTGAATAGCCAGTAAAGTCACGAAAATTCTCGTACTATAGGAAAAAAAAGAAAATAAAAAATCGGAAGTGATGTCATGTGTTGTAATGTATTTGTATTTTTGGACGACAACTATACTGACTAAACGAAAATCGTATGAGGAAAATTTCTGTGCATGTCCGATCTACTAATATCGGACAAACGGTCGTGATCGGCTGTCGAAGTAGTGTACACATGATCCGAAAATCGCACGATCCTCCCTCGGACGATCGTTTTTGTCCGATATTCGGATCGTGTGTACACTACTTCGACAGCCGATCACGACCGTTTGTCCGATATTCGGATCGTGTGTACGGGCCATTAGACTATACAGAAAGTCTTAGGGCTCTTTCACAAGGATGATCCGTATTTCATCCTTCCGTTTTTGGATGAAAAAACGGACATACATGTATCCCTATGGGATAGCGGGTGTCAGCGGATGAGCATCCGCTGACACCCGATCTCGTCCGTGCCCGCTATGCTCCGTTTCTGCAGACGGAGGAAAACCCTATTTTTTTTCATCCGTCTGCAGAGCGGATGGGATGACGACGGACTCTGTGGTCCGTCGTCACCCGATCTCCCATAGGGGAGAGCGGCGCTCTGACAGGTCTGTCCCTGCGCTGTGTGCAGAGACGGACCTGTCATCTTCCTGCTCAGCGGAGATCGCTCCGGCGATACCCGCTGAGCAAGCGGATATCCACGGGGCGGATCAGCACTGATCCGCCCCGTGTGAAAGAGCCCTTACAAGTTCAGACCAAAAAAAAAAACCAGTGCGCCTTATACTATCCATAGCACAGAAAAACAAAAAAGTACCAAGTTATTGTAATTACCTACAAATGTACCGAACACCCTATAGATGCAGTCATACAACACAGTTTGGCGCTTGAGCGTTCATTTCAATGGCCAGAATAAAAAGTATTATTATGATGATGGCCAATTAAATTAAATGCCCAAGCGCTTGACATGCCTAAAACGCATTACAAAAGTTCACAGGTGTTTTTTTTTTTTTTTTGCCAAAACTGTTGCCAGGAGGGAGGGAGTCTAGGAAAATAAGCAAAACATCCAGTGTGAGGCCTAAATGACCAGCATGTACAGTAAATACAATATATTCCAAGACACCAAGTGATCATACAGCAAGTTCAGTTTAATAGTGAACACCCTCATTGCTCACTTACCTTCGATCTATGGGTCCTGGTCTCTTGTCCCATCCTGGATAGTTAGTTTATCGCCAATCAGCCATCCTGGGAAGCAAAAAACGCAACAAACTGGTACTTTCATGGTCCGGACATCTTTCCGTTGAGTAAGGCTTGATTCACACTAATGCGTTTGATGCATTTTGCAAGGAAATTTTTTTTAACATGGGTTCCTATGGAACATGTTTACATCAATGCATTTTTGGAAAGGGTCGGGGACTTTTTTTCCGTGCAAAATGCAGCGTTTTACATGTAATGGAAGTCAATGGACCCGCATCCAAAGCGCAAGTACCGCGATTTCGCCACGATCTGCGTTTTTTATTCCTAATTTTTTTAAATTACCGTGAAAATTGCGGTATAATCGCGGCAAGCACCGCAAAAAAGCACTGCAGAAACGCTCAAAAGCAACATGCATAGATGTGAATGGAGCCTAACACCATGAAAAGTGCCCACAGTGATTGGTGGACATGGTGTAAGGAGGGCAAACATCATTTAGTACTTTTCTTTGGAGCTGAACAAGATGATTTTCCCTATGTGAAGATGTGGAATTGCCTAAATAAAGTACTACTGTAAATAAAATCCCATGCCATCAGCACAAATAATACACTCTAATGGGAGGCAGCTTGTTCCAGAGCCTGCTACTACTGCAAGAAGACCTACCTACTTCCCAAAATATCATTCATCGATTAGCCTCTAAATCCACACAACAGAACAAGAACCTGAAAAACCTCTTGCAATGTATATACCTCTCTAGGCAATGCTTATACCCACTTATATAGCATGAGGCAACCAGGGCTGTCTTTAAGGCAGGGCAAAAGGGGCAGCTGCCCTGGGCCCCATCATTGTTGTGGGGCCCAAAGAGCCTGCCTCATACTTGCCAACTATCCCAGTTTAAATTCCTTGTCCCTTGAAGTTTTAGTCCCATCCTGTGTCCTGATATCTCAGTGTGAAATGCTGCTACTAATGCTTCCCAGCTCTGCCCTATTGTTGTGTAGGGATAACTTACCTGCAGACCCTGTGTTTACATGTAAATAACCTGCATTCATATGTAAATAGCCGTGGACCGGCGGCATTGATATGTAAATAAAGGCGGCATTCATATGTATATCATTCCTCCCTGAGGTCATATCCACCATCACCTATACTGAATGCATGCCTACTGGGGAGGTAAAGGGGCATGCGTAAAAGTCCTGCCTGAAACTGCGGTCATTAAGCAACATGTTCTGCAAAGGTAAGCAAATTGATGTGGGGGGGGGGGGGGTAACCTCTAGCAACCAGTCAGTAAGCTGTAATGATACAATTTAACCTCTGGCAACCAATCGCAATCGCTGCCTGATCTGATTCAGTAGACCGATTTTGAGTCCAACTGCTATTTATTATGTCTCAGAGCAGGTGGAGAGCAAAATCGCATGGAGTGGCGACCAGCTGATTCAGCACTGCAGTAGACTGGCTGCCTCCTGCAGTCTTCAAAAACTACTACATCATTAGACAATAGGAAGTGTCCATGTTCCTCATGCAGTAATGCGGACACCCAAAAGGAGGATACTACTTCACTGCAAGGAGAAGACTTGGGAACCCGGCCTGTCAAATGACCACAGGTTTAGGCAAGTATTTCAGACATTAAAGTGTTACTAAACCCAGGACCCTGCAGTCACTATATGTAGTCCCCCACACAGGGGCGTACCTAGAGCATTTGGCACCCGGGGGAGAGGAGGGGATGGTAGGTGCAGCGGTGTCAGCCTGCACCTCCCCTCCCCTTTGCATCACAACGATAGCTCGCCTCTCCCTGCGCTGCTGCCCAATCCCGCAGCGCTGCCACCGCTTCAATCGCTGAGGGGGGTGCCAGCCTGACACCCCCCCCCCAGTGTGTGGTACCCGGGGCGGCTATCCGCACCCTCTACTTAGTACGCCTCTGCCCCCACAGTACATAGAAATGCAATTATTTTAGTAAATATAAACTGATAAATACCTTTTCTCATCAGCAGTATATAGCAGTCTTGTGACTTCTATCAATTCCTGGTGAAGCTTGTAGGAGGAGTTTTCATACTGCAAGGAGCTCTCCTATGAGGCTGCAGGGCTCCTGACCCTCCGTCTGGACAGTGGCGATTGCATGCGATCAGGACAGGGCCACTCTCCAGAGAACAAATAAAACCCTCTCTAGCAATACACACCAAACTGAGCATGTGCAGCCTGACTCCAAAGGCTCTGTCCTATCCGGACTTGTCCAGGGGGACAGTACAGGAAGGGGGAGGATCTGTGCATACAGGATCAAGCAGCCTTTTTACACAATGCAGATGATTAACCCCGTAGGTTCCACAGTAAGTATAATAAGCATGCTCTACTGCATATGCAGACTGCTTTTAGTGTTGTGGGTGTAGTAACAATTTAGGATTAGAGGGGGAGGAAAAAAAAAACAAACACACACACACACACACACACACACACACTGGGGTATGGGGGGGGGGGGTGGGCCTGTAGTTCAGCTTTAACAACTTGCCGACCAGCTGCCATAATTATACTGCGGCAGGTCGGCACAATCCCGCGAGCCATCGTCGCTATATGTCGGCTCTTTTAAGTGGGATAGCAGGCACGTGCGCCGCCGGAGGCACGCACCCCGTGCACGGGGGTGTCAATGCTTGTGACCATGGGCACAAGAGGCAGAACAGCGACGTGTGTATAAAAACACACAAATCCCTGTTCTGTTCTGAGAGGAGATGCAGATCGAGAGTTCCTAATAGCTAGGAACCACGATCCGTCATCTCCTATAGTCAGTCCCCTCCAGTTAGAACACACAGTCAGGGAACACAGTTAACCCCTTGATCGCTCCCTAGAGTTAACCCCTTCCCGGCCAGTGACATTTATACAGTAAATTCGTGCATTTTTTATAGCACTGATCGCTGTATAAATGTCAATAGTCCCAAAAATGTGTCAAAAGGTGTCCACCATAATAAAAATATATATATATATATATATATATATATATATATATATATATATATATATATATATATATATATATATATATATCCCCTATTTTGTAGACGCTATAACTTTTGCGCAAACCAATGAATATACGCTAATTGCGATTTTTATTGCCAAAAATATGTATAATACATATCGGCCTAAACTGAGAAAAAAAATAATTAGCTTTTTTTTTAAAAAAATTGGGATATTCATTATAGAAAAAAAAGTACATAGTGTTTTTTTTTTTTTTTTAAATTGGCGCTTTTTTTTGTTTATAGCGCCAAAAATGTAAACCGCAGGAGATTATCAAATACCACCAAAGGAAAGCTCGATTTGTGAAGAAAAAAATAAAAAAAAATAAAAAAAGAAGGACGTCAATTTTGTTGTGCGGTCGTGCGACGCTGTACTCAAATTGCCAGTTAAAGCGACGCAGTGCTGTATCGCAAAAGTGCTCTGGTCATTGAGCAGCCAAATCTTCCAGGGCTGAAGTGGTGAAAATTATGGCCATGCATGTTCACCACCAAGCTTCAGGTCCAACCACCTACAAAATATAAAAATCCAATGGAGGTAATTTCACTATGCGACTAAAAAAGGTCACGCGACTAATTTTTTTCAGAAATATCGCACAAGATAATAAAAAAAGGCAGTTCAAAGTAGAATATCGAATGGGATGTTTTTTTTTTTTTTGCGGTATTTTGTACGATTTTAGAATCGTACAAAATAAGCCCCCAGTCACACCAATAGCGACATTGAAATCATGCTACTTCACCTAAAGTAACACATTTTCAAAAAGTAGTGCTACTTGGAAGACACCTGTGACTTCATGCACAGATGTCTATGCAAGTCGCAGCTGAACTTGCAAAAAGTAGTGCTGGAGCGACTTTCAAAAATCAATGTGACTCCTTTTTCCCTTTCTTCTCTGTTAGTTTAGTTCTATAGTAGGGATTTGAGCCTGGGTATGCCCAATAGGCTGTTTTGTTCTGTGTTACTTAAAATTCAATAAAAACAATTTAAAAAAAAAAATCAATGCGACTCCGATTTGACCACTCCCAATGTGGACAATAGGGTGCGTCTTGTCATGTAATTTGACAGTTTCAAATCGGATGACAAGTCGCACCAGTGTGATCAGGGGCTTGGAGGAACTCTGCACTGGCCAGGAAATGAAAAGTATACAATGTATAAAAGTGAAAGATGTTCTCCTCTGAGCTCAGGAATGAAAATAAATTGTAACATTTTAGCAGAGGGAGCTCGTTTTGGGAATGAAAGCACCCCAGAATGTTTTAATAGTTTCACAATATTGCTGTGTGCCTTCTGGTGCAGTGCTAGCTTACAAAATAAAAAAAAAAAAAAACACAACACCAAAAATAAAACGCAAAATTTAAGCGCTAAATAAATATTCAACAAATTCTGTAAAGAATGATTTTTTTTGTGAATCGACTACTTTTGAGATAAAATAATGCATTTAACTCAAAAATTCATGCAGTATTTATCTCTTAGGCCCCTTTCACACTTGTGCGACCTATCCTGCGTTTTGGGATTGCAAAGTCACACGATAAGTCGTACCCCATGGTTTCCAATGAGTACGACTTTGGGCCGACTTTGATGCGCGTTACACAGGCATTCCCTAAAATTGCACGACTTTGAAGTCACTAGTGTAAAAAGGGGCCTGAGTAAAATTGACCCTAATGCGTCAAATAAAAAAAAAAAATTAAAAGGCAGTAGCTACAAATACTGTAGCTGAGAGAGATTATATATATATATATATATATATATATATATATATATATATATATATATATATATATATATATATATATATATATATACCGTATTTGCCGGCGTATAAGACGACTGGGTGTATAAGACGACCCCCTATTTTTCCAGTGAAAACTTAGGTTTGGGGCTATACTCGCCATATAAGACTACCCCCCTTCCAAGGCAACACCATTTACAAAAAACCATCAGAAACAAAAAAAAAAAAACATCAGACTTACCATCAGAAAAAGGAAACTCGTAAACTACAAGTCCCAGAGATCCCACAATTGGAAGGCAGCAACAATGAATCCTCTCCTCCAAAGCACCAATAATCATACCTGTATTTTAGGGGAGATCTGGAGCTGGATGTGCACGTGGCTACAAAAACAGCGTCCTAAAAAACGCTTACAAAAAAGCAAAAGCTAAACCACGTTCTGCTTTACTGATTTCCAAACCTTCCGAGCCCTCCACACAACCACCCCTCAGAATTATAACAAATTACTGCCAACAGTATAATGAAATTACTCATATATTACTAAAACATTGGCACATTATTTCCACAGACAGAGCCCTTTCCCCCTTTGTTCCGCCTAAACCCCTGATCACTTATCGACGTGCCCCCTCTCTCCGAGATAAACTCATTACTAGTGAATACAAAAGTAGCAATAAATCCCAAAGACAGCTCAAGGGCACCTACCCATGTGGCAATTGTAATTACTGCAAATACTTACCCAAATCCAATCTACACAACCTTTTACCCAACGGTCAACACCTTTTTCCTAAGCATTATGTCAACTGTCGTTCAGTTGGAATTGTTTACCTTCTAGAATGTGAATGTGGATGCTTTTACGTGGGTAAAACCAAACTACCATTCTGGAAACGTATCTATGGACACGTGACCAGTATAAATCAAAGAGACCCCGACTTACCTCTGGGACGACACACCTCCATTGTTCACCCTGAAAATACTCCTAAGATCTCATTCAGAGCTCTAGATCATATTCCCCCCCCCAATCGAGGGGGTGATTACAACAAAGCACTCCTCCAGAGTGAACTTCGTTGGATTTTCCACCTCAACGCCACCCTACCTCCTGGCCTGAACGAGGCCTTTAATTTTAAACCTTACCTTGAGGGCTTCGAGACCGGAGTCTGTGAATTAGACCTGTGACCTATGACCTCCCACGTCCAAGCATCCACACTGTATGCATATTGCCTGTATGACTACTATTTATCTATATTTCACATTTCCATTCTGTGTACTAGATACCTTTTTATTGCATATAAAAATATATGTTCATATATCCCATACTGTATATGTATTTATAATTCTATTATGCATTCCCAATCCATATCTCGTATTATATACGGTGTAATAACATTGACACATGTGTTCTTCTCCCCTCTCTCCAAGTTGTTATAGGTCATTACACCACTGGGTTATTTACTGCAACAAGCCCGCATGTCCCCCATCGCTCAATTCTATGGAAAATTGTCCTTTATGGACCAACCCATTTGACATCCCACCTGCATCTTTGAATTCCCCCCTCTATTTAGAATACCCGGCGCGGGTAAGACCAGGTGCGCGTGCGCATTCGATATAGTGCGCACGCGCCACCCTTCCGCCTTCCATCTAGACCAGGTCACTGGTCCACTTCCTGTTTGCGCTCCACCGTGGAGCGCACCAGGAAGTCGGCGGCTGTCTGTCCCGCGTCGGTGACGTCACGACGCCGGACGCGACCGCGCCGCCATGACGCGGCCGCGCCCGGCACCGCCCCGTCAGAGGTTCACATGGGGAGGCTATTACAGCGCCTCCTGGCGCCTGCCTCCCAACAACACAGCAGTATATCAACACTGAGATCTGAGGGTGATTGACACACACCCCCCCTCAGCTGATTATCTGACCAAATATAAACTCTCCACACTCTGGCTTCAGTCTCTTGCTGCTGACTGACCAGAGAGGACCTCCCATATGTTACTCACCAACTATACTCAGGTAAATACAAGATCTACAGATCGTTTGCAGCCAGACACTTTTACCCCTCTTTGTCTCTAATTATTTCCATTTTTTCACTTTACAGTGATACATATGCTGATCTACTGTGTTAAATACAGGCCATGGGCTTTCAGCCCTAAATCCTGTATGTTGGACCTTGTATTCTGAGGGGGCTTTCAGCAGGTCTTCCTTGCCTTAGTGTTTGAATACACTTTGCTTGTTTTTACTGCACATACTTCTGATCTCCACGATCCCACGCTCAGTGGCTTCCCCTATATAACAATGAATTGAGCTTTGGCAAGACATGTGAGTACTTCTCTCCTTGAGATAAATCTTTTCTAGCAATATAGATTTTTCAGTGCAAACACAATGTATTGATATTCTGAGACTAACTCTATGACCCTTCATCTATTTAGATGAGCTTTAAGGACAAAAATTGCCTTGACAAAGGACCACAGTCCGAAACATGTTGGCATTCTCCTTACCATATGTACCAAGCAAGTTTATACCTCTGTCATAAATGCTTTGTATGTTTTTGCCCCTTTGACATGATATAAACTGTATCAACTGATTGTTATCTTGATTGTAAACATACCATGCCTTCTGAGCATTCCCTTGTTCACTGTGTACAATTTTGAATAAACGTTTACTCTTTCACATGCATACATCGTTTTAAGTGTCTATCTATACCCCAAGCATCCCCCAGGGGTACTGGCCTTTACTTTATGCACATTATGGCCTACTATTAAATTGTAGGAAACAGGCTGCGAGACCCCAAGGCTTCACTTTCCATTTTCCCTTAAAAGTCAGCAGCTACAGCAATTGTATTTTTTTCTGAAGGAGCCTGGAGCTCTTCTTTAATGCACCAGAAGGCAAATGTCATCAGGTTCTTCCATAACCTGCGTTATACAGCAATTGCACGATCACTCCAGTGTAAATCCCCTTTATTAAATCCATTAACAAGCCATCCGGTCTGCACATTAAAACAAACATTTTGACGCTAGTTAAGTGCATGATGGGAACAGTAAGATTAAAGCAGAACAATCTGGCTTGGCCCATTAAAGAATTTCTATCACGATAGATAAAATGCTGCTTCTGCATATCTTTTCCAGTCACATCCCAGACTCCATACAAAGTGCTGCTATCAGGGTATCAGTCCTCTAACCCACCCTTCCTTCCTTACAGCCCCACTCTGACACCATCTGGGTCCAGGTCTTCTCTACTGGCGAGTGTCAAATGCCTAGCTCCTTGTATAGGAGATATGCAACATTATGAAATTTACAAGATTAAAAAAAAAAAAAAAAGAAAAAGAAAAAAAAACGACAACTACATTGTGTGCCCCTCCCTCTGTGGAGACCATCTCCACCAGCTTTCTCAGCCGAGGGCCAGTACGACTGCAACATCCAACATTTGGAGGGTTTACAACCCAGGAGAGATAGTCTTTCCAGAGGTCATCAGAAATTATCAACCCAGGTGCACACATTTCCAGTTAAACTTTAAAACCTTCTGAATAGAGTTAATCTTCATTTAGGGGAGCGCAGAGCACTGTCAACCCGTCTGAAAAAGGTGACGAGGGCAGAGGCTTCACTGCCCCCTCGCGGGGAGATGTCCACTCCTTGCAATATTAGAGATTCTGAACTTTTCAAACTTCCTCTTCTTTGAAATAGACCTAAGCGTAATGAATTTGGGGAGCCTGATGTAGGAGAAGAGTCCTTCCGCACAGGAGTGTCAGTATTTGAAGACTTCAGGATGTGGCTGAGGGAAGTGCTGGTGGTTGGGGTACTTGGAGTAGAGACAGAAAGGTTGTCCGACTCCGCATCGTGGCGCGAGAACTCATGGGAACGTCCACTGGGAGAGGTAACAAACACTGAATGCATATCTAATTCACCCCTGTATGGAAGGCATGCCAATGTGTGCCTCCTGTTCATTTTCCCAGGAGTATCCTGTTGTCCATCACTCCCTGTGCTGTCCTCCCGTGGCCTCCTTAGCCCTTGTTGTGGCTTCTCAGGCACAGGAGAATCCTCTTCCCCGATTGGCTCTGAAACTATGACTGCGGTGGAAGCTGGAGATTTGATTGGGGAGGAATTAAGTACCTCAGTGGAGTAGCTACGAGGGAGAGGGCGTGGTCCTCTACTAGGACGTCTTCTGCGGGGAAGTCGAAGTAGTAAAAACTCCAACTCTACATCCTGAAGGTCTTTATCTTGTAATGAACAGCTGGCAATGGAACGTCGTTTCTCCAGGCGTTCCTTACGGTGTTCTGCCTTTTCCCTTTCCTTGTTGTCCTGCACAAACAGAAGAGATTATTTACTAAAATCATTCATTTTATTCTCCAAAGAAAAAAAAAAAAAAGGGGGGGGGGGGGGAACGGAGGAGGAAAAAGAAATTACAGGTACATCTTAAAAGATTACATTAGACGATCAAAAAGTTAATTTCAGTAATTCAATTCAAAAAGTGAAACTCAGTGATATAGTTCAAGCATTTTTCCTTTAAATTTTGATGATTATTGTTTACGAGAACCTAAAATTCATTATCTCAGAAAATTTGAAGAATTGTGAAAAAGTTGAATGGTGTCACACTCTAATCAGCTAGTTAACTCAAAAAACACCTGTAAAGGTTTTCTGAGCCCTTAAATGGTCTCAGTCTGGCTCAGTAGGCAACACAATCACGGGGAAGACTGTGGACTTCAGTTGTCCAGAAGACTGTACAAGGAGGGTAAGTCACAAAGCTGCAAAGCTGGCTGTTCACAGAGTGCTGAATCCAAGCATATTAATAGAAGCTTGAGTGAAAGGAAAAAAAAAAGTGCAATAGAAAAAAGGTGCACAAGCAACAGGCTTGTGCACGGCAAAATGGGAAACATGATACGATTTATGATAAACCGTGGCTTACTCTATCCACAAAAGGTATATTGATGATGTACAATTTGGAGTGGGGATCTTACCTCTCTCCATAATTTTATGGAATTTCTTAATAACCATCTGACCCACACTTTTAGTCAACATGAGATACATTTTCTGGATTTGACCATTATGGCAAGAGATAATAGAATTGCCACAAAAAAATCATTTTTAATACTGAATTACAACAGTTACATGCCTCTGCCATTATCCAGTCTGGCTGAACAATATCCCTAGAAGGACAGTTTGTGAGAATAAGAAGAAACTGTAGCTCACTAGATGACTTTTACACACAAACAGGGCCGCTGATAGAAATCATGGCCTCATTTACCGCCCCCCCTGCTTTGCAGGAAGAAGAAATAGCCAGATTGCTGATCTGTGTACGGAGCCCTGTGTTTGTGAACATGGGGACTTTATGCTGCGATTAGCTACAGCTGATAAGTAGGTCTCTGCCATAAATTATTGGCCAGGACCTGTTAACAAAAACCCGCTGTAGCCAGTGACAGAGTGGGTTAGCAGCAGGTGCAAGCATGCAGGTCCCTAACCCAGAACAGGCTGGATGACACACATGTGATCCAGTCTACCCATGCCACCCTGCCACAGTAAAATGTACTGAGGGTGGGTTCACACGATAGGTCTAAACAGGTCCGCCTGTCCATTTTTCCAGGCAAACCTGATCATTCACTACTATAGAGCGATGGATCTAAAACTGACTTGTGTCCATTTACACCTGCCTACCTCCAATCCCATCTGCTAGACAAAAACAGAAAGGGATCTGTTCCCCTCCATCTAGTGGCTCGGACTGGAGGGCATTTGGGTGTAAACAGACAGCGGGTTTGTTTACATCTGTTGCCCTTCGAGCAGAGTGGGCTGTGTCCTGGACTCATGGACGTGTGCATGCAAAGTAAATGTTCCACCACCCTTGCCAAGTCTATGTCTTTATGGACCTTGCTTTGTGCACTGGTGCGCAGTCATGTTGGTACAGGAAGGGGCCATCCCCAAACTGTTCCCACAAAGTTGAATGAAATTAGCCAAAATGTCTTGTTATGCTGACACCTTAAGAGTTCCCTTCACTGGAACTAAAGAGCCAAGCCCAACCCCTGGAAGAAAAAAAACAAAAAAAAAAAAAAAAAAAAAACACCATAATCCCCCTCCACCAAATGATTTGGACCAGTGCACAAGGCAAGGTCCATAAAGATATGGATGAGCGAGTTTGGGGTAGAGGAACTTGACTGGCCTGCACAGAGCCCTGACCTCAACCTGATAGAACACCTTTGGGATGAATTAGAGCGGAGACTGGGCCAGGCCTTCTCATCCAACATCAGTGCCTGACCTCACAAATGCGTTTCTGGAAGAATGGTCAAACATTCCCATAGACACACTCCTAAACCTTGTGGACAGCCTTCCTAGAAAAGTTGAATTTGTTATAGCTGCAAAATGGTGGGCCAACTCAGTATTGACCAAGACTGGGATGCCATTAAAGTTCACGTGTGTGTAAAGGCAAAAATACTTTTGATGCATGTACACATAGATAGATAGATATCTTTATCTATCTCCAACATATTTTTTGCCTATTAATGGTATGTTAATGTTTTACAATGCAAGTCTATGGTCAATTCTATAGCTTAGTATTTGGCACCATCTAGTGGACAAATACAGAAAGTGGACTGGATAACTTGTTTTCAGCATTAAACTGAATACAGGAAGTGACTGATTTACATTTAAAGGTTGGCCTTTTTACCCAGGATGCTTGGTGACCTACCCATGGACACCCTCTTGCACTGCATGCTGGGTAGGGCATAAAAGGACCCAGAGTGGCCATTTTAGGTCTCTGGGGATCGCATGGCCTGCCTGTGAGGAGGTACTCCCAGAGAAAGCGGCCCACAGCTATTGCAAAGCGCAAATCCAGCAGTTTGTGTGAGTGACCTGATGCCAGAGACACAGTGACCAGATTGGAGAAATCCAGAGACACTCGTTTGGGCATCGGAGGACCGGACTCACCCAGCGGAGCGGAACGACGGGCCCAGCTGATGGAGAAGTTGCAGTCACCGGATCAAAGTTACTACACGGAGCCCCGATCCAGTTGGTGAGCGGGTCACGGCCCACAGTTTATTAAAATTTCACACGCAGTTAGACTCATACACAGGCCTCACTGGGATTTGTAGCTCCACGGAGGAGCAGAGCAACTGACACTGAGCAGGCTTGAGGCCCATCTACTCTGACATCTCAAGCCTTGTATCATAGTTACTGAAGTTACACCAGGAGCATCTTTAACCCAATTTTACTTACTTTAACCCTTTGGATTACACATCACAAAAAGGAGTTACTTTAGCTAGCGAAGACAAGAAGATCAAAGACTAAGTACTTTAAGTGAGATCTCACGCATAGCTTCAAAAGTAGGGGGATCCATCTACACACATACGAATGTTTGAGCTTTGGGGTGCACACCCTAATGCAATAGGCTGCGCACGCCTATGCCTGGACTGATGTTCTGTCACCTGCAGGCAGGTGCTCCATCATGGCTGGCTATTTCAGGGTTTTACATAACATGGCTGTTGACCTTGTTAACTTATGACCAATAAGTTTAAAAAAATAAAAATCAACAGCCATGTTATGTAAAACACTGACAGAGCCAGCCATGATAGAGCACCTGCCTGTGTGTTATAGATGGTGACATAGTAACGTACATTGCAATAGATAACAGATATCAATATATCACCCACCCTCTGCACCACTGTGCTGCAGCAGCCACAATGAAATCCAGCTTTCCTCTCCTCCTGGATGCTGTCAGCTACCTGCCACCGCCTCCAACTCTGTTTCTCTTGGGCCGACTAAGTGGGGAGCTGAGCGGAGGAATATCACTCCGCCAGGGAAGGAAATGGGCAGCAGCAGGCAGCCGGGACTTTAAGCAGCCGGAACATGCAGAACGGTACTGCGCATGCACCCGAAAAAAAAAAAAAAAAAAAGTCCCTCCACTCCCACCAACACACGTCAAAGAGGGGCCCAGAAGATAGTAATAATACACCCCCCTAAGCTAGTAGGAGCAGCTGAGCAGGGATGGAATTTGGAAAGCACTTTTTTTTCCCCCCAAATTACTTTGACTGTCTGCGAGGCTACCCGGGCCCCCCCTGCTGAGATATTGTACTGGCCTATCAGCTGCCCTGCACAGAAAACCAAGTAATTAAAAATCTTTTTTGTACAAAAAGGTTATGGAGGAACATGTCCTCGATTGGTCATCATTTTTGATGAACCCCACGAGAGAGAATACTACAGGGCATTACCTGTCCGTTCATAACCAACTTCTCCACCAAACAGTGGCAAATCAAAAACGTATTATAAATTACCATTGGGGCATTTTAAAAATGAGACCCCATTCTTAATACCATTTTATCTGTGTTTTTTTTTTTTTTTTTATAAAATTGGATTTTTTCTACAGCTTACCTGTAAAATCCTTTTTCTTGGAGGAGTACATCACAGGACACAGAGGCAGTTATAACAACAACTGTTTGGGTTATATGCCGCCTATAGGTGAATGGACACTGGTAGCTCAAACAAGAAATCCTCCAATATAATCCCTCTTACATAGGGAGTACCTCAGTTTTGTAGCAAGCAATACATTTCCCAGACAAGAGGGGAGGGACCTCTGTGTCCTGTGATGTACTCCAAGAAAAGGATTTTACAGGTAAGCTGTAGGGAAAAAAAAAAATCAAATTTTCTTTATCGTACATCACAGGACACAGAGACTGTTATTATAAAAACTACTACTATTTGGGACGTCCCAAAGCAATACCCTTGAGGGGAGGGAGACACCAGCACAGAAACTGCCACCAGAGAAGGACCTACTCTACTGTTTGGAATACGCTGAGGCCAAAGGCAGTATGCTCCACGTGTTTTTACATCTACCTGGTAAAAACCCTGTAGCTGTATAAACCAAAGACCAAACAGTGGTCTTGCACACCTGGGCCACTGACACCTGATGACGGATGGCCCAAGAGACTCCCCCACACCTGGTAGAGGATCTCTCCCCAGATAAGATCAGAAATGTCTGTAAAAAACACAGCATACCTACATGATTTTTGATCTGGTGTACCTCTGTAATCGAACGAAAAGGCAAAAATGATCTCCTGCGCTTTGGTGTATAGTCTCTATTGCGTGGTGCGACCAACACTTTACAATCAAGCAATGCCTATAGTCTTTCAGCCCTCAGAATAATGGGTATTCATGTAACCAAAAAGAAAGAAGAAGAAGAAGGGCGCACCGACCTTGTGTATTGCCAATTTCAAGCATAAAAGCAATCTTTATACTCACAAATAAGCAATTCAGGTTTATCAAATGATATAACAGCATCTCTGAACACCGGCAACCCGGACCTGATGTTATGGGGAATCAGACGATATCCCAAACGGCTGACGCGTTTCAAGGGTGCTAGTTACACGAGTACCCCTGTAAAATCATCTATCAGGCTTCCATACTAGGGATCCTATCTACAGGCCTCAGTGGGTCTAGATTTCCCATGTTCTGGGGAGCCTCTTTGATGTTCCCTTGATATACTTGTAAAACATTTTGTTTTTACTCAAATCTACAATATAACCTGCATGACACTTGGTGGAGATGAAGGAAGCAGCAATTCTTTGGGGCAGCGTTTTTTGCTTTTAATCTACATAGAATGTGTGCCCATGCATGACTGAAGTGACTAGAATTGATATCTTCTAAACATGTGCACTGGACAAAAAATGTGTGTTAGTTTTCATTTTTTTTTTTTATTCAAAAATCAGTTAGGCCCCTTTCACACTGGGGCGGTTTTCAGGCGGTACAGCACTAAAAAGAGCGCCTGTACACCGCCTGAAAAAAAATGCCCCAATTCACTCCAGTGTGAAAGCCGGCGGGCTTTCACACTGGAGCGGTGCGCTAGCAGGACGGTAAAAAAAGTCCTGCTAGCAGCATCTTTGGAGCGGTATAGGAGCGGTGTATTCACCGCTCCTTCCCATTGATTTCAATGGGACACCGCGGTAATACCGCCGCAAAGCACAGCTTTGCGGGGGATTTTAACCCTTTTCGGCCGCTCGCGGCGGGTAAAACCGCCCCGCGAGCACGCCAAATACCGTGGCTAAAACGACGGTAAAGCAGCGCCGCGGCTCCCGCCCCAGTGTGAAAGTGGCCTAAGTTAGTAAAATTCTAAATAATAACTGCAAAAACCAGAGATCAAGATTGGGAAGGGGATATCACCACTCCAAGTAGGTCAGACAAAATAAAAAAAGCCTCTCATCCAGTTTAGAAGCCCAGGTGCTGGCAATGCATGTCGCAATTAGAAACACGAAGAAGTTCTGGACTGCCGCACTCCAAAAAAGTTTTTGCCTTTTATTCAAAAATTATAAACAAAAATACAAGTCACAGCAGGAAAGGACAAGAGCTGACATGTTTCACACTTAAATACAGTCATAGCTAAGTCTAAGCACTGTATTTAAGTCGAAGCTATGACCAAGCACTGTATTTAAGCGTGAAACGCGTCAGATTTTGTCCTTTCCTGCTGTGGCTTGTATTTTTGTTTATAATTTTTGAATTAAAAAAAAAAAAAAAAAAAAAAGGCAAAAACTTCTTTGGAGTGAGGCAGTCCAGAACTTCTTTGCGTTTCCAATAACTAACCACTTCCTGCCTGTCCACTGTCATATGACGGCGGGACGAAGAACGTATTTTTCGGGGCCGCCGTCATATGACGGGATTTCGTTTGTGGCCACTAGTGGGCGCGCGCGCCTGCCGCGTCGCTGGGGACCCGATGCGCGTGCCCGCGATGTCTGCCGGGCACCCGCGATTGCCCAGTAACTGAGCAGGACGTGGATCTGTGTGTGTCCCTTGTACATAGGGACACCGATCGGTCTCCTCCCCCAGTCAGTCCCCTCCCCCCCCCCCCCACCCCCCCCACAGTTAGAATCACTCCCATAGGGAACATATTAACCCCTCAATCGCCCCCTAGTGTTAACCCCTTCCCTGCCAGTCACATTTATACAGTAATCAATGCATTTTTATAGCACTGATCACTGTATAAAATGTGAATGGTCCTCAAAAATGTGTCAAAAGTGTCCAATATGTCTGCCGCAATATCACAGTCATGATCAAAAAAATAAAAAAAAAATAAAAGGCAGATCGCCGCCATTACTAGTAAAAAAAATAAAAATAAGCAAGCTATAAATCTATCCCCTATTTTGTAGATGCTATAACTTTTGCGCAAACCAATCAATATACGCTTATTGCAATTTTTTTTTACCAAAAATATGTAGAAGAATACGTATCGGCCTAAACTGCCGAAAAAATTAGTTTTATAAAAAATTGGATATTTATTATAGCAAAAAGTAAAAAAAAAAAAAAAAAAAAAAAAAAAGTTTTCAAACTTGTCCCTCTTCTTTTGTTTATAGCGCAAGAAATAAAAAAAAAAAAAAAAAAAAAAAAACGCAGAGATACCACCAAAAGAAAGCTTTATTTGTGGGGAAAAAAATATGATACATTTTATTTGGGTGCAGCATTGAATGACCGTGCAATTGTCATTCAAAATGCGACAGCGTTGAAAGCTGAAAAATGGTTTGGGCAGGAAGGGGGCGTTTGTGCCTGGTAGGCTAGTAGTTAAACTATACTATACTAACTAACTATTTCAATTATAGGTTTTGGAATTTCTGTTTGTGAACCTAACGAATACAAAATTTATCTGAAGTTACGAATTATCTGAAATAACGAATGCCGCATGTAAACAAATTAATAATAAATAGGTATAATAATAATAATATCATTACATTCTGTTTAGATATGGCATGAGTTATTACAGATAATTCGTAACTTTGGATAAATTCACTCGTGACAGCCAAATTTGAAAGGAAATTCCAATACCTATAATTTAATATTATTAGTTATTTCAGATTTTTAAATTTACGATGACATTTTTCGAATTTTCTCATTCCAAATTTTGAACATTTCGGAATTAACGAATTTGGAACTAAACAAAAATTGCACATGTCTAATATCTTCCCTACCCCTGAGGAAGGAGATAAAAACAGACTGAAACGTGTTGGGTAAAGGATATCTTCTGTATTGTCAGTCATGTTACAGTTGGTGCATTCTATGCTACTTTTTTTAGTCATGTGTTAATAAATAATTTTTTCTATTCTACGATTGTTATACGAGTTTAAGTGCCTTTAAAAGTCCAATTCCAAGGGGAATTTGTTTGTTTCTAGTTTAGGATGCGGCACTATATGAAGTAAATCACTGATACATAAAATATTTCAATTGAAATATGGAGGGTATCGTGTAGTGCCATAACCCTTGCGGGGCGGCTATGCATTTTCTGGGCTTACCGATTACCTCCTACTTGTAGCTCGTCGTTCGTTGTCTAGGGGTTCCCAGGGTTAGTACCCAGTAATTGCTGAGACTGACACTCAAAAGTCCTTTTGAGGATTTTTATTTGCAAAAAGAAACGTTCAAAATATAACACTGTCTCTCAGTTGGGAATAGAGGGCACGGGTGATGAAGCTCAGGCACTTCAGAATTGCTGACATCAAGTAAAATGTCTCTTTAGAGACAGTAGAGAGTAGAGAGTAGCCACTCGTAACTGGGCAATTCACTGTTGGATAAACCCTTGTCTGTAGATCTAGCAGCCAACAAGTGATTCAAAGATTAAAGCACAGTCTCTGCCACAGACTTGGTTGTGAAACTTCAAGTGAACAATGTATAAGCCTCTGCCACAGACTATGTTGTAACCGAAGGATGGGTTTAGGAACTTTTCCTATGGTACCTAATTCTTCCAGCAGTTTTGGCGATACCCTCTGAAGAGTCTTCCCCTGGTCGCTTGTACGAGTTGCCGTGCCTCCCCAATCCTGAGAGGACACCGGAACACTTCAGAATCCTTCAGTTACTGGGCCTCGAACTAGCCAGTTCCGAGGCTTGGGAACGGACGGATCCCCACCCCAGACCATGAGGGCCTCTGGGGCTGGTCAGGGTGATCAGGCTTACGGGGGCAGCAGACACACCTGGGTCCAGGACACCTCGCGGGGCTGGACCGGAACCAGGAATCCAAGAGCAAGCCAAACCACACGGCCCAAAAACACGTGACCTCAGCACCTTAAATACCCCTTCCCGGAATACACAGCGGGGCCAGACACGCCCACTGATTGGCTCCAAGAAAGATTGGTACCCAACACGTCCAACCAGACGGCGTTCTTAGTCTGTCACAGGTGCCTCACTTCACCTATGACCAGGCAGAACTCCATTGCAGCCCAGCCAAACTAATTCCAAAGTAAAAAAAAAAATAGAACAATTAACCCCCAGAACTCAGTTACAGTTCTGGAAAACTAAATTTAGAGAATAGCTAGTCAAAATAAAATGGACAATATTTTCTTGGATCCAAACATAATACATATAGCTATAGATTATTAACAAAAGCTTCACTTACATGAGCGGCAGCCAAGAACTTGGCACAGAAAGTAGTGAAGATGAGGCAGAGGTCTTCCAGTCTGCACGTAGATTCATCTTCACAGAAGTAATCCATCACAGCGCCCCTGGAGTCCCGCAGACTCTGCAGAGAGCACAGGACCTCGCACAGCTCCACCTCTGCTACCTGCCAGAGGGAACAGAGTTATTATCTGAGATATATATAATTTCATATTGGTGCAAGGAACAGGAGTCCATAAATCTGTATTTACAAGCCTATTTTAGTGTGCTAAGCTGGGTAGCTGCTCACCTGCAGGAAGGGAGCCATCTCATGCTTCAGATCTGGCTGGTCTCGGAGGGCTTCCCTGGTACTTTGAAGCCGCTGAGTGAGAGTCTCCAGGTCACTCTCCATTTCCAGGGATGTAATGCTAGAGACAAAAAAAAAGGGTCAGTTAGAGAAATGAGAGTCTAAATATAGCTAGCAGTAGCTAGTCACATTCAACCGGACTTGTTCTGTAATGTCAAAGAGGTCTTTTAGCTTCTCCAAGCTATATCTTCAATTTAGAACTGAAGAAATGAAAAAAAGCTACAAAAAAAAAAAAAAAAAAAAAAACACAGCCTTCATGGACAGTACAAATGACAAAAACATTACAGCCATTGTTCAAAGGACCTAGGAGTTTCAACTTTTTGGTCCTTAGAGCTCTATCTATATCTCCTGACGAGCAGGCGCTATTGTTTTTTGAAAATCAAGTTGCCTGAAGCCACAGTTGGGCTTCGGGATAAATTTCACAAAATTTCTGGTTTCAGTACCAGTCCAGCTGGGTTGCACTGGGTTCTCCTTGGCCGCAGGTGTCGCTGTCACCACCGGCAAGGGAAGAAACGCAGTCTATCTGGATGCATTGAATGCCACTTAGCCCTCAGAACCAGCCCAGTGGGAGTGTCCTCCGGCTGTGAATTCTGGGGGGTGGTATTTAAAGGTACCGACGCCACGTGGGAATGATTTATTTTCTGTCAGTTTGGTTCTGGGTCCTCCTGACACAGCCCTATGGCCTTCCTGGCCTAGGGTGCGGAACCATGCATCCTGTGTCTCTGGGCTGGCTAGCCCGAGGCCACGTAACTGAAGGGACAGGCCTGACTGAAGTTCGGAGCCTACTGATCCAAGGAAGGCCCGGTGCCGTCTCAAGTAAAAATGAGAGGCCCAGCAACTAAAGTACCCCAGGGGAGGACTCGTTCAGAAGAAGACGGTGCGCAAGGCTGGCTTCTCTGAAGAGCCTGGAGACTTAGTTGGAGGACGCAACCTGGATCAACATTCATACGGTATCGCCGGATAGGCTGAGAGAAACTGGTATGTTAGTTCTCTAAAATTCATCCAATCCCTCAGTGATGCTAAAGTGTAACTTACAAGTCTGTGGCAGAGACTTTACCGAGCATCCCACCATCTGCTAGGCCTAATGAGAGAGACCTATCCGGGGGGTAATTGAATACAGTTTGTGGAGCAGTAATATCCTTTGGATTCTTTTAGTAACTTCACCCTGCAATCTAAGTACCCGAACTCACCCCTAACCCTCTACCCTTTTATTAGGAGACTTTGTCTTCTTTTCTAAATAAATAACCCAAAAAGAGGATTCAGTGTCAGTCGCAACATTACTTTGGGCCACTTTCCACATGATTCCCAAGACGGAGAAGCAAGTAAGTGAGGCAACCGTAATCCCAAAATAAAGCCAGCAGCTCCTTCAGGGGTCAGTACTTCATTCATACAATCAATCACACACACAGTATTTTACAGTTTTCTTTCTATGAAGTATTAAACCTAAAATCTGATGGTGGTAAATGTGGCCATCTCCACAGTCAAGAAAGGAATAGGATATTTGATAGGTTGGTTATGGAGCTACTTACCGAGATGCCTGGCTTATGTGAGTCAATTTCTCTGGAAAACTCATAAGTGCTTGATTATTCTTCTCAGCTTCCTGAGTGGAGCAGAAAAGAAACAAAAAAAAAAAAGTTAAAATCTTTTCCAGCCAGTCTACTGGCAGAGGTGACCTTTCCCACACTCCCCATTTCATTGCCAAAGCAGGCACCACCAATAGCCTCTCCCATCATTCTACCACCCTCTTCTGAGGGTCCAAGCAGGACTCCACTCCACTCCAATCTGCTAGAGTAGCCACATACCATGGCGCCACCCAGTAATTTTCTGTCTGTGGAACTACTAGCCACTTCTTGCCTGCCATCCTGAAGTTTTTTTTTGGGGGGGGGGGGGGGGGGCAAAGTCTCTCTTCTTACCTGGACTACAAAGTGCATAAGGTTCATTCCAGGTTTATTTGCTTTAGTGTCCGCCAGTTTCAGAAGAGATCCCATCCGAAAACCCATGGCACTCCCAGCGTAACCACCCTGTAGACAAACCGACAATATCAATAAGGTAAAACCTGCCAGACAGGGTGGAAGGAACAATAGAGAAGGGTGCAGAAGAACCAGTCAACTTCATTGAAGGCGGTAAAAGAAACCAGGAAGCCATACTGAAGGAGTAAGTGTGCCGGGCAAAACAGCGTCCTGCAGACCCACCTACTGTATAAGCTTAGAAAATGTACTAACTAGAGGAGAGAGCAGAGTGGAGACTTAGGAGTGACCTGCTCCCCCTTTATTGTCCAGTCAGCAGATGAGGAGGAGAGGACACCTCTATTCTTCATAGGTCTGCTGCCTGGCAAAAATGTATACAAAAATCACAATAGTGGCTGGACAGAGGTACAAATCCTCAGGTACATACTTTTTATTTATTTTTTTTTTTTTTAACTGTTTAACCATTTGCTGGAGTCTAGCTTTAACTTATTTACAAACTTTATTCAATTATTTCCCCCTCTTACCCCAGTTCAACAAATTAAATTTGACTTTTTTTTACCTTTATTAAAGTCAGAGAAAACTAGATAAGAAGCTTCACAGAAAAGCTTCATAAATAATAGGTAAAACTTGGAGGCGAAGAATTTTAGCACAAGTAATACTTTTAAAAAGTAAACACCCCCTCCCCCCCCAGGGGTAGACTTTACCATCCCCTCCTCAGTGACTGCCCTCTATTTGCCTCAAATCCTCCATTGACTGTTTTGTTATAATGCCCTTCACCCACCCCACCCAGACTCTGCCCCTCTTAACAGTCACCCCCCTCCCCAATGACTACTCTCCTCCCTCTATTGGCCCTCCCCAATGGTTGCCTTCCTCACACCATTGCCTTCTACTCCAGTGAATCTCATCCCTCCGAGTGGCTTCCCTCCTTACACAGCCTTTCCCTCTGCGACTGTTCTCTTCCCTTCATTGATCATTTGCATCTGCCTTCCTACCAACCCAGTGGCTGCCCATTACACCACCAAACACCCCCCCACCACTTCTCCATCCCTAGTGAATTCCATCCTTAGCTCCCCACCCGTAATGGCCCACACACACACACACACACACACACACACACACACACACACACACACACACACACACACACACACACACACAATCTGAATATCGTACAACTTTTTTCAAATAGTCGCAAGTAGAAATTGAATAGATTACTAAAGTCACGAAAATTCTCGTATGATACAAAGAAAAAAAAAAAAAAAATTAAAAAATATCGGAAGCGATGTCATCTGTTGTAATGCATTTTTCAGGAGACAACTGTACTAACTAAAACGAAAATCGTACGAGGAACGTTTTTGCGCTTGTCCGATCAAATTATATTTGATGAATTGTCGCGATCGGCTCTTGAAATCAATGCTCCAACTATCCGATTATCGTACAATCGAAAGCGGTATTTTTCATCCGATTTTCAGATGTGTGTATGGGCCTTAAAGCGGACCTCCACCCCAAAGTGGAAGTTCCACTCATCGGAACCCTCCCCCCCCCCTCCAGTGCCATTGGCACCTTTCAGAGGGGTGCAGATACCTGTATAATCCAGGTATCTGCACCCACTTCCGGGACAAGCTAGCCGCAGATGCACCAACCAACCGCCCCCCCCCCCCCCGTTGTGTTCCGGATTCCCTGACAGAGGATGGCGGCGGGGCAGCCGAGAGATCGCTCGTCATCTGCTGCCGACATCGCTGGACCCTGGAACAGGTGAGTGTCCTTTAATTAAAAGTCAGTAGCTGCAGTATTTGTAGCTGCTGACTTTTAATATTTATTTTTTTTTATTTTTTTTAAGGTGGCACTCCTCTTTAAGTGACTGCTTCTTCCCTCCCCTGGCCCTGCCTGGTGGCTGCTCTTCTCATCAGTAGCCTAACCAGTGTCTATGTTTCCCCCCCCCCCCCCAAGCATTTGCCTTCCAGTGTTGGGAGACAAGTAAATATTAAAGTAGAGCTGCACTTCACCTGAGCACCATAAAACTCAAAATGCGATTTAATTCATTTTTAATATTCAAAGCCCCCCCCCCCCCATCCATCTGTCTCCATGCTTTATTTTGCTGGGAAATCACCCCCTAGCATTTCTTGTCACAGTCATCTTGAGTGAGGGCAGATGATTCATGTAGCATTTACTTTCTGGACTCCAGTTGCCCTTAGCTCAGGCATTCAAGCAGGGGGGGGGGGGGGGGGGGGTTGTCCTTAGCCCCACCTCCATTCATTCCCTACTGAAGACTCTTGGTATGCATGACATAATTTGCCTAGGCATTGACAACAGAAAGTAACTGAAGAAATGCAAATACGATATACGTTTCTATCCATTTACTAATGCTAGCAGCAGAAGGATTAAAAATAGTCAATATTGGATTGAGAGAATGAAGTTCCGCTTTAAGAACTCACAGCGTTCATGTAGTTCCCGGCTTTCAGCACCAAGTGGATGATGGTGTGAAGCTCCTCACACTGCAGAAGCTCTAAAAACAAGGACAATTATATGAAGCTGGGAATAGGGTAAAGATAAATACAATGAAAACTTAGACAGTAAAATGATATGAGCCCACTGGAATGTGTGTAGGAGGGGCTGCAATGTCGAGGCTCAAGTTTATATTCCATATTTATTTACTCCATAGTGGTTATTTTACTGCATACTACAAAAAGGTCACCTCTTTTACCAAAGATCAGGAACACCATACACTCACCTGTCGCTGCTACGGTCTGAATTTCTACTGAATGTTTCAACGAGTTGAGCTGTGGGAAAAATTCCTCCTTCAGTATCATGACCTGCAGCCGCTGTAAATAGCTGCAATAGAAGGAACACAAAAGCATGATGAGTTGCTATCACTTCTGTCCTCAATTTTATAATGGGTCTCAGACCACATGCATTGAATTTAGAGGAGATCAGCAAGTTGATAATAGGTTTCAAATTGAACAGACTAAGGGCTCTTTCACACGGGGGGATCAGTGCAGATCCGCCCCGTGGATATCCGATTGCTCAGCGGCGATCGCCGGAGCGATCTCCGCTGTGCAGGAAGATGACAGGTCCGTCTCTGCACTCTGTGCAGGGACGGACCTGTCAGAGCGCCGCTCTCCCCTTATGGTAGATCGGGTGACGACGGACCGTAGAGTCCGTCGTCATCTGATCTGCAGACGGATGGAAAAATAGGGTTTTCCTCCGTCTGCAGAAATAGACCATAGCGGGCACGGACAAGATCAGGTGTCAGCGGATGCTCATCGCTGACACCCGCTATCCCATAGGGATACATGTATGTCCGTTTTTCATCCAAAAACGGATGGATGAAAAAAAAAAAACAGACATACGGACCGTCCGTGTGAAAGAGCCCTTAGACCCCAATACACGATACAACTTTTGTGGTTGCATACAAAATTGAAAACTCTTAAGGTTTGACTTCATATTATACGGTTTTGGTAAATATGAAGGAAAAAATAAATAAATAAAATCTACGGAAATTTTTATAGTGTGTATCCAGCGCAAGGCTTGAATAATAAAACTAAACCAAGAATTTGAACATTGGGGTTAGGACCACACAGTATATGCCATGGCTTGCATTCAGGTATTTCCACAGGAGGGTACCATTAATCCCAAAGAAAGACATTTTAGACAATTGTGCACTTGTAACATAATAGCAACAATTATCCACAATTGACTTTAAAATTAAATGTCCATGGTTTCACAATGGGAAGCTCATGCAGGCGAGATGGTCAAATGTCCACAAGCATTTGGCCATGCAATTTATATCTGAAGGTCTCATGTTCCATTCATCCATTTCAAGACAGGAACCAATAGGATTATAGGCGCACACCAAAAAAGTGTTGAAAATAGTAATCTCCATGTGAGGGGCTAGGCCTACAAAATCTAGGAAAGGCGTCAAGGAAAAAGAAAAATCCTGTCTTGGGTGTGCCAGCTGAACTTTTCAAAAGAGGCAATCTGCAATGTGGACTACACCAATATAGCAGATTTTACTGGTGAGTTAGGGAAGCCAATAAAGATTGAAAAAGAAGCAAAAAAAAAAAAAAAAAAAATCACAACCTGAACTTGTCACAGTTTAAAAGGCAAGTGGGTTTTGATATGGAATACCAATCCAGTGCCCAAGATATGTTGGTGCCTCATCTCCAACATTACCCCAGAGAGGAGCCCATTGGAATGATATAGTTTAGTCACTGGCCTGAAGTTTGTAGGCCACGCTGTGACTTGCAGTTTTACACACCAAAGCAAGCCCTTAACCAAGTGCCTTGGTGCATTGAGCCATCTGACCATAAGCCATTTTCAGTTGACTACCCAATAAGCATTATGAGTGCTTGCCAATTTCCCCCTTTTAAAGCTTTTACTTGAGACAAAAAGTCTTACAGATAGCTAGTAGTGTCCCCTAGTTCCCAAGATACAATCCTGTCCCACTGCTAGGTACAAGCAGCCAAAGCAAAACAGGGAAAAGTATTCATCCTGTCTGGAACACAAAGCAGGTTTTGTTTTTGTAGATAGGTGGAAGACATGGGCGTCCGCACCATAGGGCTAGGGGGGTCAATTGCCCCCCCCCCCCCCCTGGAATCGTAAGTGTTGAAGTCAGAGTGAAGACACTTGCCCGCTGTGTTGCAGTGGCAGCCGTGGACTTTTTTTTCAAAGTCTGCTGCTGGCCTGGGGGCTGCGGCTGCTCTCAGTCTTTTCTGACTACACATCCGTCCCTCCCTCCTCACCCCCAGCCCAAGCATCGGATTGGCTCTGCCGCTCAGGCCTCTGCTTAACATCACCGTGACCCGGCTGTTCCGTTATTGGCTGCTGCCTCAGCCTGTGTAAGTGTATGTTGTGCCTATGCCGATCCGGCCGGTGTACTATCATTTGCCATCCCCCATCACAAAGTGTCCGCTGTGTACTGCGCATGCGCAGTACACAGGACACCCAGATTCCGAAAATTCACGAAGATGAACGGCGCCTGCGCCGTGAGTCCACTTTCAAGCCCCACCATCCAAGTGGACATAGAGTTAGAATATAAAAGAGCCGAGAGCAGCGAGGGGCCCTCTAAGTTTGTCTATTCCCATGTCCGCTTGGATGGTGGGGGCGTCACCTCGACTCGCGGCGCAGGCGCCGTTTATCTTCCGAGAATTTCCGAAAATCTTTATGCTGCGCATGCGGAGAACACTTCGGATACTCGGTGACAGCCGGACTGTTCGTGACAGAACACCAGCACAGGTCACAGGTGCGTGGCATGCAGCGGCCGAGACGACAGAGAATACACTGCCTGGCTGCCAGTGCCTGTCCTGGGCCTATCACTGAAGAACCACAGGTTACAGCAGTACCTGTGCCACGACACCACTGTGTACATATTTTTGTATTGCAAATTGCAATACATGACCTTAAAATTAGTTCAGGGGACGCCCATGGTGGAAGATGGTGCAACCAAAAAAATAAATAAAATAAATAAATCCAAAGTCAGCAACATTTAGATTGGAGATGCCAGTTAAATGTCTTTAGGCGACTCTCTGATCCTTTTCCTTATTAGATTTGAAGGGGTTCACAAGCTGCTGCAGTTGGAGTTAATAAATGTCTCACCTGGGAATCTCCACCAGCATCACCATGAACAGTTCAGGATCAGACAAGCGACTTCTGTCTCCTTTAAAGGCCCGCAGCCTCTTCATCTAAGTGGGATAAAGAAAATGGCTTATTGCCTTGTATATATAGATAGCCCAGACACCCTCTACATATAGAACAGGCAAAAGGATTAAATACCTCATCTTTCTCCGGAAGAAGTCTCTGCAGCTCACCCAGTTTCTCAGCTCCAAAGTTTGATCCGACTCCTCTCCTAATATCTTCTACCATCACATGTATGGGCCTAAAATAGAGAAAAACTGAGAGTTAAAACAAGTGCTCAGAGGAAGATAAAAAAAAAAAAAGAAGAAGAAGGTCAAATCAAAGACCCAGAAGGCTTAACACAAGCTGTAAAAAGGCAAAACTCACCTCTTGAACTGTTTCAAGAAAATCCCCAGGTTCATATTTCTCTTGGAATCCAGTAATGTCATCTGCAAAACACAAATACCCATTAGCACTGCAAAGAAACCCATTAGAATGGACAAAGCCACCATCAATAGTGATCATATATTTAAATCATAAGTTGATCTTTGCAAGAAAGTATTGTAGCTGTACCCTCGTGAGGGCTGCTGAGTGTTGTGGTCCGTCTGTCACTCTGCCCAACCAGGCACACAGTTCTCCTCAGTCACCCTCAGGCAGAAAACCAGTACTTGTACTTTGTTTTTGTGGTTTTTATTGAGGGGAATAAACTTGGATAGGGAATTTAGGAGATACCCAGATGATTATGAACAATTCAGGGACTTGAGACTATATACACAACTCTAGTATATACACCCCTCTTCTCTCCAGCACATCACTTCCTTGCAGACTATCACTTGCACTTTCCGGACCAGCCAGCACTATATTTTAGGCCTGACAATGGCTCACCCAGGCCTAAGATGAATGCCCTTTGCAGGCAGAGACAGCAGGTCCCTTTGGTGTAGGTAGTCCTAGTGCTAGCCGTCCACATGGCTACTGAGCCCAGGACCACATCTTCAGGCCCTGCCAGCGCTCCTGGCTGCAGCTGCCTCTCTCCACTGCCCGTGTCACCACAGTCCACTCCACTGGATCTGCACCCATCCCAGACTGCAATCTCCCAGTCCTCTGACTGTCACTCATCTGGCTTTTTGGCTGCAACTGGTTGTTCCTCCCTAGAGACTAGCCCAGCTGTCCTCTCACCTTGCTCCCGTGCCTTCTGTCCAGGACACCTCCATGCGTTCTTAGAAGGTCCCGGCCGCACCCAAGCCAAGGCCCGAGCTCACTCTTTCTCCACCAGACTGGGGAGCTCCATCAAAGGCCACAACTCAGCTGGGCAAACCCTAGGTACCTAAGGAGGCCTGCCCCTAGGGTTGCCACCTGTACGGGATTCACCCGTACAGTCCGGGATTTGAATCATGTGCCCGGTTTTGAGCACCCCTGAAAACCGGACACATTCAGATAGGATCGTGGCTCATAGCTGGAGAGAGGATTAGGTGTTCTCCTCCCTCCAGCCTGCGGGTGGCAATAGAGAGCAGTACACAGCAGGGCCAGACACGCCCACTGATTGGCTGAACAGTCTCAGCAGCACTGCTGAGGAACGAACACAGAGTGTGGAGCCTAGACAGAGAAATGAGGAGCTTCTTTGCAGTTAGTGATCAGTGAGTACAGGGGGAAAGGGGGCTCTGATGTCATATAATCTAATGGTGGTGTCATATCTGATGTAAGGGGGTGGGGCTCTGGTGTCATATCTAATGTAAGGAGGGGGGGGGGGGCTCTGGTGTCATATCTAATGTAAGGAGGGGGGGGGGGTCTCTGGTGTCATAGCTGATGTAAGGGGGGGGGGGGGGCTCTGGTGTCATAGCTGATGTAAGGAGGGGGGGGGGGCTCTGGTGTCATAGCTGATGTAAGGGGGGGGGGGGGCTCTGGTGTCATAGCTGATGTAAGGGGGGGGGGGGGGCTCTGGTGTCATAGCTGATGTAAGGGGGTGGGGGGGGGGGGCTCTGGTGTCATAGCTGATGTAAGGGGGGGGGGGGGGGGGCTCTGGTGTCATAGCTGATGTAAGGGGGGGGGGGGCTCTGGTGTCATAGCTGATGTAAGGGGGGGGGGGGGCTCTGGTGTCATAGCTGATGTAAGGGGGGGGGGGCTCTGGTGTCATAGCTGATGTAAGGGGGGGGGGGGGGGGCTCTGGTGTCATAGCTGATGTAAGGGGGGGGGGTAATGGGGGGGGGGCTCTGGTGTCATAGCTGATGTAAGGGGGGGGGCTCTGGTGTCATAGCTGATGTAAGGGGGGGGGGGGGGGCTCTGGTGTCATAGCTGATGTAAGGGGGGGGGCTCTGGTGTCATAGCTGATGTAAGGGGGGGGGGGCTCTGGTGTCATAGCTGATGTAAGGGGGGGGGGCTCTGGTGTCATAGCTGATGTAAGGGGGGGGGGGGGGGCTCTGGTGTCATAGCTGATGTAAGGGGGGGGGGGGGGCTCTGGTGTCATAGCTGATGTAAGGGGGGGGCTCTGGTGTCATAGCTGATGTAAGGGGGGGGGCTCTGGTGTCATAGCTGATGTAAGGGGGGGGGGGGGCTCTGGTGTCATAGCTGATGTAAGGGGGGGGGGGGCTCTGGTGTCATAGCTGATGTAAGGGGCCTGTGGTGCTTTTGTTTATAGCGCAAAAAATAAAAAAACGCAGAGGTGATCAAATACCCCCAAAGAAAGCTCTATTTGTGGGGAAAAAAAAAAAAAAAGAAAAGAAAAAAGGATATAAAATTTTGTGTGGATACAACGCCATATCGCAAAAAAATGGCCTGGTGAGGAAGGGGGTAAATTCTTCCGGGTTAAAGTGTTCGGGTTTGACTTGATGAAAAGGTGGCAACCCTACCTGCCCCCTGCCAATCCAAGTTGGAAATTGGTCAGGGCGCCTCAGAACACCCCGCACAGTTCCACCTTCCTTCCCAGAAAGCACCACAACCTTCTAGAAAGAAGTGGGAGGTCTTGATGATGCTGCTTGTTAGTCACCAGCTCTACGCCGAGTCACTCCCAACCCAAAGCAAAACAAACAGTCCTAGCTACAAGCCTAAATTGACCTACTCTGCCAAAAAAAAGGCATTTACATCCATTTAGCAACCTAGAGGGTGCTACAGTATTGTGGAGCTGTGCCTTACATTAGGATTAAGGCAGTCCACGGCATACCCTGAAGTATAGCGGGAGGACAGTCTCCCACTTGACAGATTCTGGTGTTAAGCACTAGAGAGCACTTTCATGTGTAGCACCCTCTAGTGCTAGAAGTGTAAAAAGATATTTTCTAGTACAGGTGTAGCAAGGTCTCCAGCATCCTTCAGTCTAATGAGGACCTCTAGAGCCAGAGATAGCCGACACAAAATCGCCACATACAGAAGGATGAGGCATAGTGGAAGTTATTGGGCACCAGACACTTCTTTAATGGAAAAAGATGCTCAATTTCTCCTACAAACTTTTATGGAGTAAAGAGGGTTAGGGCCAGGACACCCTTGAGTAGTTGCAAGTTCAACTAGCAGACACCGAGACCTCAATAGGAGGAGGACAGCCATGCAGGGAAAAGCCTCAAGAAGCCACATCTACACGTGCAGGAATGCTGTCTCCTATGGCAACAGTCTTTAACAGTTCCTAACAAACAAAACAGTTCTTTCAGCTTCACTACAACTTCTTGTAGTTCTACAGCCCACTGCGCTCCCGGTCTCACTAGACCCTATGATTCACTGCCACTGAATCCCTTGAGCTCCTCCAATATTCATGGTGGTATCTTCCTCAAGCCTCACCCCCACCTCTCTGCTGGGTCCCTGGCTTGGCACTCCCAATACCCCTCAAGCTTCACCCCTGCTGGCCTGCTCAGTCCCTGGCTTGACACACAAGGCTGCTCTGTGTCACCTCCGCTGGTTGGGTCCCTGACTTGATCACCGTCTGAAGTTTCCCCAATTCTTCACCGTGCCCATTCAGTGAGAATACTATACCGGTACTTGCTTCAGTTACTCACTGTGGTCCCTGGTTATAAGGTGGATGGTCCCTTTGTGGCGACCGCTTCCCTTCTACCTCCGACCACTGACAGGTTCTCATGCCAGCAGAACCGTCACTTCTGGTTGGACTGCAAGCCGCAATCCCAACCCTGCGCTGCTCTCTTGCTTCTGGATAGGCCCTCAGACAGCCTAGCAGCCAGATGCCCCCGGGATAGGCCCAATCTTCAGCCTAGCAGCCCAGGGCAACATGACACGTCCACCCAGACAGCCGTCCAGGTGGCACAGAACATAGATCACTTGACTCAACCCAAATATATTAGGTTCTCCCAGCGTGCCGCGGAATCCAAGAAAACCCCTGCCCATTGGCTGAGATACCCCATATACCCATAACCTGACCTTGAGTTGCTCTTCTCATATCTAGTACCACCAAGTACCCGGCCACCTAGTGGTAGAAGAGAAAAGTGCAATAAGGCCAAACGTAGGGAGAAATCAATGGATCTCCAACAATCAACCAGGTTGACTACTCCTGGCAAGTAAATTTGCGAGGAGCAACCCTGCTTAAACTCCAGGGTGCTACCCCGGTTAAGTTTATGCGGGCTTGGCTGGCAGCCAAGCCGGTCTGTTTTTTGTACTGGGTTGAGCAGAAATTTCAGGGAGAGCTGAATGACTCTCAAGCAGCATCACTAAAACCTCCCCCCTACTTCTCAAATGTTCTGGTGCCTTCTAGAAGAATGGGAGGGGGAAGTAAGGTGGAGCTGCCTGGAGTATTCTGAGGGCCCTGACCAATCTCCAACTTGGATTGGCAGGGGGCAGGCCTCCTGAAATACTCAGGGTCAGCCCAGCTGAGGAGTTGCGTTTGGGTGGAAGCTGGAGCTGGAGATGGAGTGTTAGGCTGTCATCGCCTTTGAAAGAGCTCCCCAGTATGGGGGAGGGTGAGCTTGGGCCTGGGCTCAGGTGCGGGACGGGACCTTCCCAAAACCATGGGAGGTATCCTGGCCAGGAGGCACGGGAGCACTGAGGACAGCGGAAGAACACTGCCAGGCAAGTCTCCAGGGAGGAACAAGGAACAGCCAAGGGGGCTGGTGATTGACACAGTCAGGAGGACTGGGAGGCATGCCTGAGAGAACTGCGATGAAGAAGACTGGGATGGGTGCAATTTACTGTGTAATATCAGAGTAAAGACCGGTCTATGGTATGGCGTCCGATGGGTAATGGGAAGCTGTGGAAATGGAGGCGTCAGCGGAAAATCTGTTATGGTCCTCGAGCCAGGGTTTTGCGGCTGAGGACCCTCAAGTGGTTCCGCAGATACAATTTCGTGTTGGTTTGGTAGTGCCTCCAAGGATCGGCAACCTGGGGAGGGGGGGGGGGGGGTCATCATTGTCTTTCTATATATTTCTGTTCTAAGGAATATTTATGGCTAATAAAATGGCTGCTATGGAAGAAGGATCTTTTTAGTTATAAGTTGGAAGTGGGGTTCAGGAGGTCTATAGCGGTTTCTAGGGAGTACATTTGGCACTACTTATGGTATGCCTTAGTCATTTTTGTTTACTACGGTTGAACAACAAACCTATGAGGGCTTCACAGAACAGCTGTATTTATACTGAGATTTAAATTACACACAGGTGGACGCCATTTACAAATTAGGCGACTTCTGAAGGCAATTGGTTCCAGTAGATTTTTGTTGAGGGTATCAGAGTAAAGGGGGCTGAATACAAATGCATGCCACACTTTTCAGATCTTTGTACAAAATAAAAAAAGTTGAAAACAATTTTTCATTTTCGTTCCACTTCACAATTATGTGCCACTTTGTGTTGGTCCATCACATAAAATACATTTGTGTTTTTGGTTACAACATGACAAAATGCGGAAAGTTTCAAGGGGTATGAATACTTTTCAAGGCACTGTAAATGCCCATAGTTGCCTTTTGTATTTCAGTTTGAATGAGAGCTCATCCAAATCTAATTCCCGAGAGCCCAGGCTCTCATTGACACCTAGAGAAACAACTGTGGAGTAACAGATGTCAGATAAAATAGTGGTGTGAAAGATATATATGGTATCCAACAGGGCCGATGCTACCACTAGGCAGCCGCCTAGGGCACCATGATGCCTAGGGGGTGCCAGGCCACTGGTTTTCATACTCTCTTCTCTCTGCAGCAAGCAACTAAGTCCCAGCATCAGCAGGCAGCCATCCTTCCGTTCACAGATAGTGTCAGAGGCGCAGCGGCGGTGAAGGACTGTGTCTGTGTCCCAACTCCTGAATGAATGGAAGCAAGCAAACATTCATTGATGGGCGCTGGTGAGGCCAAATGTGATGGGCGCTGGTGAGGCCAAATGTGATGGGCGCTGGTGAGGCCAAATGTGATGGGCGCTGGTGAGGCCAAATGTGATGGGCGCTGGTGAGGCCAAATGTGATGGGCGCTGGTGAGGCCAAATGTGATGGGCGCTGGTGAGGCCAAATGTGATGGGCGCTGGTGAGGCCAAATGTGATGGGCGCTGGTGAGGCCAAATGTGATGGGCGCTGGTGAGGCCAAATGTGATGGGCGCTTCGTTAGAAAAGTGGGGTTTACATGGGCAGAGAAAAGGGGGTGGGGTCAAGGGTGGAGTGAAGGGTGTGGCAAAATTAGGTTTCGCCTAGGGTGTCAAAAATCCTTGCAACAGCCCTGGTATCCAACACTGGGTGGATGCTGCCTTCCTCAGATGGGGTAATCCGAAAGGAACTACGAGAAAAAACAGAAATGGAAGGCGCGCACACCAAGTGCATTACCAAAGACAATTTAATAAAAATAAATTATATAAAACTGGGTACTCACAAAAGGCCATAAAAACAATGCATGGACATGCAGAGCACAGGGTACAGCTAATGCATTTCGGGGGCGCATCCCCTTCCTCAGAGCTAGGCCTAAATATTTCTTATTAAATTATCTGTTTTTTCTCATGGACACATGGAGGAAGGAGAACCCAATATCTCTATATAAACCTTTGTTTATTACTAGAGGGGTAACCAGGAGGAAAGAGGTCGGGATTCCTCTATATACAGTATCTCACAAAAGTTTTTATTATATATCTTCATGTGACAACACTGAAGAAATTACACTTTGCTATAATGTAAAGTAGTGAGTGTACAGCTTGTATAAGTGTAAATTTGTTGTCCCCTCAAAATAACAACACAGCCATTAATGTCTAAAGCACTGGCAACAAAAGTGAGTACACCCCTAAGTGAAAATGTCCAAATTGGGCCCAATTAGCCATTTTCCCTCCCTGGTGTCATTAGTTAGTGTTAAAAGGTCTCAGGTGTGAATGAGAAGCAGGTGTGTTAAATTTGGTGTCATCACTCTCACTCTCTCATACTGGTCATGGGAAGTTCAACATTAGGGATGAGCTCAGGCGTGTTCGCATGCTCCACGTGCAGAGCCCGCCAGGAAGTTGGCGCAGCGCTGTGCTGTGCTAATCACAGGCAGTGAAACATTGCCCAATCTATGCAGCCACGCACGGGACAACGTCTCACTGCCTGTGATTAGCGCAACGCTGCACCGACTTCCTGGCGGGCTCTGCATGTGGAGCATGCGAACACGCCTGAGCTCATCCTTATGCAACATGGCTCCTCATGGCAAAAAACTCTGAAAAAAAAGACTTGTTGCTCTACATAAAGATGGCCTAGGCTATAAGAAGATTGCCAAGACCTTGAAACTGAGCTGAAGCACAGTGGCCAAGACCATACAGCGGTTTAACAGGATAATTTCCACTCAGAACAGGCCTCGCCATGGTTGACCATAGAAGTTGAGTGCACGTGCTCAGCGTCACATTTCTATTTCCCAAAGACAACCTCTGGATACGAGTCCAGCCAGCGTTGCTGCAGAGGTTGAAGGGTTGGGTTGGGGGGTGGGTCAGCCCGTCAGTGCTCAGACCATATGCCACACACTGCATCAAATTGGTCTGCATGGCTGTGGTCCCAGAAGGAAGACTCTTCTAAAAATGATGCACAAGAAACCCCGCAAACAGTTTGCTGAAGACAAGCAGACTAAGGAAATGGATTACTGGAACCATGTCCTGTGGTCTGATGAGACCAAGATAAACTTATTTGGTTCAGATGGTGTCAAGCGTGTGTGGGGGCAACCAGATGAGGGGTACAAAGACAAGTGTGTCTTTTCTACAGTCAAGCATGGTGGTGGGAGTGTCATTGTCTGGGGCTGCATGAGTGCTGCCGGCACTGGGGAGCTACAGTTCATTGAGGGAACCGCGAATGCCAACATGTACTGTGACATACTGAAGCAGAGCACGATCCCCTCACGTCGGAGACTGGGCCGCAGGGCAGTATTCCAACATGATAACGACCCCAAACACACCTCCAAGACGACCACTGCTTTGCTAAAGAAGCTGAGGGCAAAGGTGATGGACTGGCCAAGCATGTCTCCAGACTTAAACCCTATTGAGCATCTGTGGGACATCCTCATACGGAAGGTGGAGGAGCGCAAGGTCTCCAACATCCACCAGCTCCATGATGTCGTCATGGAGGAGGGGGAAGAGGACTCCAGTGGCAACCTGTGAAGCTCTGGTGAACTCCATGTCCAAGAGGGTGAAGGCAGTGCTGGAAAATAAATGGTGGCCACACAAAATATTGACACATTGGGTTCCATTTGGACATTTTCACTTAAGGGTGTACTAATTTTTGTTGCCAGCGGCTTAGACATTAATGGCTGTGTGTTGATATATTTTGAGGGGACAGCAAATGTACACAAGCTGTAGACTCACTACTTTACATTGTAGCAAAGTGTAATTTCTTCAGTGTTGTCGCATGAAGAGATAATATATTTACAAAAATGTGAGGGGTGTACTCACTTTTGAGAGATACTATAGATCTTTATCTCACTAGAGGGATCACCAGGAGGAAAGGAGGTCCCCGTTCCTCTATATAGATCTTGATCTTTATCACTAGGAGGGGGTCACCAGCAGAAGGAAGGAGATCCTGATTCCTCCATCTAGAGCTTTATATCACTAGAGGGGTCACCCTCTAAATCCCACATGGGATTTCAAAGGGGTACAGTACATTTCAAATCAAAAAAGAAGAAATACTAAGAATTTTGATCAGCCAAAACAATAATTTACAATTATGAACTTTTAACAATTCACCACATCTCACCTCTGGTTCAGTTTCCCCTTGGACCGGTTGTGCTTTGAAGCTTCGTTGCCCCCTCAGTTTGCGTGGCTCCTCCTTCTGCCCGAACAACTCCTCCATGTGTGCAACATCTATCTGTAGACTCGTCCCCTGAGGGCCACAGGTCCAGAGGTTGCGTCCTCCTATCACTCGCTCCATAGGCAGAGCGTCCCAGTTGAAGTTGCGCAGTTTGAGTTTGCGTTGGTCTCCAAAACGTAGTGGAGCAGAAGGGGTGGTGGAGGAAACGGACGAATTGTTGATGGACACAGGAATTAAGGAGCCTCGCACTGGAGGAGGGGGAGGTGGGGGTAACAAAAATCTTACCGGAGGTGGTGGTGGGGGGGGATTGGAATCTCCAGTGGATGATGTAGGAGGCGGTGGCTGTGTGAGAAGTCCACCAGGTGGAAGTGGAGGTGGGCATGGAGGTATTGGCGGTGAAGAAGCATTCCCAGAGGTCACCATGTTTACAGGAGCCGTCTCATCCATCTGCCCAGGGCAAACAAGAGAAGGGTAACTTGGGGGCAATTTCTATAAAAACAGGGTCAATCAGGGCATTTTCATGGTAACCGAAGATCAACCTGAGGAAGAAGAGGAATTACAAGTCAGAAAACAAACCACAACAACTTGTATGTTCCTGTAGGAAAGTAGAATGTACCCTGAACTCATGAACACCCCTGATACATGTGGATTTAGTAAGAGTCACAGGACATCTCAACCCAGATTTGGGGAAAAGGACACATAGCCCCCCTGCCCAAGGTGGTCATAATTTAAGGTCACCATCATTTCATAATTTAGGCTCCATTCACATTTTTACAACCACACACACTTGTCGCCAGACTTTGGAGTGCAACTGTGTAAATGGAGCTTTCTTTTGGTGGTATTTGATCACCTCTGCAATTGGTTTTACTTTTTTTCTATAATAAATATCACCAAAAAAATAAAAGGTGAGGAAACCCCGCCCCCCAGGAGCACCTGAGAGACTATGGCTCCACCCCCCCCCCCCCCCCCCCCCCCCCCCCACAAATGTTCCCTCCGGGCCGGAGGAAACACTAAAACTGATGGATGGAAGGGAGGTGCCTCCCTTTAAAGATTTGGAGGAAGGAGGCGTTTCCTTGTTTCCGATGGGAGGAGTCACGATCTCTCAGGCGCAGTCCTGAAAGACGCCTCGGGAAAAATCTTTTTTTTTTCCTTCTTTCAAAATGGTTGCCCATTTGTGAAAAAAATAAAAATAAAAAAGGACATACATTTATTTGGGTACAGCGCCTTACGACCGCGCAACTGTCAGTTAAAACAACGCAGTGCCACATCGCAAAACATAGCCTGGTCATAAGGGGGGGGGTAGTTAATACATACGTGCAGGGGCAAAAGGGTGGCATTTAATGCCCACACACAGGTGTCAATGGGCAGACAATATTTATGTGCAGAGAGCGTGGTCACTGCACAGCTCTCAGTCCCAAATAAAAAGGTTGTTAGCTGGCAGGACTCGCTCTCAAATCAGACAGCCAATCACAGTGGTCAATCTGACCCTTCCTGTCACAACCCCTCCCCAGGCATTTATAACTTTTTAAAGGGACGCCAAGGCTTGCAGTATAGGGGGGTTAAAAAAAATGTTTATGGAATTAGGGGTCATTTTCTATTTCTTAGCAATATTTTGGTCATGCAAGCCAAGTCTTCCACTGTCTATAGGCATTTTAAAGTATCTAAACATTGAATATATTGCAGCTGAGATATGGTGGTTTTCCCCAGGTCCCTTTTCTTTATGCTTACCTGGTGATCCAACCACCAGTAACACTTCCTGTCCAAGGGTGACAACACTCACTTTACTGTAAGTGGAAGAGCGACGGCATTACCCTTGACTGCTCTCCCAATTTACCCCAAAATTGTGACATTTTGGTGAAATGCATGCGAGTCAATAGGGGGAGGAAGTTGAGTGGTGTAAGAGGTGCAATCAGATTATCGCCCAAGCAGCTCAATGAGTGAAAATAAAGTAGATCTAAAGTACAAAAAACATATTGCAGCTCATCGGTCCTGGGATGCAGTGGCTGCATTTGTTTTTTTCCCCCCTTTCACCTGGTGATCCTGCCAGTAACACACTGCGGGGGTTATTTACTAAAACTGAAGAGTGCAAAATCTGGTGCAGTTCTGCATTAGGGTAATTTTTTACTCCATCATTAACATATAATTACATGATAGATTACAAATCCCCTTACGGACCTATATAGTACCATATGCTTGTTATAATAATAATAATAATATTATTATTATTATTATTATTATTATTATTAATAATAATGATATAGATCCCAGGATTTTCAGTATCCTGTGCTATAAAATTGACTGGACTATTTGTGGCCATAATTATGGGGATCCTTGACTGAAACGTATGGGGCCCCAGACATCGGAGGCGCCTTCTCTCTGGCACAGTGAGACTTGTGGATGGTATGTTATAATCATAACCTCTGGGGGCAACCTTGAATTTGCTGGGCTTACCAATTACCTCCTCGTAGTTCGTTGTCTAGGGCTTCCCAGGGTTAGAACCCAGTAACTTCAGAAGCCGACACACAAGTCCTTTTGAGGATTTTTATTTGCAGGGGTAACATCCAACTATAACACAGTCTCTCAATTGGGAATGGAGGCCACGGGTGATAACACTCAGGCACTTAGAACTGCTGACATCAATTGAATGTCTCTTAGTTAGCCCAAAGAGTAGCCACTCGCAACTGGGTGCTTCACTGCTGGATAAACCTCCAACTGTAGATTTAGAAACCAACATGTGATTCGGAAAACTTGCAAAGTCTCTGCCACAGACTAGATTGTAACTGAAGACAAATAGGAACCTCTCACAGTACCTGGATCTCTCAGCCTTCTTGGCGATAAGTGTGGATTCTCTAGTGTCCATACAACTCAGCTCCCAGGCTCTTACCGAGCCGCCAGCTTCTTGGCCCTCCTCTGAAGAGTCCTCCCCTGGTCGCTTGTACGAGTTGCCGTGTCCCTCCAATACCGAGAGCACACCGGGACACCTCTGAATCCTCCTTCAGTTACTGGGCCTCGAACTAGCCAGTTCTGAGGCTCGGGAACGGACGAATCCCCCTCCCCAGACCACGAGGGCCTCTGGGGCTGGTCAGGGTGACCAGGCTTACGGGGACAGCAGACACTCCTGGACCGAGACCCGTCACGGTATTGGTCCAGACCGGAACCAGGAATCAAAAGCAGCAGCCAAACCCTGAACACGTGACTTCAGCATCTTAAATACCCCTTCCCAAAAGACACAGCGGGGGCCAGATGCGCCCACTGATTGGCACCCAACACGTCCAACCAGGCTCAGTTCTCAGCCTGTCACAGGTGCCTCACTGCACCTATGACCAGGCAGAACTCCAGCACAAACCAGCCAGACTGATGCCAAAGTAAAAAAGCCTGTACAATTAACCCCCAGAACACTGTTACAGTTCTGGAAAACTAAATTTACATATATAGCGCACACTTTAGAAAAAAGTGTTGGCGCTACACATATTAGCCATCATGATACACCTATGTTTTCCCATCTCCCTTGCTCTGTGTTTGCCAATTGCCTTGCTCTGTTTTAGAATCCAATATATGTGATCTCCTAGAAGGACCCTGAAGAAGGGATTGAAGTCTTCCTGAAACGTGTTGGGAATTTAAAAAGGAGAGGAGTGTCACCATTTATGCATTTACCCATTCAAAAAAAAATCAAACACACTGTTGATTTATTTTATTTTTTTATATTTGATGTTATACTACAATATATTTTAGGATGTACAATAAAATGTGTTTTTACAAAAATATATATTTTTGTTATTTATTTCTTTTGTTGCCTTTAAAGTCCCATAAGTACCTGTGGGGGTTAGGACCCATAGACACTATTAGATTTTCTGCAGGTTTACCAAAACCATGTAGTGCAAGGGCCTGCCTGATTGCATACACATTTAAACTCTTAAGGTTTGACTTCATATATTATATGGTTTTGGTAAATCTGAAGACAAAAATCTGCAGAAAATCCAACCGTGTGTATGGGGGGGTCTTACTCACACTTTTTACCCCATAGATTTAGGGATGTTGGCAACATACTATGTATGGCTTTCTGTGGTGTACAGCTCTACATAGAAACCATCAGCTTGTAGATTTGTATTGGCAAAGCTGAATAGAACAAGCTGAAGTTAGAAGCCGATTGGCTTCCATGAACAGCTGCACCAGGTTCCGAGTGTTCCCGCTATAGTAAATGTCCCCAACACTCAATTACTGGACTGCACCTAGGAGGAGCAGGATTGTCACCATAGGACAGAGTGGTACTTGATTATGTTCACCAAAAAGCTTGTTGGATTTCTGGCAGGATCAACAGATATATTTTCTGTACTAATTAAACAAATATAAAAAGCATTTGAATACTTTCTATAACAGACCAAAAAAGGGAGAAAATAAGAGAAGTGCAATCTATAGGCAGTGACCAGGGAGGGCCGGAGCGAATGGAACGCAGGGCAATGTAGGGGAGGGCCGGGCATGACTGTGTCGAGTTACACACCAAGGGGGATAGGTGGGGGTGGCCAAGCGGGCTAGGCCAATCAGAGCAGGGGGAGCGGCAACTATAAAAAGGGGGCGTGGCTTAACGGAGTCACGCAGTTTTTCCCACCCACCCTATGGTTTTAAGGTTTGTTTTGGAGGTTTTAATGTTTTTGTTGTCGTTTCAGGAAAAGCAGCAGAGTGACGGCTCTTCAATATGGGGTGGCGGTGTTTTTATTGTGGGTCAGTGACGGTGGCAGTTGGTAAGTGTGTGGGGGGCCCGTCAGTAGATGGCCCCTCCGGTTGTAGTACATCAAAGTAATTTGATGATACTCTTTGTTGCACTGCGGGATAGGTATTTGTCTCGGGGCGGTTTAAGTGGAGGCCTAGTTTGGTTTCGGTTAAATCCCGCAGTATGTATGTATGTATGTATGTATGTATGTATGTATGTATGTATGTATGTATGTATGTATGTATGTATGTATATATATATATATACATACACTATATTGTTATGTTTGGTTATGGTACAATACTCTGCCCCGTCACTGACCAACAATAGTGGGTGTAACCGAGGGTTACTTATGTTCAGTGTTTATGTTATGGTTATTTATAATTTTGAATAAAATGGAGTTTTATGTTTAATAAAGGCTGTTGTGGCCATTTACTCCACAAGAACGGTGTGGTCTATTATTTTAAGGGTAAGAAATAGTGGTGAGTAAGGGGTTACAACAGATGGGGTGTATTATCTAGGCTACACTGGTCATGTGATTTTATGCTCAGAACCAAAGTTTCCTATGTGCCCCATTCATGCTACAACACTGTTTGGACATGCAGAATAGCACGCGGCAAGTGTCCGTTAAAAACAAGGACCAAAACACACTTTTCTGCTATGATGCATTGCCGTAATACACGTTATTGCAACACACATTGCATGGATTTTTGAATGACACACTAAGGTAAACATGTTGTGGTGTGTTGTGTTGCCAAAAACAGTGCATGCCCATTTTTTTGGACAATTTGGCACATTGCTAGCCCATTCATTTGAATAGGTTGCCTTAATGCAATTAACACATCACACCAGGGTTGCCAAGGGAGCCTCTGTAAGGCCCCTTTCACACCGGGGCGTTTTTCATGCGGTACAGCGCTAAAAATAGCGCCTGTTCACCGCCTGAAAAAATCCGGCCCCTTTAACTCCAGTGTGAAAGCCGGCGGGCTTTCACACTGGAGCGGTGCACTAGCATTAAGGCAAAAAAAGTCCTAGCAGCATCTTAGGAGCGGTGTGTTCACCGCTCCTATACCGCTCCTTCCCATTGATTTGAATGGGAAACCGCGGTAAAACTGCGGCAATACCGCCGCAAAGCGCCGCTACGGCGGCGGGGGTGTTTAACCCTTTTTCGGCCGCTCGCGGGGGGTAAAACCGCACCGCGAGCGGCCGAATACCGCGGTTAAAACGACGTAAAGCAGCGCTAAATATAGCGCTGCTTTACCGTCACCGCGGCTCCCCGCCCCTAGTGTGAAAGGGGCCTAACACACCGACAGTTATTAAGGCTGATAAAATGTCTGGTAAATATATCCTCTCCCATCTCGAACAACTTTTTCCAATTTTTCGACATAGCAGGGAAAAAATACAAAAAAAAAAAAATCCTTCTTGACCCCACAAGGGTAGTCATACCCATTGTCACAATCAACCGATCACTCTTAGTCATAGCTTCAGATATTATTAGTTATAAGAAAAACATACAGCGATTTTATAAATTCCACCTTCCTATGATGAAGCATTGCACAGCTTTACTGCTCTTACTGTAAAGAATCCCTTCTTAAAAATTCTTCATGAAGGTGATCCTGTGACAAACTTCTCAAATAGGTCTCAGACCTGGTTTGTTGGTAATCTATATTGCCGCTACTAAAATGTCACACCACCACCACGCCAATCACTCCAACAATATGTGGATAAATGTGTGTGTGTATAAAAAACAACACTATACCTATTTAAACTAGTGAAGTGCACCAGCTGCCACTCTAAAAAAGTATATATATATATATATATATATATATATATATATATATATATATATATATATATATATATATATATATATATATATATATATATATATATATATATATATATATATATATATATATATATATATATATATATATAATGAAAAAGTAGATTATAATCACACGTGTAGTGAATAAAAAAAAAAAAGAAGAAGTGTATGAAAATATAATCAAGTGGCGCTCAAAATATCCAAAAAGAATATATGCAATGACATACAATGTGTAAAACAAAATATCTAAATAAATAACACCACGTGAAATAATGTTATAGTGAGCACACATAAAAGTCCATTGATAACTGTGTTTGAAAAATAAATCAATCTTCAAAAGGAAATATGTCCACCAAAATATATCCAATAAACAATTGCTTTAGTCTTCCACCACACCGACGTGCCTTGTGATCCCTCTCCCAATGAGACCGCACTCACCAGATGGTGTTGCCTCCCACTCTCGTGGTTGGCAAAAAGATCAATATAACCACACCTGGGTTAATGGTACGACCAATCCAAGATCTATCTCTCCATATGTAAAAATATAAAATAAACAATGCTCCACATAGCGTAACTCTGCGATAAAACAATTTATTTCAAAATTGCCACACTCACACTTCAATAATTAAACTCACATGTGACCAAATGAAAATCAGCAAATTCACAGCAAATATCCACAGCAAGCTGGAATGAAGGATGAGCTGGCAGAGTGCAGATATGGTCACCAAGGATGCCAAATTCTTATTGCAATAGATCTCACCACCTCCCCAAGAACTGCTCCTGATGTGGGTCCTCCTCAAAAAAATTCCCAACAGCAGAAGTGTAGAGCGGTGAACGCAGATGGAAAAAGCTTTCAGGCCCGCCAGATATACAAATGGAAACACGGACACTGAATTTCCATTTGTATATCTGGCGGGCCTGAAAGCTTTGATCCATTTTCGTTCACTGCTCTGCACTTCTGCTGTTGGGGATTTTTTGAGGAGGACCCACATCAGGAGCAGTTCTTGGAGAGGTGGTGAGATCTATTGCAATAAGAATTTGGCATCCTTGGTGACCATATTTGCGCTCTGCCAGCTCATCCTTCATTCCAGCTTGCTGTGAATATTTGCTGATTTTCATTGGGTTACATGTGAGTTTAATTATTGAAGTGTGAGTGTGGCAATTTTGAAATAAATTGTTTTATCGCAGAGTTGCGCTATGTGGAGCATTGTTTATTTTATATTTTCACATATGGAGAGATCGATCGTACCATTAACCCAGGTGTGGTTATATTGATCTTTTTCCAACCACGAGAGTGGGAGGCAACACCATCTGGTGAGTGCGGTCTCATTGGGAGAGGGATCACAAGGCACGTCGGTGTGGTGGAAGACTAAAGGGGGTATAACGCGCCCTTACGCTATCCAAACTGGGGGAAAATTTTGCCTTAGTTCTACTTTAGGTTCTCTTTCCACTACTGCGTGTTGTTGTGCGACTTGACACATGTGAAGTCGCATGGCAAGTCAAAATCCATGTATTTCAGAGGTCCCCGTTCTAATTGGTGCGACTCCAGAAAAGGTTTTTGCACTACTTTGTTCCTGCTTCAGTGCGACTTGTTCTCACCGGTCACATGACATCACATCAAAAATAGCATCGCTAAGTCGCACTGTAAATCGTGCAACTTGAGGGTTGCAATAGTGGAAGCCTAGCCTTAATGCCCTGCCATTGACTTCTTTTGGCCTCACCATACAGTAAAATTATGGGAACAGGTAATATTATTATTATTACCTGTTCCCATAATTTTACTGTATGGTGAGGCCAAAAGAAGTCAATGGCAGGGCATTAAGGCTTCCACTATTGCAACCCTCAAGTTGCACGATTTACAGTGCGACTTAGCGATGCAATTTTTGATGTGATGTCATGTGACCGGTGAGAACAAGTCGCACTGAAGCAGGAACAAAGTAGTGCAAAAACCTTTTCTGGAGTCGCACCAGTTAGAACGGGGACCTCTGAAATACATGGATTTTGACTTGCCATGCGACTTCACATGTGTCAAGTCGCACAACAACACGCAGTAGTGGAAACAGAACCTAAAGTAGAACTAAGGCAAAATTTTCCCCCAGTTTGGATAGCGTAAGGGCGCGTTATACCCACTTTCAGATTTTATTCTGCCATCTGTGTCCCATTTTGCAGATATCCCTGCACTTCCTGTCCCATAGCCAATCAGTAATTGAGAGGAAATCCCTGCAAATTTCTTGGGGACCCCCCCAGGTCACCAAAACTAGTGTCCCCATTGGAAGATTTCCCCCTACTTTTCTGGGGAAAACCCAATATATTTGGGATTTTCTTAACTTTCACTTTCAATGATAATGGTAAACAGGACAAAGAGGGGAAAACTTCTTATAGTGGACGCTCCACCCAAAAGGGGGCGCTCCCATTGTTAGTTTCCCTCTGCCACATATGGCACCTTTCGAGGGGCGGGTACCTGTCCCCACTTCCAGGTGACCTCGCCGCAGCAAAATCCCTCGGAAGTTCGCCCGCCCCCCCTCCTTTGCCGCTGTGGCATGCGCTTCACGCACGCGCAGTGGGGAATCGTCTGCGAAAGGCTTCACTACTGGGTTTCCCATACAACGAATGGCAGGGGCCGCACCCGAGAGCTGATTGGAGAAAAAAAAAAATCGGCTGGAGTGACGACATCATGGGCTCCCTGGACAGGTAAGTGGCTATATAGTAAAAGTCAGCAGCTACAGTATTTGTAGACCCCCCCCCCCCCAAACACAAAAAAATTAAAAGTAAAATATGGGAGTTTTGTCTTTAGTTATACTTTAAAACGCATCCAAGGTGCAGTTTAGATATGTTGCCAATGGATATTAACAAGTCTTGGTCAATGGCTATTAGCTATATCCAGCCCAAATCCTAAACTCAAAAAAAAACATAAAAAAATAAATAAAAACGCACAAACAAAATGCACATTGCATCTACCTACCGCTACAACAAATGCATATATCTCATCCACGTGAGCCAACCTGGGTTCCCCCAGATTCACCCAGGTGGTACAGCCCCCTGAGACTCAGATTCAAACAGCTGATTTCCTGAGTTCCAGGCATAATGATGGTATTATAAAAAAAAAAAACACAAACAGCTGAAACAATAAAAAAAAAAAAGATAAAATAAAAAATTAAAATAAAATGACCCCCCCCATCAAGCAGCTGCTACAAATTTCTCCAAGTCAGACAGGTGTAACTAACCATAGTGATCAGTAGGAGACATAATACAGCAATACACATCCAAATCACGCAAACTAAAAAGAAAACCAAAAATTAAACATGTCTTGATGTTATATAAAATAAATCAATAAATTAGGGCACATAAAACCTGCACCGAAACCTCCCGCAACTCCAATAGAAAACAGAGCACCTGTAGGAAGATGTGATCTAAAGGCTAATCCTGGACAGAAACCTCCATCTAGTTTAAAGATGCATGAGGCCCACAGGAGCCTCACACAGACCTCAGGTGTTTGCAGATTTTACAGTTTGCTTAATACCAGAGAGGTCCCCCCCTCCTGAGTACATTCAGTACTTACCTTCATCACAAGGACTCCTCATTGTGCAGGTAAACCTGCTAAGACTTCCAGATCTGTCCTGACCCAAACTTCAACTTTAAATGGCAGGAAACCCAGATCCAGGATCCACACTTGTCCTAATCCAGTGTCACTCCAGATCCAGGAGACCGATTCACACACCTCCTGATCCACAGTCCTAATGGTATCACTCCAGATCCAGGAGACCAGTCCATACTTATCCTGATCTACAGCCCTAATCCAGTGCCGTGCCAAATCCAGGAGACTGGTCCACACACCTCCTGATCCACAATCGTAGCCCAGTATTACTCCAGATCCAGGAGACTGGTCCACACACCTCCTGATCCACAATCGTAGCCCAGTATTACTCCAGATCCAGGAGACTGGTCCACACACCTCCTGATCCACAATCGTAGCCCAGTATTACTCCAGATCCAGGAGACTGGTCCACAATCGTAGCCCAGTATTACTTCAGATCCAGGAGACTGGTCCACAATCGTAGCCCAGTATTACTCCAGATCCAGGAGACTGGTCCACAATCGTAGCCCAGTATTACTCCAGCTCCAAGAGACTGGCCCACAATGGTTCCACCTTATAACATGGTTTTCAAGATCCAGGAGACCAGTCCACACTAGACTTGCCACCTCATCCCTTTAAACCTGAACACATATTAATTACACAGGTTCTGAGGCTATTTAAATGCAGATAAGGCACTAAGGCGCCTTTCACACTGGGGCGGGGAGCCGCGGTGACGGTAAAGCAGCGCTATATTTAGCGCTGCTTTACCGTTGTTTTAACCGCGGTATTCGGCCGCTCGCGATGCGGTTTTAACCCCCCCGCGAGCGGCCGAAAAAAAGGGTTAAAGACCCCCGCAGAGCGCCGCCGTAGTGGCGCTTTGCGGCGGTATTGCCACGGTTTTTACCGCGGTTTCCCATTCAAATCAATGGGAAGGAGCAGTATAGGAGCGGTGAATACACGGCTCCTATAACGCTCCAAAGATGCTGCTAGCAGGACTTTTTTTGCCGTCCTGCTAGCGCACCGCTCCAGTGTGAAAGCCCGCCGGCTTTCACACTGGAGTTAAAGGGGCCGGATTTTTTCAGGCGGTGAACAGGCGCTATTTTTAGCGCTGTACCGCCTGAAAAACGCCCCAGTGTGAAAGGGGCCTAAGTGAGTTTAATTACCACCTTAATCAGCCACAGAACCTGTGTAATTAATATGTGTTCGGGTTTAAAGGGATGAGGTGGCAACCCTAGTCCACACTTGTCCTGTTCCATTGTCCTAATCCAGTGTCACTCCAGATCCAGAATACCAGTCCCCACACCTCCTGATCTTCAGCCCTAATCTAGTGTCACTCCAGATCATAGGCATGCGCAAGGGATGTGCCTGGGCACACCCTAATCACCCCGGTGCGGCATAGATTCCCACTGCTGCAGTGGGGGGGCGGGGCATTTACCGGCTGCTTCCTTTTCTGAATGAGCACAGTGAGTAATTGGTACAGATCACTCACTGTGTTCATTCATAATCGAAGCCTAGTAAACTGTGTTTACTAGTCTTCAGTTTGAAATGAACAGGAAGCCACTCAGTAGAGAGCATTTTCCATTCAGTCACTGTCCAAAGCAGCTGACGCTGCAGAGAAAGGGGCTGGGGAATCTCTGTCCTCAGTCTCTTTCTCTGTTGCAAAAGTGAGACATCAGGGGTCTGTTTAGACCCCCGCTATTTTACCAAAGCCCCCAGCAGGGCTCCTAAAAGAATTGTAAATAAAAAATATTGTAAAAAACTAATAAAAAACTACTGACACTGCCCAATTGTTTACATTTATAAGTGTGTGTCTGTCAGTGTGTGTACAGTGGAACCTCAGATTACGAGCATAATCCACTGCTGGAGAACGCTCGTAATCCAAAGTACTCGCATATCAAAGTGAGTTTTCCCATTGAAGTCAATGGAAACAAAAATAATTAGTTATGCATTGACTTCAATGGGATGCAATACCGCATGCGGCCAGAGGCCGGGGGGGGGGGGCGGAGAGCCTCGGAAACGTCAGAAAAGGCCCAAGGACTCTTCGGCCGACCTCGGAAAGACTTCCTACCCGAGGTCAGCCGTGCTGTACTCGGGCCTTTCCATGCATTTCCGAACGTGACGTTCGGCTCTGCTCGGCTCCGCTCGGCTCCCCCCCACCTCAGGCCAAAAGCGGTACTGCACACCGCTTTGGCCTGAATCATGCTCGTTTTGCAAGACAACACTCGCAAACCGAGTTACGATTTTTAAAATTACAGTGTTCGTATTGCGAAACGTTCATTGTCCACGTTACTCGCAATCCGAGGTTCCACTGTATATATACAGTGGATATAAAAAGTCTCCACACCCCCGGGTGGTAAAATGTCAGGTTACTGTGATGTAAAAAAATGAGACCAAGGTAAATCATTTCAGAACTTTTTCCACCTTTTAATGTGACCTATAAACTGTACAACTCAGTTGAACAACAAACTGAAATCTTTTTAGGTGGAGGGAAGTAAAAATAAAATAATATGATTGCATAAGTGTGCACACCCTTACACTAATACTTTGATGAAGCACCTTTTAAATTTTATTACAGCACTCAGTCTTTGGGTATGAGTCTATCGGCATGGCACATCTTGACTTGCCAATATTTGCCCACTCTTCTTTGCAGTAACACTCCAAATCTGTCAGATTGCGAAGGACATCTCCTGTGCACAGCCCTCTTCAGATCACCCCACAGATTTTCAATGGGATTCAGGTCTGGGCTCTGGCTGGGCCATTCCAAAACTTTAATCTTCTTCTGGTGAAGCCATTCCTTTGTTGATTTGGATGTAAGCTTTACGGTCATTGTCATGCTGAAAGATGAAGTTCCTCTTCATATTCAGCTTTCTAGCAGAAGCCTGAAGGTTTTGTGCCAATATTGACTGGTATTTGGAACTGTTTATAATTCCCTCTACAGGGGGTCCCCGAGTTACGAACTCGTTAGGGACTGCCCGCCTGTTCGGAAGTCGAAAAATGCCCGTCTAATGCCGTTCTGCGCATGCGCGGCAAATTACGGACATTTCCGAAGTTTGCCGGCATTTTCCGAGGCTCCGTATGGCCGCGCATGCGCAGAACGGCGAAAAATGGCGGAGGGTCCCCGCAGCGCCCCGTTCGTAAGTAGGGGATGTTCGTAGGTCGGGCGTTCGTAAGTCGGGGACCCCCTGTACTTTGACTAAGGCCTCTGTTCCAGCTGAAGGAAAACAGCCCCAAAGCATGATGCTGCCACCACCATGCTTCACGGTGGGTATGGTGTTCTTTTGGTGATGTGCAGTGTTGTTTTTGCACCAAACATATCTTTTGGAATAATGGCCAAAAAGTCTAACCTTGGTTTCCTCAGACCAAGACACATTTCCCACGTGCTTTTGGGAGACTTCAGATGTGTTTTTGCAATATTTAGCGGGGCTTGGATGTTTTTCTTGGTAAGAAAAGGCTTCCGTCTTGCCACTCTACCCCATAGCCCAGACAAATGAAGAATATGGGAGCATCGCCGGCAGCCTGGGTTAAATGGGAGTCCTTCTCCCAGCGCTAGTACTCCATATTCCCATTGCACACGTTCCTGGAAAAGCTCTCAAGGGTTTGGGTGCTGCAGCAACAACCAGCTGGGAACTGGTTCAGAAGTCACAAGGAAAATGTTTGCCAGCACACCATGGGTCAACAAGGAAGCGTCCAAGCGAATTACTTAATGCATGATCACATCAAAAGAGTAGTGCAACATTTCAGAATCACGTAGGACCCCTTCGTCAGGCATGTGATGACCCCTTTCTCATGCCCGACGAAGGGGTCCTACGTGACTGAATTGTTGCACTACACTTTTGATGTGATCATGCATTAAGTAATTCGCTTGGACGCTTCCTTGTTGACCCATGGTGTGCTGGCAAACATTTTCCTTGTCCTTCTCCCAGCGATCGCGGAGTGGTAGAGAAAAGAGAGTCGTCTGGATGATCAGAGCGCAGGAAACACAGCGATAACAGCTTTGATTTCACATTGCCGTGTTCCCCGCCGCTCGCTGTCACATACAGCCCCTCCTCCATGTCCCGGGACTTTGATAGACAGATCACCTGCCCAATCCCGGGACGGGGCAATCTGTCAATCAAAGTTCCCCCGGCCAGGGGGCAGCGCTGTATGTAACGTTGGGCGGCAGGAACACAGCAATTGAAATGAAAGCTGTTTTCGCTGTGTTCCCCACGCTCTGATCATCCGGGTGGCTATCCTGTTCCTCTTCTCCCCTGCACAGTAAGGCTGCATGGTGGGCAGAGGCTGCATGGTGGACACAGGCTGCATGGTGGGCAGAGACTGCATGGTGGGCACAGGCTGCATGGTGGGCAGAGACTGCATGGTGGGCACAGGCTGCATGGTGGGCAGAGACTGCATGATGGGCACAGGCTGCATGGTGGGCACAGGCTGCATTGGTGGGCATGGATAAAGTTGTTGTTAATTTTTTTTTTTATAACTTAATTCGGCATAAAACATTTAAGTGTAATTTCATGAGATAATTTATGAGGGTGTGTTTAGGGGCGGAATTAGGGACGGGGCAAAATTAGGGGTGGAATTAGGGGCGGAATTAGGGGTGGGGTTGGGCAACAGATGACGAGTAACCCTTGAGGCCTGGCTAGTATCTCAGGACTTGAAATTTTGAGCCGTGTATATATATATATATATATATATATATATATATATATATATATATATATATATATATATATATATATATATATATATATATATAGTCAGTAGGGCAGAGATTGGTTCAGTTGGGCAATGGGCAGTGTCAGTAGTTTTTTATTTGTACTATTTTTTTTACAGCTCTTTTAGGAGCCCTGATGTCTCACTTTTGTGACATCGAGAAAGGTGCTGAGGACAGAGATTCCCCAGCCTTGGTGAACCTGTTTGAGCTTTGGGGTGCGCACCCTAATGCAATAGTCTACGCACACCAATGCTCCAGATCAAGGAGACTGGTCCAAATGTAGGCAGGCTGCTTATTGCTGCATTAGTTAGTTAGTGGCTGGCCTAGGCTGGGGGGAGGGGGAGATATAAGTGTGTGTGCTCAGTTCCCAGGCCTTTTGGATCCAGCCTGGTTAAAGGCGGCAATTGACTTTCCAGTAAATGTGATCCAAGTGACTTTACAGCCTGAAAGCTTTACCAGGGCTGCCCACAGCCACCTGCTGCCATTCCCAGGCTCTCTTTGTCCATCAAGGAGCCCAGCAAGTGGTTGGGCCAGCAGCCAAGAGAGAAAATCCTTTCTTTGATCTCTTCTGTGATGATGATGATGAATGATCTCAGAAGTGAGGAGGATTTTGCCACTTCCAGGTTCAGAGCTGTCATTTCCTGGCCAGTACAGCCAGGGAAACAGCTGATCTGCTGGCTTGGAGGGCTGTGTAGGGATCATGGGTCTAATAGACCCCTAATCTCTCCATGAAGAGTAACTCTCACTGCCCAAAACTATCACAAGGGGTCTTGTTTTCAATAAAGCTGCATTACAAGTGTCAGAAAAAAATCATGTTTTATATTTTACCAAACAATTGGACATTATGTTGTGTTTTTGTGTACTAAAGTTCATTTTAGTGTAGCTTTTACTGAAAATGTGCATTTGATAAATGGCTGTGCAAATATAGGTTGACAAACAAATTGAAGCAACTGCCATTTTATTCTCCAGGGCCTCTGATTAAAATAATAATAATAATGTTTTGGAGTTTTAAGTAAAAAGAAAAATGCACTGGAAACTACATTAAAATGTCCGAGAGTGAAAACATTTGCATGTGATCTTGGCCGCTAATTCTTACTACAGGGTGGCAATGTAGTATGGCTTTAATGTCAGAGCAGAGCAAAACCGCCAATGGCCAACGTGTGGCACTGCAGATGTAATAAAATTTAGAGCATTGACCACAGGGTGGCACTGCACAGCCGATTGAGTTCTAGGCAGAGCAGTACCGGTAATGGCCACACGGTGGCACTGCAGAACCACTTCAGTTCTAGGCAGAGCAGTACCGCTGATGGCCACATGTGTGCAGCTGTAGAGTGGATTCAGTTTGCGTCAGAGCCATACCGCTAATGGCCACAGGGTGGCACTGCATAACGGATTAATTTTTCATGCCGAGTAATACCACTGATGACCACGGGGTGGCACTGCAAAACAGATACATTTTTCAGGCCGAGTAATAACACTGATGACCACATTTAAAATTGGGTGAATTTGTGAATGAGTATGAGCACGTCAATCACTCATTTACGAATTCACCCAATTTTTAAATGTGATCTTCTATGCAATTTTATGCGACTCTTATGCGATTTTCTAAAGATATTTGATTTTTTATGTGATTCTTTTTTATGTGATTTCTTATGTGATTTTATACATGAAATCTATACTGTCTTCTCTTATTTATGCACAATAAGCACTTTCATACCAGGATCACTACCAATTCACTCTTGTGCAATACCTATTTATATGCTCCTTTATATTTAGTCTCTTTAGTATAACAAACAGCGCAGCACTACTTCGTTACTATAAAAAGTAAAAAATATTGCTTTTTTTTCAAAATTGTCGCTCTTTTTTTGTTTATAGCGCAAAAAATAAAAACCGCAGAGGTGATCAATTACCACCAAAAGAAAGCTCTATTTGTGGGAAGAAAAGGACGTCAATCTTGTTTGGGTACAGCGTCACACAACCGCGCAATTGTCAGTTAAATCGGCGCAGTGCCGAATCGCAAAAAGTGCTCTGGTCAACTCCTAGAACCTGGGTGAAGGCGAATGCTCTTTAGGATATATTCCCTTGAAGGGATTGTAAAGGTTCGGTTTTTTTTTTTTTTCTGTTTTCTTTAATTAACAAACGTTATACTTACCTGCTCTGCGCAAGAGTTTTGCACATCCTCCTTTTCTGGTGTCGCCCGGCGCCACTCCTGGCTCCTCCTCTTCATAGCATGCCCCCATGGAGAGGCACTTCCCATGAGGGCGCCCGTGCGGGCGCGCTCACGAGTCCGGCTGCTGCATCCATTGACACAGACAGCAGGAATGGGCCCCGCCCCCGGCTCCCGTGTTGTGGGAACCAATGGCTCCTTCTGCTATCAATCTATCCAATGAGGACCCGAGACATCGGCTGGAGTCACTGGGCTTGTGCACATCGACGGAACGATCGGGTTCAAATAAAAAAAAAAGGGGGCTCTGGGGGGACCAGCTGCAGCATAGAAGGTGCACCATAATGCATAGAATGTATTAAAGCGGAGTTCCATCAAAAAGAGGAAATTCAGCCTATCTGATCCACCCCCCTTTGATGGGCACACTGACAGCGTTTGATGGCACAGTGGCAGCATATGATTGGCACACTGGCAGCATTTGATGGCACAGCGGCAGCATATGATGGGCACACTGGCAGCATTTGATGGGCACAGTGGCAGCGTTTGATGGGCACAGTGGCAGCGTTTGATGGGCACAGTGGCAGCGTTTGATGGGCACAGTGGCAGCATTTGAGGGGCACAGTGGCAGCATTTGGGCAAAAGTAGCAGCATTTGATGGGCACAGTGGCAGCGTTTGATGGGCACAGTGGCAGCGTTTGGCACAATGGCTGCGTTTGATGGGCACAGTGGCAGCGTTTGATGGGCACAGTGGCAGAGTTTGATGGGCACAGTGGCAGTGTTTGATGGGCACAGTGGCAGTGTTTGGCACAGTGGCTGCGTTTGATGGGCACAGTGGCAGCGTTTGGGCACAGTGGCAGCGTTTGATGGGCACAGTGGCAGCGTTTGGCACAGTGGCTGCGTTTGATGGCATAGTGGCAGTGTTTGATGGCACAGTGGCAGTGTTTGATGGCACAGTGGCAGTGTTTGATGGGCACAGTGGCAGCGTTTGATGGGCACAGTGGCAGCGTTTGGCACAGTGGCTGCGTTTGATGGGCACAGTGGCAGCGTTTGATGGCACAGTGGCAGTGTTTGATGACACAGTGTCTGTGTTTGATGGGCACAGTGGCAGCGTTTGATGGGCACAGTGGCAGCGTTTGGCACAGTGGCTGCGTTTGATGGGCACAGTGGCAGCATTTGATGGCATAGTGGCAGTGTTTGATGGCACAGTGGCAGTGTTTGATGGCACAGTGGCAGTGCTTGATGGGCACAGTGGCAGTGCTTGATGGGCACAGTGGCAGCGTTTGATGGGCACAGTGGCAGCGTTTGGCACAGTGGCAGCGTTTGATGGGCACAGTGGCAGCGTTTGATGGGCACAGTGGCAGCGTTTGATGGCACAGTGGCAGTGTTGGCACAGTGGCAGCGTTTAATGGGCACAGTGGCAGCGTTTGATGGGCACAGTGGCAGCGTTTGGCACAGTGGCTGCGTTTAATGGGCACAGTGGCATCGTTTGATGGGCACAGTGGCAGCGTTTGGCACAGTGGCTGCGTTTGATGGACACAGTGGCAGCGTTTGGCACAGTGGCTGCATTTGATGGGCACAGTGGCAGCGTTTGGCACAGTGGCAGTGTTTGATGGGCACAGTGGCAGCGTTTGGCACAGTGGCTGCGTTTGATGGGCACAGTGGCAGCGTTTGATGGGCACAGTGGCAGGGTTTGACACAGTGGCTGCGTTTGATGGGCACAGTGACAGCATTTGATGGCATAGTGGCAGTGTTTGATGGCACAGTGACAGCATTTGATGGCACAGTGGCAGTGTTTGATGGCACAGTGGCAGTGTTTGATGGGCACAGTGGCAGCGTTTGATGGGCACAGTGGCAGCGTTTGGCACAGTGGCTGCGTTTGGGCACAGTGGCAGCGTTTGATGGCACAGTGGCAGTGTTTGATGGCACAGTGGCTGTGTTTGATGGGCACAGTGGCAGCGTTTGATGGGCACAGTGGCAGCGTTTGGCACAGTGGCTGCGTTTGATGGGCACAGTGGCAGCATTTGATGGCATAGTGGCAGTGTTTGATGGCACAGTGGCAGCATTTGATGGGCACAGTGGCAGCGTTTGATGGGCACAGAGGCACCGTTTGGCACAGTGGCTGCGTTTGATGGGCACAGTGGAAGCGTTTGATGGGCACAGTGGCAGCGTTTGGCACAGTGGCTGCGTTTGATGGGCACAGTGCCAGTGTTTGATGGCACAGTGGCTGTGTTTAATGGGCACAGTGGCAGCGTTTGGCACAGTGGCTGCGTTTGATGGCACAGTGGCAGCGTTTGATGGCACAGTGGCAGTGTTTGATGGCACAGTGGCTGCGTTTGATGGGCACAGTGGCAGCGTTTGATTGGCACAGTGGCAGCGTTTGGCACAGTGGCTGCGTTTGATGGGCACAGTGGCAGCATTTGATGGCATAGTGGCAGTGTTTGATGGCACAGTGGCAGTGTTTGATGGCACAGTGTTAGTGTTTGATGGCACAGTGGCTGCGTTTTATGGGCACAGTGGCAGCGTTTGATGGTCACAGAGGCAGCGTTTGGCACAGTGGCTGCGTTTGATTTGCACAGTGGCAGCGTTTGATGGGCACAGTGGCAGCGTTTGGCACAGTGGCTGCGTTTGATGGGCACAGTGGCTGCGTTTGATTTGCACAGTGGCAGCGTTTGATGGGCACAGTGGCAGCGTTTGATGGGCACAGTGGCAGCGTTTGATGGGCACAGTGGCAGCATTTGAGGGCACAGTGGCAGCATTAAATGGCACAGTGGCAGCGTTTGATTTGCACAGTGGCAGCGTTTGATGGGCACAGTGGCAGCGTTTGGCACAGTGGCTGCGTTTGATGGGCACAGTGGCTGCGTTTGATTTGCACAGTGGCAGCGTTTGATGGGCACAGTGGCAGCGTTTGATGGGCACAGTGGCAGCATTTGAGGGCACAGTGGCAGCATTAAATGGCACAGTGGCAGCTGTGGACCAGCCACCACTGCCCTGTCCCCACTTCCGGGAGACCAGGCCGCAGTGAATTACGTCAGCAGCTCGTCCCCCCTCCTCCTCCTCCTCTCTTCTGCCGGGCCAGTGAGAGCGCTCTTCCCGCATGCGCAGTAGGGACCCGGCCGTGAAGTCGAAAGGTTACCCTGCTGGGCTCCCTTACCCGCAATGGTGGCGGCACCCGACCAGCCGATGAAAACATCGCTGGACTCCAGGACAGGTAAGTGTATAAAGTTAAAAGTCAGCAGCTGCAGTATAACTGCTGACTTTTTATTTTTAAAGGGGCGGGCGGAGCTCCTCTTTAAGGTGAAAAACCATGAGACTTTACAACCCCTTTAACCACTTCAATACCGGGCACTTTCTCCCCTTCCTGCCCAGGGCAATTTTCAGCTTTCAGAGCTGTCGCATTTTGAATGACAATTGCGCAGTCATGTAACGTTGTACCCAAACAAAACTTTTATCATTTTCTTCCCACAAATAGCGCTTTCTTTTGGTGGTATTTGATCACCTCTGGGGGTTTTTATTTTTTGATAAAAAAAAGTTTTCCTTCGTTTTTGTCCTTCACTGACGGGCACTAATGAGGCAGCACTGATAAGGTGGTACTGATGGGCACTGATGAGGAGGCACTGATATGTAGAATTGATTAGCACTTATAGGCGGCAGTGATATGCAGCACTGATGGGCACTGATAGGTGGCACTGATAGGCACTGACAGGCAGCACTGATGGGCACTGATGGGCACTGACAGGCGGCACTGATGGGCACTAACAGGCGGCTGTGATGGACACTGACAGGCAGGTGTGATGGGCACTGACAGGCAGCACTGATTGGCACTGATAGGTGGTACTGATTGGCAATCACAGGTGGCACTGATGATGAAGTACTGATGTGTTACTGACAGGCGTTACTGCTGGGCACTGATTGGCACTGTGGTGGGCACTTGAATGCTATTTTATTGGGGGAATGCTGGGCATTGATTGGTAGTGTTTTTTGCACATCTGAGGGGGTTGTGCTGATAATCAATGTGCTGATTATCATCACAGAACCCCTCCCCCCTCCTCTGACAGGGAGAGCCGTGATTGGTCACAGCTGATCATGTGATCATGTGGTAAGAAGCCTCTGACAGAGGCTTCTTATCACAATCGGAGATTGCGGGGTGTTAGACTGACACGCTCGATCGTGCCATTTCGAAAGGGCCTGTGCCGCGACCGGTGGCTCCCATACGCATGCCAATCACATCGCTGGGGCCCGCGAACCCGGAAATAACTCCGGGAGACATGTCGCCGATCACAGCAGTGTACATGGACCGCTGCAACAGCTATGATCTAAGGTTATTATTTTTTATAACGAGCTAGTATGGGCAGTAATGAAATACCACATTATGGCCACTAGATGGAACTCATGAGCACGGGAAATACATAGGTAACAAGAGATACAACGTAGCAATTCTAGAGAACCATTGGTTGCATCTTTTTGCTAATTCCCTCTAGCGCTCTCTAGAATTGTTACATTGTATCCCTCATTACAAATATGTATGTATTTCTTACAGTATGTCCCCCAGCTCCATCTAGTGGTCACAGTGTGGTATTTTACTGTAGCAAGGTCCCCGGCCTTCCTTCGGTCTAATGAGAACCTCCAGAGATAGCTGACATCCTTCTGTATGTGGTGGGTTGTGAGGCATGATGGGTGCAAGGTGGTTAATGTCATTGGGCGCCAGACATTTCTTGAATGCAAAAGACATTTTATTTCTCTTAACCACTTTCAGACCGGACCAATTTGCAGCCAAAGGACCAGGCCCCTTTTTGCGATTCGGCACTGCGTCGCTTTAACTAACAATTGTGCGGTCGTGCGACGTGGCTCCCAAACAAAATTGACGTCCTTTTTTCCCACAAATAGAGCTTTCTTTTGGTGGTATTTGATCGCCCCTGCGGTGTTTATTTTTTGCGCTATAAACAAAAAAAAAACAATTTTGAAAAAAACGCATTCTTTTTTATTTTTTGCTATAATAAATATCCCCCAAAAATATATAAAAAAACATTTTTTTTCCTCAGTTTAGGCCGATACGTATTCTTCTACATATTTTTAGTAAAAAAAATCGCAATAAGCGATTATTGATTGGTTTGCGCAGAAGTTATAGCGTTTACAAGATAGGGGATAGTTTTATAGCATTTTTATTAATAATTTTTTTTTTATTAGTCACTAGTTGCTAGGCAGAATGGGGAGATGCTGTTTATTTCCGCATCTCCCCGTTCAGCCTCCCCGTGAGACGATCGCGAGTGTCCCCGCGGCGATCGAGTCCACGGGACCCGCGAACGGCCTCACGGGGGTCGCGACCGGCGCGGGAGCACGCCGCTCACGGCGTGCTCCAGATGGCACGGAGGCATTTAAAAAGGGACTTATATATACGCCCTTATGCCTGTCCGTGCCATTCTGCCGACGTACATCGGCGTGCGCCGGTCGGGAAGCGGTTAACAAACTTTTTGGGGGAAAGAGGGTTAGGGCCAGGACACCCTTAAGTAGTTACAGGTTCAATTGGCAGACTCTGAGACTTCAATAGGAGGACAGCCATGCATGGAAAGGCATCCAGCAAGATGCCACATCTGTATGTTCAGGAATGCTGTCTCCTATGGCAACAGTCTTTAACAGTTCCCAACACAAAGCGTAACAGTTCCTTCACTTCCACTACAATCACTCCTTGTAGTTCTTCAACCCACTGAACTCCCGGTCTCTCACTAGACCCGCTGATTCACTGCCACTGAATCCCGTGAGCTCCTCCGATCTTCACAGTGGTATCTTCCTTAAGCGTCACCCCCTCATCTCTGCTGGGTCCCTAGCTTGGCACTCCAGATACCTCTCAAGCGTCACCCCACTGGCCTTCTCGGTCCCTGGCTTGGCACTCCAGATACCTCTCAAGCGTCACCCCACTGGCCTTCTCGGTCCCTGGCTTGGCACTCCAGATACCTCTCAAGCGTCACCCCCACTGGCCTGCTCGGTCCCTGGCTTGACACACAAGGCTGCTGTACAGGTGTCACCTCCGCTGGTTGGGTCCCTGGCTTGATCACCGCCTGAAGTTTCCAGATTCTTCACCGTCCCGGGTTGGTGAGAATACTGCTCCAGTACTGGCTTCAGTTACTCTCTGTGGTCCCTGGTAATAAGGCGGATGGTCCCTTACTGGCGACAGCTTCCCCTCTACCTCCGACCACGACAGGTTCTCCAGCCGGCAAGCTGCAATCCCAACCTTGCAGCCAGATGTGCCCAGGATAGGCTCAATCTCCGGCCTAGGAGCCCGGGCAATACAACACACGTCCACCTAGATAGTCCAGGTGGCACAGAACACAGATCACCTGACCTCACCCAAATATATAGGTTCTCCCAGCAGGCCAAGGGATTCAAGAAAACCCATTGGCTGAGATACCCCATATACCCATAACCTGACCTGGCATTGCCTTTTTCGTATTCAGTACCACCAAGTACCCGGCCACCTAAAAAAACTTAGGGAGAAATTAATAGATCTCTAACATTCAACCAGGATAGTTATTCCTGGCAAGTAAATGTGTGAGGAGCTCCGTGCCTGAACTCCAGGGTGCTACATTACTATTGTCCGTAATAAAAGGACATTCGTTTAGAAGAGAACATAGCCCACATAACATTCATCATTGTCCAATTCCCTCAGAACAAATGTACAGGCAGATTCATCGGATGGATGGCTATGATTTTTATTTCTTTTTTTAAAAACAGACCCCTTAGTATTTTCTAATAACAAAAAAACATAAAACATCTGTTGAGTTTCGGGGTCCTGACACCCCACTTCATCACATTTGGCTTGAAAACAGGACTTGATTTGAGTTGATAATAAAACAGGTAAGTGGAATGACACAGGGGTTAGACAGCTGGTTATGAAAGGCACCCCAGCATAGCACCCCAGCATGGCAACCCCAGCATGGCACCCCAGCATGACAACCCCAGCATGGCTCCCCAGCATGGCACCCCAATAGACATGTGCACAATAGAAAAAAATTGTTTATTTTCGTTTTGTTTCTTTCGTTTCCATTGATTCGTAAATTCGTAAGTCGTCGGTGTTCGTATTCGTAACGATTCGTATTTTCGTATAAGTGATTTTTTCGTTGATTCGTTTTTCCGTTAATTTTCGTTTATTCGAAATTCGGACGCATTCGTATTTTTTTTTTTCGTATTTTCGTAGATTTAGTTACATTCGTACTTTCGTAAGATGGATTTATTCGTACTTTCGTAACATTGTTTTCGTAGATTCGTAATCGGAGCATAATTCATAATTTTATGTAATGTGTATGCTATTATTACATTGTAAGAGACACGGAAAATTACGAATCGAAAAAAAAAGTTACGAATGTACGAATTTTTTCGTTCATTTTGATTTTCGTTGTTCCTGTTTTCATTTTTCGGATTTTCTTCTTTCGTAGATTCGTTGTTTTTTTCGGATTTTCGCTGTTTTTCGTATTCGTTTGATTCAAACATTCGTTAAAATTTTTAGCGAATCATTCGTTCATTAGTACGATAACGAATGAACGAATATAACGAATTTTAACGAAAAACGAAAAAAAACAAAACGAATTGCACATGTCTACTCCCTAGAATGGCACCGCAGCATGGCTCCCCAGCATGTCTCCCCAGCATGACAACCGCAGCATGGCACCCCAGCATGTCTCCCCAGCATGTCTCCCCAGCATGGCTCCCCAGCATGTCTCCCCAGCATGGCTCCCCAGCATGTCTCCCCAGCATGGCTCCCCAGCATGACAACCGCAGCATGGCACCCCAGCATGGCTCCCCAGCATGGCACCCCAGCATGACTCCCCAGCATGGCACCCCAGCATGTCTCCCCAGCATGGCACCCCAGCATGGCACCCCAGCATGGCTCCCCAGCATGGCTCCCCAGCATGGCTCCCCAGCATGGCTCATGTCTCCCCAGCATGGCTCATGTCTCCCCAGCATGACAACCGCAGCATGGCTCATGTCTCCCCAGCATGACAACCGCAGCATGGCACCCCAGCATGTCTCCCCAGCATGGCACCCCAGCATTGCTCCCCAGCATAGCTCCCCAGCATGGCTCATGTCTCCCCAGCATGACAACCGCAGCATGGCACCCCAGCATGTCTCCCCAGCATGGCTCATGTCTCCCCAGCATGACAACTGCAGCATGGCACCCCAGCATGGCTCCCCAGCATGGCAACCCGGCATGGCTCCCCAGCATGGCACCCCAGCATGACTCCCCAGCATGGCACCCCAGCATGTCTCCCCAGCATGTCTCCCCAGCATGGCACCCCAGCATGGCTCCCCAGCATGGCTCATGTCTCCCCAGCATGGCTCCCCAGCATGGCTCCCCAGCATGTCTCCCCAGCATGGCACCCCAGCATGTCTCCCCAGCATGGCACCCCAGCATGTCTCCCCAGCATGGCACCCCAGCATGGCTCCCCAGCATGGCTCCCCAGCATGGCTCCCCAGCATGTCTCCCCAGCATGGCACCCCAGCATGTCTCCCCAGCATGGCACCCCAGCATGTCTCCCCAGCATGGCACCCCAGCATTGCTCCCCAGCATGGCACCTCAGCATGTCTCCCCAGCATGGCACCCCAGCATGGCACCTTGGCTGTATTGTAGAATTGCTGCCTCGGTAGCGGTTCTGGGTTTTGTGTGAGGCCAATCCTACGTCTGATGACAGCGTTTGCACCTTGAAGTCTTGTTTGTGCAACGGGGCTGGTTTATGGCTCTCCCTCTTCTTATAAAAGTGTTGTTGTCAGGTTTACAAGCCGTGCTTCCCTGACTAATCATCAAAGGACGGCTCAGTCCTCCGTGTCACCGGATTATCCTTACAATGTGTTTACAGGTGACTACAGTGTAATCCTGTAATCCAACATTTATTGGGGATCTAAAAGACACAACATGGCGTCTGGAACCACCCAGACTGAAGAGCCGCAGACCCTCCGCTGCACCACCCGCAACATTCCCGGGTTACATCCGTTCCTCGCTCCATCCAAATCAATGTTTTGGTTGGAAGGAAGCTCCAGGAACTGACCTTCTGCAGAGGAACGATCTGATGATGGAGGTCACAAGAGTTCCTCAGGGTCCAGGATTGCCCCTTGAAACAGGTGGAGCTGCTGACTGTGGCTCTAATTTTCTTTTGCATCCGGGTTCTTATTAAAGCTGATGTGATGAAGAAAAGATGAAATTGATGTATGGGAGGAGTTTTATTCGCAAAAGGATTTGTATTTCTATCCATCCAGTTCTGAAACTTACACAGCTCTGTCTCACAACACACATCCCCGTTTCAAAGGAGACCTCGTCTTGCTGTGCTGCAGTTTCACTTTCCTTTCACTGCTCCTTACACTACTGCACACCTGATTGCCTCTTTGTGTCGCTTTTTCCTCCCCCCCAGTCTGAGCTCTGCTGTACAGGCATCACAAGAAGCCGATCTCAGGTTGAACTCAGGTAATTACTCTGTCCGTGTGACGTATCTTCCCTGCTGCATATCACCTGATGACACCAGCCCATGAATACTCCTGGGAAATTTAGTGTCACCTGACAGAGTGACAGCACCATAAAATATTCCCAGAACCATCTGAAGAGACGCCAAGGTAGATGCCAGCTGACTCATGGATCCTGGCCGCTTCATTAGGGAATCAGGTCAGAAGTGATGAATCCCTGATTGTAGTGCAGGAATCTTGTAAAATAGATTATGTGTAATTCCTTCACAAGTCAGTGAGATAATCTCCAGTCTCCACTTCCATCCCTAATCACTGATGGCAACCTTTCCCACATTGAATTCACAGTGTGCCAGAGGACAATAGGGCACCATAGACCTCAGATCACCCCAATTCCTCAGATCACCCCAATTCCTGAACCTCCACCCCTCAGATCACCCCAATTCCTGCACCTCACCCCTCAGATCACCCCAATTCCTGAACCTTCACCCCTCAGATCACCCCAATTCCTGAACCTTCACCCCTCAGATCACCCCAATTCCTGAACCTTCACCCCTCAGATCACCCCAATTCCTGAACCTCTACCCCTCAGATCACCCCAATTCCTGAACCTCTACCCCTCAGATCACCCCAATTCCTGAACCTCCACCCCTCAGATCACCCCAATTCCTGCACCTCACCCCTCAGATCACCCCAATTCCTGAACCTTCACACCTCAGATCACCCCAATTCCTGAACCTTCACCCCTCAGATCACCCCAATTCCTGAACCTTCACCCCTCAGATCACCCCAATTCCTGAACCTTCACCCCTCAGATCACCCCAATTCCTGAACCTCTACCCCTCAGATCACCCCAATTCCTGAACCTCTACCCCTCAGATCACCCCAATTCCTGAACCTTCACCCCTCAGATCACCCCAATTCCTGCAAATCTCAGATTACACCAATTACTGCACTTTCAGAAACACAGAGGTTTTAGGCTCTCTATGTAGCTGGTTCACTTATCTCCGCTGCGGCTCCGGTGCGAATTTGCATAGGAGCCCTGTGTGTCTTTTGGTCAGTTTCAGGCCTGAGTTCAGCCAAAAATTCAGGCTGAAATTGGACCTCAAACAGTGAACCAGGACACACCTGACCCCCCGCTGCGGCGATGGTGTGAACCCAGCCTTAGACTGCATTTGGCAATTCATGGTTCTAGGAGGAGGAAGAGATTAGGAGGGTGGGCTTCTTTACATAAAAACATCTGCAACCACAGGACCAATGCTGGTTCTTAGAACAAGGTCAGCATTTGAATGTCCATGATGTCAGACGAGCCTTTCTAAAACCTCCTGCAGGTGGGTGGGAGGCAGTGCAGAGGGGCAGGCCAGGCTTTGTAATTGGCAGTCTAGTGATCTATCAGTTAAAGCCTATATCAGCTCACCACGGGCTGGTCCAAACCTGTGCACATGCCATGTGACAATCTACTGGGTGCCACTGAAAATGGCATCATTGTGTGTCCACCCTGGCATACATACCTTCCATTGGATTTCCAACATTTGGCACTTCACACGTAAAAAAGGCACCAAAAACAAGAAAAAAAGCACCTAAATGCTGAAGCGGGAATGGGGACTAATTTTTGAGTAATCATTGTGGAAATATTGTTCATCGTTTGGTGAGTGAAGGAGTCTTATAAACTGAAAACGCTAGTAGATTTTTGAACTAATTATTAACATTTCCATCCTGCTCCTTTGAATTTTCCCTTCACTGTCAAAAACGAACATTAATCTGAGCCCATTAAAGATTGGAAAATTGGACAAACAGTCCTAAAAAAAAAAAAAATTTCAAACAAAATCCTACTAGTGTATGGCCAGCTTCCCCTGTTTTGGTCTATTCGATACTTTGTGATACATAGGGGCATGGGCGTCCGCAGAACTTTTTTCAAGGGGGCATCATTTTAAGGTCAACCATGCTCTGAACCCTTTTCGACAATGTCATTATCACAGTCAGAGACTGCAGACATGGTACAGGAGATGGTCAGAGACTGCAGACATGGCAAAAGAGATGACCAGAGACTGTATTCATGGCCCAAGAGACTGTCAGAAACTGCATACATGGCTCAAGAGACTATAAGAGACTGCGGACATGGCACAAGAGACTCTAAAAGACTGCATACATGTGGGGGGTGACAGAGAGAGACAGGGGGAGTGACAGAGAGAGAAAGAGGGGGTGACAGAAAGAGACGGGGGTGACAGAGAGAGATAGAGGTCGTGACAGAGAGAGGGGGTGACAGAAAGAGACATAGGGGGGTGACAGAGAGAGGAGTGTGACAGAGAGAGACAAAGGGGTGGGGTGACAGAGAGAGGGGGGTGAAAAAAGACAGAGGGGTGACAGAGAGAGAGAGGGGGTGACAGAGAGGGGTGATGGGGGGTCAGAGAGAGGGACCCCCTAGCCCTGTCTGCAGTCCCTCAAGTGCCCCTATGTTCCAGTGGTGTGTGTAATGCTCAGTACGGTACCTTGCATGCCAGTAGGATGTCCAAGATGGCTAGCAGCTGGCAAGACCCGTTTTCTTTTTTTTTTTAATTTATATTTTATTAACACCAGTTACGGGCAAACATAAAAATAAGTCAACAAAAACCGAAGCATTTCTTAGTCTCTACCATCTACTTATTCGTTCTGTGTCTATTTATTCAGGTTTCTTTCAAGCGTATCTGGAGAGTTTTCATATAATCTAACTTCTTATATTCTCTCCTGTTTTCCCTTCTTATCTGCTCCCTTTAATACTACCCGTCTCCCTTTTCTCTTTTTCAATAGTTTCCCAAATAATAAAGCTAAAATATAACTAAGTAAAGGAGGAAGAAAAGAAACAGAACAAACAACAAACAAAACAAAACAAAAAAAAAAAACACAAGAGGGGGGCGGGGGGGGGTAGAAGAATGGGGGGGGGGCCTCGCTGGCTCTGGGCAGTCAGGGTGCTCTCCATATCTATATCTACTTAGTTTCTATTTCCTAAAAGAGTCAAGCCCTCTGCTGATACTACAAATTGTTTCCATAGTTTCCAGGTTGTCTGGTAGTTTTCTTGTGGTTGTTTTGATTCTAACCTTGTTTCTTCCATTTTACCTATCTCTTCCACTTTATGTAGCCAGTCTACCGCTGTTGGAGGGTTCTGTTTTTTCCAGTAAAGTGGCACGCAGGCCTTCGCGGCATTGACCAAATGTCTAACTATCGAGTTTTCGTAATTTTTAACTGGAATATTTGATACGTGTAAAAGGAAGAAAGCCGTTTCTTTAGTTATCCTGTAGTCTGTGAATTTTTGTGTTACTTCCCAGACTATGTTCCAGAAACTAGTTAATTTGGAGCATGACCAAAATAGGTGTAGTAAGGTCCCTCTTTCCTCCAAGCACCGCCAGCAGCGGTCTGTGGATTCAGGGTAATATTTCTTTAAAAGATAGGGTGTGAAGAGGCGCATGCGCGGAGCAGACCGAGATGGCCGCCTGATCTCGGAGCTCCGTCCCGCTCCGCTCGCTCATCGCTCCCTGCACGGAGCAACGTCACTCAGCCAGCCGCCCGGCAGGACCGGAATACGGGGGAAGTCAGCGGGCACACTTTTCGGCCGTTTAGAGAGGAGAGGGGAAGCTGGGAAGCCCTGTTCGGGCTGATCTTACCTGACGGCGATAAGGCCGCTGTCGCCTCAGGCGCTGTCTCCTCAGGCGCTTTTTTCCCTCACTCCACAGCGGGACACCCCCAGAGAAATAGATCCCATCGACCCTGGGACGCAGAGACTGCTTGCAGGCACAATTTCTAGCTGTCAGGGACTGTGTCAAAGGAGCCTAGCAGCCCGATTTTCATTCTCCTCAGAGCCCTAATATTCCAAAATGGCGGCGGAACGGCAGCTGCATGAGGCAGTCTCCTCAGGCAATTCTCCCTCATCTCCATGGCGGAACACCCTTCATGAGGAGGTATGTGGCAGAGTTCCTCACACCATACCCACTGTGGGACCTTTATCTCCAGCCACCACTGTGTCCCTCATTCACCACACACTGGATGAGATGCTGTTGTCCCCCTCCTCAGCAGCATCCCCTGGTCAGCCTGTAACACATCAAGCTGTGGAATCTCACACCCTCCAGCACCCAGATATGGCCCTGATGTTTTCTAAATTTGCGGAAATGTTGGATAAGGGATTAGCACAGAATGCCGCCAGAATAACTTCTGACATTAAAATGGATCTCCAGATGCTAGGTACCCGCATTGAAACCGTTGAGCACAGAGTGGATTCCACGATCGCTAGAGTCAATCAAAATACCGATCGTATCCAAGATTTACATGACCAGCTAGATACTGCCATAGCCAAAATTGATGACCTTGAAAATAGGTCCAGAAGGCTTAACTTTAGGATCAGAGGCCTGCCTGAGACCATCACTGACATTCCTGAAGCGGTGCACTCCCTCATTAAATCCCTCATTCCTGATATCAGAACACACAAAATGGAACTTGATCGGGCGCATAGAGCTCTGGGACCCCCTCGTCCTGATGGTCTACCCCGAGATGTTGTGGTCAAACCACACTACTATAGCGTCAAAGAAGAAGTCATGCGGAAAGCTCGTTCATCCCCTCAAATCCAAATTATGGGTCACCCAGTTCAACTCTTCGCGGATATTTCGCCATACACGATTCAGAAACGGCGGGCGCTTAAACCTCTTTTGACAATACTTGCACAAAGAAACATCAAATACTGGTGGCTCTTTCCCTTCAGCTTGAAGTTTGAGCATAACGGCAAGCTCTTCAGATTCTCCTCCTTCCAGGACGGTGAACAATTACTACAGAAACTGGGCCTCATCTCTACGGATCCACCCTCTCCGATGCAAACCTCAGCCTCCGTCTTAACTAAGCGACCTCCTCCATCTAGCCCACTCACGTCACTATGGTCAAAACCTAAAACTAAGAAGGCCAAAGAAGGACTTCCTCCCTGAACTACTGATCTGGACCTCTTTATTACCACATCCCCTTAACAGGGGCTGGGTCCACTCGGCATGTTTTGCATTAATGCCCACATGGACTCACATTTCCTCTGACTTCCTGAGGTTCCTTCCCATTATCCGCTGTTGAACTCTACAGATCCTTCAGGTTCTCCACATATTACCTACTTATTTGTGATCTACCCTCCTACCAGATCCCTTCTTTCCGGCTTATGGACAAGCTCAAAACTTCTCTGGACTTCCTGGACATTCTGGTTCTTCCCTCCACCCATTGGCCACGGTTATACCCCCCTATACCCTCCCCCAAGTAACAAGACATTGTATGACTATACTTGCTGATCTTTTAAGGACGGCCGCTTCCCCTCTCCTCCCCATATGGTATCCACTTGCAGCCTGTCAAGTAGTCGGCCTCTTTCCTCGCCCTCTGCAATACACCCCTGTTCCTTATGCCACTTCCACTTAGGAGCCTAGTCACCCCCTCTCCTACCTAGTTCTCTGAATGGCTCCCTACCATCTAGTTGGCTTTGCTCCCCCTAGACCACCGGTTGTATTTTTGCTTCATTTAGCTTACCCTCATTGATTTGTTTATTCTAGTTACCTATAGTGACGTTACCTGTTCAATTTGCATTCATGTGTTTACAATTAGGAGTGCCGCGAGCGGAGCGGTACCACTGCACCTCCTCCTGTACTCAGAGTCGCAGATTTTCCTCTGCCCTCGGAGTCGGATTCTTCCCCACTGGTTGGGGGACGTGAAAAAGTTTTTTCTGAATTATTTTGACTTATTTATTCTTATTTTTTTGTTTGTTTCGGGGTTTTTTTTTTTTTTTTTTTTTTTTTTTATTTTATGTTTTTCCCTTCTACTCTTCTCCTTCGGAACTGGATGATTTTCTTTTGCTTCCACTCTGGGGATCTCCCTAAGCTTTTCTTTTCTTGCTCTTTTCTATTCACTCTTACTTGTACTAATCACTCTCTTCTTCCAGTGATGCGTGTGAGCTCGTTCTCCTGCCGGAACACGGAGGCTGCTGTCCCTGAGAATACTGCTCGTCTGAACCCCAGGCTTCCTATTGAGTTAAAGGTAAGTGAATGGGAATCACTAGCTGTGCCCTCTGTTATGCTCCATGGCTGACCACGCCACATCTCACCCCTCCCTGTGCATTGCTTCGCATAATGTTCAGGGGCTCAATTCTCCCATTAAACGCAGGAAAATTTTCCAGTCCTACCATGACCGTAAAATAGATGTGTTATTCCTCCAGGAGACACATTTCCCCAAATCATACTCTCCATCCTTTATACACGCTAAATTCCCCAAATTCTATCTGGCTAATTCTGACAACAAATCCAAAGGAGTAGGCATATTTTTCTCCCGCAATACTCAGTTCTCTCTTCTCTCTGAGTTTAAGGATCCGGACGGCAGGTTCTTGCTGGTGAAAGGCTTCATTGATGAACAACTCTATTCATTTATCTCCTATTATTCTCCAAACCGGGGACAATCAAAATTTTTCAAACACCTCTTTCACACTTTGAACCCGCTTACCGAGGGCCTGACGGTTTATGGAGGCGACTCTAACACTGCCTTTGACGCAGGACTGGACAAGTCCCGCCCGCCTGGCAGGGACCGTATCCGTCCCACCAGGCAGAGCCTCAATGTTGCTAGACAGATCTTTCACCAGGGGTTGGTGGACGTGTGGAGGGAAATAAATCCTCGTGCACGAGACTACACACACTTTTCTCACCCCCATAACACCTATGCAAGAATTGATCATTTCTTTATGCTGTCTACCCACGTACCGCTGGTGAATAGGTCTATCATTAAAGACTATGCCTGGTCGGACCACTCCATGCTCCTGCTCACCATGAACAGATCGTCTAGACCCAGTAAAGGGTTTTATTGGAGACTTAATGCCTCGATTCTTAGTAATCCTGCTCATGCTCTTGAAATTGAAAAGGGACTGCAGGAATACTTTTTATTGAATGATGTCAATAATATTTCTCCTACTACACTATGGGCTGCGCACAAGGCCTTCATTAGAGGTAAAATTATCCAAATAGCCTCTAGGATTCATAGGGCTCGTAAAACAGATGTGGCACGATTAGATAAAGAATTTCAACTGTTAAGCAAACTACACAAACGTAACCCCTGTCCCACCACGGCGAACAAACTTGACACGGCACGTACTGCCCTGAATCTTGCACTCACAGCATTAGCGGAAAAGAGTCTACGCTGGGCAGGGGGTAGGTTTTATCATCAGAAGGACAAGCCGGGTTCCCTCCTAGCTAACAGGCTGACCCCTAAAATTAAATGTCACACCTTACCCAAAATTAGACTTCATGATGGTACCCTCTCTCAAAACCCTCAAAAGATCCTAGAGGTCTTCCACAACTTTTATAGCTCCCTATATAGTGATGACGGAAAGGTTTTTTCCCCTACCTTTCGCAACTCATTTCTTAACTCACTAAACATACCCAAGATCATAGATCAACACAGGGCTGAATTGGACTCATCGATCTCAGCTGAAGAAGTAACTTTAGTTATTAAAAATCTCCGCAATGACTCAGCCCCTGGCCCTGATGGTTTTTCCACTCCATATTACAAACATTTTTCGGCCACCCTAACTCCTTATCTAACTAGATTCTATAACCAACTACGAGCGGGCTCTCAGCTTGACAATGTCTTAAACTCCGCCTTCATCACAATTATTCCCAAGCCTGGCAAGGATTCTAGTTGTCCTACTAACTACCGCCCTATCTCATTGATCAACAATGACCTAAAAATTTTGACAAAAATCTTGGCAGACAGGATCTCTTCTTTTATCAGTCTTTACATACATAGGGACCAGGTTGGCTTTATACCTGGGAGACAGGGCCCGGATCAGATCAGGAGGGCGATTGACATTATTTCCCTCCTTCAATCAGGTTGGGATGGGGGTCCTTCTCAGACGGGGCTCCTACTCTCATTAGATCTGAAGAAAGCTTTCGATACTGTCTCCTGGTCTTTCCTGACTCCTATCCTACAGAGGTGGGGCTTCGGGCAATCCTTCCTTAACATTATTACGGCCCTATATGCCACCCCGGAGGCAAAGATTAGAATGCAAGGCTTTTACTCCGACTCCTTCCCTATTCGCAAGGGTACGAGGCAGGGTTGTCCCCTTTCTCCACTGATTTTTGCCATTGTCATTGAGACCCTAGCCATCGCCATAAGAGACAACCCCGATATCTGCGGAGTTAGTTGTGGGCCCCAAACTCATAAATGTGCCCTATTTGCTGACGACGTGCTGCTTTTTGTCACTTCGCCTTTGACTTCACTTCCTAATATCTGCAAGGTGCTCGATGACTTTGGTAAAGTTACTGGTCTCTGGGTTAATTATGCAAAATCTCTAGCCTTAAACATAAACTTACCCACCAGCTTGGTCTCACAACTTAAAGAAAACTTTCAATTTCAATGGCATGATAAGGCGATCCCTTATTTAGGGATTAACCTAACGTCCTCTATAGACAGTCTCTATGCAGCTAATTTCCCTCCAATGTTTCGCAAACTGGGAAATGATCTTGGACAATGGGATAACCTTGGACTCTCCTGGATGGGTAGGGTTAACGCTGTTAAGATGACCCTTTTGCCACGCATTTTATACTTATTCAGGTCCCTACCCATCCCTATTCCTAGGGATCAGATTAGAAAATTCCAATCTAAGATAGTACATTTTGTTTGGGGATCAAGGGGACACAGGGTGGCGAAGGGGACCCTCTATCGCTCCAGAGCTCAGGGGGGGGTTGGATTACCTAACCTTCTCTGGTACTACCACGCAACTCAATTGTCTCAACTTTCTGTCATTTATTCTAAAATAGCACACCCTGACTGGGTGCATATGGAGCGGCAGGCGGTTCCCCAATACACCCTGGACTTCCTTTTATGGTGCCCTGCCAAAACTAGACCTGCTGTAATGGCCCCAACATTATCCCACTCCCTAAGGCTTTGGGATTCGCTTAAAGGAAACCCACTTTTGATATCACATTGGCACCCGCTTTCACATATCTTCCGAAACCCGCTCTTCCCCCCGGGCATGGACATTAAGGCGTTTCGATGGTGGCTGGATAGAGGGCTTTATAGAATTGGACATTTTGTCAGCTCTATGGGGCCCCTGACACCCATTCATTGCTCTAAAAAGCTGGACATGCCCCACACGGAAAGGTTCAGACTCCATCAGATCTCTCATTTTGTCCGTTCTCTGGGGTCCTCTAAGCCCAATTCCCTGACAGTTACGGCATATGAGATGTGGTGTGGTCAGGCCACGGAGCAGCGGGGAGGGATATCGGTGATATACCAATCACTTGCCTCAGCATCCTCCAAAACTCTCTACATGAGGGAATGGGAAAGGGACCTGGACCAGAGCTGGAGTCTGGGGGAATGGCATAAAGCATCAACCTCTGCTTACAAAGGCTTATTAAATATAACTCTGATTGAGGCTAATTTGAAAGTACTGATGAGGTGGTATCTCGTTCCACTCCGAATAGCGAAAATTTACCCTAATGCATCTCCATTATGTTTCCGAAATTGTGGACATGTGGGGTCGATGCTGCACACATGGTGGAGTTGTCCCAAGCTCAGGGGTCTTTGGAATAAGGTCTTCCAAATCATTAGGAAACTTACAGATAGGCCCATCCCCCAGACTCCTCAAATAGCTCTTCTAAACTTTCATCACCCAGGTACACCGAAACTGACTCAACGCCTCATTATGTTCATTCTACTTGGTACTAAACTAACCATTGCTCGCTCCTGGAAGCAGCCTTCTGTTTCTTTCACCCTAGTTAAAAGAAAAATATCATGGATTATGGCCCAGGAAAAGATGACTAGCATCCTTTTAGACACTGTTCCCAACCATGAAGCCATCTGGGAACCCTGGCTTAAATACATCTCCCTGATTCCAGCCACCTCCACTTCCCCAGGCGCTGAGTAAGGCAGCGGGTTATGCTCCGTCACTGAAGATCTTCTTCTTGCCTCTTCTTCTCCTCTCTCTCTCTCTCTCTGTCTCTTTCCTTTCCTTTCATCCTCACTCTTTTGTCTCTTCTGATCTCCTTCTTGACCTATGCTCATCTCTTGTTTAGTCCCCCCTTTTTTTTTATTTATTTTTTCTTTTTTTTTTGGGTTTAGTTTTTATTTTATCTCATATGCATTCCATGCTTACGACACAGGACAAACGTCCATTCCTTTTTTTAAGATTTGTCTCGCTTTTGAAGGACTAGGCCATATCTCCTATCTGCTGGGAGCACTGGAGGCACCAAGGCAGGATTGATTGATTTGACCATTGACTACCAAACACACGGATTTTTTTTTTTTTTTTGTCTGACGTTTTTCTTTTTATTTGCATTTTTTTGACTTTTCATTTTTATCCGCTGTCATCTATGCATACGATCTCCCATGGTTCGCAGCGGATAATTGGGATCCCTGGTCACTGCCGCCAAACATGGTGCATATTTGTCCTTTACACGAAGACAAGGTCATCGACACACTCATTGTTTACGCTACAGGCGCGGTCTCTGAAGCCTATTGGTTCTCCCAGTATGATCCTGAGACGACCATCTTCACAATTTTTTCAACACGCTGTGCAAATGTTTATTGATCTACTACGACTTGGGTCTGGCCCCGATCCCCTTCTTTTTTCCTCCTCACTATGCTTTCTTGGGGGTGGTGGCTCTCTTCCCCGGCACAGTTAGATCCCCTTAGGGGTGCCGCGGGGGAGTGCACCTCCTCTCTCACACAAGATTGGGGCACGGACGGGCTCTGGGCCAGAGCCAGGCGGTTGACCACTGTATATTGTTGCCTTTCTAGTGAATTGTGTTTGTACCTCCTACACTTTAGGCCTTTCAAAGTATATTTTACCTGTTCCTGTGTTTCTTTGTTGATTTTGATGAACTCAATAAAAATCTATTGAAAATAAAATTCCTAAAAAAAAAAAAAAAAAAAAAAAAAAAAGATAGGGTGTGAGATACCATCTTGAGATAATTTTATAATTGGACTCCTGCATCTTCGTGGAGACTGCTGATTTTAAAGAGAGTCTTACTATTTGTTGTATTTCCTCTATTGTAAATTTCCGTTGAAGGTCCTGTTCCCATTTGTCTATAAATGACAAATGAGGCATTGCCATTGGACGGTTCAGCAATGAGTACATCTTAGAGAGTACTTGTGTTATACCCCCTTCTTCGGAACAGTATTCCTCCAACTTTGTCAGGGGACGCCTATAGCATCTGGGGTCTAGTAGCGTGTCCAGGAAATGTCTCAACTGAAATGCTGGCCAGAATGGCAGTGCATACGGTCCTGACTCCTCTTTCAGTTCTTCTATAGAGGGCCACCTGTTTTCTCTTATAAAGTGGGAAACCCCAGTTTTATCGCCCATTCGTAGAGCCCCAAATGTAACCAAATCCAAGCCTGGGCGAAAACTAGGGTTTCCCAGGATCGGAAACAGTGGAGAGTCTTGTGAAGTAAGGGAGAATTGCTTGCTAACCTGAGAGCCTATATATAATGTCGTCCCTATTATAGGATGGTTTTTCAGTTTTGTTTCAAGCTGGTCATAGCACCATAGAGTCCCTGGTAGTAATACCTGTGTCTGGGCTTGTTCCACCTGGGTCCATAGTTTTAACTTACTGTGGCGACACCAATCCACAATCCTGGCCAAATGGACAGCTTGTTGGTATTTCCGCACGTCTGGGAGAGCCAAGCCCCCATATTGTTTTGGTAAAGTGAGTACCTTCGATGAAAGACGTATTCTCTTATGTGCCCAAACAAACTTAACAAAAAGTGTATTAACTTGCTTCAGGTATCCCGACGGTATTCTAATTGGGAGGGCTTGGAATAAATAAAGGATTTTGGGTAGTACAGTCATCTTTAGTAAATTAATTCTTCCAAACCATGAGTGTAGGCCCCTCTTCCATGAGTCCAGAAGTGTACGGATTTCCGATAACAATGGCGGGAAATTAAGTTCGAACACCCGAGATAGGTTCACTGGGATATATGTGCCTAGATATTTTATAGCTTTTGTCGTCCATTTAAAGTTAAAATTCGCTTTAAATCTAGATAATGTCTTATCGGGTATCCCACATCCTATTGCCTCTGATTTTTCCCAATTTATCTTCATGTTGGAAAATGCTCCGTATATTTCGAACTCTCGTAAAAGATTGGGAAGAGAAATCACAGGGTTTATCAGGGAGAAAAGTAAATCATCTGCATAAGCAGAGATTTTGTATTGTTTACCTCCCGTAGTCAAACCCTGTATATCAGGGTTTGAGCGAATTCTATTTAAAAAGGGTTCTAATGATAGTGCAAATAAAACCGGGGAAAGTGGGCATCCCTGTCTTGTCCCATTTGATATAGAGAAGGGATTGGACAGAACTCCATTAATTTTGACCTGAGCTGTGGGTTGAAAGTATACTTTAGTTATCCAATTAATCATTATTTCCCCAAAGCCTAGTTGTCTAAGAACTGTGAACATATATTCCCAATTTACCCGGTCAAATGCCTTTTCCGCATCTGTACTAAGGAAAATACTAGGTGTCTTAGTAGAGTTGGCTATGTGGACCAGGTTAAGAACTTTCGTCGTGTTATCTCTGGCTTCTCTTGAGGGGATGAAACCCACCTGATCCAAATGAGCTAAGCTCGGTAGATGTTCCGCTATACGGGTTGCTAAAATTTTTGTAAATAATTTAAGATCTACATTTAGTAGCGAAATTGGCCTATAACTGCCACACAAGGTCGGATCTTTCCCTTCTTTCAAGATTACCGAAATATGTGCCTTCAGAGTATCTCTAGTTAAGTTAATGTCCTTACCCAGTCCATTAAACAGATCTACCATATATGACCCCAGAATAGGTAACAGCGTTCGGTAATATTGAATAGTAAAACCGTCTGGTCCTGGTGCTTTGCCTAACTTCATTGAGCTTATTGCCCGTTTTAACTCTCCCAGATTTATTGGAGCATCTAGTTCTACCTTAATTTCCGACGTGATCCCTGCTAACCTGGAGGAGTGAACATATTCATCTATTTGTGTCTGTGCTTTCCTCTCAGTAGGTAAATTATATAAAGATGCGTAAAAGTCTCGGAAGGTTTCTGAGATTTGCTTCGGTAGGGTCACTTTTTGACCCTTTGAGTTCAAAATCTGTGGTATGTATGACCGGAGGCGATCCTCTCTTACTGATCTAGCTAATGTTTTCCCACATTTATCTCCGTATTCATAATCGATCTTCCTACCTCTCTGTAGAGCTGCTTTTGCTCTTTGTCGCAATAGGTCATTGATTTGGGTTCGTATTAAAGTAAGTTCCTGTTCTAAACTGGGGGAGGGTATATGTTTATGTCGCGACTCCATTGTATGAAGCTTGGTCAGCAGTAATTTTAATTGCTTCTCCCTCTCTTTTTTAAATCTGGACCCGTACTTAATCAGAATGCCTCTTATAACGGTTTTATGTGCTTCCCATACCATATCTAATGAGCTATCTGGGGTTTGATTTATTTCAAAATATGACGTTAATTCTTTCTCGATCTCCGCCACTACCTCTGGATTTTGAAGGAGGCTTTCATTCAATTTCCACGTGCCTAATGTTTGCGTGGTATTATGTGATAAAGCATATGTCAGTAAAATCGGGGCATGGTCTGACCATGTTATCGATCCAATAGAGGTTTTTTGTACCGCATGTAGTTGGGCATGCGGGATCAGAAAATAGTCGATTCTCGAATAAGTCTTATGCGGTGGCGAGTAGAAGGAATAATCTCTTTCTCCTGAATGTTGGAGTCTCCATACATCAATTAATTGAGCTTTATGTATGGATTGTGTGATTCGCTTGTAAGAGCTTATCGGGACCGACGATGAGCCTGACGATGTATCAATTTTAGGGTTTAGTGGTATATTGAAATCTCCACCCAATATTAGTTGCCCCTCAGTAAAATCTAGTAATTTGTTCAAAGTCTGACGAATAAAAGTATCCTGATTTTCATTGGGTCCGTAAATTGTTGCCAGCGTCACGCTCACCCCCCCCAGGGTTCCTCTCAAAAACAAGAAACGCTCCCCCCTCATCTAACATAGTTGAATTGCATGTCCACGGGATTTTACCTGAGATTAGAATGGATACCCCTTTGGTTTTGTCTATCTTATTAGTGGAGTGGTAAATTATTGGGTAGAGTCTATTTTTAAGTACCGGAAGTTTATTGTCTCTAAAATGGGTCTCTTGTAGAAAAGCAATATCAATACCAGCTATTTTTAAATCATTTAATAGTATCTTTCTTTTCTCCGGTATATTTAGTCCCTTAGCGTTCAAGGACAGCACCTTTACACTGCCCATTGCCAACGAAGAACCAGAAATAGAGAAACAAGAAAATTTAAAAAAAAAAAAAGAAAAAAAACGAGAAAAAAAGAAAAAAAAAAAAAAGAAAAAGAAAAAAGGAAAAACCCCTAAAAGGGGGAAGTTTTCAGGGCGGGCCCAAACCCGATCCCTGGGTCCCCCCTAATCTAAATTGGATTAAATCTAATCCCTATATACACACATGTCCCCCTCCACCTCCTAGGGGGGTATATGTGTCAACCTATTTGAGGGAGTGGCTAGATCCGGTTCGTCATAACCTCCTGTATCCTCTTCCACCCGCCCAGCCTCCCAAATCATATGGCATGCCCCTCTCCTGCAACTACTCTCCCCCCCATCCTCCCCCCCACCCTCTTAACGGGGGTGAGGGGGGGAAGGGGAGGAAACAACAAGAGCAAAAGAGAGGGGGGGGAGACCAGAGGGGACAGAAGAAAAAGGGGAATTTATGTTTTCCCCTCCTCTCCTCCACCCCATCTCCCCCCGATTTGTGACAGCGGGGGGATAATCCCACCCCCCTCTCTCCCTCCATCCCCCCCTCTCCGCCGCCCCCCCTAGTACATATAGTTATGAGAGGAGGCCTATACCCTCGAATCTCCTCTCTCCTCTCCTCTCTCTACCAAACGTGAGTTTCCTTTTATTACCTTCCATTTCATACTTGTACCCTTCTTCTCTCTTTTCCTCTCCCCTCTCATCTCTCGGTCCCTTCTCTATTAATCTTAAATTAGAGAGTTTTGTCTCATATTCAGGCAGCTTACCCCCCCAAAAAAACAAAAAAACAAAACAAAACCGGAACACCATTTATTCTGGTGCCATAATCTGTACCTAACACTTGTGGCACATAATGCATGGTATAACAGAGAAAATATAACAATAATATTAGAGGTCTCTCTTTTTACCATCTCTTGAGACCTATTTGCTGCTTGCCCCTTAAGGTTCCCATTATTAATACATCATTATATCACATCCTATATATATCCTATATATCACTTCATATATCATTTATATATATATCACTCTACACCCTACACTCCTGCCTAGCAAACAAAAAGAAGAGGAGGGGGGGAGGGGGGGGGGAAGGCACTCTATCGTGAAAAAAAAAAAAAAAAAAAAAAAAATTTTTTAAAAAAAGTGACCGTTGATTCCTAAGGGTCCACCGATATATGTGGATCATGTGCTCATACATGTGATACTCCTACTGCAATTTTATCCGCCGCGATCAGCCCAGTTCAATAATCGCCGGTCGCAGTCGTAAAACGTGATTTTTAGGTGTTACTGATCAAAAGAAGGAAACAAAAAACGTGACTTTTGTTCCGTGAGTGTTTTCTACCGTAGCACGTTTTTTAGTGTTTTCTACTGGCTGCCCAGCGTAGGTTTTCTAAGTCTAACACACCCGAGAAAAAAAAAAAAAAAAAAGAGAAAGTGCCCCACACACTTTATTGACCCCCCCACCCCCCCCCCCCCCCGTCCATGGGGGTGGCTTCACCTCCCCTCCTAAGTAATCCATAGTAACCCAACCCACCCTGTACAAAAATTCCTACCCTCCCCCCCTATCTCCCCCAAAAAAAAAAAAAAAGTGGGATTGTAGTGACGTGTTCTGTGACCTCCATCTCCCTCCCTCTCCTCTCCCCCTCCCCACGTATTGGAACGTAAAGAATATAGAGTATGTACGTATGTGATATAACCTTTGCTCTGGTTAGCAGTTGTTCCCCATATTACCTTGTTAGACCTTCTCCTATAAAAATGTGCTCCCTTCTACCTTCCGTGTTCTACACCCTCTAAAAGAAATTCATATCCCTCTCTTCATTATACAGCAGGGAGGGGGGAAAAAAAAAAAGAAGAGGCAGAGGGAGGCCTAAAAAAAAGAAAAAAATCCAAAATTCCCTCCTCCTCTAGCCTCGGCTACAAACACGGGGGCTCACCACTTCCCATACAGACATCTATACCCCTACATCAGTCTATATCTATATCAGACACATCACCCATCGTATCCCCCAAGAATACAGATATGATCACAATGGCATAATATTCATAATTCATAGTTAATCAGGCTGGTGTATCTCTCCAAAGACATCATCATCATAACGTTCATACAGCGTTTGTACAGTGTCTCCTTTATATCAGCCCTCTTATTCATCAGGCAAGACCCGTTTTCATTCTGGGTGAGGAGAGGGCCGGCCGCCAGCACTAGGATAAAGACCGAGTGGGGAACAAACTCCTGATCCGATCCTTAATCCCAGGGGGGGGGGATGGGGGGCACTTACCCCCCTCCCTTTGCCCCTACCTGCGGACGCCCATGCATAGGGGGTATCTGTTTTTGAGATTACAGCAGCTACCGTACTAACAAATTACACTTCTAGTCTAGGTTCTTTTTCTGTGCATATTTGTATTTTTTTGTTGATTTGGATAGAGAGACCAAAATTCTCCCTCTGGATTTTATATCTGTGGGTGACCCCCCATTATGGAGATTTCCCCTTACTTCCTGTCCCTTAGAACCTGTATAAGGAATAGAGGGAGTGGCTGTCACACGGAGCAGAGGGAACAGACAGGACTAAAAATATTGTCAATCGCTTCCTCACTGTGCTAAAAAATGTGTCCCCACTGGAGAGATCTCCCATCACTTCCTGTCGGGAACTAAACGCATCCTGCAGCAGTATATTTTGATACATTGCATACACATTTAATGCAATTTGAACAGTGTACCTGGACCCTAAAGCTTTAGATTTCAGGCCCCATTACGTCTTTGCAGTGCGTGATAAAGAAGCACACAACCCTTTATTTCTAATACAATGCACTAGTGTACATTGCAGCGTTCTACAGTGCAGGCATGATTTGTGGGGTGCATTACACATGGTGTGCGTGTTACCACAATGCAGAGGTTTGCTCTGTGTCAGTGTGCAGTGGCAGTTTGCGGATTTGCTCTGTGTCAGTGTGCAGTGGAAGTTTGCAGGTTTGCTCTGTGTCAGTGTACAGTGGCAGTTTGTGGGTTTGCTCTGTGTCAGTGTGCAGTGGCAGTTTGCGGGTTTGCTCTGTGTCAGTGTGCAGTGGAAGTTTGCGGGTTTGCTCTGTGTCAGTGTGCAGTGGCAGTTTGTGGGTTTGCTCTGTGTCAGTGTGCAGTGGCAGTTTGCGGGTTTGCTCTGTGTCAGTGTGCAGTGGAAGTTTGCGGGTTTGCTCTGTGTCAGTGTGCAGTGGCAGTTTGCAGGTTTGCTCTGTGTCAGTGTGCAGTGTCAGTTTGCGGGTTTGCTCTGTGTCAGTGTGCAGTGACAGTTTGCGGGTTTGCTCTGTGTCAGTCTGCAGTGTCAGTTTGCGGGTTTGCTCTGTGTCAGTGTGCAGTGGCAGTTTGCGGGTTTGCTCTGTGTCAGTGTGCAGTGGCAGTTTGCGGGTTTGCTCTGTGTCAGTGTGCAGTGGCAGTTTGCGGGTTTGCTCTGTGTCAGTGTGCAGTGGCAGTTTGCTGGTTTGCTCTGTGTCAGTGTGCAGTGGCAGTTTGCGGGTTTGCTCTGTGTCAGTGTGCAGTGGCAGTTTGCGGGTTTGCTCTGTGTCAGTGTGCAGTGGCAGTTTGCGGGTTTGCTCTGTGTCAGTGTGCAGTGGCAGTTTGCGGGTTTGCTCTGTGTCAGTGTGCAGTGGCAGTTTGCGGGTTTGCTCTGTGTCAGTGTGCAGTGGCAGTTTGTGGGTTTGCTCTGTGTCAGTGTGCAGTGGAAGTTTGCGGGTTTGCTCTGTGTCAGTGTGCAGTGGCAGTTTGTGGGTTTGCTCTGTGTCAGTGTGCAGTGGAAGTTTGCGGGTTTGCTCTGTGGCAGTTTGTGGGTTTGCTCTGTGTCAGTGTGCAGTGGAAGTTTGCGGGTTTGCTGTGTCAGTCTGCAGTGGCAGTTTGCGGGTTTGCTCTGTGTCAGTGTGCAGTGGAAGTTTGCGGGTTTGCTGTGTCAGTGTGCAGTGGCAGTTTGCGGGTTTGCTCTGTGTCAGTGTGCAGTGGCAGTTTGCGGGTTTGTTTTATGTTGGTGTGTCAGTTTGCGATCCTTAGATGAGTAGTGGATTGTGTTTTGGGCGGAGAGATCTGCACTGTGTTGTTCTTGCTGGGAATACACAGAGCCGCCCTCCTCCTGTAATAACAGCTCATTGTATGCTTTGCTCTCAGCAGCAGGGACCCGTGAGCTATTTCACCGCCGTTTGTACAAGCTCTGGGCGTGGGACGCACTTATCCCATCAATGGAACCCACGTGCTGCAACAGGTGTCTGCTGACAACGAGACAATGACACCTGAAGGTGCCCCCCCACCTGCAGAACACCGCCCTACATGTCAGGGGCAGTCACCCAAGACGGGGTCACCTGCGCCATTCTATTCCTGGGGTGCCATTGTGCAAAAACATTTCTCATTATAAGAAAATATTTCGGAATGTTTTTATGCTGTCATGCCATGAATGGTACAGGGGAAGAGTACCTGTTGCTGTAAATAGTCAGCTCTGGGTATAACCTATAATATAATATGATATAATATAGAATAACCACTGTACAGGGGAAGAGTACCTGTCTCTTTATAGAGCCAGCTCTGAGTATGACTTACAGTACAATATAATACAATAACCATATACTGTAAGGGGGAAGAGTACCTGTCCCTTCATAGAGCCTGTATAACACACAGTCATATAAAATACTAGAATAGAATAGAATAGACTAGTCATGGACTGTACAAAGGAAGGTTGCCTGTCCCTGTATATACAGTGAGGGAAAAAAGTATTTGATCCCCTGCTGATTTTGTACGTTTGCCCACTGACAAAGAAATGATCAGTCTATAATTTTAATGGTCGGTTTATTTTAACAGTGAGAGACGGAATAACGACAAAAATATCCAGAAAACGCATTTCAAAAAAGTTATAAATTGATTTGCATTTTAATGAGTGAAATAAGTATTTGATCCCCTATCAGTCAGCAAGATTTTTGTCTCCCAGGTGTCTTCTATACAGGTAACGAGCTGAGATTAGGAGCACACTTCTAAAGGGAGTGCTCCTAATCTCAGCTTGTTACCTGTATAAAGGACAACTGTCCACAGAAGCAATCAATCAGATTCCAATCTCTCCACCATGGCCAAAGCCAAAGAGCTGTCCAAGGATGTCGGGGACAAGATTGTAGATCTACACAAGGCTGGAATGGGCTACAAGACCATCGCCAAGCAGCTTGGTGAGAGGGTGACAACCAGGGCCGGACTTACCATTGGGCTTGACTGGGCTCAAGCCCATGGGCCCTGCCCAATAGGGGGCCCCGCCGAGATACATAGCCGAGTGTACTCGGCTCGGCTCCGCTCACAGTCACGCCCAGTCCCGCCCTATGATGGACATAACACAGGGACTGGGCGTGACTGTGGGCCGAGCCGAGTACACTCGGCTACTCTTGGCTCCGCTCGGGACTGCGAGAGGACCCGAGAGCCGCCGAGAGGACCCAAGAGCCGCGAGAGCCACAGAGAGGGCCCGAGAACCGCCGAGATACACAGGACTCTGTATCTCGGCGGCGCCATTTTTAAACTTCAAAACTGCAATGACAAGGCTGCAATGACGCTGGACAGGGCTGCAGATGGATGGGCAAGGCTGCAGATGGACACCGATAAGGCTGCATTGATGGGCATTTAAATGTAAGTTTTTTCCTTAAACTTCCCTCCTAAAAGTTTTTTTCCTTAAAATTCCCTCCTAAACTTGGGGTGCATGTTATACGCCGGCGTGTGTTATACGCCGATAAATACGGTAATGTATAGAAGGTAGGGCCCAAAAGTGACTCAAGCCCAGGGGCCCCCACCACCCTAAGTCCTGCCCTGGTGACAACAGTTGGTGTGATTATTCCCAAATGGAAGAAACACAAAATAACTGTCAATCTCCCCCGGTCTGGGGCTCCATGGAAGATCTCACCTTGTGGCGTTTCATTGATCATGAGAACGGTGAGGAATCAGCCCAGAACTACACAGGGAAAATCTTATCAACGATCTCAAGACAGCTGGGACCATACTCGCCAAGAAAACAATTGGTAACACACTACGCCGTGAAGGGCTGAAACCCTGCAGCGCCCGTAAGGTCCCCCTGATCAAGAAAACACATGTACAGTCCGTCTGAAGTTTTCTAATGAACATCTGAATGATTCAGAGGAGAACTGGGTGAAAGTGTTGTTGGTCAGATGAGGCCAAAATTGAGCTCTTTGGCATCAACTCAACTCGCCGTGTTTGGAGGAGAAGGAGGAATGCTGCCTCTGACCCCAAGAACACCATCCCCACCGTCATACATGAAGGTGGAAACATTATGCTTTGGGGGTGTTTTGTTGCTAAGGGGACAGGACAACTTAACCGCATCAAAGGGACGATGGACGGGGCCATGTACCATCAAATCTTGGGTGAGAACCTCCTTCCCTGAGTCAGGGCATTGAAAATGGGTCGTGGATGAGTATTCCAGCATGACAATGACCCAAAACACACGGCCAAGGCAACAAAGGAGTGGCTCAAAAAGAAGCACATTAAGGTCCTGGAGTGGCCTAGGAAGTCTCCAGACTGGAGGGAGCTGAAGGTTCGAGTTCCCAAACGTCAGCCTCGAGACCTTAATGACTTGTAGAGGATCTGGAAAGAGGAGTGGGACAAAATCCCTCCTGAGATGTGTGCAAACCTGTTGACCAACTACAAGAAATGTCTGCCCTCTGTGATCGCCAACAATGGTTTCGCCACCAAGTACTAAGTCATGTATTGCGAAGGGCTCAAATACTTAATTCATTAAAATGCAAATCAATGTATAACTTCTTTGAAATGCGTTTTTCTGGATATTTTTTTGTTTTTGTTTTCTGTCTCTCACTGTTAAAATAAACCCACCATTAAAATTATATACAGATCATTTCATTGTCAGTGGGCAAACGTACAAAATCAGCAGGGGATCAAATACATTTTTCCGTCATTGTAGGAAGCTCTGGGTATAACACACAGTCCAGTATAATATAATATAATAGCCATGAACTATGCAAGTGGGAAGAGTACCTGTCCTGATATATAGTTACTTATAACACACAGTATGATATAATATAATATAATATAATATAATAGCCATAGACTGTACAGGGGAAGAGTACCTGTCTTTTTATATAGTTAGCATTGGGTATAATGTATAATATAATAGCCATAGACTGTACAGGGAAAGAGTACCTGTCCCTTTATATAGTCAGCTCTGGGTATATAACACACAGTATAGTACAGTGATGGTGAACCTTGGCACCCAAGAGGTTTTGGAACTACATTTCCCATGATACTCAACTACACTGCAGAGTGCATGAGCATCATGGGAAATGTAGTTCCAAAACATATGGGGTGCATAGGTTCGTCATCATAGGTATAGTATAATATAATACCCAAGGACTGTACAGGGGGAGAGTACATATCCCTTTATATAGTAATTGTTCCTTATAACACAGTGCAGTGTCTATTTTCTTAAAGGGCTTCCTCGATCTGCGGGCAGGAACTACCATTTCTGCAAACTTTTTTTATGGCGAATGGCGATGACCCCAGGTCTGCTCTCTGTAGGTGAGTGCAGGGTGCTGTGGTGACATTGAGCTGGCTGCTCCTCCTCTTTATTACTCTCCTCCTCTTTATTACTCTCCTCCTCTTTATCACTCTCCATTACCCTGAAGGTTAACATGAAAGGTTACACTTCTTTCCCAGTTCCCATTCCCTGTATCAGCATGCTCTCACTCTCTTCAGAAATAAATCAGACCAGACGTTGTTGCTAAATCAGAACTTCCTTTACTTGAACTAAAAGGCATTCAACCAACAGTTCCATTGTATCTCCACATCACAGTTTTCCAATTGTTACATGAACAAGGCAATGTGTCAGTAAACACATTGATACTCCATCTCCACTTTTTATAAACACTTCACTGTTACTGTGCTGGACTCGGGCTCTGAGGTGGTACTCATACCTTTTAGTTTGTGATAATTCCCAACTGGTAGTAATACGGTTCTAACTTCTCAGTCTCGTTCTGGGTCCCGCCAAAAGGTAACTGCACTCTAGACCTCCCAGTGCATGGCCTTTCCAACTCCCAACACCAACAACCTCCAAGGCCAACCTTCCCCACCACAGACCAAAAAGGGGTGACACACCACAGCACATTAAACCATGTGTTAACGTGTTGTGGATGACAACCTGGCAGAAAAATTTCAACTTAAAAATCTGATAGTGTAAACAAGAGAGGCTTGGGCATATTCTCAGAAGACTAACCTGGGACTAAATTCCATAAAGAAAACCAAGGCAGTGACATCCACACATTGAATCCAAAGAGGACCATGTTTGAGGAAGCTATGAGTATTTTAAAAAGAGTGAATGGAAAAAAAAAAAAAAAAACGCTGTCCAGGAATAGGAAGATACTGTATGTCCTCATATGGAGGTTCTATGCTCTCCACAGTATGATGGATTAATATGCAAACCAAAGCAAAAGTTTGCTCTTCTTTACATATAAATCTGTGAATATGTGCTCCCCCTGGTCCTGCAACCATGGATCACCAGCAGTCAATGAAGTGATCATCTGACACCATCAAGGAACCCCAAGTCAATGAAGTGCTCACCTGCAACCATGGATCACCAGTCAATGAAGGGCTCATCTGACATCATGAAGCACCACCAATTAATTAAGTTTTCACCTGACACCATCTAACACCACCAGCAGTCAATGAAGTGCTCACCTGACACCATAAACCCCAACAGTCAATTAAGTGCTCACATGCAACCATGAACCACCAGTCAATGAAGTGCTCACCTGACACCATAAAGCACTACCAGTCAATTAAGTGCTCACATGCAACCATGAACCACCAGTCAATTAAGTACTCACCTTCAACCATGAACCACCACCAGTCAATAAAGTGCTTACCTACAACCATGGACCACCAATCAATAGAGTGCTAACCAGCCACTTAAAACCACCAGTCCATGAAGTACTCTTTTTCAACTATGGACGCATGTAAATCCACTGTGGTCTCCAGTAGAAATTTAGATTCAGGTTTGGAATCAACCTGAGTTCAAGGTGAACCCATGCTGTTTGTAGTTCAATGCACCACTGAACAAACTGGTTCAGTTTGCCCAACTGATTCCCTGACTGCCGAAATATAAACAAGGAGCAACATGCAAACTCCATACAGGTAGCGTCTTGGCTGGAATTAGAACTAAGGACCCCACAGCCGCAAGCCATAAATGCTAACCTCTAAGCCACTGTCCAAAGTAATCTGTCCAAAGTAAATAAAACCGTTTTTTTCTTGGCGAGGGTGTGTTCATTAACATCTTACTCTTTCTAGGAATGAGTAATAGGGTGCACTGATGAAGATATCTGGAGCCCCCTTTATTTTAAAGAAGGCTTTCAGATACCACTATAATCCCTCCTTACAAACCCCTGAATCTTATTTGAGAGACCATATATAAGAAAGAGGACCTCATCCCTCAAAATTGGGACACGGTGGCCTTGCAAGGGGAATTTGGCTTTTGGACCCCTCTGCAAAGACACCCCCCCCCCCCCCCCCCAATGTTGAAAGGCACTGGACCTGGTCTGGCACAGGAAGACACATGCTAATTGCCCTTCATTTCCTGGCCACCCAGGTTGCAAGCCTGGATAAGGGTCAGGCTAGAATATTGAGGGAACCCTCGTGCCATTTTTTTCCTTTTTTTTTGTTAAATGTCATTTATAACATATGTAATCATTATATAATTTTATGTAAAGAACTACATCATGCGATTCTGCAATACCATCTCCTAAGCATGGTAGTTAAAGAATATGTGTATTTTCAATGTTGAATTATCAAAGTGGAGGCAATGGGCTCTAATCACAGCACACCTAACCCACTTGGGTCTAAAACATAACTCTTATTTCAGAAATTAAAAATGTTTTATTTAGATTTTATATGCATTTCATGATTCTAGAACCAACGTGGCCTATTACCAGAAGGGGGAGTGTAAGTAACTGCTCAAAATCCTCTACCATGTCTGTCTATTGCAGCAAAGGAGTACGTTTTCTAATCTAAGCTCCCTGTTTTCTACACAAATGAAGACTGGAACTCTAATCTAGGATGTCCCATCTCGTGAGATGGTCTTTGGTCTCTCAAACTAGTCAGAGCAAAGCTTTCTCAGCTGTCCATTTCTGGTACCTCAAAAATATATATAAGAACCCCCCCCCCCCCCCCCCCCAAAGGTAAAGTCTATAAAGTGCTCAAAACAAATTTCCCAAAAGTTAAAATAAACTTAACATATTTTGCCTCCAAGAGGCTTTGTCAAGGGTGATATAATGTGATCAATAAAAAATATAAAAAGCAACAATATCACGAATGCCACATGGAGAATAGCCATGCTATTTGAGGGATCGTATATGGGGAAGAGCACCCTGGTAGCCTCCCATTGTTGAAAGGCATGTGGCCTGGTCTGGTAGAGGAAACCACGCGCTCATTGCCCTAATTTCCTGGACCCAGATTGTATGCATGGATACGAGTCAGGTTAGAATATTAAGGGAATACCTGTGCCATTTTTTCCCTTTTGTTGTTAATTATGTAATACTATGTAAAGGACTGCATCATACCATTCTGTAACACCATGTGCAGCTTTAAGGCATCTCCTAAGCTTGTTATCTAAAGGATATGTGTTTATTTTCAATGTTGCCATTTAGGTGACATGAAAAGACCCTGTCCCTGTTGAACGTTGTTTTATTTTTTTGTTGCATTCGTACATGTCCCTCAGTGCCCTGTTCCATATGCCCTTTTTAACAATAGCTTGCCTTTTAACCTTAAAAAGGCCAGAAGCTGGTAAGTTTGGGTTTGCGGACTTCCGGCTGGGTTCGCCATATCCGGATTGAGCAGAACCTGGCCAGATTTTCTCATAACTGGTGTCCAGCATCATTCACTATCATAGCCTGGCATTATATTTGGTTCTTTGCTCCTCAAAGAAAACATTTATACACAAGGGAGTTGATTTACTAAAGGCAAATAGACTGTGCAAAATTCCTACGCATGTTTGGAAACAATTTGATGCATGCGCGGAAGCATTGGACTTAATTTTCTCAGCTCGTTGTAGTGTTGTACATCACCGCATTCTTGACGGTCAAAAGTTCAGAGAACTTTTGTGTGACCGTGTGTATGCAAGCCAAGCTTGAGCAGAATTCCGTCGGAAAAACCATCCAAGATTTTTCCGATGGAAAATCTGCTCGTGTGTAAAGCTGTAGGGGTGATTTTTAAGAAACAGAATAGCATCACTAAAATCTCTTTGGATACAATGGTAGCAGGTTGGAACCCCTGTGAGAAAGATTCACCCACTCTATTTGTCCTGGTGACCACCACCTTGTGAATGGGACTCAAAAATTTTGAGTTGTCACCACAATAGGTTTAGACGGGAAATCTCCCAATAAGCTGTTCCCACTAGTACAGTCCAAGATAGGAAGTCTATCCAAAGTAAGAGAAATCCAATCAATTGCTCTTGTGTCTACAGGACAAAAAGCAAAGGGAAAGCTTCCTGATAGGTCACAGAGGGCAAAAAAAATAAAAAATCTGAAGGATTTTGAAGAGTACCCAAACTGTGGGAGCAGTGCCTATAAAAAGAGGTCAAAACACTAGTCTTCTGTATTAATGAACTACAGTTTGGCCCAAACCCACGGGAACTTGTCACATGATAGCAGGCTGCTGGTGTCTTGTCGAATACTGTCCCCCGTCGGATAGTGTCCGCCCTGTACTGCGCTTGCGCAGTACGGAGTACAAGGAGACCCCGAAAGTCTCCGAAGATGAACGGCGCCTGCGCACTGAGTCCAGGTTCAAGCCCCACCATCCAAGTGGACATAGAGTTAGAATAAAAAATTGCAGAGCGAAGTGCTGTTTTACATCCTCTACCGTATGTCCACTTGCATGGTGGGGCTTGAACCTGGACTCAGGGCAGAAGGTACTATCAAGTGCGCAGGCGCCGTTCATCTTCGGAGAATTTCAAAGTCTCCTTGTCCTCTGTACTGCGCAAGCGCTGCGCCTGGCCTGCACAGTACGGGGCGGACACTATACGACGGGGGGACAGTTCTAGGCAGAACACCAGCCCAATCGGTTGAGGCCTGGGAAGTCCCTGCCCCACAGGCATATAACAAACGAATGCTGATGACATCACTGACCTAATATGGACACAAAGCCTTTTAGTTACAGTCTCCTAAAATAGTAACACTGCACCCTGTTAGTTACACCTCTGCTGGCAATAGTGTCATTGTATCCAATTAGATATACCCTCACTGCCAATCGTAACATTGTACCTTTTTAGTAATATTGCTGCTGACAATAGTATCACCGCATCCTGTCAGTTGTACCCCTGATGACAACAGTAACATTGTAACCCGTTAGTTATACACCTGTTGACAATAGTACCATTGTACGCACCCCACTCACAATACTACCATTGTACTTAGTCAGTTATACCCCACTCACAATACTACCATCGTACTTAGTCAGTTATACCCCACTGACAACAGTGCCATTGTACTTGGTCAGTTACACCCCATTGAAAATACTATTATTGTACTTAGTCAGTAATACCCCACTGACAATACTACCATGGTACACAGTCAGTTATACCCCACTGACAACAGTGCCATGGTACTTAGTCAGTAATACCCCACTGACCATACTACCATCGTAATCAAGTTAGTTATACCCCACTGACCATACTACCATCATACGCAGTCAGTTATACCCCACGGACAATACTACCATCGTACGCAGTCAGTTATACCCCACTGACAATACTACCATCGTACGCAATCAGTTATACCCCACTGACAACAGTACCATGGTACTTAGTCAGTAATACCCCACTGACAATACTACCATCATACGCAGTCATTTATACCCAACTTACAATACTACCATCGTACACAGTTATGCCGCGTACACGCGAAGGGACTATCCCGCGGGATTATCCGATGGACTTGAGTCCGGCGGACAATCCCCTCGTGTGTGGGCCTTCGACTGACTTTTTTTCCAAAAAGTCCGGCGGACTAGGTTTTAAGTTTTGTTTTAAAATTATCCGCTGGACTTGGCAGTCCGGCGGACAATACGGCCGTCTGTAGTATGGTCCGGCGGACCAAAAAGGACGCATGCTCAGTAGCAAGTATTTTTCTAGTATTTTTCTTTTTCTAGTCCCATCGTACGCGCTGTACGTCATCGCGTGAACCGCCGGACTTTTAGCGTGATCGTGTGTGGTCAAGTCTGTTCGCTTTCAAGTCCGCCGAAGCCCAGCTGGAAAGTCCGGCGGATTGTCCGCTGGACTAGGTCCGGCGGACAAAGTCCCTTTGTGTGTACGCGGCATTAGTTATACCCCACTGACAATACTACCATCGTACGCAGTTAGTTATACCCCAATGACATTACTACCATTGTACGCAGTCAGTTATACTCCAGTGACAATAGTGTCATCGTACCCTGTTAGCTATAACAATGCTGAACATGGAGTATACGCTGTATGTGAACTCTGGGGCTACCAGTTATATCATTGCCATCCCTTGTTGTCTGAGTGTTCGTTGTCACCAAGATGAGAAGTGAAGGGAGATCTCTTGAACAGGGACACAATGGCATTAAAAACAGGATAGAGGGCGGGAAGAATAGTTTTTTTTTTATTGCTGTCTTAATTAGAGATTTTTCTTCACCTCCTTCCACAGTGACAACGTTGTCGTCCAGACAGGAAGTTAGGGTAAATCTACCTAACGGCAAGAAAAATAAATAAAAGAAAACTGATAGGGGCTCTCACTAATGCATATTCTATCCAAATGTAGAGGAAACATGTTTTTGGTAGAGTTACACTTTAATAAAAAAAATTCACATGCATATCTGGAAAATCTGATTCTTTATAGGATATCATACACGAGGACAGACCTCATATACAGTAGGATATTATATATAGGATATGATACTGTATGTATATAGGATATTATATATAGGGTATTATATACATGATGTTTAATACAGGAATTTTGTATATAGGATATTTTATAATTCTAAAGACAAATAGAAATATTTATCACACCTGTAATCCTCTGCAGTTCCCAGTTTATGAATAGTTACGGCAATGAGTCATCAACACCAATAAACTTCTGATGAAACATTTAATAAGCACTTTGTAGAATGTTCCGGAAGCTGTAATTTAGCTTGGTTGTCATTCATGTATTTGGCTGTAAACTCTAACTTCGGGACAACATGGGTGTCATGAAGGATTCATGTGCCATCTACGCTATTCTGGCAAAATCCATAAGTGGATGACACCTGGCGGCTCCCTGATTACCTGCACCCACCCCCCCTCGCTGTCACTCATAAACCAGCTACTTAAAGGAAAAACTCCACCTTCATCCTTTTATTCCAAGATCATCTTTCTACAACCATATTCTCATTTTAATGTAATCTTTAGATCTGTTATAGAGATCATTGTACCATGGTGCATTAAAAGCATACATTTATTGACCACTTAAAAAGTTCCAGAAGTGTATGTGTAGCCAAAACTTTTTTTCTTGGTTTAGCATAGAGCAATGTTTCTCAACCTTTTTTCAATCAAGGCACCCTTTAAAACTATGGTGCAAAATCTCGAGGCACCCCATTCTAAAATGTGAAAAATGAATCATAGTTAGCTAGGCCGATAAAAGACACAAGTCCATCCAGTTCAACCATAAAAAAAAAGAAATAATAAATAAAAATAAAATATATCGTACAATCCAATAAACGCCATTCTATACCCACAGTTGATCCAGAGGAAGGCAAAAAAACAAAAACAAAAGAGCATGCTCCAATCTGCTACAGCAGGGGAAAAAAAATCCCTTCCTGATCCCAGAGAGGCAATCAGATTTTCCCCGGATCAACTTTACCTATAAATGTCAGTACCCAGTTATATTATGTACATTTAGGAAAGTATCCAGGCCTTTCTTAAAGCAATCTACTGAGTTAGAGAACCACCTCTGGAGGGAGTCTATTCCACATTTTCACAGCTCTTACTGTGAAGAAACCTTTCCGTATTTGGAGATGAAATCTCTTTTCCTCTAGACGTAAGGAGTGCCCCCTTGTCCTCTGTGTTGACCGTAAAGTGAATAACTCAACACCAAGTTCACTATATGGACCCCTTATATATTTGTACATGTTGATCATATCCCCCCTTATTCTCCTCTTCTCAAGAGTGAATAAATTCAGTTCCTCTAATCTTTCCTCATAGCTGAGCTCCTCCATGCCTCTTATCAGTTTGGTTGCCCTTCTCTGCACTTTCTCCAGTTCCCCGATATCCTTTTTGAGAACAGTTTTAACACAGTAACATCCACACACGGGATACCCAATTTTACAGGTTATGTATTCTTCCAAAGCAAATCCACCTTTGCACACTGGTACTAACTAGTACTCCAATGTTTCTCATCTCCCTCAGTTTCCCTCCATCTCTCAGCTAATGTGACCCCAGTTCCGACAAAGAGGGGCGAACAAGGATGCTGTGCATGTCCTCCTTATCATCTGATGACATCATTGGTTGTTAGGATGCTGGAGGCTGGAAGGTTGTAATGGTGCACCATGAAAACCTGTGGCTTTGTGTAACTAAAATGCATGCTTGGTCCACCCACTGGCTTGTATACAATTTTGGGGCAATTTTTAGGATTTTGCCAGGGCACCCCTGAATAAATCTGAAGGCACCCTGGTTGAAAAAGGCTGGTGTGGAATATGGAAGGGTTAAAACCCCTACCAGGTCAGTTTTTGCTATCTGTGTCTTGCTAGGTGTCACACTCACTCCTCTCCCAATTCAGCACCCTTTCTTCACTTCGACATGCAGCCATTGGCACTTCAGGGGTTCACCCAGAGCACTGGGGCTGCGGCCAATCAGGAGACAGCACTCCTAGTCAGTGCTGTGGTCAATCAGGAGACAGCACTCCTAGTCAGTGCTGTGGTCAATCAGGAGACATCACTCTTGGTCAGTGCTGTGGTCAATCAGGAGACAGTACTCCTAGTCAGTGCTGTGGTCAATCAGGAGACATCACTCCTGGTCAGTGCTGTGGTCAATCATAAGACATCACTCTTGGTCAGTGCTGTGGTCAATCAGGAGACATCACTCCTGGTCAGTGCTGTGGTCAATCAGGAGATATCACTCTTGGTCAGTGCTGTGGTCAATCAGGAGACATCACTCCTGGTCAGTGCTGTGGTCAATCAGGAGACATCACTCCTGGTCAGTGTTGTGGTCAATCAGGAGACAGCACTCCTAGTCAGTGCTGTGGTCAATCAGGAGATATCACTCTTGGTCAGTGCTGTGGTCAATCAGGAGACATCACTCCTGGTCAGTGCTGTGGTCAATCAGGAGACATCACTCCTGGTCAGTGTTGTGGTCAATCAGGAGACAGCACTCCTAGTCAGTGCTGTGGTCAATCAGGAGACAGCACTCCTAGTCAGTGCTGTGGTCAATCAGGAGATATCACTCTTGGTCAGTGCTGTGGTCAATCAGGAGACATCACTCCTGGTCAGTGCTGTGGTCAATCAGGAGACAGCACTCTTGGTTAGTGCTGCGGTCAATCAGGAGACAGCACTCCTAGTCAGTGCTGTGGTCAATCAGGAGACAGCACTCTTAATTAGTGCTGTGGTCAATCAGGAGACATCACTCTTGGTTAGTGCTGCGGTCAATCAGGAGACCGCACTCCTGGTCAGTTATGCGGTCAATCAGGAGACAGCACTCTTGGTCAGTGCTGTGGTCAATCAGGAGACAGCACTCCTAGTCAGTGCTGTGGTCAATCAGGAGACAGCACTCTTGGTCAGTGCTGTGGTCAATCAGGAGACAGCACTCCTAGTCAGTGCTGTGGTCAATCAGGAGTCATCACTCTTGGTCAGTGCTGCGGTCAATCAGGAGACAGCACTCCTGGTCAGTGCTGCGGTCAATCAGGAGACAGCACTCCTGGTCAGTGCTGCGGTCAATCAGGAGACAGCACTCCTGGTCAGTGCTGTGGTCAATCAGGAGACAGCACTCTTGGTCAGTGCTATGGCCAATCAGGAGACAGAACTCCTGGTCAGTGCTGTGGTCAATCAGGAAAACATTACTCTTGGTCAGTGCTGTGGTCAATCAGGAGACAGCACTCCTGGTCAGTGCTGTGGTCAATCAGGAGACAGCACTCTTGGTCAGTGCTACGGCCAATCAGGAGACAGCACTCCTGGTCAGTGCTACGGCCAATCAGGAGACAGCACTTTTTGTTCCAGAAATGCGTCACTTCGCTTAAGTTAGGCCCACTGATGTGTTATCCTTATATGTCTCCTTGTTCCTCATATCCTCCATGCCAGTCACCAGCCTTCATTCCTAGTTACTCCAGGGCATCCTGTCTTCCCAGTGACCCTTCAGAATTTTGTGTCACTCAGTGACCTCAGAGTATTATGTGCACCCAGTGACCCCAGAGTATCTCGTACCACCCAGTGACCCCGGAGCATACTTTATCACCCAGTAACCTCACAGCATCCCATACCTCCCAACGTTCTGAGATGGGAATGAGGGACACCTATCAGCAAAAGTATGCATGCATAGGACACACCCTATGCCACGCCCCCTTAAAGGTGAATTGTACAAAAAAAAAACAAGATTGGTGAAACCCACAAGTGTTTTTTTACCACTACTATTCTTTTATATTGGCTTTTGGAATCTACAAATGCAGCAATTTAGAAATCAAATGATTTTTTGATAGATAAAAAAAGTGCATTTTATATACATCTATATAGATCAGACCAAAATGAGGGACAAATGAGGAAGAATGAGGGACATTGCTCCAAATCAGGGACAATCCCTCAAAATCAGGGACAGTTCAGAGGTATGGCATCCTGTGTTTTCAGTGACCCCTCAGAATTTTGTGTCAGTCAATGACTCCAGAACATTATGTGCTCCCAGTGACCCCAGAGTATCTCATGCCATCCTAGTGACCCCTAAGCATCCTGTGGTAGACAGTGACCCCGGAGCATCCTGTGTCACCCAGTAACCTCATAGCATACTGTGTTCTCAGTGACCCCCAAGCATTCTCTGACACCTAATGACCCTAGAGCATCCTGTGTTACCCAGTGACCCCAAAGCTACCATTGCATCTGGTGTCATCTAGTGACCCCAGTGTGCTCTATGCCCCTCTGTGACACCTGTGTCTCCATGCAGCCTCAGGCTCCTCGAATCTCCTAAAATGTCTCTCTCTCAGTGGGAATAGACCCCTGTCTGTGACAGTAGGGAGATTTCCCTTCACTTCCTGTTTGAAGACGCAGCAGTAAAGCTGGCCATACACTAGTAGATTTTCGAACAAACTTTTGTACGAACATCCTCAGAACATTAAATTTCCTGGAAAATGTCCTTTGAAAGTACTTCAAAATGTCCTTTGTTTTTAACATATCATTTTAAAATGAATGGACTTTCCTGAACGAAAACCATATTCACTGTTAGAAATTTGTCAAACATTTTCCATCCTACTCCTTCGAATGTTCATCACTGTGGTCAAAAACAAACACCAATTTGACTCCACTGATGATAAAAAAAATGGAACAAATGTTCTTATAACAAAAGTTGAAAATTTGAATAGAATTATACTAGTGTATGGCAAGCTTTAACCTCCGGAAGATTTATCCCCCTTCATGAACAGACCATTTTTTTGCAGAACGGCACGGCGTTACTTTAACTGATAATTGCACAGCCATGCTACGCTGTACCCAAATAAAATTTGTCATTTTTTTCCCCACAAATAGAGCTTTCTTTTGGTGGTATTTGATCACCTCTGCGGATTTTATTTTTTGCGCTATAAACAAAAAAAAGGCCAACAATTTAAAAAAATAAAATAAAACAATGTTTTTTACTTGCTCCTATAAAACATATCCAATAAAAAGTAAAAAAAAAAAAAATCTAGTTTCTTCATAAATTTAGACCAATAAGCCATCTGCTACATATTTTTGGTAAAAAAATAATTTCAATAAGCGTATATATTGATTGGTTTGTGCAAAAGTTATAGCGTCTACAAACTATGAGATATTTTTATTTATTACATTTTTTTACTAGTAATGGTGGCAATCAACGACTTATAGTGGGACTGCGATATTGTAGCAGACAAATCAGACACTAACTGACACTTTTGACACTTTTTTGGGGACCAGTGACACTAATACAGTGATCAGCGCTAAAGATATACACTATCACTGCATAGCTCCCAACTGTCCCTGATTTTGAGGGACTGCCCCTGCTTTGGAGGGACTGCCCCTGCTTTGGAGTTGCTGCCCCCGCTTTGGAGGGACTCCCCCCCGCTTTGGAGAGACTGCCTCTGATTTCGGAGGACTGCCCCTGATTTTGAGGGACTGTCCCTGATTTGGAACAATGGGGTTTATTTACTAAAGGCAAATCCACTTTGCACTGCAAGTGTACTTGGAAGTGCAGTTGCTGTAGATCTGAGGGGGACATAAAGGAAAATAAAAAAAACAACATTTTTGCTTGCACATGATTGGATGCTAAAATCAGCAGAGCTTCCCCTCATTTCAGATATTCCCCTCAGATCTAAAGCGACTTCACTTCCAAGTGCACTTCCAGTTGCACTTGCACTAGTGCAAAGTGGATTTGCCTTTAGTAAATCAACCCCAATGTCCCTCTTTCCTCCACATGTGTCCCTCATTTTGGTCTGATCTATATACCGTATTTTCCGGCGTATAAGACGACCTTTTATACTTAAAAAAATCCCCCAAATGTCGGGGGTCGTCTTATACGCCGGTATATGGATGTCAGCATGGATGTCCGCATTAATGTCCGCGCTGAGCCAATCACGGCAAGCGATGTATTCTTTTAATGAATACAAAGCCTGCACGGATTGGCTTTCAGAGTCAGAGAGGCGCGGGCTGATGATGTTCCAACCTCTGCCAATCACGGCGAGCGATGTATTCTATTAATGAATACAAAGCCTGCTCGGATTGGCAGAGGTTGGAATATCATCAGCCCGCGCCTCTCTGACTCTGAAAGCCAATCCGTGCAGGCTTTGTATTCATTAAAAGAATACATCGCTTGCCGTGATTGGCTCAGCGCGGACATTAATGCGGACATCCATGCTGACATCCATATACCATGCCTGTATACAGTACCGGTATGTTACTAAATGCGGCTACCCCTCGGCTCCTCGCCATTCAACACTGGAGCTTTAAATTGAAACACCCGACCCTCCATCTGGCACCGGACCCTCCATCTGGCACCGGACCCTCCATCAGGCATCTGACCCTACATCAGGTATTTACCACCACAGCACTGCTTCACAAAGCTTGTAATTAAATTGCACTTATTGCTGCTTCAGTATGTTAGTCAGACTAGTCGGAAGGGGGTCGTCTTATACTGTGAGTATATGTTAAAACCAACGTTTTAGCTGGACAATTAGGGGGTCGCCTTATACGCCCAGTCGCCTTATACGCCGGCAAATACGGTAGTTGTATATAAAATGCACTATTTATCTATCAAAAAGTGTTTCCCAGTGCTAAACCTTTCATCCAATTTCTATATTGCTGCATTTGTTTTATTTTTTTTAAAAAGGTGTTTATTTAATACTTTTCTTTTCAATTATTGCAAAAGCTTAACACATTTATACAGGGAATGTGCAGATATTAAACAAGCTATAAAAGGCTGACTAGTTAACAAAATGGTGATATAGCACAAATATCTCCCAATAGGGAGCAATAGGGCATTCAGTAACAATCAATAACAAATCAATAACAATAACATCAATAACAAATTAAACTAATTTGGTTGGACAAAACATAGCCCAATATATTGCTCTTTTAGCTTCCTTGCTGCATTTGTAAATACCAAAAGCCAATATAAAGGAATAGTAGTAGTAAAAAGCACTTGTGGGTTTAGCAAATCATTTTGTTTTGTACAATTCTCCTTTAAGGGAGGCGTGGCAGGGGGTGTGTCCTATGCCTACATACTTTTACTAATAGGTGGCTCTCATTGCCATTTCAGAAAGTTGGAAGGTTTGTCACTGTAATGCCCCGCACACACGATCGGACTTTCCGACAACAAAACCGTGGATTTTTGTTCGAAGGTTGTTGGCTCCAACTTGTCTTGCATACACACGGTCACACAAATGTTGGCCAATAATTACGAACTTAGTGACGTACAAGACGTACGTGATATCTCCATTATGAACGCTAGTTTTACAATACTGAGCGCTTCTGGCTTGTCCTTGATTTCGAGCATGCGTGGACTTTTGTCCGATGGACTTGTGTCCGATGGACTTGTGTACACACAATCGGAAAGTCCGAGAACAAACATTTGTTGGCGGAAAATTTGAGAACCTGCTAGCCAACATTTGTTGGCGGAAAGTCCGCCAACAAATGTTCGATGGAGTGTACACACGGTCAGACTTTCCACCAACAAACTCACATCCAACATTTGTTGTCGGAAAATCTGATCGTGTGTACAGGGCATTAGGGTTGCCACTTTTTCTTCAAGCCAAACCCGAACACTGTAGCGGCACACAGTATTTTTTTTTATTGTTTTAGAATACACTATAGGATTGTAACAGGCTCGGGACACCTTTGGGCACTCCAAAGAGAATAGTAGTGCAGTGCACCTAGTGCCCCCTCACCCTCCTATCAAGCCCTGTTCTGAGCCACATTCCTGTCTGAATAATGTGTCCGGGTTTCAGGCAGACTGAAACCCGAACACATGATTCCAAACCCGGACTGTCCAGGTGAATCCCGGACAGGTGGCAACCCTAGTCACTGTACTAGTGACACTGGCTGGGAAGGGGTTAACATCAGGGGCGATCAAAGGGTTAACTGTGGGCCTTGCCTGTGTTTCAGTGTAGTGGGGGAGGAGCGTTTACTAGTGGAAGACATGGATCGGTGTTCCCGCTTTACAGGAACACAGGGTCCATGCCTTCTGTACTGACAGAACAACAATCTGCCTTGTGAACTGAAGCATCGGCGGGTGCAGGTGAACATTGAGTCCGCCGTACCCGCCGATCAGCTCCCGCTATGTATAATCACAGTGGGAGCGGGCCCCTGGCAGCGTGCACGAACCCGCGATCGGAAGCGCAGGATCACGTACTACCTTGCTGCCGTATATGTAAGTTATGCAGTGGGCAAGCAGTTAATAAGAGAAAATCTCTCCAAAGTGAAGGGAATTTCACTCTTCAACAGGTGACACCAGAACATTTGGCCCCATCGGAAGATTTCCCCCTCACCTTTTGCTCTCATGACAATGCACACATTTGGGATTTCCTATCTCCCTCTGTCTTGGGGACAATGGTCACTAGCACAAATAGAGAGAGTAAACCTCTACAGTGGGGGGACCTCTATTTTCACCTGGTGATCCTGCCAGTAAAAAAAATATTTTCTAAGGTGACAATGCTCTCTCGCTGTACTGTCTCTATAGAGGAGCAGCATCCACCTAGGATAGGACTACAGAACACCACTTCTTTATAACATAGGGGAAAAGGTGTTCTATAGTCCACAGAAAGAACTGGGAACAAAGTACCTTATAACAATCGACAGAGAGCACAGGAAGTTATCAACTCACAATAACTCTGGCAGCAGCAATAGGCATTCTTTTTTTGCACTTATAGATATAACAAAATGTGATATTCAAAACCAAACTGAGATCAAGTAAGAAAAGTTAATTGTTAAAGGAGTTGTACAGGCAGAAGCTTTTTTTTATCTTAATGCATTCTATGCATTAAGATAAAAAACCCTCTGTGTGTAGTAGCCCCCTAATTACCTACCCGGTCTTATCCCGATCTCTCTCCAGCGATGTCCACGAATGTCTAAGCCATCCGGGACACTCCTCCTGATTCGCTGAGACACAGCAGCGGCGCAATTGGCTCCCGCGGCTGTCAATCAAAGTCAGTCAGCCAATCAGGGGGGGAAGGGGGCGGGGCTGGGTCAGGGGTTTTGTGTCTGAATGAACACACGGAGCTGTGACTCAGCTCGGGTGCCCCCATATGAAGCTGCTGACTGTGGGTGCACTTGATAGGAGGGAGGGACCAGGAGCAGCAAAGAGGGACCCGAGAAGAGGAGGATCTGGGCTGCTTTGTGCAAAACCAACTGCACAGAGCAGGTAAGTATAACATGTTTGTTATGTCTTTTTATTTATTTTTTTTAAACAAGACTTTACAATCACTTTATAGTTTACATGTGTACATAATGCCACAGGAGACAATAATGCTATATAGAGGATTAATAATAAAACACAACATCAAAGTAGAACTTTAGCAAAGGGAATTAATACAAGTTACTCAGTATAGCTGGTGTGTCAGCACATAGTGTTCACCTGCAACTTTATAGAAAAGAAAACTAGACAGAGAACTGAGAATGACAGAATATTGACAGGTAATAAAGGCTGGCATCCTGCCTGGTGTGTTGTCCATGGGCATCTTTATGTTGGTGAGAAATTTACCTTCACCATGAGATGATGTTACTAAATATATAAGATATAAAAAAACATGGAGCACAATTCACTGACGTGGCACCACATCCATATACACATGAGAAGAGCAAAAACAAGCAGCTGCATGAGGGGATCGTGAAGGCACGCTGTTGGACCAGCTAACATATTTTGAAACGTTGAAAGTATACTCTGTGCTGCTTGGCTTTTGGCCTTCGTGGGAGGATGGTTTACTTAAGAAGATACTTTGTGTACAATCTCTATCTATTGGAACATTGTTTTGCATTGCCCTTCTGCGGTTCCTACTAGCCGTTTTTTCTACGTGCCCATTCCATGCTCTGAGACTACCAGGTGCATCTTACTTATGTGGATTTAGCATCACCAGGTCTTGGTGATATGGTCTCCTGAGGAAGCAGGTTAACAGTGAAATGTGCAGAGAAAGGCACCTAACTGTTTTCTGTAGCCTTGCCTAAATATAGTTATTGTAAAGCCTGCAATTCAGCCTAAAAACGAGTAAACTATTAATAGGATAAATTAGTAGCGCTAGTGTAAACTAATTTATTTATTTTTATTGTAGCGCTACTAATTTATCCTATTAATAGTTTACTCATTTTTAGGCTGAATTGCAGGCTTTACATTATTATATTCACACAAGTAGCAGCTGTTTGCTTTTTTTAACTTAATTATTTAATTATGTATTCCTTTACTGGTATAGGTAGTAAGTAATTAAAATATATTTTTTTGGCGCAGTGGGGGTAAAAAAAAAAAATATATAGAGGGCGGTTTTTATATTTATTTTTTACCAACAGTATACAGATAAATAAAGTTATTAAACTATATGTACATTTAACATAATTTTTTAGATGTATATCTATGGGCTATGGCTTAGCAGAATGAGTGCCTTTTTTAGGGAGCCTCCTACATGCAATATATAAACTGCACTGAAATGTTTTTTATGGATATAGATATGTCTAAGGATTTTTTTGTAAATGAATAAAATGATCTTTAAATTAACAGAGCATACACTTTTTGGGGGTTGCAAATGGCACCTTTAAAATCAAATATATGAGATATGTCAACAATTTTAGGGTCAACAGCTTTAGGCATGTGTCAATGGCATCAGTTTGACATCAGTTTGTGATGTTTCTAAGATCATCCATAATTCACAGACAGGTGCCTTTTACCTCCAGTTGACCTCCTTCTAACCTCTACTTGACCTGCTTCGAGCAGATTTTGCATTCCTGTAGACTTGTATAGGAACACAAAACCCGCTTGACATGAACAAAAGCCGTTGTCACTGGCTCCTATCTTGGTAAGATTTCACAAAAAAATATAAGAAGAACACACTTGACAAATGAATAAAATTCAATCAGATCAAAGGCTGTTACAAAAATCCCCAGATATATCGATGATTAGCAATTCTGATTTAACTCGAATAACATTGCCGCACCACTACCACTGAAACTAGATGTCAATTTTTTATGTACTTACCCATCAAACTTGACTGTCTGAGAAAACTCTCTTTTAGAATGGGCGTCCCTTTTGTGCTTCACAAATTTAATCTGGACTGAATTCTTCATCGATGGTAAACGGATAGGCAGATCAAGGTGTTCACCAAATATCTATAGATAAGCCATGCATATAGAGTCAGGTGTCTTACTAAACAGAAATAGCATCATGTATTCATAAGAATGTCTTGACTGGACTGTTTCTTGGTGACCAATTCATTTGTGTTCTCCTTGGCTAATCTCTAATGCTTTATTTCTGGTGTCTGTCTCTAGGATGTTATTGTACAATGTAAGCACTCTTAGAGGGTATGATGTCTCATGCAAGAGACTCTACTATCCACTGTAACTAGAACACCAGAGTATTTTTATAAAGTGTACCACATTTCCATTATACATCCAACCAAGATCATACATGAAGTTCTCTCACAGGTGGACCTTTTGGCTGAAGGATGGAGCAAGTCATGCAGCCCCTCCACAGAATGAAGATAGACGGATGAAGGTTGTCTCTTGGAATCTCTTTAGAGGAGAAATCTGATTGACTACGGCTGTCTTTTTTAGTCCTGCTTTATAAAATTGAGCTGGGCAGAAAGAAATTGTCTTCTGGGGTCTCTCTCGCTAGCTGATGGACGGAGACTCTTTCTTGAGGTTTCGCTCCATAGAATGGATTGAATAGACACAGCACAGATGTATCTTAGACTCTCTCTCTCTAGAATGAAGCTGAAGAGATGGCTTCTGTATTTTAAGCTCTCACTGGAGAACGTGGATGCATGGAGGCTCTGTCTTGAAGTCACTCTAATGAATGAAAATGTTTCAAATTGTTTCTTGTAGGAATTCTTTCCAGAGTAAAGTTGGAGGGATGAAGGAATGCTCTCTCTCTAGGTGTCTATCTCTCTCGGTGTAGAAGCTGGAAGTAGTTGTGTACAGAGTGTGAGGGATGCAATGTGTCACAGTCAGACCGGTCCCTCCTGTAGAAGTGGGCGGCACTTCCTACACTAATAGTCTATATTTATATACAGCTTGTTAAGCCTGTCATACCTCAGTCTCCTCACTTATAACTGTCTCACATACATTATTTTTTCCCCCACCCCCAAAGACTCTTTTTATCCTGCATAATACATATCTGTGGGTGGCTAACTTATTAATACTAATTATCTCTCTGTATAACGAGTTTTACAAGTATTGCCAAACTATAAACCTCTCCATTCCTACTTTACTAGTGAACTATGACAATGGAATCTCTCTATTACAAAATTATACTCCTCTCTCATCACCTCTCTATTACTGAACTATACTCCTTCCTTATCACTGATCTATTACTGAACTATACTCCTCTCATCACCTCTCTATTACTGAAATATACTCCTTTCTTATCACTATACTTCTTTCTTATCACTGATCTATTACTGAACTATACTCCTCTCTCATCACCTCGCTATTACTGAACTATACTCCTTTCTTATCACTGATTTATTACTGAACTATACTCATCTCTCATCACCTCTCTATTCCTAAACTATCCCCCTCTCTCCTCACCTCTCCATTCCTTAACTATCCCCCTCTCTTACCGCCTCTCCATTCCTTAACTATCCCCCTCTCTCCTTACCTCTCTATTCCTAAACTATCCCCCTCTCTACTCACCTCTCTATTCCTAAACTATCTCCCTCTCTCCTCGCCTCTCTATTCCTAAACTATCTCCCTCTCTCCTCGCCTCTCTATTCCTAAACTATCCCCCTCTCTCCTCACCTCTCTATTCCTTAACTACCCCCCTCTCTCCTCACCTCTCTATTTCTAAACTATCCCCCTCTCTCCTCGCCTCTTCATTCCTTAACTATCTCCCTCTCTACTTGCCTTTGGATTCCTAAACTATCTCCCTCTCTCCTCACCTCTATATTCCTAAACTATCTCCCTCTCTCCTCACCTCCCTATTCCTAAACTATCCCCCTCTCTCCTCACTTCTCTATTCCTAAACTATCACCCTCTCTCCTCACCTCTCTATTCCTAAACTATCCCCCTCTCTCCTCACCTCCCTATTCCTAAACTATCCCCCTCTCTCCTCACCTCTCCATTCCTAAACTATCCCCCTCTCTCCTCACCTCTCTATTCCTAAACTATCCCCCTCTCTCCTCACCTCTCCATTCCCTAACTATCTCCCTCTCTCATTGCCTCTCTATTCCTAAACTATCCCCCCTCTCTCCTCACCTCTCTATTTCTAAACTATCTCCCTCTCTCCTCACCTCTCGATTACTTAACTATCCCCCTCTCTCCTCACTTCTCCATTCCTTAACTATCTCCCTCTCTCCTTGCCTCTCTATTCCTAAACTATCCCCCTCTCTCCTTACCTCTCTATTCCTAAACTATCCCCCTCTCTCCTTACCTCTCTATTCCTAAACTATCCCCCTCTCTCCTCACCCCTCTATTCCTAAACTACCCCCCTCTTTCCTCACTTGTCCATTCCTTAACTATCTTCCTCTTTCCTTGCCTCTCTATTCCTAAACTATCCCCCTCTCTCCTTACCTCTCCATTCCTTAACTACCCCCCTCTCTCCTCACCTCTCTATTCCTAAACTATCCCCCTCTCTCCTCACTTCTCTATTCCTAAACTATCACCCTCTCTCCTCACCTCTCTATTCCTAAACTATCCCCCACTCTCCTCACCTCCCTATTCCTAAACTATCCCCCTCTCTCCTCACCTCTCTATTCCTAAACTATCCCCCTCTCTCCTCACCTCTCTATTCCTAAACTATCACCCTCTCTCCTCACCTCTCTATTCCTAAACTATCCCCCTCTCTCCTCACCTCTCCATTCCTTAACTAACTCCCTCTCTCATTGCCTCTCTATTCCTAAACTATCCCCCCTCTCTCCTCACCTCTCTCTCTATCTCCCTCTCTCCTCACCTCTCGATTCCTTAACTATCCCCCTCTCTCCTCTCTCCTTCTATCTCCCTCTCTCCTTGCCTCTCTATTCCTAAACTATCCCCCTCTCTCCTTACCTCTCTATTCCTAAACTATCCCCCTCTCTCCTTACCTCTCTATTCCTAAACTATCCCCCTCTCTCCTCACCCCTCTATTCCTAAACTACCCCCCTCTTTCCTCACTTGTCCATTCCTTAACTATCTCCCTCTTTCCTTGCCTCTCTATTCCTAAACTATCCCCCTCTCTCCTTACCTCTCCATTCCTTAACTATCCCCCTCTCTCCTCACCTCTCTATTCCTAAACTATCCCCCTCTTTCCTCACTTGTCCATTCCTTAACTATCTCCCTCTTTCCTTGCCTCTCTATTCCTAAACTATCCCCCTCTCTCCTTACCTCTCAATTCCTTAACTATCTCCCTCTTTCCTTGCCTCTCTATTTCTAAACTATCCCCCTCTCTCCTTACCTCTCGATTCCTTAACTATCTCCCTCTCTCCTCGCCTCTCCATTCCTTAACTATCCCCCTCTCTCCTTGCCTTTGGATTCCTTAACTATCCCCCTCTCGCCTCACCTCTATATTCCTAAACTATCCACCTCTCTCCTCGCCACTCTATTCCTAAACTATCCCCCTCTCCAGTCTATTCCTAAATACTCTTCTCTTCAACTTTCTGGTTCTAAACTATACTCTATCTTCTCATCTCTCTCTCTTACCTGCACTCTTCTCTCTTGACCTCACAATTAATAAACAATACTCCTCTCCTCTAAAATTTCTATAACTAAACTCTCCTCACTTCTCTATTACGAAACTATACTCTTGTTCTTAACATTCTGGTTCTAGACTACTTTATCTTCTCATCTCTCTCTCTTACCTATACTCCTCTTTCCCAACTCTTAAATATACTTCTCTTTCCCGACCTCAGTTACTTAACATCACTCTTCTCTTCTCCCTTTTCTATTACGAAACTATACTTGTCTTGCCAGTGCCAGGTGCCCCATAAACCTTAAACTATCTTCTACTAAAGCTTCTGCCATGCAATGTCCACGGGCATCTCAAGATGTCATTCCAAGAGATGTCCAATTTAAATGGCCCCAGGAACACATCGTAACACACTATAGCTTCTTACAGCTGTAATTTTGTAACAAACATCCAAAGCACAAAGTATTTCTATAGAAGGAGGCTCTACTTGATTGGCGCTGGTCCAGTTGAGGACTGTACTTTTAGGTTCCCTTTGGCTCACCTCACCATAACTTGTGGGGTTATATTATTCTGTAAATAAAGGAGAGCCAGACATGTGAATGTAGCATAAACATATGTCCACCATAAAGATATATTAGCGCCTAGCATACAGTCAAGTACAGTAAGAACATATAAAATTGACATAGTGTATTTGTTCTCATTATCAAAATAAATGAAAATGCAGATTTGACACATAGCCAAAATAAGTACACCCCTAAATGTATCACCCCTTCAAAGCCAAGAAAGTATAATCAAATGTTCCAGATTAGGTGCCAGTGATGAGAACCTCCTTAGGGAGTATATGGAAGCTGTCTTATTTAAACTTCAGTTACCTAGTGTCTGTGTTCTCTTTGCCATTGATGTGTGTGGTGTCATCATGCCAAAATCAAAAGAGCTATCAAAGGCCCTCAGAAAGAAGACTGTTGATGTTAATGAGTCTGGCAAATAATTTAAAATGTGATTTCACCAAAATATTTAAAATCCATCATTCCACTGTAGGAAAAAGTGGCATAGATTTCAAACAACTAATAAGTTGTCAAGGACTGGCCAGCCCAGAAAATTCCGCTCAAGAGCTCCTGGTGGATGCTAAAAGAAATCTTCATAACCTGAGAATTTTATCAGAGGGTCTTTCATCACCTGTCACTTGCAGCGCTTGATGTTCACATACAGTATCTCACAAAAGTGAGTGCACCCCTCATATTTTTGTAAATATTTTATTATATCTTTTCATGTGACAACACTGAAGAAATTACACTTTGCTACAATGTAAAGTAGTGAGTGTACAGCTTGAATAACAGTGTCCTCTCAAATACTGTCCTCTCAAAATAACTCAACACACAGCCATTAATGTCTAAACCGCTGGCAACAAAAGTGAGTACACCCCTAAGTGAAAATGTCCAAATTGAGCCCAAAGTGTCAATATTATGTGTGGCCACCATTATTTTCCAGCACTGCCTTAACCCTCTTGGGCATGGAGTTCACCAGAGCTTCACAGGTTGCCACTGGAGTCCTCTTTCCCTCCTTCATGACAACATTATGGAGCTGGTGGATGTTAGAGACTTGCGTTACTCCACCTTCTGTTTGAGGATGCCCACAGATGCTCAATAGTGTTTAGGTCTGGAGACATGCTTAGCCAGTCCATCACCTTTACCCTCAGCTTATTTAGCAAGGCAGTGGTCGTCTTGGAAGTGTGTTTGGGGTCGTTATCATGTTAGAATACTGCCCTGCGGCCCAGTCTCTGAAGGAAGGGGATCATGCTCTGCTTCAGTATGTCACAGTACATGTTGGCATTCATGGTTCCCTCAATGAACTGTAGCTCCCCAGTGCCGGCAGCACTCATGTAGCCCCAGACCATGACACTCCGACCACCATGCTTGACTGTAGGCAAGACACACTTGTCTTTGTACTCCTTACCTGGTTGTTGCCACACCCACTTGACACCATCTGAACCAAATAAGTTTATCTTGGTCTCATCAGACCACAGGACATGGTTCCAGTAATCTATGTCCTTAGTCTGCTTGTCTTCAACCAAACTGTTTGCGGGCTTTCTTGTGCCTCATCTTTAAAAGAGGCTTCCTTCTGGGACGACAGCCATGCAGACCAATTTGATGCAGTGTGCGTGTATGGTCTGAGCACTGACAGGCTGACCCCCCCACCCCTTTAACCTTTGCAGCAATGCTGGCAGCACTCATACGTCTATTTCCCAAAGACAACCTCTGGATATGATGCTGAGCACCAGGGCTCAAGTCCTGCGGGAACGCATGGGAACGGAGTTCCTGTACTTTTTCCACAACAGGAACTCGGTTCCTGTTAGCAGCCGCGTCCTGCAAGACTTTGAAGTATGCGAGCTGTGTGGCAGGTGCTACACCAGCAGCTGCCGACACAGCTCGCAATAGTAAGTGCCGCACACCAGGGGTGGACTGACCATTCAGGCATTGCCAGTAGGGGGCCCCATGACAGCTTCCTCTTCGTTCTACCTGTCAATCACAGATAGCTGACGGGTAGATCAGGTCCCTGCTGCTAAGAGATTGTATTTAGTCAGACCTCCAGTGATGCGCTCCTCCCCGCCGCCCCTCCTGATTTTCTGTCTCCTCATCCTCCCCCCCCCCCCCCAGTCTCCTGCATACTTGCTCTGTGTGTCCTGCTGAATCCCCCCCCCTCCTCTATCTTCAGTGCCATATGATGAGAGAACCCAGAGGAGGAGCACAGCTATTCTGCTCACAGGACATGCAGGGAGAGAGGTGAGCTGAGGGAGGAACATCAGTTTGGGGTGGTAAGCTAAGCACAATACCTGGCAAAGTTTAATGCCAGGAGGGAAGTTTATGTGGAAATATGTGAAGGGTTGGAATAGCAGTGAGTGTGTGTTGGAGCCCTGCAGAGTTTGCAGCCCCCCAAGCTAACATACATCTCCTAAGCAGGAACACATCACTATCTCCCCAAGCATTCTGTCCAGAAAATGTGCAGTTAATTTATGACCTTTCCATTTAATCCTGTGTTATCCAAACTCTGTTCAATAAAAAGTGTAAACTCACCACATAAACACTCTATATACAAAATAACATTCCCCAATAAAGATCAGAACATGATGTTCCCATTAAAGTGGTTGTAAACCCTTACAAACCACTTTGACCTACAGGTAAGCCTAGATTAAGGCTTACCTGTAGGTCCAATAAATATCTCCTAAACCTACATGGTTTAGGAGATATTTAGAAAAGAAAAGGCACCGCTATCTACGGCGCATTCGCCGTAGACAGGGGCGCGCAGGCGCACTGAGGATGCTGAGATCACGGCGATATACCGATTTCGTGCGCATTCGCGGGAGTGACGTCATCGCCGCTCCAGCGAATGACAGCGCTGGAGCGGCGAGACCCGGAAGTCACTCCGGGTTTGATGGCGGCGCAGCAGATTGTGGATGAGGACCGCTTCGGGGGCTTCGTTCTCAGGTAAGTCATTCATAATGAGCTAGTATGCTATGCATACTAGCTCATTATGCCTTTGCCTTGCAGGTTCCGTTTTTTTTTTTTTTTTTTTAAAGAGGCTTTACTTCCTCTTTAATGCACAATTGAATGAATGTTGATTATTCAGAGAATTACCGTATTTATGTTTATTGAGGATTGTTTTTTTATGTACTAACAAATAAGCTTCATACACACAATCTGAAAATTGGATGAAAAATACCACTTTTGAAATGTTCGTGTATATGAGCGTATCTTTTTTTTTTGGTGGGGGAGTGGATCTTGGGTGGGAGTTCCCACACTTTTTTCCCCAGGACTTGACCCCTGCTGAGCACGTGCACTCAACTCCTTTGGTCGACCATGGCGAGGCCTGTTCTGAGTGCAACATGTCCTTTTAAACTGCTGTATGGTCTTGGCCACCGTGCTGCAGCTCTGTTTCAGGGCCTTGGTAATCTTCTTATAGCCTAGGTCATCTTTATGTAGAGCAACAGTTATTTTTTTTCAGATCCTCAGAGAGTTCTTTGCCATGAGGTGCCATGTTGAACTTCCAGTGACCAGTATGAGAGAGTGAGAGTCGATGGGCAAGTATGCAATATGCCTACAGAATACCATTACACCTATTGATGTTTCGGGGTGAATAAATTATTGAAAAAGGGAATTTTACCTTGTGTTATCATTAAAGTATTTATATTATACTGATAAGTATTTATATAAAGGTGACCCTTTATCTGTAGACAGTATTTGAATGAAGATCTAATGTTTGCCCATTCAAATGGACGTACTTACTTTTTCACATGACTACTGTATAAAAGATGTGCTCTGCTTATTACCTTGCTGCCAGACCCGCCCCTCCAGCCTCCCAATACCCAACCCTCTTGCCCAATAACTGAGACCACACCAAGCTGGAGTAAATATCGGCCGAAGCAGACATATTTTATTAACACTCAATAAAATTCACATTAACTGTATAAAAATACCTATTAGAACCACCCACCTCAGTTAGATACTCACGTTGGTCATGTTGGTCTTTGCCCCCCCAATCTTGACACACTCCACTCTGACACTGCCCCCCGTTAACCAATTCCAGCTAAAACCGTTAGCTGGAATACCACCAACGGGACCCATACCACCGATGGGTCCCGAACTCTTCCACATCCGAGGTTTCTTGCTTCAGCTGCAAAGACCAACACCCCGCCTTTGCCATGACATCCAATGCTCTGTAGAATAAAAATCACATGATTAACACCCAACCTTTACTTACCAAAATCAGGGAGGGAGGGTGGGTAGCTCGCTCCTCCTTGCCTTACTGAGCTGGGGAGGGACTCACGCTCTGCTCAATTCCCCTCCGCTCTTCCCCTTTCTCCTGCCACCAATCCAGCACTCCTTAACAAAACCTGCTAACAGAATTTTCCCCTTTTAACCCTGTCGTGCCAGTCCTACATCCATGATTTTTGTTACTTTCCTCCGGGCTTTTCTGGACTGTATGGGCATACGACACAAATGTTAAAATGACTGCTTGCTCCTTTAAAAATTAAATCTTGCAGCACGCAGGAAGCATAAATAAATGATTTCTATATTATATACCTGCATGCATGCATTTACTTTTTCAAGTTGTTCAGTCCTAAGAAACAATTCATGGTCCTAAAGCCATTTCCATTTGTAGTTGGGCTGTCTGGTTTGATAATGCTTACACAAAGTCAGGATAGGCTGGGTGTAAGGGGGGACCAGATATGTTATCCGCTGTTATGGTTCATTGGGGTTGATTTACTAAAGGCAAATAGGCTGTGCACTTTGTAAAGTGCATTTTTCCTCTGCAAGTGCAGTTGTTCCAGAGCTTAGTAAATGAGGTAAGGCTTCACTTTGCAAAAAGTACCCAATCATAGACATGTGCAATTCGTTTAGTTACGAATTTGTTTTCTGTTCAAATTCCTTATATTCGTTCATTCGTTATCGTACGAATGAACGAATGGTTTACTAAAAATTCTAACGAATAACGAACTATCGAAAAGAACGAATATGAAAAACAACGAAAATACAAAATAATTAAATTAGAAACGATGAAACTACGAAAGAATGAAAATCCGAAAAACGAAAACAGAAACAACGAAAATACCGAACAAAGATTCAAAAATAACGAAAATGAAAATGAACGAAAAAAATCGAAATTACGAATATTCAGAAAAAGGAAATCAAAACAACGAAAATACGAAATAACAAAAATTCTGCTGATCGAGAATTCGAAAAAACAAATGTTAGTTCTGATTCTGAAATATTCCATCCAGAGTCCAGATAGGGTGTGGTTGGGTCGGAGGCACTGTGTTTTGGTGGATTTTTGAGTTAAGTTCCGACTTGTGAGAGAGAAATTCTTTGTTTCTTAAACATGTAAATAGCATACACATTACGTAAAATTATGAATTATGCTCCGATTACGAATCTACGAAAACAATGTTACGAAAGTACGAATAAATCAATCTCACGAAAGTACGAATGAAACTAAATCTACGAAAATACGAATTTCGAATCAACGAAAATTAGATTAACGGAAATACGAATCTTTTTAAATCAACGAAAATATAGCTCTTTCGAAAATGTGAATGTGTCCGAATACGAAATATAACGAAAATACGAAAATACGAATAAATGAAAATTAGACTAATGGAAAAATGAATCAACGAAAAAATAACTCTTACGAAAATACGAACGAGTCCGAATACGAACACCGACGACTTACGAAATTATGAATCGTTACGAATCAACGGAAACGAACAGAAACGAAATGAAACGAAACAAATTTTTCTAGTGTGCACATGTCTACCCAATCACGTAAAAGGGATTAAAAAAAAAAAAACAGCATTTTACCTTGCACATGATTGGATGATGGAAGTTAGCAGAGCTTCTGATCATTTACTAAGCTCTGGCGCAACTATACTTGCAAAGTGCACAGTCTTTTTGCCTTTAGTAAATCAACCCCATTGTTCATTGCTCACCCTAGACAAAGGTAGGAAGGGACTGCAGGCCACATCTAGGGTTGGGAACCACTGGAGCATAGGAACTTAGGGACAGGAGCATAATTCAAATCCAGAGCAGAGCAGAAACAAATCTGAGCTTAGTCCAGAAACAGGGTAAGTACAGGATCATAGGAGACAGACAGGAGAATATAGTGTCACCAGATCATAGAAAAATGTCTCTCACTGGGGTGGAGGGAGCCGAAGCTTTTAGTCTTCATCAGAGCCACTGAAGGTGCAGATCGACTTAGTAGGACAGCTCCCAGTAAGGGACCTACAACATTGCCAAGCTAGATATACAAAATCCCAGTACATAGAGTTGCAACCAGGAGTAAGAGAAGACACATACAAAGAGATACAGTGTCTTTAAAAAGTATTCATACCCCTTAATATTTTCCACATTTTGTCATCTTACAACCAAAAACGTAAATGTATTTTATTGGGATTTTATGTAATAGACCAACACAAAGTGGCACATAATTATGAACTGCCCCCCTCAGCCCCCCTGAGTCAATACTTTGTAGAACCTCCTTTCTCTGAAATTACAGCTACAAGTTTTTTTGGAAATGTCTCTACCAGCTTTGCACATCTAGGGAGTAACATTTTTGCCCATTTTTCTTTGCAAAATATCTCAAGCTCTGTCAGATTGGATGGAGAGCGTCTGTGAACAGCAATTTTCAAGTCTTACCCCAGATTCTCAATTGAATTTAGGTCTGGACTTTGACTGGGCCATTCTAACACATCAATATGCTTTGATCTAAACCATTCCATTGTATGTTTAGGGTCGTTATCCTGCTGGAAGGTGAACCTCCGCCCCATTCTCAAGTCTTTTGCAGACTCTAATGCCCCATACACACGAGCGAAAATTCCACCAGCAATAGTCTGATGAGAGCTTTTGGTCAGAAAATTTTCAATATTTTGGTCGGAAAAAGTTCCGATCAGAAATCCTGATCGTCTGTACCAATTCCAACGTGCAAAATTCCTTTTTTTTTTTCTCAATCAAAAGATTTTATTTAGATAAAGTTGCATACAGTAGGTTTAACAGAGTGATAATTCGAAGTTCAAATTACAATCATGAAAAGAGACACAGGTAGTCTCAACGGTAAACATAACTTAAAACATGACTTCTATACATTGTGTATTGTGAACTAGCATTGGGGGGTTCACTGAACGCTTGATGTTTATATAGGGGTAGCAGGGCAGGTTGGGGGGGGGAGGAAGGGTAGGGGGGGAGTCAAGGGGGGGTAGGAGTGGTGAGGATGGGGGGGAGAGAGGGAATCGGGAAGAAAAAAAAAAAAAAAAAAAAAAAAAAAAAAAAATTGGGGGGGGGAGGGGGGGGATAGCTCCCGTTGTTAACGGATAGTAAAGGTCAAAGTAGAATTTGTCGGCCTATTGTTTCGTGGGTTTAGGAAGATAGGTTTGTATATTCAGTTGATAGCGTAAAGATTAACCAGGGTTGCCATGTTGAGGAGAAGTTAGAACAGTCTTCTTTTTTCATTGCAAGTAACTCTTCTATTTTATACATGTAGTTGATCCTGTCTAACCAATCCTTGACTGTAGGAGTGTGGGTGGTTTTCCAGTGTATAGGTATTAGGCTTTTCGCTGCTGTAAGAAGGTGCCTAGATAAGGACTTTTTGTATTTTCTGATTGAAAATGAGTTGATGTGCAAAAGACATGCAGCTGCATCTAGAATTATCCTTGTGTCTGTAATGTGCTTAATCCACTCTATAACTTGGTTCCAGTAGTCAAGGATTGGGGGACATTCCCACCACAAATGTAAGAAAGTACCTTTATCGTTGTTGCAACGCCAGCACGTGTCTGAGGCCTGGGGGGACCATTTTTTGGTCTTGACTGGAGTTATGTACCATTGCGTGAGGAGCTTATATGATATTTCCTGGTATTTTGTGCTGAGAGAGCATCTGTGTGCAAAGATACACGCTTTTTCCCATTGTGTGCTGGCAATTACAACCCCGAGTTCATTCTCCCACCTTTCTCTGTGTTTATTTCTGTCTTGCTTGGGTGAGTGGGATAGCCATTTATAGGCCAGGGATGTTGTGTTGGTTGTTTGTGTGCCTTTGAAACATATATCTTCTAGGGGCGTGAGTCTTTGGAAGTATGAGGAGCGATGTTTGCTGTTTAGAAGAAAGTCCTTTACTTGTATGTAGAACCAATAATTTGAGAAGGTGTCTTCATGTTCCCTTTTGAGTGTTTCTAGGGTTTTAACCTTGTTTCCATCCATACAGTGGATGGCCAGGAGTTTGGGGGGTCGTTCTGGAGTTGGGGGCGGGATTCGTGTTTGACCTGTCGGGAAGTCTGGATTATTGGTTAGTGGGGTCAGTGGTCCTGGTATGGTGGCTAATTCATGTTTTGTGGCAGTAGTATGCCAGATTTTAATGGTGTTTGCAACGAGTGGGTGGGTAATATTTTTTTGTGTGTTTGGAATGTATAGTCCAAGGGTAGAATAATAGGTTTATTTTGTTTTGGGGAAGTTCGAGGTTCACCCAGTCTTTCGTATGGCTGTGGCAATGCCAGTCGATGATCCTGGAAATGTGTGAGGCCTGATAGTACTTTTTGAAGTCAGGGAGGCCAATGCCTCCCTGATCTTTGGGCTTGGTTAGGGTTCTGAAATCTATTCTAGGTTTCTTGTTGGACCACAAAAAACTTCTTTGGATGGTAAGTAGTTTTGAGAAAAAGGTGTTGGGGATGTGTATGGGTAGTGCGTTAAAGAGGTATAATAGTCTGGGCAGTATTGTCATTTTTAAAATAGATGCCCTTCCAAACCATGAAAACTGTTTTGGGGACCATCTATGGAGGTCTTTAGTTATATTAGTCAGTAGAGTTGTAAAATTTGTCTTATATAGGGCGTCGATTTGGGGAGTTAGTCTGATTCCTAAATATTTGAGGGATTCGGGTTCCCATTTAAATTTAAAATTCCCTTGGAGTCGGTTAAGTTTGTCTGGTGGTATATTTAGATTCAGGGCTTCGGATTTGGATTGGTTTACTTTAAAATTTGAAATGTAGCTATATGTCGCGAATATGTCAATAAGGTTTGGGAGTGTGGTGTGTGGACGTGTGATAAAGAATAGGAGGTCGTCTGCGTATGCAGCTGTTTTGTACTCTCTTTTGTGTATGGTGAACCCAGCTATGTCAGGTGATTGGTTAATCGTTCTAATGAGTGGTTCAAGTGTGAGGATAAAGAGTAGGGGAGAGAGGGGGCAGCCTTGTCTCGTCCCATTTTGTATATGAATTGGGTCAGATAGGGTATTGTTGATTTTGATTCTGGCCTGTGGTTTTTGATACAGGGCTCTGATCCAGTTCATCATATTGCCGTGTAGGCCTATATGTGTGCAGGTTGCGAACATGTACCCCCATGAGACCCTATCGAAGGCCTTCTCTGCGTCTGTGGAGACCAGAAGACCTTCTAGTTTCTGTTGGTGAGCGTAATGTATTAAGTTCAGGGTCTTTGTGATATTGTCCCTCGCTTCCCTGCCCGGCATGAAGCCTACCTGTTCAGGGCCGATGATTTGGGATAATAGGGGTTTTAGTCTGTTGGCTATGATTTTTGCCAGTAATTTGACGTCTATGTTGAGGAGTGATATCGGTCTAAAATTTGCACAGTCTGTGTGGTCTTTGTCGGGCTTGGGAATGATTGCTATGTGGGCCATAAGTAGGGAATCTGAGTTATTTTTATGGGACGCTAAATGGTTGAAGGTTGCTAGTAATGGTTTGGAGAGTAGGGGTGAGAATGTCTTATAATATTGGGAAGTCAGTCCGTCTGGTCCTGGGCTTTTCCCTGTTTTCAGTTGTTTGATTGCGTCTTGAATTTCAGTTAGGGTTATGGGGGTATTCAGCGTGTCTGTGTCTAAGGTAGATAGGGAGGGTAGTTTGCTGTTTTCCAAAAAGGTTTTGATCAGGCTTTCCTTGTCTTGCTGTATATATGCTGGTTTGTGTTGTGGGGGTAGGTTATAGAGTTTAGAATAAAATTCCTGGAATAATGAGGCTATTTTTTCAGAGTTGTGTTCTAGGGTGCCTGCTTTGTTGCGGATGGCGTGTATGTGGTTTGCCATGGTGGCATCCCTCAAAGCTCTGGCCAGCTGTTTACCGCTTTTGTCTCCTTGTTCATAGAAAACACTTTTCCGGAAGAACAGGGCTTTTTGTGTTTGGAGTTGTAAAATTTGCAGTAACTCCCTTCTGCATTGGGTAAGTTCATCAGCTGTTGTGGCCATGAGGGATTGTTTGTGTTGCGTTTCCAATTGGGCTATTCTAATTGTTAGGTCTGAAATGGTTTTGTTCTTTTCTTTTTTCTTTCTGGCTCCCCATTTAATGAACTCCCCCCTAATTACGCTTTTGTGTGCCTCCCAATTATTAAGTGGATTCGTGTCTGAGTCGATGTTGGTTCTAAAGTATGTAGTAATTGATTCATGTATGTCATCATGGATGTTTTGGTCAGTGAGCAAGGAAGCGTTCAATCTCCAGTTGAAGGAGGGGCGTTTTGATTGGTTAATTTTTAGGGTGATGGCTGTGGGTGCGTGGTCGGATATTGTGATAATGCCTATGTCCGCCCTAACAATGTTTGTCAGGTCACGTTGTGTTATGAAAATCATATCGATTCTCGAGTAACGTTTGTGAGGGGGCGAAAAGTAGGAGAAGTCCTTGTCAGTGGGATGTGTTGTCCTCCATGAGTCCACTAGTGTGAGGGAGTGTAGTAAAAGTTTAATGCGTTTCAGGACTTTGTAGGATACATGAGTGTGTCCTGTTGAGGTGTCTTGGAGTGGGGATAATGGTATGTTGAAATCCCCCCCTAGGACGATACATCCTTCAGCGAACCATTTAAGTTCGTTGATTATCGTGTTGCAGAAAGTAATATGGGCCTTGTTTGGGAAGTACACGTTCGCTAGGGTTATGGGAGAGCCCTCCCAGTGACCTTTCAGGAAAATGTATCTCCCTTCGGGATCTATGAGTTGACTTGTCAGTTCAAATGGGGCATTTTTGTTTATGAGAATTGAGACACCTTTGGTTTTGGCTTGTGGATTTGTTGCGTGGTATGCTTTAGTATAGAGATTATTGGTGATTTTGGGTATATTTTGTCCCTTGAAGTGTGTTTCTTGTAGGTATACCAGTAGGGGATTCACCGCTCTAAGTTCTCTAAAAAGTTTAGATCTTTTTTCTGGTATATTGAGGCCGTTGATATTGTGTGATATCAGTGTCGGCGATTTACCTAGGAAAGAGTAAGTCATTGTCGGGGGGTGGGATATAAAAAAAAAAAAAAAAAAAAAAAAAAAAGGGGGGGGGAAGGAGAAGTAGGGAGGTGGGGGAGGGGGGGTGTGTTAGGTTATAGGTTGGAGTTGTTGTAGGTGATTAGGGTGGGTTAGTGGTGTGGTGAGTCTGGATTCAGGCAAGCGGTCGCTTGGATCTGAATCAGTAATGACGTTATTGGGTAACGCCGGTTGACTCTGGGGGGTTAGTGGGAGGCGCACCCGTGGATGCTCGAAAGGTGGAACTGTTTGTGGGGTTTCCCTGGAGTACCGAGCGCCTCGGGAGAGCCCACATGTGAAGTTTTATGAAAGGTGTCTTAGGCCTAGTGTTAAATAAAATGAGTGGTATAAGGTCCGGGTTTAGAACATGCATGAGTGTAGCATAGTACTGCTGCATAAGTATCCCTTAGTGTGTCCCTGTATTCAAGTCATAAGGGGGGCGATATCTGCTAAGGTCATCAGGATGTGTAGTTTGTAATGGAGCATTCTAAAACTTTGTAACATATATAACATATATCAAGAGCCTTTGCTATATGTCTCAGCGAAGGGTCCAGTACTCGTCTGGCCCAACAGTGTGACATCTCACAATGGTTATAATGGTCTGTCTTACCGAGGAATGTTGAAGTCAAAACTTAAACTACATCAAAGGTGAAATACAAATGAAAAACCATACGGTTGTATATGAGTTCCTATAATCCAACTGCACATTTATTCCTCAGTATATCCTCTGGTTCGTGTCCCAAGGGAGATTGTATCTACCTGAGTCTTTGGTGTGGATATCTTATCAGCGTAAGATCAGCATATGTCATGATCCTTGCTGCCCGTCTCAGTGAAGGGTCCGCCACCCATCAGGCCCAACAGTGCGACAGTTCACAGTGATCATGGTGCTGTATATGGTCAGAAATGCTGAAGGCTTTACTTTGTGCATAGTAAAACAAAAATACAAATATGAACTGAGTGGTTATATATAAACTGTTAGTCGTCCTGTGTTGGGTGTTGCACACTTAAAGCAATCACAGTCTGTATTGTGGGTGATCTTGATGGCCTTCTATCCATTTGGCTAACATGCCAAGGGCTGAGCATTTGGTTGAGTTCATCAATATTTCTCAGTTATGGTGCGTATGCGTAAAGGGATGATCCATAGATATAGGGTGAAAAGGAAGGAGGACAACCGAGAGTATTATGCAAGAGGGGTGATATTATAGTGTAGCACTGAGTTTCCTATTTATTGGTTTCAGGTATTTATCTGTTGCCAGGTGTAGGAAGTCCCTGGTTCGGGGTTGTTGGAGCTTGCGTGTCCTTATCAATAACACGAAGTTGTGTGTTCTGAGAAAGCCAGTGCCTTGGAGGAAAGTGTACTCTAGGTTTGACCTCCATAGGTGCGGTTGTGTGTCAAAAAAAAAACCTGTTAGTACTGTAGATTCTTGCCCTGGGGTTATGCGGTCTTTATATGATTAGGGCATTGGTGTTTATGTTGAGGTGTTGTACTGACCTGTGCTCCAGTATACCATGCCCATGAGCTCGTGTCTTCCGGCAGCTTGCTGTGAGGAGTTGAATCAGGAATTAACTGGTACATCAGGTCTATAGAGCAAAATGGGGAGGAAAATCAACAAGGTTATCCATGAACTTTGTGTAACCTGAGGTGGGGTATATTTAAGACCCTGGTTGTGTTTTCCCTAGGCAGGTTATTCCTTCCCCTGGTCGTCATGCCTAGTTGGGTCTATGGGGAATATCTGCTATTGTCGTTGAAATTGGAGTGGTTCTGATCAATTAGCACTATAAGTTCATTGCTATTCTGATTCAGGTGCTCTTCTGTCATCTAGTGGCGAAGAGTGCAAATTGCAGGGAAGCTATTGTTCCCATGAGCCTTCCAAGCATTGGGTTTGAGGTGCTTATTTAGGTGGCTTACTGTCAGACGTTAGTGCTGTGGACACAAGACCGGGGACATCAGGAGAGGGAAGGGTGGGGGACATATGCCCTTGCATGTAGTGGAAGGCATTGGTTTTCAAGGGGTAGACAGATTGCGGGGTTACTCTGCGGGTCTCCGAGTTCAATGTCTGGCTTGTTGGTTGATTACATCCTGGGTCCTTTGCCAAAAGGGGAACTGTAGTTGTGTCTGCTGGGATTTCCTTTTATCTTTCCCTGGTGGTAAGGGGATTTTGCTGGAGAGGGGCCTGATGAAGGTGGCATATTATTCACGTACGGTGGTAGCTTGTATTCTGCGTACCAGTCATGCAGGTCAATTGGAGCAATCTGTAAGTTTTCAAAAAACTTCTGCAAGTCGTCCGGGACTCTGAGAAAGTATTGTTTGCCATTATAGGCTGCTTGGAGAGCGAAGGGGAATTTCCATCTATAGGGTATTCTTTTTTCTTTTAATACTTCTAGAAGTGGTCTGAGTGCTCTCCTGTTTTTCAGCGTAATTGGGGAGAGGTCTTGGAAAAGTTGGACATTCACGCCATTGAAGGTCACTTGGTCGTTGAGTCTGGCCTTCTGGAGGATCTCTTCCTTCAGGGGGTAGTTTGGCAGACAGCAGATAATGTCTCTTGGTGGGTTGTCATCAGGTGCCTTGGGTTTAAGAGCTCTGTGGGCTCTGTCATATTCTATGGGGGAGTCTGCGGGCCGTTCGAGCAGACCGTTAAAGATGGAGGACAGGGCTGGTTTAATTTGTTCAGGGGTGACCGATTCGGGGACCCCCCGCACCCTGATATTGTGGCGCCTCCCCCTATTGTCCAAATCTTCTATTTGGCGGTTCATCTCCAGCATGTGAGTGGAGTGATTATCGGTGATATCGTCTAGTCTCACCAGGGCTCTATCCCTCCTTTTCCCTGCTCTGTCGCTTACCGCCATCTGCTCAGAGAGTCTGAGGAGCTCCGTCTTCAGGTCAGTGATGGCTACAGAGAATGAGTTTTTGATATCTGCTGCTATCTCAGTCATTGTGGAGTATGTGAGGGGTAGGTCATGGGTAGCGTTACCTCGTGAGGAGTCTTCTGATGCAGGGAGGGAGATCTCATCATCCTCCTTGTCTTCCTCTCCTCGTGCTCCGTACGGCGGCGCCATCTTGGAATTGCTGTGTTCGCCGCTATAGCGGAATTTGTTCAGGCTTGCCGCCGATAGTTTCCCTTTTGGGGTCCCGGACGATCTGAGGGAGCGGTTGTGTATCCCTTTTTTGTTGTATGTGGGCATATTCAACCCGGTGTGTGGCCGTATTTCAGCTGTGGGCCTCCCGATCCGCCGGAGCTCTCTCAGTCAGCGTCCATGCACGCTGCGCGCCAAGCCACACCCCCGCAAAATTCCTATGCATGCTCGTAAACAATTTGACGCATGCTCGGAAGCATTGAACTCAATTTTCATCGTAGTGTTGTACGTCACCGCGATCTTGACGATCAAAAGTTCAGCAAACTTTTGTGTGACCGTGTGTATGCAAGTCAAGCTTGAGCGGAATTCCGTCGGAAAAAACATCCAAGATTTTTCCGACGGAAATTCTGCTTGTGTATTTGGCTCCATCCATCTTCCCATCAACTATGACCAGCTTCCTTGTTCCTGCTGAAGAAAAGCATCCCCACAACATGATGCTGTCACCACCATGTTTAATGGTGTGGATGGTGTGTTTAGGGTGATGTGCAGTGTAAAGCCCCATACACACGGTCGGACAATCCGCGGACCAGGTCGGTCGGATCCTGTCCGTCATACTTTGTCTGATGTTGGTTTTGCGTACACACGGTCAGACAAAGTTGTCGGAAAATCCGATCATTCTGAACGTGGTGACGTTTGTTGCCTACGACGGGACTACGTAGAGGCTAGTAGCCAATAGCTTTGGTCTTGTAATGTGATCTGAGCATGCGTAGCACTTTGTCCGGTCGGACAACCGTACACGATCGGATTTGGTGTGATCGGACCGTGTTGTCGGCAAATCTTTCCAGCAGGAGATAAGACTTTGTCCGTCGGACAATCCGACGTACACTGTCCGATGGTGCATACACACGGTCTGATTTTTCAACAACATTGTCCGATTGGACAGAATCCATGAAAAAGTCCGACCGTGTGTATGGGGCTTTAGTTTCCACCACACATAGCGTTTTGCTTTTAGGACAAAAAGTAAAATTTTGGTCTCATCTGACCAGAGCACCTTCTTCCACATGTTTGCTGTGTCCCCCACATGGCTTCTCACAAACAGCAAATGGGACTTCTTATGGCTTTCTTTCAACGATGGCTTTCTTCTTGTCACTCTTCTATAAAGGGCAGATTTGTGGAGAGCACGACTAATAGTTGTCCTGTGGACAGATTCTCCCCCCTGAGCTGTGGATCTCTGCAGCTCCTCCAGAGTTACCATGGGCCTCTTGGCTGCTCCGTGAGATGTTCAAAGCTTGGGATATTTTTTGTATAACCTAACCCTGCTTTAAACTTCTCCACAACTTTATCCCTGACCTGTCTGGTGTGTTCAATGCTTGGCCTTCACTAAGGTTCTCTAAAAAACCTCTAAGGTCTTTGCAGAACAGCTGTATTTATACTGAGATTAAAGTACACACAGGTGGATTTACTAATTAGGTGACTTCTGAAGGCAATTCCACTAGAGTTTAGTTAGGGGTATCAGAGAGAAGGGGGCTGAATACAAATGCACCCCACACTTTTTAGAGATTTATTTTGCCTGCATGGATGGGCACAGTGAGGCTGCATTGATGGACACAGTGAGGCTGTATGGAAGGGGACAGTGAGGCTGCATTGATGGGCACAGTGAGGCTGCATTGATGGGCACAGTGAGGCTGTACGGAAGGGCACAGTGAGGCTTCATTGATGAGCACAGTGAGGCTGCATTGATGGGCACAGTGAGGCTGTATGGAAGGGCACAGTGAGGCTGCATTGATGGACACAGTGAGGCTGCATTGATGGGCAGTGGGGCTGCATTGATGGGTACAGTGAGGCTGTACGGAAGGGCACAGTGAGGCTTCATTGATGAGCACAGTGAGGCTGCATTGATGGGCACAGTGAGGCTGTATGGAAGGGCACAGTGAGGCTGCATTGATGGGCACAGTGAGGCTGCATTGATGGGCACAGTGGGGCTGCATTGATGGGTACAGTGAGGCTGCATTTTATGGGCACTGGTGAGGCTGCATGATCTCTTTTATCATGACCGCAGTCTCTGACCATCTCTTGTACCATGTCTGCAGCCTCTGACCATCTCCTGTACCATGCCCGCAGCCTCTAACCATCTCTTGTATCATGTCTGCAGTCTTTGAGGGAGTCTGGATAGGAGTCAAGAGTAGGAGCGCCGCTGGGATGGGGGTCACAGGAGAAGTCAGACTTGTGTGTACTGTGGAGAGGAGACTATAGGAAAACAAACAGAGCCACCAAGCTGGAGCCGACTGATTGAGCCCTGCACAGTGCACCTGAAAGGAGATAGTGACATAGCCGCCAGGCCAGTCTGAGGGGGGGGGGGGGGGGGGGTCAGTGATGTAATGAGGGAAGTGAATACAGTAATGTAAGGGGACACTGATATAAAGGTTTCCCCTTATATCAGTAACCCACCCCCCTTACCTTAGGCCCCTTTCACACTGGGGCGGGGAGCCGCGGTGACGGTAAAGCAGCGCTATATTTAGCGCTGCTTTACCGTCGTTTTAACCGCGGTATTCGGCCACTCGCGGTGCGGTTTTACCCCCCATGAGCGGCCGAAAAAGGGTTAAAGACCCCCGGTATTGCCGCGGTTTCCCATTCAAATCAATGGGAAGGAGCGGTATAGGAGCGGTGAACACACCGCTCCTATAACGCTCCAAAGATGCTGCTAGCAGGACTTTTTTTGCCATCCTGCTAGCGCACCGCTCCAGTGTGAAAGCCCGCCGGCTTTCACACTGGAGTTAAAGGGGCCGGATTTTTTCAGGCGGTGAACAGGCGCTATTTTTAGCGCTGTACCGCCTAAAAAACGCCCCAGTGTGAAAGGGGCCTAAGTGTATTCTTTCTGTGGAAGGTGGTCTCTTGTCACCAGAGTCCTCCCACATTCTCAGAGTCCCAGGTGTTCCTCTTGATGATTGCTCCACTTTTAACTGGAATTTGCTGTTATATATATATATATATATATATACATGTAGCTCTGACATATTTTTACCTATTAATATGTGTTTACATGCTTTAATACAAAGTCTACAGACATTGCTATGGTTCAGTATTTGGAGCCATCTAGTGACCAAATACTGGTAATGCACTTGTATATTATTATCTCTGATCAAGCCAGAAGACTTATACAGGAAATGACTGTTGTTTTACCCAGGATGCCAGGTGACCTACCCATGGACACCCTCTCTGACAGTGCATGCTGGGTAGGAGATAAAAGGACCCCGAGTGGCCATCTTAGGTCTCTTGGGATCTGGTGGCCTGCCTGTGAGGATCTGTGCGGAGGCTTGACGGAGACAGCGTCTCACAGACATTGCAGAGCACAACCCCGCTTGTTTGCACAAGTGACCTGACAGTGCCTAAAGACAGTGACCGGATTGAAGATCCAGAGACACTCATCCAATCACCGGAGGACCGGGTCCATCCAGCGGAGCGGAACGGAGCGACTGGCCCAGCTGACAGAGAAGCAAGCTGCAGTGACCAGACCAAATCCACTACACAGTTTTGATCCAGTTGAGCGGGTGAGCGGGTCACAGACCCACAGTTTGTTAACTTTCACACGCAGTTAGACTCACATGCAGGCCTCACTGGGATTTGTAGTTCCACGGAGGAGCAGAGCAACTGACAATGAGCTTGAGGCCCATCTACTCTGGCGCCACAAGCATTGTAAATTAGTTTAACCACTTGCCGACCGGCGCACGACGATATACGTCGACAGAATGGCACGTACAGGCAGGAGGGCGTATATATACGTCCCTCCTTTAGCCTGTCCGTGCCATCGGGAGCGCGCCGGGAGCGGTGCGCTCCCGTGCCGGTCGGGACCCCCGTGAGTCCGATCGCGGTCCCCGCGGACTCGATCGCCGCGGGGACCCCCGCGATCGTCTCACGGGGCGGCTGAACGGGGAGATGCCGAGATAAACAGCATCTCCCCGTTCTGCCTAGCAACTAGTGACGCCGATCTCTGCTCCCTGTGATTGGAGCAGAGATCAGCATTCACTAGCTGACAGCCACGCCCCCCCACAGTAAAAAACACACCCCTAGGCCTACTTAACCCCTACACTGCCACCTTGTGGTTAACCCCTAAACTGCCAGTGTCATTTATACAGAAATCAATGCATTTAAATGCATTAATTGCTGTAAAAATGACAATGGTCCCAAAAATGTGTCAAAAATGTCCGATGTGTCCGCCATAATGTCGCAGTCACAAAAAAAAATCGCAGATCTCCGCCATTAATAATAAAAAAAAAAATTATTAATAAAAATGCTATAAAACTATCCCCTATCTTGTAAACGCTATAACTTCTGCGCAAACCGATCAATAATCGCTTATTGCGATTTTTTTTACCAAAAATATGTAGAAGAATACGTATCGGCCTAAACTGAGGAAAAAAAATTTTTTTTTATATATTTTTTGGGGATATTTATTATAGCAAAAAATAAAAAATAATGCATTTTTTTCAAAATTGTCGCTCTATTTTTGTTTATAGCGCAAAAAATTAAAACCGCAGGGGCGATCAAATACCACCAAAAGAAAGCTCTATTTGTGGGAAAAAAAGGACGTCAATTTTGTTTGGGAGCCACGTCGCACGACCGCGCAATTGTCAGTTAAAGCGACGCAGTGCCGAATCGCAAAAAGGGGCCTGGTCCTTTGGCTGCAAATTGGTCCGGTCTGAAAGTGGTTAAAGAAGTTACACCAGGAGCACCTCAACTTAACTTTTCATAGACTGTGGATTACAAATCACAAAGGAGGTACTTTAGCTAGTGAAGAAAGAAGATCACAGACTTTAAGTACTTTAAGTGAGATCTCACGTATAGCTTTAAAAGTAGGGGGAGCTCCCAGGTATAAATATATATATTGTTTGTAATTGTTCGTGTTGAAATTCATTGTACTGTCGTCCTATGTTGGGATGACAGCACAATTACTGTAACCACCCTTTTGAATATTCTACAGTAAAATATATTTCTGGTTAAGTATCCAGTTGTGTGGTATACTGTTTTTCCCCACCAGGTGGAGCCAGTGAATCCTGAGGATACAACACAGGTATATTGCATTACATGATATTGTACTGTATTGTATTGCACCGCAGCTGTGTCAAGGGGACTGAGTCAATTCAGGGGGTTCATTAGCAGAGTGCAGGCCCGAATCTAAAATTCAGCCGCTCCTTCGGGGGTAAGTGCTACATACAGTATCTCACAAAAGTGAGTGCAACCGTCACATTTTTGTAAATATTGTATTATATCTTTTCATGTGACAACACTGAAGAAATTACACTTTGCTACAATGTAAAGTAGTGAGTGTACAGCTTGTATAACAGTGTAAATTTGCTGTCCCCTCAAAATAACTCAACACACAGCCATTAATGACTAAACTGCTGGCAACAAAAGTGAGTACACCCCTAAGTGAAAATATCCAAATTGGGCCCAAAGTGTCAATATTTTGTGTGGCCACCATTATTTTCCAGCACTTCCTTAACCCTCTTGGCATGGAGTTCACCAGAGCTTCACAGGTTGCCACTGGAGTCCTCTTCCCCTCCTCCATGATGACATCACGGAGCTGGTGGATGTTAGAGACCTTGTGCTCCTCCACCTTCTGTTTGAGGATGCCCCACAGATGCTCAATAAGGTTTAGGTCTGGAGAAATGCTTGGCCAGTCCAGTCACCTTTTCCCCTTAGCTTCTTTAAAGTGGAAGTAAAGTCACATTTTGGACTTTCACTTACAGGTAAGCCTATAATGAGGCTTACCTGTAGGTAAAAAAAAAATATCTCCTAAACCTTTACGGTTTAGGAGATATTCCCCGTGCAATACGCCGCTGACTGCAGCGGCGCATGCGCACGGGGGATTCTCGGCTGAAAGGTCGGCAGAATACGAACCCTGCCGGGAAGAAGTCTCCCGTGCGCATGCGCGGGAGTGACGACATCGCGGCTCCAGCCACTCACATCGCTGGAGTCGCGATACCCGGAAGACACGCCGAGGCAACATGTCAGCGACCTCGGCGTGGACCAGGTGAGTTACCGACGCCTCGTTCTAAGGTAAGTATTTCATAATGAGCTAGTATGCGGTGGATACTAGCTCATTATGCCTTTTCCCTTACAGGTGTATAAAAAAAAAAAAAAACATGTCAGCGGGTTTACTACCGCTTTAACAAGGCAGTGGTCTTCTTGTAGGTGTGTTTGGGGTTGTTATGTTGGAATATTGCCCTGCGGCCCAGTCTCCGAAGGGAGGGGGATCATGCTCTGCTTCAGTATGTCACAGTACATGTTGGCATTCATGATTCCCTCAATGAACTGTAGCTCCCCAATGCCGGCAGCACTCATGCAGCCCCAGACCATGACACTCCCTCCACCATTCTTGAATGAAGGCAAGACACACTTGTCTTTGTACTCCTCACCTGGTTGCCGCAACACACGCTTGTCACCATCTGAACCAAATACATTTATCTTGGTCTCATCAGACCACAGGACATGGTTGCAGTACTCCATGGGATTTTTTTTTTTTTTTTTAACAAAAGCTTCATATTTAGAAAATATTGAAAATAACTTTTGAAATTGCATTACCATGTTAAAGCTTATGTGAGATTTTATTAATTAGCCTTGCATCTATTTGAAGCCAATTCAGGTGAGATTAGAATAAACAGTTCTGGATTGTACAAATTATCTAGGTGGAGCCTCTAAATATTCTTAATACAGAACAGATGACACAGGTGAAGACAGAATGACAGAACAGCCCTGACAGGAAAGCATGCCAGAACCTTAGATATTAAATTAGAACACACATCTGACATGTGACAACACTCGTGCTTTTTAACTAAGGTTATAGAGAAAAGTCATGTATAAATGAATGTGCTTAAAGGAGAAGTACAGTCAAACGATCTTTGGCTGTTCTCCTGTGCATCACAGGAATGCAGTTCATTCTGCACTCCTGTGACCCGTTTTCAGCAGACAGCGGGCTCAAGCGGCCGACCAGCCAAGCGGCCGACCAGTAACAGCGACAAGTTGGCTACCCTGCGCGAATCCGCGTAGCTGTACGGCGGGCGATTTAATGGGTATAGGGGGGGCATGTGCGTGCCCGCCGTGTGATGTAGGAGCTGATGCATGTCCGCCGGGCATCTGCGATCGATCCTGAGAGAGATAGAACGGAGGTCTGTCAATGTAAACAGACAGATCTCTGTTCTGTCAGGGGAGAGGAGACAGATCTGCTGTTCATACTGGTTATTAACAGCGATCTCTCTCCTCCTCCAGACAGTCCAATCCCCCCACAGTTAGAAACACTCCCTAGGACACACATTTAACCCCTTGATTGCCCCCTGTTAACCCCTTCCCTGCAAATGACATTTATACAGTGATCCCAAAAAGTGTACCGTCTGTCTGCCGCAATGTCGCAGTCCTGCTAAAAATTGCAGATTGCCGCCATTGCTAGTAAAAAAAAAGATAATAAAAATGCCATAAATCTATTCCCTATTTTGTAGATGCTATAACTTTTGCGCAAACCAATCAATATACATTTATTGCGAATATGTAGAAGAATACATATTGGCCTAAACTGAGGAATAAATTCGTTTTTTTTTTGTATATTCATTATAGCAGAAAGTAAAAAATATTGTGTTTTTTTTCTAAATTGTTGCTCTTTTTTGTTTATAGCGCAAAGAAAAACAAACGCAGAGCTAATCAAATACCACCAAAAGAAAGCGCTATTTGTGGGGGAAAGGACATAAATTTTGTTTGGGTGCAACTTTGCAAGACGGCGCAATTGTCAGTTAAAGTGACACAGTACCATATCGCAAAAAATGGCCTGGTTATTAAGGGGGCAAATCCTGGGCACTGTTAATACTACAGCATAGAAAGACATTGTAGACAATTGTGTTCTTCCAACCTTGGGTTAACAATTTGGTGAAGGCCCTTTTCTATTCCAGCATGACTGTGCCCCTGTGGACACAGCCAGTGCCATGCAGTTAGGCCACATCACACCCGAGAATGTGCCCGACACTTTGTACATTTGAAAACCCCAGTGGGGGTTCCCAATGATTAGCTGAGAGAGGCAGTCCCACTGAAAGCAATAGGAGGCTGCAAGCTCTTGCAGCTAATTGAGGCCGCTCATATGTAATTGTTCATGCAGCGATCACCTGCGAGTAATCGGCCCTGGATACAGACAGTCTGCGTCCATTCCGATGACTTGCAGGTGATCGATGCATTAACATGTGAGCGGCCTCCTACTGCTTTCAGTGGGACTTTTAGAGGAAAAATGGAGACAGAATCCACTGGAGACAGAAAATCGCAATATGTGGCACCACATTCCATTATATGAACAAAAACAAGAAAGAAATTGAAAAATTGACTTTTAAGGCTGCCACTATAATCCCAATAGGGAAAGAGAAGTACTTAAAAGATAAAATAAAATATCAAAATGTATTTAAATATCATTATAAAAACATGTTACAAAGATGAATGCATGGGTATGCCATAGTGTGTCCATCCCTCCTATATAAGACCGATATGGCTGGACAAGTAAACCTGTACGGGTGGCCTTGGGAATATTGAGCATGCTGTCATAACATTAGTCTTCTATCTGAAGTTCAGCCGACAGGATCACAATGTCAGCACCAATAGATCACTACGCGTTTCACTGTAAGCTTCCTCAGGAGATCCTATTGGTACGTGATCAAACACCTGAGAGGTATGGGGCATCCAAGTCACCATGGAGTAAAAGAGGGAAAAGGGGGGAGGGGGAGGAGGAAGGAAGGATGGAAACAGTCGCCCGACCAGCTCCGATGGAGATAAAAGAGGGTACCAAACAGCCTTATAAAGAGCCTCATTCAATGTGGCAGCCTATAAATGATGCTCTGGGATGGGTAGTTACTAGTGAATTGAATAGTAGATAGCAAAACCCTATTTGTTCCCTTGGGTTAGAAAGGGTAAATGATATATAATATCCCATTTTGATATTCCTGATGGAAATGGTCAAAGGTGCTATCCTCTCTGATGGAAATTGTATATCCCTGGGTGCCGATCCTCATTACCAGGGTCACCCCTGCCACAGGGTGAATGAGACGTCTGTGTCCATTGCCGATGACTTGTAGGGGATTGCTGCATGAACGATATCATGTGAGCGGCCAGCTGCAAGAGCTTCCTATTGCTTTCAGTGGGACTGCCTCTCTCAGCTAATCACTAGGAACCCCCGCAGGTGTGAATGTAACCTTACATAGTAAGGTTGAATAAAGAACCCATGGCACAGTTTACAATTAAACCGCTTCTTATACAGTTTAATACAGTGGCCACATATCTTCTTTAAAGACCTTAGATTATTAATACAGTGGCCACGTGTCTTCTTCCACTTTCAGCCCCGGACCAATTGGCAGCCAAAAGACCAGGCCCCTTTTTGCGATTCGGCACTGCGTCGCTTTAACTGACAATTGCGCGGTCGTGCGACGTGGCTCCCAAACAAAATTGACGTCCTTTTTTTCCCACAAATAGAGCTTTCTTTTGGTGGTATTTGATCGCCCCTGCGGTTTTTATTTTTTGCGCTATAAACAAAAAAGAGCGACAATTTTGAAAAAAAAAAACATTCTTTTTTATTTTTTGCTATAATAAATATCCCCCAAAAATATATAAAAAATTTATTTTTTCTCAGTTTAGGCCGATACGTATTCTTCTACATATTTTTGGTAAAAAAAAATCGCAATAAGCGATTATTGATTGGTTTGCGCAGAAGTTATAGCGTTTACAATATAGGGGATAGTTTTATAGCATTTTTATTAATATTTTTTTTTTATTAGTAATGGCGGCGATCAGCGATTTTTTATTGTGACTGCGACATTATGGCAGACACATCGGACATTTTTGACACATTTTTGGGACCATTGTCATTTATACAGCAATCAATGCTATTTAAATGCATTGATTCCTGTATAAATGACACTGGCAGTGAAGGGGTTAACCACTAGGTGGCAGTGTAGGGGTTAGGTATGCCTAGAGGTGTGTTTCTTACTGTGGGGGGGCGTGGCTGTCAGCTAGTGAATGCTGATCTCTGCTCCAATCACAGGGAGCAGAGATCGACATCACTAGTTGCTAGGCAGAACGGGGAGATGCTGTTTATTTCCGCATCTCTCCGTTCAGCCTTCCCGTGAGACGATCGCGGGTGTCCCTGCGGCGATCGAGTCCGCGGGACCCGCGACTGGCCTCACGGGGGTCCCGACCGGCGCGCTCCCAACCGGCGCGCTCCCGATGGCACGGACGGCATTAAGAAGGGACTTATATATACGCCCTCCTGCCTGTCTGTGCCATTCTGCCGATGTACATTGTCGTGCGCCGGTCGGGAACCGGTTAAAGACTTTAGATTAAGATCATCTTCTGGATACTGGAGTCACCATTGATAGATTTGTGATTTGATAGATATTGTGATCATATCCTCTCTTAAGCGCCTCTTCTCCAGGAAGAATACAATACATTTTTTGTAGTCGTTCCTCATAATTTAGGTCCTCCAGCCTTCTTATTAATTTTGTTGCCCTTCTCAGGACCCTCTCTAGTTCAAAGACATCCTTCCTGAGGACTGGTGACCAGAAATGTATTTCATACTTAAAGTGATACTAAACACACACTGTTTCATTTACATTCTCCCTTCTATTTCTGTATGTGGATGATAGCACTGTAATTATTTTAATAAAAAAAATCTAAGTATCATTTTGCTAATCAATATACAGCTGTTATTTGACCCAGCTCTTTCCCAGCCTGTAAGGAAACATAAGCAGGGGGAGCTTTTAGTCCTCTGCTGCTGGTTACATGTTCAAATAAAAAAAAAAAAAAAAAAAAAGCAGCCTTTGGAATACAGAATAAAAAGAAATAATTAATATTAATAAACTGTTTTAATCACTTGAGCCCAGAAGATTTACCCCCCACCCCTTATGACCAGGCCATTTTTTGTGATACGACACTGCATTATTTTTAACTGACAATTGCACGGCCGTGCAATGCTTTACACACATAAAATGTACCGTATGTGATTTTTTTTCCTCCCACAAATAGAGCTTTCTTTTGGTGGCATTTGATCACCTCTTTGGTTTTTTTTTTCTGCACTATAAACAAAAAAATACAGACAATTTTGAAAAAAAAGAAAACAATATTTCTTACTTTTTGCTATAAAACATATCCAATAAAAAAAAATGTAAAAAATCGAATTTCTTCATCAATTTAGGCCAATATGTATTCTGCTACATGTTTTTCGTAACGTGCAGACCCGGAAGTGCATAATCAAAGCACAGGGAAGACGGGTTGCCGCCGTATATATACAGCAGGGGTGTCCAAACTTTTTTCAAAGCGGGCTAGATTTGATGAAGTGAACATGCGTGAGGGCCGACCATTTTGCCTGACATTCTTTGAACCATTAAAATTTGGTCTAATACCGCGTACACACGGTCGGAATTTCCGATGGAAACAGTCCCATGGGAGCTTTTCATCGGATTTTCCGACCGTGTGTATGCCCATCGGTCTTTTTCTGTCGGAATTTCCGACAGACTTTGGATTGAGAACCTGTTCTTAATTTTTTCCGACGGAAAACCTTTCTATCGGATTTTCCGATCGTGTGTATGCAATTCAGACACGCAAAATTCCGACGCATGCTCGGAAACAATTTGACGCATGCTCAGAAGCATTAAACTTCCCTTTTATAGTGCAGTCGAACGTTTTTAAGGTGCGGTGTTATTGACCGTCGGAATTTGGTGTGACTGTGTGTAGGCAAGACAGCTTGAGCGAAATTCCGTCGGAATTCCGACGGGAAAACCATCAGAGCTTTTTCCGACGAGAATTCCGACCGCGTGTACGCGTCATTAGTGTGTTTGTCCAAGCACTAATACACTGCCCAACAAGAATTATCTTACCTTTGTGGCTGTGTGTGGTGAAGAGGTGAGCTTGGGAGTGTTATTTGGATATACCATATTTTTTGGCGTATAATACGCACCTTCACTTTAAGAGGGAAGTTTCAGGAAAAAAAATTAATTTTAAATACTGAACTGTGAAGAAAAATAAGGGTCAGTGTTCATCAATGCAGCCTAATCAGTGCCCATCTGCAATCAATGCAGCCTCACCATTGCAATCAATGCAGCCTTACAAATGCAATAAATGCAGCCTCATCCTTGCAATCAATGCAGCCTTACCATTGCAATCAATGCTGCACCTGGCCAGACTCAAGATTGTGATCTCCTCTCCGAGGTTGGCCATGCCCCCTCATGAGTCCCACCCAATCACACTGCGAGGCAGGCTCCACCTGACTTCCTTGAGTCCCTAATACTGAGCCGCTAAACAGCTTTGCTGCTGGGGAGTTGGAGGAGGTAGTGGGATGGATCTTGGTTTGTCCAGGACAGAGACAGATTTCCCGAATTTTGCCCGGGACATGCTCAGACCGGGACATTGGTCTGATTTCTGGGAATGTCCATTCGGGACTGTTGGCAATTATGCAGCCTGTGTCTTGGAATAAGAGGGAGGTGAAGCCTCCATTAATCAACATGTAATATCCTCACATTGTGTTAAGCTGGTTAGTGGGCATGAAGGAGGAGGGAGGGAGTGGTCTGTCATTTACCACTGTGTATACGCCCACATGTGTGACTCTATAGTCACATGGGCTGCTCAGGTGTGATACGGAGGAAATGCTCAACAGAGAAACTCACAGAAAATGGATCATGTGCAGAGCTGCCAGCAGTACTCTGCAAAATTTTGAACTGCATTGTGGCCAAAGAGAGGAGGGGGAGATAGAGAGCAGCAGGATCAACCAGGTTTTTTGCAGAATACAGAAAATGAATCTTATAGTGACCCACACCATATATGATGTGGGTTTAGTGACACTTTAAGATGTGGCTAAACAAGAGTAAATACCCTTTTTAATGCATGTTAATAGTCTGCTGTTCTTGATTGTTGCAGCTTGGCATTGCATGTTATTTCTGAGTCTGTTAGCTACTGGGACCTCCAGATCCTTTTCCATCCTCAATTCCCCCAGAGATTCTCATCTTAGCCAATAACTTGCATACATATTTTCAGCTCCCAAGTGCATTACTTTACATTTTTAAATATTACATTTTATCTGCCATGTAGCTCCCCACCATTCTTTTTTTTTTTGAAGGTCTTCTTGTAAAGTTGCTATACCTGTGGTGAAGTTATTGCCCTGCATTGCTTGGTGTCATCAGAACATTTAGATTGAATAATTTATCCCAACTTCTGTATCAATTATAAACAAGTTAACCCTTGCTGACCAGCGACGTACCGGATTGAAAGGGTGATATCTTGGTCATCGCTGCAGCAATGATCGAGATAACATTTTTTTAGGGCCGGCAATTCTCTTCAAAGTAAAAGTAATCCTAGCGGCTAAGAAGCTGCTGGATTACTTTTACAGGCGGGGGAAGGGGGTCCCTTCTTGGCTCTGAAGAAGAGAGTACCTACTCTTGAAATGCATCAGCCATTTGAAGTGTCTTTCCTACGTTGGGATCGGTGCAGTGGACCAGGGTGTGTGGGTCATCGTTGATATTGATGAGCTTGATATGTACTGTTTATAAAAAGGTAATGGTCAAGGCTGGTGCACCCTTTGTTCTTGTTTTTTCAGCATCCATCATCCGTACCTGAACTAATCCCATTTTGGTGCTTTGCAGCCTGAAATGCAGACAGGCACAGTTTTTGTTTTATCCAGCTATATGTAAGAGTTGGAAAAAGGAGCACCCCCCTTGTGTCAGTATTTTGTTGGACCACCTTTTGCTTTAATTACAACCTTTAGTCTGTTGGTCTCTACTAACTTTGCAATATTTGCCCACTCTTCTTTGCATAATTGCTCAAGCCCAGTAAAATTTGATGCTGAGCACTTGTGGACTGCAGTCTTCAAGTCATTCCGCAGATTTTCAATGGGGTTTAAGTCTGGGCTCTGACTAGGCCAGACTATGAGAAACATTATCTGACACAGGCTGTATATCTGAAAACAATTAGGATATACAGATAGTGATTGGAAAACTTATTCTGGGATTTGGTATGGAGATGAGTTCAGACACTCCTTATAGTGGTGGGAGCTGGTCTTGGTAAAACAGTTTGGATGCCCATGGATAATAGACTGCTCCTGCCAGTCAAATATGGTGATTGGATGTGTATATGGCAGCACGTGATGGCTCTGAGCAACCATTCTAATGCCCCGTACACACGGTCGGATTTTCCGACGGAAAATGTCCTATCGGACCATGTTGTCGGAAATTCTGACCGTGTGTGGGCTCCATCGGACTTTTTCCGTCGGAATTTCCGACTGAAAAAATTTAAGATCCTGCTCTCAAATTTTCCGACAACAAAGTCCTATCGGATTTTTTCTAATCGTGTGTAGCGAATTCTGACGGACAAAGTGCCACGCATGCTCAGATCACATTACAAGACCAAAGCTATTGGCTACTAGCCTCTATGTAGTCCCGTCGTACGCAATGAACATCACCACGTTCAGAATGATCGGATTTTCCGACAACTTTGTCCGATCGTGTGTATGCAACACCAGTGTCGGACAAAATCAGTCTGAAAAAATCTGACGGATTTCGTGGTCGGAATTTCCGACCGTGTGTACGGGGCATAAGACAAAGGGACTGAGGTTAGGAAACCTTGCTCAACAGCTACTGTTTTCAATGATATAGGCCAGTCCTGGCTCCCCTTTCCTTCTCCACTGCCCTAAACATGACAACCTACTTTAGGACTCTGGAACACTGGGACATTGTGCATGCAGGGATCAGTCTTCAGAGCAAATCTGCACTCAAGTAGATTTAATAGGAACTCCATAGAAAAAAAGTCAGGAAACATAAAAGTGACAATAACGTCTTTGGAGGTTTCTTGACAAAAAAGGAAAAATTAAAAAGGACCCTGGATATAGTATCTCTTCCTAATTAAAAGAGATGCTGATGTAATAAAGGGTAAATAAGGTAAAAAAAAGCACAGTAATTATATTTTTTACATAACATAAAAAAATATATGATTAATAACAAATAAAAGTTAGTTTTTAATAACTCTGATGGGCTAGACATGTAAATTATTAATGCATGCAGGGATGTTCAATTCCTATTACCTGATGCCCGGGACATGCAGTTTCAGGCGCAGGGCAAATTGTTTTGTTTTTTTACAATTAGCCCTGTTGCAGGCAAGCAGCAGGGTTTAGAGCCCACGGTCTGCTCTCTTGTAAAAGCAATCTGAGCAGCCAATTAGCTGCTGGATCACTTTTACAAGCAGCGGGAGGTGACAGTCCCCCCCCCCCTACAGCAAGCTACCTGTCCGACTGGTTATAGAGGCGGAAAAAAAGACTGAAACCGCTCTGCTTGCCTCTATGTTATAAGAGACAGGAAGCAATGAGCATACATCACTTCTGGCTTCCCTGGCGTCATTTTTTAAAATGGAAAGCATTTGATCACACCAGGCTTGGTTCAGTTTCAATATTTCTTTTCAATAAAGTGAACAAGAGATGTATTTGTTACAACATGTCAGATGTTCCGACTGGAGCAAATCGAACCAGAAAAAATAAATAAATAAATAAATAAATAAAGCGGTTTAAATGAAGCATAGTCAATCTTGCAAAATTAACTAAACAGAGAGAAGTCATGCAATGTATATAACTAGTATAAACTCCAGACGGGGGGGGGGTTAGGGGTGGGGGGGGGGAAAGGGGGCACCAGCTGGATAGGTAAGTTTGCAGTGTCGTAGTATGAGGTTGAGTAGCGGGTAGAGAAAAAAAGAAAGGAGATATGGAAATGGGAGGAAGTTGCAGTATTAGGAGAGCATCAGATAATTACAGTACATTTAGAATGTGTAAGTCAGGATGACCATCTATACAGAAACTTTGTCATATTCAAATTTTTTCTAGCAACCAGTCTCTCCATTTCACATTGGAGGTTTAAATCTGCTATTGTGTTAGAAATGGATGGGGAATCCAAAGTTTTCCAGAGTTTGGTGATGTTTTGTTTTTGCTGTAGGTGTATTATTACCACTCGTGATCTGGGGGGGGGTGGATTTTTCAATCCCAAGGTGTAGTAATGCTAGAGAGGGATTGGGGGTGGTTGGGATCTGTGAAATTGTAGTAATTAGAAAAAAATATTTGTTTCCAGAAAGAACTTATGGACCAACAAAACCAAAGAATGTGTGCTATGGTTCCAGTACTTCCACAGGACCTCCAACAGGTAGAGGGATGTCCTGGGAAGAATTTGGATAGACGGTATGGCGTGAGATACCATCAGTGTATTGTCTTCTGGAACGATTCCCAGTGGTTGGAGCAGTGGGAGGCCGTAAAGGTGTATTGAAAAGGTGCTTATCCACATGGTGGGGGTGACAGTAATATTCAGTTCTTCCGTCCATTTTGAGAGGGATGAGATTTGGGAATAAGGTAATTGACGGGGGACTATCTGTTGTGATAGGAGGAAACCCAGCTGAAGTGATCAGTAGTATTTCACGTAGAGTATTCGATTTGTAGGAGGATGATTCTATGATCGACCAGATCTTATTGGGAGATGGGTTCCACCAATAGTATAGCTGGTCCAGAACGGAAGCATAGTAGTAGGTTTGTATGTGGGGAAGGCTAACACCTCCTTTTTTGTGGTGTCTAGTTAGAATGTAGTGTGCGCATCTAGGTGGTTTATTTTCCCATATATATCTTGAAATTTTTTGTATGGAGGTAAAGAAGGAATGGGGTATAGGTAAAATTACTGTACGGAATAAGTATAGTAATTTGGGGAGGATTAGCATTTTAAAGGAGGCAATCTTTCCTAGTTTAGATAGGCCTGTTGTACGCATTTGGTTTAATAATTGGGGAAGTTGTTTTTGGAATGCCCGGTAGTTAAGGTCATAGAGGTGCGATAATGATGGAGCTAAGTTTATTCCAAGGTACTGGATAGATTGTCTCGTCCATGAGTAAGGAAAAGACTTTTCCAAGAGGATTTTCTGTATATTTGTGAGGTGAAACGGGAGGATTAGGGATTTGGAGGAATTTATTTTATAAAAGGAGGCTGAACCAAATTGGGTGATGATATCCTGAATCGCAGGTAAGGATTGGACTGGATTTGTGATCATAAGTATGACATCATCGGCAAAGAGGCTTATTTTATGTTCCATATCGTTGTGTACAATGCCGGATATGCGCTTGTCTCCTCTAATCCTTGCTGCCAGAGGTTCCATAATTAGAGAAAAGATGAGAGGGGAGAGCGGGCACCCTTGGCGAGTGCCATTAGTGATGCCGAATGATTTAGACAAGCTTCCATCTGTTAGTATTCTAGCTGAGGGGTTTGAATAAAGTGATAATATTGCAGATTGAAACCAGCCTGTGATACCAAATTTAGCTAGCACTGCTTTCAGGAATCCCCAGTGAACTCTATCGAACACCTTCTCTGCATCTAAAGAGAGAAGCAGAGAAGGCGTTCGAGATCGGGAGACCTGATGGATCAGGTTAATGACCCTTCTAGTTGCGTCTGGGGCTTGTCTATCTGGCATAACGCCGACTTGATCCGGGTGCACTAGAGAGGGAAGACATTTCAGCAATCTAGTTGCCAGGACTTTGGCAAACAATTTCACGTCCGTGTTGAGGAGTGAAATGGGCCTGTAGTTGGTCGTGCAGGTAGTATCTTTTCCTGGTTTAGGGATGGTGGTGATAAGTGAGCGCAGCATATCAATAGGCAGAGAACCAGAGGTGGCAGCAGAGTTGAAGAGGGTAGTGAGGTGGGGGGTGACGAGTTTATCGAACGTCCTATACAATTCATTCGTGTAGCCATCTTCTCCAGGCGATTTATGGAGAGGGAGAGTATGGATGGCCGTCAGGACTTCCTCATCTGAGAATGGTTGGGAGAGCTCCGCTGATTGGGCAAGGGTTATAGATGGGAGATTGATTAAGAATAGGAAGTTTTGAATGGTCTGGTCTGTTGGTTGATAGGTAGCTGTGTCGTTTGCCAAGTTGTAGAGAGAGGAGTAATAGTCGCTAAAGGCATTAGCTATGTCCTGCGGATTTGTAAGAAGTTTTTTGGTGGTGGGATGGTGGACGGAAGCTATTCTACATTTAGCCCCTTGGGCTTTGACTTGTCGGGCTAATAAGGCTCCGGCCTTATTGCCTAGGGCATAGTATTTGGCTTTGGTTAATTTAAGGTTATTTTCAAATTTATAGAGTAATAGTGAGCAGAGTTTTTGTCGTTGCTCTAGGAGTTCACTGGTTAGTTTGTGGGAGGAGTAAGTTTATTTTGGGTCTCTAAGTGGGAAATTCGGGAGAGAACCTCTTCAACTTGCTTAGACCTCTGATTCTTAACAGTACTGTGAAGTTTAATTAGTAGTCCAAGCATGTAGGCTTTATAGGCCGACCAAAGTATAAATCTATCAGTGTCCGGTCAATCGGTCAATTCAAGAAAGGAGTGGTGCTCAGTAGTGAGATATTGAATGTTGCTCAGGTCTGAGATGAGAGAAGCATCAAGTCTCCATATTCGAGTTGTTCTGGGTCTACAGTTTCCCACAGTAATGGAGATAGGTGCATGGTCCAACCATGAGATGGATCCAGTCTCCGAAGTTGTCACATCCTGGAGGGTGATTTTGTCAACAAGGAAGAAATCTATACAGGAGTACGAGAATTGAGAGAAATAAGAGTAGTCTCACTCATCACTATGCAGGCATCTCCACGGATCAAAGAGATCATTTGTTTGAAGAAAGGGGTTTAGTGCAGGTCGATGCTTGTTAGTTGAGGATGTAGTGTCCAGGTTTGGGTTTCCAACTATGTTGAAGTCGCCACCGATAGAATCCTTTTTGGATTCTTGTTACCTTCTTGTATAGTTGTTTGTGGAATCGCAATTGTTGCTTGTTCGGTCCATATACGTTGACTAGTGTATAGGTGACTTGGTTAATGTCACATATAAGAATCAGGAAACGTCCTAGGGGGTCCGATACTGATTGGTGTAGTTTGAATTGGAGTGAGTCCCGTATGGCAGTGAGGACTCCACTTTTCTTTTTTTGGCTGGAGGCTAAGAAAACTTGGTCATAGTTTTTCAGGGTGAACTTGGGAGTTTTAGCAGATGCAAAGTGGGTCTCCTGTGCCAAGATAATAGCAGCTCTTTGGCTGGTGGTGCAGATCTTTTTTGTGGAGAGTTTAGGCCTCTAGCGTTAATTGATACTATTTTGAACGCCATTCCGAAAGGAGAAGATAGGATAGATTGTCCCCAGGTAAGGGTGGTATTTAGTAGATTTAGGGTGACTTGTTAATTCGCCTCTTCGGTGTGTGGGAAGAGTGAGTTGTCACTTGTCCAAAGAAGCAAGGATCCGGGAATAACTTGATTGAATGGTGGGTGGAGGGTAGCTGGTGCTGGATTCAGGAGGGGGAGTCTGTTTTTTCTGTTTTTTTTTTTTTTTTAAACGGAGAGCCCTGTACCAAATGGAACCCGGGCTTAATGTGCAGAAACTACTGCAAACAATCGGAGGGGGATAGTAATCCTCTGTCAACTATAAGGGACAGGGAGCACTGAACAGGCAGGCTGGTATTAGATAGGAGCACTGCAGTTTCCCAGCCATTTTGCGGGTGAAGAGAAGGATATTAGTTATGTCTTTCAGACATCAGGAGGAGCTCCTCCAATTTCCATGTGTGTTGAGAGGTGATCAGGGGGGTTTGGTATTTCCTCCGGGATTATGCGCCAGGTCCTCAGGAGTTTAAGTCCCGATGAGAGGGTTTGCACTACGTGAGCTTTGTTTTGATGTGTAATGAGTAGTTTAGTGGGGAAGCCCCATTTATAAGGTATTTTATGGTTCTGAAGCGCTTTAGTTATAGTCCCCAGTTGTTTGCGAATTTCCATTGTTGCTTTGGATAAATCAGCATAGAGAGCAATGTTGGTGAAAGGGTCAGGGAGTCTCGCCGCTCATTTTGCTGCAAACATTACTTTTTCTTTTACTGTGAAAAAGTGGACACAGGCCAAGACATCCCTGGGAGTAGAAGCAGGGAGATGAGGCGGCTTAGGGAGCCTGTGAGCTCTGTCAATTTCCATGTCACGGATCGTTAGGTCAGGTAAAAGTGCACGCATCAGGGTGTCCGGATGTGAAAGGCGGCGGACGTGTTGGTGAGGAGCTCCGGGAATCCTAAAACTAATCCTTAACCATCCGCCTATCTAAAGCCCAAAAAACGCTCATAATACCTGCCTGACTGTCCCTCTACACATCCCGGTGCAGCTCGTGGCTATATTGTGAGGGTCCGAACGGATACACCCAGGGAGCCTTTCGATCCTCCACGGCCGGGTCCACTGACATCTCTCTGGACTGCATCCTGCCTGAGGGAGCCCATTCTGCCCATGAACCCCCTCATCACCCTCCCTACCCCTCCGAGTGCCTGAGAAGCCAGGGGATTGATCGCAACAACCGCGGCCTAGTGCGGCCTAGTGAAGCCTGCCAGACACCGCTCTTTCATACACCGCCGGCCGGCGGAGGGACGCCGCGGCCGGCCTCGCCTGGGATCCGGAGAGCGGAACTGGCCTGGGGGAGAGGTAGGAAGACCCCCTTAGCATTCACCTACCTTCCAAGGGTCTGGGGAGCCCGTGGGTCCGCGGAGGCCGCCCGTCGCAGCCGCGGCCTGGTGCGGCCTAGTGAGGCCTGCCGCACACCGCCCTTTCCTGAAGCGACTGGGACCGGAGTGTGGACGCTGGAGCCCTCGGCCACCCCATCATCCCTCCATCTTCCAGCAGGATCGGCCTAGAAATCCAGGTGGGGACTGAACTGACTAGGGAGCCCTGGGGCCCAAATTCATTGCCTCCCTCCTGCCTCTATCCTTGCTCCCTGTGCCTTCCTGCATAGCCCTTCTCACTGGGCTGTAGCTGCACGTGGGCTTGCCAGAGGGACTGAGGGAGACTGCTGCCTACCTCTCCAGGCTGGTCCTCCTGACACTCAGAGGCCTGCAGATAGTACCCTCCTGATTGCTGACTTGATCCCTGAGAATAGCCCCCTGCTGATGCTGTGATCCCCAGCCCGATCCTCCTCTGTGACATTGTCCGTAAGCTGAAGGCTGTTCATTCATCTGCTCCCCTCGCCCCCAAGCTTCATGGGCCCTAAGAACCGGCCAAAACCCACATCCACGCCAGGCCGCCTGGCCCCTGCACAGGAGGCACAGCCTGACCCTTCTCTCATAGGGACACTTCAGGCCCTGCTGACCGAGTTGGCCATGGAGCCTGAGGCATCCCCGAGTGCGGCTCTCCCTGCCCCGCCATCCCAAGACAGCACTGCACTGATCCTGGCCGCCATTGAACAGAGCAAAACCTCCATGCTAGTGAGAATTGACCGTCTTGCAGAAGAATGTAATCTCATTAGGAATGACCTGGATAAGATCAGGGGTAGGCTGACTGAATCAGAATCCAGAATCTCTGCCACTGAAGATCTTACAGCTACCCACACCAACACCATAGCGGACTTGCAACGCACGGTACAACTGCTTGTCGCTAAATCCGATGACACAGAAAACAGGGCAAGACGCAACAACGTCCGAGTCCTGGGTCTCCCGGAGGGGGAGGAGGGAGACCGGCCAGCTGAGTTTGCGGAGGAATTCTTTAAAAACCTTCTGGGCCTGACGGATATCTCCCCGACCTATGTGGTTGAGCGTGCACACCGGGTGCCCACGGGACGCTCTATCCCTGGTGCGCATCCCCGACCCTTCCTGGTCCGCTTCCTCAACTTCAGAGACCGTGACAGGATCCTCTCCACAGCTCGCAAACACCCCTCACTTCCGTACGGCAACTCCTCCATCCTACTGTTTCCGGACTTCTCGGCCGACCTACAGCGCAAGAGGAAGTCCTTCAATGATGTCCGTAAACGCCTACGGGAAAAGGACATTAAGTACAGCATGATGTATCCCAGCCGCCTCCGAGTCCCTCATAATGGCTCGGTCAGATTCTTCGACTCTCCTGCTGATGCAGAAGAATGGCTGAATGCCCTGCGGTGAGCACCAGAACCTATCCTTCAATGCGAGTTGCTTCCTGACAGCTACCATAAAGACTCTATGTTACTTCCAAATCCAGGCTCAGGGGGGTGGTTTATCAAGTCACCAGTTTTGTTGTATAAATCCTTGGGTATCATCACCTAATGCTGCTGGCTGATGCCTGAGCCCCTTGCGCAGGACTCACTCGCCATTTTGGGTGGACGACCAATCCACCCCAAGAAGCTGGCCTGTTAAACTTACCCCTGACGGCAATATTCCTCTTTTTGTACTTTTATTTTTTTTTTCTCTTTTCCTCCCACATTTTATTAGAGCCTGAGATCACGATAGATCCTTCCACATCCTTCTACCCCGGAGCTACCTTGCTGGACACAACTCACAGAAGGAACTAACCCCCCACACAGCTTTTCCCCCCCTTTTTTTTTTTTTTTTGGCTACGTCAACTGATTGACCTGCTATTCTCCACTCATCTGGAGAGACTTTAGAATAGCCATAGGTTGAGCCCGCAGCTCCATCTCAGGGCTGCAGAGGACTGTAGTGTGGCCTAGTACTCAGGCTACCACTTTACAATGTTGTGTTTGGTTTTGGGTATAGACCGCATCCCGGCCCTTCCCCAGTGTTTGTGGGGGGTGCCGGGTACCGGTAGGAAAAGCACACAGTGCTTGGGAAGTTGTATTGTTCTCTATGTTTACTATAGGTTAAGTGTGGTTGGCTCCAGCTCTAATAACATTCATCAGGTGGGACTCTTCCATCCTGCAGGTAAAAATTCTCCCCTGGGATCATGGCGTCACGTGATCAGGGAACAATGTCGGTGATATCCTGGAATGTCAGAGGCCTCAACTCCAAATTTAAAAGGGCACTGATGTTCCGGTATATCAGGGCGCACAACCCGCAGGTACTGATCCTACAGGAGACCCACTTGGTGGGTGGTAAACTGATGGCCTTGAAAAGGCCCTGGGTTCAGAGAACTTTTCATGCCACGTATTCCTCATATGCCAGGGGGGTCTCAATACTAATAAATAAATCATACCCGTGCAAAGTTGAAGCGGTCCACACAGACCCCCATGGCAAATTTGTTATTTTGGTATTGACGGCCTGGCAACAAAGGTATGTTATTGTAGGAGTCTATATCCCCCCACCTTTCAAACCGGAAGTGCTATATACTATTTTGGAGAGGATTACCCCGTACTGTCCAGCTAAATTACTAATTCTAGGAGACTTCAATAACACCCTCTCCCCTGATCTTGACAGGCCCAGGCCATCACAGTCCCATAATGGGGATTTGCTGGGGTGGGCACACTCGGCAGGGGTTACTGAGGTGTGGCGGTGGTTACACCCCCAGACTAAAGCTCATGTTTTTCTACCTCATTTAAAACCTCCTCCAGAATTGATTACGCGTTTGCAAATCAACTTATGTTAACTGATATAGTGGAGGCGGCATACCTGCCGAGTGGGCTCTCGGATCACTCCCCCCTGAAGATCACCATGCGGACCCGAGAAAAACGTAGTGGCTCCATGTGGCGCCTTGGAGCCCACTGGATCTCCCATGACGAGATATCCAGTCAGGCCCCACAAACATTACGGGAATATTGGGAACATAACGCGGGGTCATCCTCCCCTTCCACAGTATGGGACGCCTTCAAGGCATTTACTAGAGGACACTATATGTCAGCAATAAAGGCGGTGAAGGTAAATCAACAAGCCAACACAGCGCGGTTGGAAGGGGAGATTGAGGAGGCTTCAGCCACTTACGGGTCTGACCCCTCGGTCTCCAATTTTGAACGGCTGCAGTCCACCAAAGGAGATCTCCAACTCCATCTCACTGAGGTCACTCGTTTGGAGATGTTCCACACCAAACAGAGATTCTTTGAACAGGGGGATAGAAATGGTAGAATGCTAGCGATGATGTCCCATCACGACACCCCTATGACTCTGATTCCCGAATTGATCTCTCCTACAGGTGAATCTATTACCTCCCAGGAGGGTATCCTGGGGGAGTTTCAGACCTTTTCTCAGACGCTATACAGTACCACACTCCCGCAGGATATGACTCCTGGCGAGATGGCGCCTCTCCTAGACCCCCTGGCTCTGGGGTGGCTATCAGACGAGGAGAGGTCTCATCTAGTCAGAGCTATCACTGCAGAGGAAGTACATGCTGTTATTAACACGTTGGCAACTGGAAAGGCCCCGGGACCAGATGGTCTACCCGTCTAATTTTACCGGTCTCATGCAAATCTTCTGGCCCCCCTGTTGGCGGATCTATATACCCGATGTCTAGAGGAAGGGGCGCTCCCACCCTCCATGGCAGATGCGCACATTATCTTAATCCTTAAGCCCAATAAAGATCCCAAACAGTGCGCATCTTACAGGCCCATAGCACTTCTCAACGTTGACTTCAAAATTCTGTCTAAATTAATTACGGTTAGACTCAACCCGCTACTGCCCTCCATTATAGACACAGACCAGACTGGATTCATGGCACACAAATCGACGGATATCAACCTCCGCAGACTGTTCACCAACCTGCAGGCCAAACATGACAATATGGGCACTAGAACGGTTGCCTCCTTTGATATCGAAAAGGCATTCGATTCGATCGAATGGCCATTTCTTTGGGAAACTCTGCGGAGGATGGGATTTCCGCTGGTTTTTATTGCCTGGCTGCAAACCATGTACAAAGCTCCAAAGGCGGCTGTCAGGCTGGGGGGGCGACGTCTCTCCCCCCTTCCCACTATCCAGGGGTACCAGGCAGGGCTGCCCTCTTTCTCCAGCACTGTTTGCCATTGCGATGGAACCGGTGGCGGAGGCACTACGGGTCTCGCCCCACATAAAAGGACTAAAATTAGCATGGCTGGAGGAGAGGGTAGCTCTGTACGCGGATGACCTCCTACTATTTCTGAACGATGCAGACCCCTCCCTTAGAGGAGCGCTGCAAGTATTAACAGAATTCTCCAAAATAACAGGACTACGGGTGAACTGGACAAAATCCCAATTGCTAGCTATTGACCCTGAGGCAAAAAGACTAGCCCCGCCAGATCTCCAACTGCAATGGGTAGACGAAATGGTGTACCTGGGGGTGCGCGTCTCGAGAGACGCATCCAGCTTTATCCCCCTTAACCTAGAACCGGTGGTCCAAGGAGTGAAGACCAAACTAAAAGCCTGGGGGAACCTTCCCCTATCCTTATTAGGCCGCATTAACTTAATCAAAATGAAAATCATACCTAAATTTACTTACCTATTCCGTAATTCCCCACAGTGGATACCTTGCTCATTTTTTACGAGATTGAACCGCATTTTCTCCTCCTTTCTCTGGGGCCCAAATCCCCCTAGGTTTAAATTGTCCACACTGATGCGTCCGGTGTCGTGGGGGGGTTTGGCGTTTCCGGACTGCCAGAAATATTTTCTGGCAGCCCAGCTGGTCACGGCAGTTTGGTGGCTAGTGCCGGACACGTCCAACCCTGCGGCAGTTCTGGAGGCTGCGGTGGTCCGTTCTGTGGAGGCCCTAACACATTTACCTCTTCGGGGTCCCAAGGCTCCATATGATTTGACCACCTCCATGTGCACGACTCTGAAGGCATGGAGGGCGGGACTGAGACTTGAGAAGTTCCCACGGAATGCAATCTCCCCTCATGCCCCCCTTTGGAACAACCCTACCTTACCCCATTTTTACACACTCCCGGACCCCAAAATATGGGCTAAGTGTGGTATTAAACTGGTATCTGACCTCACTTTAGGCTCCAGTGTACACTCCTTTGATCACCTGGTGTCCCACAACAATGTACCCACCGCGCATCTATTTCGCTATATGCAAATCTCTCATGCGTTTAAAGCTCAAATAATACCCAACGACACGCAAATAGTGCAATCCGATCTGGAGAGGGTCACAAGATATGAATGCACCAGAAAACCAACTTCGGTCCTGTATGCGCATCTCCTTAGGGTCTCCTCTCCGGATCTGTCCAAGCTCCGCCAGCGATGGACACACGACATTCCGGGACTGGACTCCGAGGACTGGGAGGACATGTGGGATTTCCCCTTCAAAATCCTGATCTCACTTCGAGACCGTCTCATACAATACAAAATACTACACCGGGCATATATACCCCCGTATAGATTGCACAAAATGAAAACCTCCCTGTCCTCGGAATGCTGGAGATGTACAGGGGATCCGGGCGACTTTATTCATATCTTCTGGTCCTGCCCAGCAATTAAAAACTACTGGTCACAAGCAGTGATGTAAGTAACTGAGTTAAAATAAACTGAGTTACCTAACTCAGTTACTTTAGAGGGTAACTAGTAATCTAACTGATTACTTTTCCCCTCATGGTAACTCAGTTCCCATTACTTTGGCTTAGTTACACCAATTACATCTACTGCCACTAGATGGCAGTAGTGTAATTCCGGTGTCCTGCCAAAAAAGTTCCCCCACCGGATAAGGACCCCCTGTACTGCGCAGGCGCAGGGCTTGCGCAGTACGAAGGACTACGGAGCTTCCGAAAATTGCCGAACCTAAACAGCTCTGAGTGAACTCTACACCGCGCAGGTGCAGTTAACATGTAATTGTACGAGGCGATGCCGCACGCTCCTGATGCTCGTGCTACTCTGCAAGGGGCGTCTATCGTGTAAGTAAGGGGCGGGTCTAGTATTACTGTAACCAAGGGGCGCATTTATTATTATTGTTATATATCGAGCTCTGCCCATTAATTTAACATTCACCCTCTTCTGTAGGCATCCGCCCCTTACACAATATAATAATAATAGACCCGCCCCTTGCTTACACGCTATAACAGATCTGCCCCTTGGTTAGAGTAATAATAGAGCAGCCCCTTGGTTACACGATATATAACAATAATAATAAATGCGCCCCTTGGTTACAGTAATACTAGACCCGCCCCTTAGTTACACGTATAGAATATTTAAAATAAAAGTCAGTTACTTTGCTGCGTAACTAATTACTTTTCCAATGTAGTAACTGAGTTACTAACGCAATTACTTTTTGGGAGAAGTAATTTGTAACTTAACTAATTACATTTTTAAAGTAAGATGACCAACACTGGTCACAAGTACTATCTGTAGTGCAAGAAGTGGTGGGAATAGATATAGCCCTAACCCCGCAGATATGCCTTCTAGGCCTAGTAGAAGAACTAGCCCCTAGGATCGCAGAGAGAACTCTGATAGGTCTCCTGCTTTTCTATGCCAGGAAAATGATCACTCTGTTGGAAAAAACGTGCCCCACCGTCCATAATGCTATGGAAAACGCATGTCAATAAAGTACTATCACTTTATAAGGAAACATACCAAAATAGGGGATGCCCCAAAAAATACGATAGAGTGTGGGCCAAATGGCTAGCGGAGGCCTCCACGGCAACCGCGGACTGATTGAGCATGTACATAACACCACTATACGGGTGGATGAGGTATTGCTACATTGAGTGCCTTTTTGTGAGTTATAAACTATGATACAGGTTCGTCTGATATCTATTATGGTCCCTTGGGTCTTCACTGAAAGACCTGATCCTTAGATATTTCAATTGAGCGGGAGCCAACACAACACTAGGTTGTTTGTATGTTCTTTTCTTGTAGATGTGCTACAGCTGTTTGTCACTAATAATGGAAGCAGTCCAATTGCCGGCTGGCACTGACTCCTGCGCGGGTCTATTCCAAAGCTGTGGCAGATTTACTGATGTTTGTTATTTGTTTGTATGTTTTTATACTCAACAAAAAGATTTTCAAAAAAAAAAAAAAAGTGCACGCATCAGGGATTGTAAGAATTGCACTAGATCCGATTGTTGGATCGATTCTGGGACGTTATGGAACTTAATATTGTTACGTCTGGAGCAGTCCTCTAGGTCCGCGAGCTTCAGATTGATCGATTGGAGTTCATTTCATGGTCAGCAAAACTATCCACTAACTCATTATGGGCAGAGAATATGTCAATGGCTTGATCATGGTTATGTACAGTTGAAGACAGTTTTGAGACAGCAGAGGATAAATCAATGTATAAGGTTTGCCTCAGTGAGAGCAGCATATTTTTCATAGTGTTCTCAGATAACGGTTGATCTGAGGCAGGGAAGGTATCCAGTACTGACGTTTGCTGTGGAGGGGGGAGAGAGAACAGGCAGGGAAGCGTGACAGGCTGAGTATGCAGGGGCTCTTCCGTTCTGATTCTAGTCTTGGCAGGGCTAGCAGTAGTGGGTGAATTAGGAGGCGAACACTCACCCAGTAAGTCAGAGGATTGAGGGAAACCCGGAGATGGTGTGGATCTCTGGCTGGAGTGTGAGGAGAGCCGCGCTGCCATTAGACGGCCGCTGCCGGCGCCATCTTGGCCGCTTGCCAGGTCCGACGAGGGGTAATAGTCCGTGAGCTTCCTCTGCAGTTTAGAGTCCTTCCTACGTTTTAACATTGTTCTTCCGCAGTGGTAGGATGTCTGGGTCACAAGGTGGAATAATTTTCTCTTCTCTGGTGTCGCTAGGGGAGTCGCTCAGGCCGGTTTTACTGTGGAGCTGAGGGACTAAGCAGCCATCTACTCGAGCCGTCAAGCCACGCCCTCAAAAAAATTTTTATTTAACATTCCAACCTTCTGGCTTTAAGAAACACTTAAAAAAAGTAAGAAAACTGTAATTAATTGCAACTGTTTTGCAGATCGAGCAGAGAAAAAAAATATGGAATCACTCAATTCCAAAGGGAAATATGGAATCATGAAAAGAAAAAAAAAAACACTACAGTACACCACTAGTACTTTCTTGCACCACCTCTGGCTTTTATAACAGCATGAATTCTCTGAGGCATGGATTTAACGATCGACAAAAAGTATTCTTCATCAGTCTGGCTCCAACTTTCTCTTATTTATTTAAATTATAGAGTGGAACACCTGTCAGGTTTTATTGCTGCCTGCGACCCCATTTGTGAGATGCATCCTCTCTATTTTCCCAAGTTATCACCGAAAGAGTAAGGAAAACTAAAAATGTTGGGTTTTCACCAGAACTGGAATAGAGGGGAAATCTTTCAATGGTAACAATAATTCTGGTGACAACCAGAAGAGATCTTCTCACTTTGGAGGTATTTCCTCTCACTTCCTCTTATGGCTTTGGGACAGGAAGTGAAGGGAAATCTCCCAGATGGGACACAAATGGCAATCTATCCAAAATGAAGAAGAAAAAAAAAAAAAGCTTACCTTTTGTTATTACTTTAAGGACTATGACAATCAATACCACAAAGGGCAAGACAAACAAAGTTGAAAAGGAGGAAATTCTAATTAGAAGAGCCTGACAGAGATAATACAGAGACTGTGCTTGCCTGCAGGTGAATCAAGCACAGGGTATGGTGCACAATGAATGATCAAACATTGGTGAACATCTGACCATCACACCTATATGATGAGCTTGTTGGACATTATTAAGTTGCTCCTCCCTCCTTTGCTGCTATGACATCCTCCGCTCTGCTGCAAAGGTTTTCCCTAAGAGTTTGGAGAGTGTTGATGGGAATTTGTGCCAATTCAGCCAAAAGAGCATTTGTGAGGTCAGGTACTGATGTTGGATTAGAAGGACGACCTTGTTTCAATTTATCCCAAAGGGGTTAGTAGGTTGAGGTCAGGGCTCTGTGCAGACTGCTTAAGTTCCTCAACGTGAAACTGGTCACACCATATCCTTATGAAGCTGGCTTTGCACACAGGGGCACAGTCATGCTGTAACAGTAAATTACCTTCCCCTTACTACAAGGTTGGAGGTGGACAATGGTATTTATCAGTGGTTCTCAGCCACTTGGCTGTGGCCTACTTCCGGACTTCAGCCTTCCTCCTCCCGGGCCTCCAGCTAGCTGCAGATCCACTAACCTCTCACAAGCCTCCCAACTCTCACCATGCCACCCAACCTCCTATAGTGTTCTGCACTACCCTTCAACCTCTCACAGTGCCCCCAGGCCCCCTCAGACCCTCCAAAATCTTCTACAGTGCTCCCCATTCTCTGTTCAGCCTCCTGCCCCCCCCAATAGTGCTCCCCACAGTGTACAGAGCCCCACTGCACCCCAATAGTGCTCCCCACAGTGTACAGAGCCCCACTGCCCCCTCCAGTCTTGCCTCTACAAATTCCCCAGCTGTCTCCAGCTCCCTTGAGACATTGACACCCATCCAGAGCCTTCCACAATTTCAATGCATGTTTTGTTTTTCCATGTGCATATAACCCTTTTATGTCAGGGCATGGAAGGTTTGGAAGAATCTGCTGGGTCCTAGTCTTAATAAAGGTTGAAAACCACTGGTTTACAATTTCATAGGCCCCTTTTAGATGGAGCGGAAGCTGTCAAGTGGATCTGCCTGCTCAGCAGGGGATCTCTCCGCTGATCCTTGCTGAGCAGGCGCATGCCAGGCCTATGTCCACTCCGCTATGCAGAGTGGACTCAGACACAGCCCGCTGTTCTCTATGGGGCGGGCCACTATTTCTATTCAACTGTCATCCGATTCACCGGACGGATGGGGAACGGATCCCGGAGTCCGCTGCTCCTTAAAGAACAATGGGTGGTCCGATCGGTTCCGCCTGAAAAACAGTCCACTGGTGTGAAAGGGGCCTTTGTATCGTGCAGCATCAACAGTATCCTTTATTGGAAACATGTGAGCTTGTGGCAGAGGAGGTAAAAGATAGAAAGAGTATAGAGATGATAGAAAAATGAAAATAAGATGACCGAGACATACGCAGCAGAGGTGACAGTACAGAGATGAATGGTTCAGGGCAGAGAAGAGGAAACATGTAAATAAAATAAGATACAGGCCAGAGAGGGAGACTGGGGATAGAAGTAACACAGGGGACAGACAATATAAGGATGAAAGGCTCCAGATAGGGGACAGAAGTACACAAGAGATAAAAGGAGGAAATCATGACATGGTAAAAGGACAGGAAACACAAAACACCTAGACAGAAGCCATATATGGCTGAGGCATCTAAATTGTGTTCTGGAAGTGATAATAAACAGACCACGCATTGCTAGTGTCTTCATTAGTTTAATTCAGATTTACAGAAATGTTCCCATAACCTTTTGCTCCTGAAAATGAGACGACCTCTCAGGCCAAATGCACTTAAATCCAAACCGGCATTCCGCTATGAAATCTGGACCATACTATCAATACATACAGGGGGTTAACCACTCTTCATAAATAACAACCGTACAGCTCTACGCATACTACAGGGCAGGTGATAGAGCACACATCCCAATCTCACATACACGGGGCAGATCTAGTTAGTAATATTATGAGTCAGCAATGTGCATGTTACCCCATGTAAATATTGCAAATGTTGTGAATTGGGAAGCATCTGTAGTTCTTGAGTATTGTACCATTATAGTCTGGGACAGAGTGTTACTCACGCAGGATGCTAACACACATATACTCGCACGCACGCACGCACACACACACGCACACACACCCTCATATACACATCAGGGCAGAGTGCTATGCTGGACATACACAATGTATTATTATGGAGATTTCACATCACAGGTCCAATGCAACCTCTCATTCTGCCTTAGAATGGTTGCAATGATTGTGAGTGATCCAACAGACAAGATCATTAGCCAAGGTGCAAAAAAAACAAAAAAAAAAAAAAAAAACAGCTGGCAGATGGCCTCTCTTGATTGACCAGGATTTGGACTGGATGTGTGGTCATCCTTAAGCTGCAGCCATTGATGATACTGTAAGACATTTAGCTGCTCAAGCAGAAGACCAGCAGTTGGGTCTTGGTAACTCATGCGGCAGGATTGGCCCATGTGTGCACAGCATAGCACCAGCAGCATACACACACAAACTTGGAACCGGATTAGAGAGCCACTCTCTCCATGATAAACACTATACACATTTACACTGGGTATAGACACATATGACTACAGGACAAATCTCTATACCAAAATCAGGCTGAAATTTCTTATGCGGTCACACTCACCAAACTTAGGTTAATATTATACCTTTGCAGAGAACGTTGATTATACCTATGCCTGAACGTTGACTAGACCTCACACAGTGGCTTCTACCATGTCACTGGCACACATGCCGGTAACATAATCCACCCTCAGATACACAGGTCTCTCACGGAAACCATTGCCAACATCGACACTGCTAGGGAGCAATCATGAGCAACCCCCTTTTTCTGATTTCCCACCAGCAGTGGAGTTTCCAATGGCTTACTACTCACGTCCCATGATAATATATCATCATTCATTATATGATACAATTAGAAGCATAACTGTGGGGGGTAAAGCGTCTAGCTGTAATCTCTGCATTTAAAATAATCCATGAAAGGAAAGTGTGAGGAAGGTCTACCAGGGGAACACAGATGAAATCACAACTATACCCATCAGGCAAATAAAAATAACCTAATATCAATAAAATAAGCTGGAAAGATGATACAACGAAAAACACAAGTTTTCACGGTCATGTTGTCACGCCTCTACTATTTCCAACAGTTATCTACTATGAGTTTAGCTCACAAGTTTGTGGTTTAGCTCCAGACCCAACTAGGCTTTTCCTTGGGGACGTAGGGAAATATTGTTAGATTTTAGATTGTTAGTTTTATGACATGGGCTAAAGGAGTGCTGAGTTGGGGGGGAGTGGAGTGATGTGTGGAAGAGGAGAGTGTAAAGATGAGATGCATGGCGAGTAAAGTGGAGGAGTGAAGTGTAGAGGGTATAAAATCTACGAAACATTGTAGTGTAGAGAGGATATGACATGTGGAAAAGGGGAGTGTAAAGATAATGAGACGTATGGAAGAGTAGAGTTTGAGGGATAAGAAGAATGGAGTGTAGAGTAGATGATCTTTTAGAAAAAAGGAGTGTGGAGTGGATGAGATTTTAGAAGAAAGGAGTGTAGAGTGGATGAGACTTTAGAAGAACCGAATGTAGAGTGGTTGAGAGTTTAGAAGAGCCGAGTGTAGAGTGGATGAGGTTTTTTTTTAGAAGAACGGAGCGTAGAGTGGATGAGGTTTTAGAAGAACGGAGTGTAGAGTGGATGAGGTTTTAGAAGAACGGAGTGTAGAGTGGATGAGGTTTTAGTAGAACAAAGCGTAGAGTAAATGAGGAGCGGGTAAGTGTAGAGGGTATAAAATCTATGGAACATTGTAGTGTAGAGAGGATATGACATGTGGAAAAGGGGAGTGTAGAGTTTATGAGACGTATGGAAGAGTAGAGTTTGAGGGATAAGATTAAAGAAGAATGGAGTGTCGAGTAGATGAGCTTTTAGAAGAAAGGAGTGTAGAGTGGATGAAATTTTAGAAGAACCGAGTGTAAAGTGGATGAGGTTTTAGAAGAACGGGGTGTAGAGTAGATGAGTTTTTAGAAGAAAGGAGCATAGAGTAGATGAGATTTTAGAAGAATGGAATGTAGAGAAGAGATTTTAGAAGAAAGGAGTGTAGAGTGGATGAAATTTTAGAAGAATCAAGTGTAGATTGGATGAGGTTTTAGAAGAACCGAGTGTAGAGTAGATGAGATTTTAGAAGAATGGAATGTAGAGTAGAAGAGATTTTAGAAGAAAGGAGTGTAGAGTGGATGAGATTTTAGAGGAACAAAGTGTGGAGTTTTAGACGTCACAGAAAAATGCAGACTCGATAAGATCTATGAAAGTGAAGAGTGTAGAGTGGATGAGATATATGAAAGAGCACAGGGGAGAGAGAATGAGAGGTTTTGAAAGAGCATGAGATATATGGAGGAGCAGAGTATAGACTGGATGGGATGTGTAACAGTAAAATGCCACTTTGATGAGATGTAAGGTAGAGAGGATAAGATGTAGAGAGCAAATGATGTTTGGAGTGTAATAAAGTGTAGAATAGATGTAATGTGTGGTAGACAGCATGAGATGTAGAGAGTAGAACAAAGTGAAAAGTAGATGTGATGTGTTGTACAGAGGACTGTAAAGTCAATAATAAAGTTGAGTGAAGAGCAGATGAAGCTTTGGGAGAATGAAGCCCACTGTGAAATAGGACCTCCTGAGAAGGGAAGTAGAAGGATCTTTGGAAGAGCAGAGAGAGTACTGGATGAGGCCATTAGTGGAATGCAGTATAGTGGATGAAATCTTCAAATCTGGGAATGGACAGCAAATGCTTTGTATGGAAGAGTGCAGAGCGGATTGACAAATATGACAGAAAGTGGATGGGAATTGAGAAGGAGTGGGCTGGAGCAGATGAGACCTTTAGAATGGTAGGCACAGACAATATTTATCAGGACGGGTTCTCTTCTAGTTAAACAGGAACAATTTTGTGTGTGAAAGGTACACATCATGATCCACAAAAACAACAGAATTGGGCTCAGGGCCATTGACTAACACTGGCCCAGATCACTCAAAGCAGCAGAAATGGGTTTTAATGGACAACTTGATTAAAAAGTAAATATAAATTCTTGTGATCTGCACTGCGAGCTGTAAAACGCCAACTGTCAGACTCAGCAACACATGGATCACACACTCGTCGGAACCTGAACAATACTCTATTCTACTCATACATCAACACTTGCATTCCCACACAGTACTCCTATCCTTCATGCACACCAACAATGACATATATATAACACACGCAATCACAAATGTACAGACGGGGGGAGGGAGTCACTGCTCCTCCAGCCACGAGGGTTTGTCACTGGCCGCACTGCTAAGCTTGATATTAAACTGCTGCAGTGAAGCTTCCAGTTGTTGTTGATTCCCAGCAAAATAGGAGGAGATGGCGTTATGGAAGAGAAGCAGCTGCTTGTGCATGACCTTCACCTGTTCAAAGAGAATGAGCAGCGTCAATCAAATCTTTTAGATCTGTTTTATGAGGTTAATATATTTACTGTTGATCATGGTGAAGTCGGCAGAGGGAATGTGGGTTATGGTGGGGTGGGAGAAGGGACGTGGTGAGGTTGGCATAATCAGCTATGATCGTGGCGTTGGACCAGAGTCTGATAGCAATGGACAGACCAGTACAGCAAGTGATACTTTATGTTGAATGATTGATTTTCATTGTAAAATTGGTAAAATGGCTGGTGGTCTTGTTGAGTCACTTTAATGTCAACACAGTCAATGATGGTCATGGTGAGGTTAGTGGGGCAACTGGGGGTCATGGTGAGTTTACCAGAGTGACTAGTTGTCGTGGTGATGTATTCAGAGTGACTAGTTATCATGGGGAGATCAGCAGTGTGACTGGCAGTCATGGTGAAGTCAGCAAGATAACTGGCTGTCAGAATGACTAGCAGGCCTGGCAAGTCTGGTACCAAAGTGATCATAGTGGTGGTCATAGTGAGGTCAGTAGAGTGACCGCCAGTCATAGTGAGGTCAGTAGAGTGACCGCCAGTCATAGTGAGGTCAGTAGAGTGACCGCCAGTCATAGTGAGGTCAGTAGAGTGACCGCCAGTCATAGTGAGGTCAGTAGAGTGACCGCCAGTCATAGTGAGGTCCGTAGAGTGACCGCCAGTCATAGTGAGGTCCGTAGAGTGACCGCCAGTCATAGTGAGGTCCGCAGAGTGACCGCCAGTCATAGTGAGGTCCGTAGAGTGACCGCCAGTCATAGTGAGGTCCGTAGAGTGACCGCCAGTCATAGTGAGGTCCGTAGAGTGACCGCCAGTCATAGTGAGGTCCGTAGAGTGACCGCCAGTCATAGTGAGGTCCGTAGAGTGACCGCCAGTCATAGTGAGGTCCGTAGAGTGACCCCCAGTCATAGTGAGGTCCGTAGAGTGACCGCCAGTCATAGTGAGGTCCTTAGAGTGACTGCCAGTCATAGTGAGGTCCGTAGAGTGACCGCCAGTCATAGTGAGGTCAGTAGAGTGACCGCCAGTCATAGTGAGGTCAGTAGAGTGACTGCCAGTCATGGGGAGGTCAGTGGAGTGACTGCCAGTCATGGGGAGGTCAGTGGAGTGACTGCCAGTCATGGGGAGGTCAGTGGAGTGACTGCCAGTCATGGGGAGGTCAGTGGAGTGACTGGAGGTCATGAAGAGTTGAGCAGAGCTACTGGCAGTCATGGTGAAGTCAGTAGTGAAGTTAGTTGTGACAGGTAGGGAGTCTGTACAATTTGGCATAAATTAGCAATTTCTAAAGTGATAAGAGTTTTTCCCATTACCTTATTTTCCTGCAGGAAGCGCAGTTTTATGGTTACATCTCCTCGCAGCTTCTCATATTTGTTACGATGTATCTGGAAGTTTTGTTGGGCGATCTCAATGCGGCACAAGGTGGCTGCATCCCGCGGACCCAGACTCAGTTCCTCCAAGTCAGCTCGATACGCATCAAATTCAAGTCTATGAGACACAGAATTACATAAAATATATATGGTGAACCTATTGTGAAGGTTCTGTAGTGTTCATGCAAATCATCATTAGAAACCACAGAGTTCACCTAGAAGTAATTTGGAAGTATATTTGGGACACTCGCTGCATTTTTTAATGCACACGGGTGAAAGGGTGATTGCAGATGCAAACTGTCCCAGACAGAAGCAGCTCAGGTGCAACTTTTCTTCCGGTCCATTACTGCTCTCTATTGTTGGCGCACAAATAATTATGGTGTGACCATCTGTTACACTTTTGTATGAATGTTTTAAGGGTAGCACAGTAGCCAAAACCAAAAGGTATTCACATATCTCATTCCATCCCATATCCCTAAAATAGGAGGATTCTTCCTTTCAAGAGACTGGATGGAGCAATGGATTTCATTCATTTATGATTCAAACAGCCAAATGCACACCCAGAACCGCTTGGTGAATGGAGCACATATAGTCTAATATTACAGAGCCAATTATCCCAAGCTGCATATAGCTTTTTCAGGTGTTTTGGCCATCATCAGTGCAGTGTATGGAAACCATGGCTTCTATGGGGCAGGTATGTAGCCCAATATAATGAAAACGATACCACTCAAATGCCCCACAAGCCTCTGTCAGTCAGATCAGCATTTTGAATAGACTGGTGCAAGACAGGATCGGCTTGTCAGGGTCTAGTGGACTTCAACAAAATGGTCCACAAAATCATACACACAGATAGTCCTGACTTAGTGGCGGTGCGTGCATAGAGGGCGCAGGAGCGCCGCCCCCCCTCTCCTGCACCGCTCTATCACCAATAGATAGATTCATGCATTGCATGAATCTATCTATTGTCACCGCTGCTGCCCCCTATTCAGGTGTCCGGCCCCTTTCGGGCGCCGTGCATCTGAATTACAGCAGGGGGGGGGGGTGTTTTTGGAAGTGCCCTATTAGAGCTGTAAGCTCTAATAGGGGACCTGATTAGAGCGGTGGGCTCTAATAGGCTTCCATAAGTGTAAACAGCGGGCGCACTGCTCTGCGTTCGCTGTTTACACAGTATTGTGTTAGAGAAGCGAATACATCGCTTCCCTAACACATACCCGCCTCTCAGCCAATCAGGTTGCCGTGTCTGTTACCTGTCACCCGATTGGCTGAAGTCACAGGCGCTGTGATTGGACGCCTAGGCGTCCAATCATAGCAGAATACAGGAGGAGCACGGGAGAAGACATCGGACGATGAGGAGACACCGCTCGCCGCCTGACGCCGTCACCAGCTGCACACCGAGACAAGGTAAGTGCAGAGGGCAGGCAGGCAGAGGGCACATTGGCAGCATTTAATGGGCACAGTGTCAGCACTTGGGGCACGGTGGCAGTGTTTGGGGCACAGTGGCAGCATTTGAGGCACAATGGCAGCATTTGGGGCACAGTGGCAGCGTTAGATGGGCACAGTGGCAGCACTTGGGGCACAGTGGCAGTGTTTGGAGCACAGTGGAAGCATTTAATGGGCACAATGGCAGCGTTTGATGGGCACAGTGGCAGCGTTTGATGGGCACAGTGGCAGCGTTTGATGGGCACAGTGGCAGCGTTTGATGGGCACAGTGGCAGCGTTTGATGGGCACAGTGGAAGTGTTTAATGGGCACAGTGGAAGTGTTTAATGGGCACAGTGAGGCTGTTTGTTTGCGCCCCCCCCAAAAAAATGTTGAGCACCAGCCACCACTGGTCCTGATCCCTTCCTCCCGCCCCATGCTGGTGACGTAATTTCCGCTTCCGCGGTTCAAGCTGGTCAGCATGGAGCTGACCACGTCCTGGTTCCTTTGAAGAACAGCCATTCAGCACAACACCAACCAGACTCTTTCCCAGCAATCCGTATCGTGCGAGGAGCCTGTAGGACGCATCAGAACTGCATATTTATGATGAGCATGACTTCCATTTATATCTTGTAAGTAAGTGTTCTTAATCTTGTGCAATAAATGTTTCCATTTTAATACTACACTAATGCCCCGTACACACGGTCGGATATTCCGATGGAAAAAATCCGATCGGATTATGTTGTCGGAAAATCCGATCGTGTGTGGGCTCTAGCGGGCTTTTTCCGTCGGAATTTTCGCAGGGAAAAATTTGAGAGCAGGTTCTCAAATTTTCCGACAACAAAATGTAGGGAATTCCGACGGACAAAGTGCCACGCATGCTCAGATCAAATTACGAGACCAAAGCTATTGGCTACTAGACATGTGCACAACAAAAAAATTTGTTTATTTTCGTTTCCGAAAAAAATTCTTTTTTTTTCGTTTTTTTCGTTTCCGTTGATTCGTAACAATTCGTACATTCTTAAGTTGTCAGTGTTCGGATTCATAACGATTCGTACATTTGTAAGAGTTATTTTTTCGTTGATTCGTTTTTTCGTTCTCGGACGCATTCGTATTTATTCGTACATTCGTAATCGGAGCATAATTCATAATTTTATGTAATGTGTATGCTATTATTACATTTTAATAATTTACGAATCGAAAAAAAAAAGTTACGAATCGAAAAAAAAAAGTTACGAATGTATGAATTTTTTTGTTCAATAGAGACACGTAAAATTACGAATCGAAAAAAAAAAAGTTACGAATCGGAAAAAAAAAAAAAGTTACGAATCGAAAAAAAAAGTTACGAATGTACAAATTTTTTTGTTCAATCCATTCGAAGCACGTTAAGCAGCGCCATTGTAAGGGACACGGAAAATTACCAATTCAACAAAAAAAAAAAAAGTTACGAATGTACGAATTTTTTCGTTCGTTTTTCGGATTTTCTTCATTAGTACATTCGTTGTTTCTAATTTTTTTTTTTTGGGATTTTCGTTGTTTTTCGGATTCGTACGATTCGAACGATTCGTTCATTCGTATGAAAATAACGAAAAAAAAAGAAAAACAAAAAAAAAACTAAAACGAATTGCACATGTCTATTGGCCACTAGCCTCTACGTAGTTCCGTAGTACGCAACGAACGTCACCACGTTCGGAACGATCAGATTTTTCGACAACTTTGTCCGACCGTGTGTATGCAACACCAGTTTCAGACAAAATCCGTCAAAAAAAAAAAAACGGACAGATTTTGTGGTCGGAATTTCCGACCGTGTGTACGGGGGCTTAGAGTAGCGCCCCCCCCCCCCCCCGTTCTTTTACCTGTTTTACAGAGTTGCTGGACACACTCTGAGGATGGCTGCCTCTTTTTAAACCACCCCCTTTTCCTTGGTTCAACTTTGTTTCACCTTTATGACTGTCCAACCAAATCTACCTTATCCTAATTTAAGGGCATTGCCTCTTGGAGCGCCAGATAACCAATTTACCTGATACTTCAACAAAATGGTGGCCGTCAGCACACAGACACCGCGTTCCAGTTTCATAAACGTGAATGAGATGGGTAAAAGATGGCTTCAGCTCCTGTCTTCAGGGGCGTAACTATAGGGGGTGCAGCAGTCGCGAGTGCAACCGGGCCCTGTGCTGCAAGGGGCCCATGCTGCCCCCGCTACATATGGCCGGTGGCAGCATAGGCGGTTAGGCACCGGGCGCACGGGTGGCTGGAGGTGGGGGGTGACTAGCAGAGCTCCATGCTCGACTACGGCACTGGCTGCTCTTTAGTTGTGCATTCCCCACACAACCTGTGTCCTCTGCCGCTCCTCCGGGTCCCCCTCTCCTGCTCCATGCAGTGCTGCTCATGCTTCTCCCGGGCAAACAAACTTTAAGCACACAGATGCAGTGCAGCCCTATGAGAATCGGCCCCCCCAAGGACACCGCAGGCTTGTCTGCCAGCACCCCCCCTCCTCCCCGTCATACACAGATGTTGACAGGTCTTTCTGGGAGATATGACCCCTAAGGACAGGGACCCCATCTCCCCTGGGGACAGGGCCCAGTTCTCCCTAAAGGACAGGGACCCCATTTCCCTTGGGGACAAGGACCCCATCTCCTCTGGGGACAGAGCCAACTTCTCCCCAGAGGACAGGGACCTCATTTCCCGTGAGGACAGGGACCTCATATTCCATGGGGACAGGGACCCCTTCTCACCTGAGGACAGAGACCCCTTCTCACCTGGGGACACGGACCCCATCTCCCCTGGGAACAGGGCCCACTTCTCCCCAGAGGACAGGGACCCCATTTCCCTTGGGGGCAGGAATCCCTTCTCACATGGGGACAGGGACCCCTTCTCCCCTGAGGACAAGGACCCCATCTCCCTAAGGTCAGGGACCCCATCTCTCCCCTGGGGACAGGGACCCCATTTCCCTTAGGGACAGGGACTCCTACTTATGTGGGGACAGGGACCCCATCTCCCCTAACGACAAGGACCGAATCTCTCCTGGGGACAGGGCCCACTTCTCCCCACAGGACAGGGTCCCAATTTCCCTTTCCCTTCTTGTTTAGACCTCTGATATCTCACCAAAGTCCCCCAACGGGACTCCTAAAAAATTGTAAAAAAAAATGCTGATACCAGTGGTGGAACTACAGGGCTCACAAAAGTCGTACCTGTGACCGAGCCCTGGAGTTCCACCACCGGACTCGGAGGGAAGGGCTTCGGCTGAGGTTCAGGGGGGCCCTTCATGGTTTCTTGCACCGGGGCCCTGAAGGTTCTAGTTACACCACTGCCTGTCTTCCAACTGTAGAGAACTCCTCAGATGCATTTCACCCTCTTCGGGGCGTAGAGGTCAATGTGTCCGAGGAATTCTCTACAGGTGGAGAACCTCCAATTCTCTTATTTTTGGTATATGGCATTGAATAAGACATGTGAATACCTTGAGTTCTTAGAAGATATTAAGGTGTTACCCTCAAAACTTCTGTGTTTATGAAATTATGGTCATCATAACCATCTGTGTCCCAGTAATGGACTGAAAGAAAAGTTACAAATGGAAGCTAAGTTACAGCATTTTCTATTTTTTTTTGCTTGCGCCCAAACACTGTACTCATATTTATGGGAGCACCAGTGTATGCTCCACAGCAATTCAAGTCTATTGGTGGCTCCACGCAGCACCTGGGCTTTCTGGGTGGGGGAAACATGCTGGAATTTACATTGCATGGGCTCAAATTCCTGTGTGCAAGAATCCTAGAGAGAGATGTCCAACTTATAACAGACCAATTTTGAAAGAAATAAAAATGTAGGGCTTAAAGTAGGGATGCACTGATACCGGATACTAAGCATCTACACTAGTATCGCTACTCGTACAAATGCTCAAATACCCGAAAAGCGATACTTTCAGGCTTGATTATTTCAACTGTCAGTAGGATCCACCCCCCCACCCAAAAAAAAAAAGACGCCAATAATTGGTTCTTAACCACTTCTGGACCGCCCACCGCATATATACTGTGACAGGGTGGCCCAGCTGCACAAAATCATGTACCTGTATGTGATTTTGTGCACGCGGTGTAGGGGGCGCTCGCGTGCCGCAGGAGCTCTGCCCCTGCTGTTATTGGACACAGCGGGAGCCAATCAGCGGGTCCGGCAGCTGCCGCGACCCGCCAATCGTTCAGTGGAGAGACGGAGTAGCAGTGTGCCTATGAAAACAAGGCAAACCGCTGATCTTTCAGGGAGAAAAAGAGAGATCTTGTGTTTCAGCTAAGCTGAAACACGGATCTCTCTTTCTCCAGTATATCCGTCCCCCACACAGTTAGAAAGCACCTCCCAGGGACACACTTGACCCCTTTATCGCCCCTGGTGTTAATTCGTTCCCTGACAGTGTCATTTATACTGTGACAGTGCATTTTTTTTTAGCACTAATTACAGTATTGGTGTCACTGGTCCCCAAAAAGTGTCACTTAAGCCCCGTACACACAATCAAAAAACGTACGAAAAAAACTTTCGAAGCAATCGTACGATAAATCGGATCGTCAGTACAGAGCTTTCGAGAGAAAATCCTGACAGTTCATCCAATTGTATCTGATAGGAGATGCACGAAAATGTTCCTTGTACGATGCCAGATCATTCGATTTTTGTTTAACCACATGCCGACCGCGCTATAGTCGAAAGACGTCTACAGCGCGGTCGGGTTTCCCTGAGTGGACGTCCTACGGACGTCCTCCCAGAAACTTGCTCCCGCGCGCCCCCTGGGACGCGCACTCGGGAACATCCGTGACCTGATAGCGGCCGTTTACCACGTGGTCGCTCCGTCAAATGACGAAGCGATCACATGTACACAAACCGGCGTCACGTCATGACGCCGGTTCCTCCCTCCCCTCTCTGTACCGATTGGTACAGAGAAGGGAGAAGCGGAGAGGGGGAGAGACGGGACCAGCGCTGTGGGCTGGATGTGTAGTGCCCACAGCACTGGTCAATACACTGCCACCACTGTGCAATACTCTGCCACCACTGTGCAATACTCTGCCAATAATGTGCAACACTGTAATACTCTGCCAATAATGTGCAACACTGTAATACTGTGCCAATAATGTGCCAATACTCTGCCAATACTCTGCCAATACTCTGCCAATACTCTGCCAATACTCTGCCAATACTCTGCCAATACTCTGCCAATAATTTTTAATAGAAACAAAGAATTTTTTTTTAATTTTTTTACCGAATTTTCAGTATTTTTTGATTTATAGCACAAAAAATAAAAAACCCAGCGGTGATTAAATACCACCAAAAGAAGCTCTATTTGTGTGAAAAAAAGGACACAAAATTCATTTGGGTTCAGTGTTGCATGACTGAGTAATTGTCATTCAAAGTGTGAGAGCACCGAAAGCTGAAAATTGGTCTGGTTAGGAAGGGGGTTTAACTGCCCAGTGGGTAAGTGGTTAATCAGTACAGCTGTCGTTTGAAAATGCAATACAAATACACAAATACACACACATTACATCTCTTCCGAATTGTTATTCGGTTGAAAAAGAATTTTCTTGACTTTAGTAAACTCTTCAGGTTCGATCTGAGATTAGCATGCAAAAAAAAAAAAAACGGACGATCATTCATCAGCTAATCTCATCGTGTGTACTGGGCATTAGTGTCCAATTTGTCCGCCGCAATGTCGCAGTCCTGCTAAAAATCACATTACTAGTAAAATCAATCAAAAATAAATACATCTAAATCTATCCTATAGTTGTAGACGCTAGAACGCTTGCGCAATCAATATACGCTTATTGGGATTTTTTAAAAATTGGTGAAGAAATTAGATTTTTGATATTTTTTTTTTACTGGGAATACTTTATAGCAGAAAGTAAAAAACATATTTTTTATTGAAAATTGTTGGTCTTTATTTTATTTATAGCGCAAAAAATAAAAACTGCAGAGGTGATCGAATATCACCTAAAGAAGGCTCTATTTGTGGTAAAAAAAGGAAATACATTTTATTTTGGTACAGCGTCGCACGACCACACAATTGTCAGTTGAAGCGACGCAGTGCCGTTTCACAAAAAATTACCTGGTCAGGAAGTGGGTAAAACCTTCCGGAGCTGAAGCGGTTAAGGATCTGGGCCACCACGTCCTCAACAAACCGATGACTCATTCAGCTGTCAGTGGGGTTCCCCTGCTGACAACTGAAGTGTAAACAAAGTCCCAGCAATTGGAGCCGTCAAAAAATAAATAAAAAAAACGAACAGCTACGCAATGTTTATCAACAACATTGCTCAGACTGAAACAGAAAGATGCAAAGAAACATTGGGGGTTATTTACTAAAGGCAAATCCACTTTGCACTTGGAAGTAAATTTGCTGTAGATCCGAGGGGGACGTGCAAGGGAAATAAAAAAATAGCATTTTAGCTTGCACATGATTGGATGATAAAATCAGCAGAGCTTCACCTCAGATCTAGAGCGACTGTATTTCCAAGTGCACTTGTAGTGCAAAGTGGATTTGCCTTTAGTAAATCAACCCCTCCGTTTCTTTTTGCATCTTTCTGTTTATTTATCTACAGATCAAAGGGATGAACTTCCATCTCCAGATGAAGTCAGTGTAAAAGCAGCCTGTCAAGTAAAAAAAACATTTTTTTTTTGTTTTTTTATTAAATGTTCCTCCGTGTAACCCCTTATTAACCCTTAATTTACTCTAATCAGCCTTAAAGTGGAGTGCCCACAAAAAAAAAAAAAATTAAAAGTCAGCAGCTACAAATACTGCAGCTGCTGACTTTTAATAAATCGGACACTTACCTGTCCCGGGATCCAGCGATGCGGGGGGACGAGACCCCCCCTCGTACCCCGCTCCGCTCGCGGCGCCGGAATTCTTAATGTGGGAACCCGGCTGTGGCTTCACAGCCGGGCACCCACTGCGCATGCGTGAGCGGCGCCGTGCGCCGTGATTCGACGCTTACTCATCTGGGACACATGACAGGTCCCAGATGACTGTGCGGCGCCTACAGGAAGTGACGTTTAGCCCGGGCAATGAAGGTGGCAGACTACGAGGGACCCCCTAGCAACAGGCATTTAGAGGTGAGTAAAAAAAAAATTTTTACCAATTATTTTTTTCTTTTTTTTAGGATTTTTAAGCCACATTTTTTTTTTTGGTGGGCACTCCACTTTAATTTATTTTTCTCCTTTTCCATTTAATTGTTTTCCTGGTGATTTTTTTTTTTTTTTTGTTTACTTCTATTTGCTAAACTATTAATAATTAAAACTTTTTTTTGTTTGCTTTGTTCATTATTTTTTATGTTTACACCTTTAACATATATTTACACGTTTCACATTGAAAAAAAGCGCAACATTTTAAAAAATAAATTGATTTAAAATTTGTACAATTTTCAGTGCTTTGTACCATTGCTGACAGCTAAAGTGTAAACAAAACAGTTGCGGTAGGTATCGGTATTTGGTATGGGCGAGTATTAAATAAGTAATTGGTACTCATTGTAAAGGAAATTGTAATCGGTGCATCCCTAGTTTAAAGTTCAGATAAGGACTGTCTCTCTAGAATAGGGATAACTATGAACTATGGGTTCAATAGTAATCTGTACATTATCAAAGGAACAGATACCTACACAAGAGGATTTAGGAACCAGCCTGCCATCTAGTGGTTAAAATGACAAAACTGCTATCCATTAAAAAAAGCCAGAAATACATTTACCAATACCAGTAGCTCTTCTAACCTAAAGTATATTTAACCACTTCAGCACCGGGCCATTTTTCACCCTTCCTTACCAGAGCACTTTTTGCAATTCGGCACTGCGTCGCTTTAACTAACAATTGCGCGGTCGTGCGACGTTACACCCAAACAAAATTGACGTCCTTTTTTTCTCATAAATAGAGCTTTCTTTTGGTGGTATTTTATCACCTCTGCGGTTTTTATTTTTTGCACTATAAACAAAAGAAGAGCGACAATTTTGAAAAAAAAACACAATATTTTTTACTTTTTGCTATAATAAATATCCCATTTTTTTTAAAAAAAACTATTTTTTTCCTCAGTTTAGGCCGATACGTATTCCTCTACATATTTTTGGTCAAAAAAAAAAAATCGCAATAAGCGTATATTGATCGGTTTGCGCAAAAGTTATAGCGTCTACAAAATAGGGGATAGATTTATTGAATTTTTTTTTTTTTTTTTTTTTTTACTAGTAATGGCGACGATCTGCGTTTTTTTTTCGTGACTGCGACATTGCGGCGGACACTTCGGACACTTTTGACACATTTTTAGAACCATTCACATTTACACAGCGATCGTTGCTATAAAATTGCAGTGATTACTGTGTAAATGTGACTGGCAGGGAAGGGGTTAACACTAGGGGGCGCTGCAGGGGTTAATGTGTTCCCTATAGGAGTGATTCTAACTGTGGGGGGAGGGGACTCACAAGGGGAGGAGACCGATCGGTGTTCCTCCATACTGGGATCACATGATCGGTCTCCTCTCCGCTGACAGGACGTGGAGCTGTGTGTTTACACACACAGCTCCACGGTCCCACACGGTCCCGTTGTTTTAACGGGCAATCGCGGGAGCCCGGCGGACATCGCGGCGGCCGGGCACTCGCACTGGGTTCCTAGCGGTGACGCGGGCGAGGACGTCATATGACGCCCACCCAGGATGGGAGATCCACCTTGTGGGCGTCATATGACTATACGCCGGTATTGAAGTGGTTAAAGGGGTGTTCCGGGAAAAAAAAAAAATTACAAGCCAGCAGCTACACATACTGCAGCTGCTGGCTTTTAATAAATGGACACTTACCTGTCCTGCAGTCCCTCGATGTCGGCACCGCAGCTGATGTCTCCATCAGCTGTCGGGTGCTGCTGCCGCCATTGCGGGTAAGGTAACTCGGTAGTGTAGCCTTTCGGCTTCACGCTGGGAACCCTACTGCCCATGCGTGAGGCCCCGCTCCTCTCTCCTATTAGCCCGGCGGCCAGGCGAGGAGGAGGAGGGAGCCCCGCGGTGACGTCACAGCCGCATGGCGGCCGCGACCGTTCTCCCAGAAGTGGGAAAGGATACCTGTCAAAGACACGTATCCTGTCCCCCCCCCCTAAGGTGCCAATTGTGACACCGGAAGGGGGGAGGAATCCGATGAGCGGAAGTTCCACTTTAGGGTGGAGGTCCGCTTTAAAACCCCAACAACAACCTTTTGTTATTGGCTTCCTTTTCTCTGTTAAATATACCATGGAAAGTGTTTTGTTATATCTGTTTGATAAGTGCAAAAAATACTTGTTATAACTGCCAGAAAGCCAGTGAGCTGATAACTTCCTGTGTTGCACTATTATTAATATACAGGATTTATATAGCGCCAGCAGTTTGCGCAGCACTTTACAACACGAGGGCAGACAATACAGTTACAATACCATTCAATACAGGAGGAATCGGAGGGCCCTACTCGTTAGAGGTTACAATCAGTTAGACTATATATCTTTGTGAACTACAGAAAACCTCCCCCCTATATTACGGAGAAGAGGAGATGTGTTCTGTAGGCCTATCACACGTCCTTGTCCTATGGTGAGAACATTGCTCATTCATAGATAATATAGGGTGGATGAATGTTCTCACCCTGGGACAGAAAGTGTGTTTTTGGCAGATCTAGCATTTCTGTTACTGGATTTAGATATACAGTTGTGCTCATAAGTTTACAGAATTTATGATTTCTTGGCCATTTTTCAGAGAATATAAATGATAACACAAACTTTTCTTTCACTCATGGTTAGTGTTTGTCTGAAGCCATTTATTATCAATCAACTGTGTTTACTCTTTTTATATCATAATCACAACAGAAACTATTCAAATGACCCTGATCAAAAGTTTACATACCCCGGTGATTTTGGCCTGATAACATGCACACAAGTTGACACAAAAGGGTTTGAATGGCTATTAACCACTTGCTTACCAGGCACTTAAACCCCCTTCCTGCCCAGACCAATTTTCAGCTTTCGGTGCTCTCACACTTTGAATGACAATTACTCAGTCATGCAACATTGTACCCAAATGAATTTTTTGTCTTTTTTTCCCCACAAATAGAGATTTCTTTTGGTGGTATTTGATCAACTCTGGGTTTTTAATTTTTTGCGCTATAAATGAAAAAAGACCGACATTTTTGAAAAAAAAAAAAAACGCATTTTTCTTTGTTTCTGTGATAAAATTTAGCAAATTATTAATTTTTCTTCATAAATTTTGGCCACAATTTATACTGCTACATATTTTTGGTAAAAATAACCCAAATTAGTGGATATTATTTGGTCTTTGTGAAAGTTACAGACTCTACAAGCTGTGGTGCGAATCATACAAAATTGATCACACCTGATGTACTGGTGACCCATCTCATTTCTTGTGACCCGAACAAGCCAGGAAAGTACAAATACCCCCCAAATGACCCCTTTTTTGAAAGCAGACATTCCAAGGTATTTAGTAAGAGGCATGGTGAGCTTTTTGATGTTGTCATTTTTTTCCCACAATTCTTTGCAAAATGAATTATTTTTTTCTTTTTAATTTTTTTCCACAAAATTGTCATTGTAATAGGTTATTTCTCTCACATGGCATGTGTATACCACAAATGACACCCCAAAATAAATTCTGCTACTCCTCCTGAGTATTACGATACCACATGTGTGGGACTTTTACACAGCCTGGCCACTTACAGAGGCCCAAAATGCAGGGAGCGCCATCACGTGTTCTGGGAGAATAAATTACACATCTAAATTGTTGACTACCTAGTACACTTTTGAAGGCCCTGGAGCACCAGGACAATGACACGTGACACTGACGTGGCACTGATGACAGGTGGCACTAATACGGGGCACTGATGACACGTGACACTGACAGATGGCACTAAGATGTGGCACTGGTGACAGATGGCACTTATACGTGGCACTGCTATCATGTGGCACTAATACGTGGCACTGATGAGAGATGGCACTAATATGTGGCACTGATGACAGATGGCACCGATGACACGTGACACTGATGACAGATGGCACTGATACGTGGCATTGATGACACGTGACACTGATAACAGATGGCACGTGACACTGATACGTGGCACTGATGACAGATGGCACTAATGACACGTGACACTGATATGGCACTGATGACAGGTGGCACTGATGACAGATGGCACTTATACATGGCACTGGGGACAAGTGGCACTGGGGACAGGTTTTTTTTTTTTTATACTAACGGCCGCTGCAGCCGTTCATCTCTCTCTCCTCACACGCTGTCTGTGTTACATATGAGATCATCTCTCATTGGACACGTCGATCTCGCTGTAAACGGCCGCTGTGATTGGCCGTTTACAGCGATCTGTGACTGGCTGTGTCCGACGGACACGGCCAGCACAGAACTTCCCCGATGAGCGCTCCCAGGAGCGCGCATTAGGGAAGTAAACAGCAGGGCGTCCACGCTGAAACCGTCTTTCGGCTATAGCGCGGGCGCAAAGTGGTTAAAGGTAACCATCCTCACCTGTGATCTGTTTGCTTGTAATTAGTGTGTGTATAAAAGGTCAATGAGTTTCTGGACTCCTGACAGACCCTTGCATCTTTCATCTAGTGCTGCACTGACGTTTCTGGATTCTGAGTCATGGGGAAAGCAAAAGAATTGTCAAAGGATCTGTGGAAAAAGGTAGTTGAACTGTATAAAACAGGAAAGGGATATAAAAAGATATCCAAGGAATTGAGAATGCCAATCAGCAGTGTTCAAACTCTAATCAAGAAGTGGAAAATGAGGGGTTCTGTTGAAACCAAACCACGGTCAGGTAGACGAACTAAAATTTCAGCCACAACTGCCAGGAAAATTGTTTGGGATGCAAAGAAAAACCCACAAATAACTTCAGGTGAAATACAGGACTCTCTGAAAACATGTGGTGTGGCTGTTTCAAGATGCACAATAAGGAGGCACTTGAAGAAAGATGGGCTGCATGGTCGAGTCGCCAGAAGAAAGCCATTACTACGCAAATTCCACAAAGTATCCCACTTACAATACGCCAAACAGCACAGAGACAAACCTCAAACCTTCTGGCACAAAGTCATTTGGAGTGATGAGACCAAAATTTAGCTTTTTGGCCACAACCATAATCACTACATTTGGAGAGGAGTCAACAAGGCCTATGATGAAAGGTCCACCATTCCTACTGTGAAACACGGAGGTGGATCGCTGATGTTTTGGGGATGTGAGCACAGGAAATTTGATGGCAAGATGAGTGCAGTATGTTATCAAAAAATACTGGAGGAACATTTGCATCCATCAGCCAGGAAGCTGCGCATGGGACGTAGTCAACCTGTCATTGGCTACAGCAGAATAAAGTGAAGGTTCTGGAGTGGCCATCTCATTCTCCTGACCTCAATATCATTGAGCCACTCTGGGGAGATCTCAAACATGAAGTTCATGCAAGAAAGCCCAAGAATTTACAGGAACTGGAGGCTTTTTGCCAAGAGGAATGGGCAGCTTTACCATCTGAGAAGATAAAGAGCCTCATCCACAAATACCACAAAAGACTTCAAGCTGTCATTGATGTTAAAGGGGGCAAAACACGGTATTAAGAACTGGGGTATGTAAACTTTTGATCAGGGTCATTTGGGTAGTTCCTGTTGCCATTATGATTTAAAAAGAGTAAACACAGTTGATTGATAATAAATGGCTTCAACCAAACACTAACCATGAGTGAAAGAAAAGTTTTTGTGTTATCATTCATATTCTCTGAAAAAAGGGCAAGAAATCATAAATTCTGCCAGGGTATGTAAACTTATGAGCACAACTGTAGCATCGCCTCTGTTTCTATGATGCGTGGCCATGTGCGCTTCCAGGTCTTGCTGGGAATGGTTCTGTCCCATCCTATCCCAGGTTCTGACAGCGCCCATGACCACAGCAATCACAACGCCCTTTTCCCTCTGCATGGCCGCTACCTATTAGGAGTGGTCTCTTCCCCATGAGAGCCGCACTAGTCACAGAGGTTGCTCTGATAGGTTGCAACATTGACAAGGTCTTCCTTCTGTCATAGTTGCACCCTTTAGAGCCACCTCCTCTCTGTCAAAGCGTCCTTCTCCCTTTGGCCGGCTCATATAAACTCAGCATAGCTTTCAGCTCATTGCCCAAGAAAAGCATTCACAAGCGAGCTGCCATGCCTCTGGTGAGCCTTCCTGCTATCCAGCCTGCATTCTTATATTAATGGCTTGTATCCTTATTAATTGTGTCCTCAGCTAGCACTGACCTCCAGACTGTTACCTGTTGACCCTTTCCACTTCACTGTTACCTGCAGTACTATGACCTGCTACAGTCCTACTTTCTGGTGCCTACCTGACTTATGGTCCGTGGTGCTAAAGCGGGGTAGATCTGGAAATTGCCATCTAGGTTCATCACACCTGCGGGAATATGCGGTGAACACCGCCTGGCTCTTCAGACTCCACGCCCCGGGAGATCCTGAATTTCTAGCTCTCCCATAGGACCATCTTCATAATTTGGCGATCTAACTCCTCACCGTTCCAATATGATCCAGATACAGTTTGCAGGTCTTGCAATGGCCGGCACTTTTCAGGTACACATACAGCCTTTCTTGGGTTATTATTTATAGTTTAGCTATAGAGTCCACATTAGCGCAATCGTCATCCTGACACTTTCCCTCTCACTGTGTATATTGCCTTCTTCTATTTTGCTTTGTGTCCAGCTGTCGTTTTCCGAATAGGATGTCTGGTAGCAAGAGGTTATTGTACCTTTATTTCTTAAAGAGGAAGTAAACCCTCTTGAAAAAAATCGAAAAAAAAAAAACCTGCAAGACAAAGGCATAATTAGCTAGTATGCATAGCATACTAGCTAATTATGCATCACTTACCTGAAATCGAAGCCCCGGCATCGGTCCTCTTCTCCCCCTCCGATCGCCGACATCTTCTCCCGGAGTGACTTCCGGGTATCGCGGCTCCGACGCTGTGATTTGCCGGAGCCGCGATGACGTCACGCGCATGCGCACGAGAGCGGCATAAAACAACTGAAGCATCGGCATATACCGCCGATGCTTCAGTTGTCGCTAGTGCGCATGTGCCGCATGACGTCGGCACATGCAAATACAGGTATATCTCCTAAACCGTGCAGGTTTAGGAGATATCCCTGTTAGCTACAGGTAAGCCTTAATATAGGCTTACCTGTAAGATAAAGTTGTAAAAGAGGGTTTACTTCCTCTTTAATGCTAAATCATCAAGCTAGTAGTTTCATATAAACCTAGAGTAAGGAAAAATGCTACCTTGCAGTGGTGCTGCCCCTGCCCTGCAAGGGCTCACGCTATTACGATGCGGGAACCAGTGCGATTCCAGTGCTGGTTTTCCCGCATCGCATCTCCCTCGCAGGCAGTTCACACTGCCCTCTGCGAACCACTGCGGGTGTCAATACAAAGTTAATGACACCCCCAGATCGGATCGCAGTGCGAACTGTGAATTCGAACAGGAATCGGATCGCATGGGTGAAGAGAACACTCAGCACTTGTTACATAGAATCAGGAAAAAGCTATGGTAAGATTGTAAGGAGAGTTGAATCGCAATCTATTTTATTTAAAGGGGTTGTATACCCTCAATTACAACTTGTACCTACAGGTAAGCCTAGATTAAGGCTTACCTGTAGGTACAAGAAATATCTCCTAAACCGTGCACAGAACGTTTTACATCGTTGTCTACGGCACATGTGCGCCGTAGACAACGGTGCATTTACAGGGTTAATCCCCATTTAGAACTGCGGCTCACCGCAGTTGAAGTATCCCGCACGCATGCGCGGAGCGACGTCTTCGCTGCTCTGGCCAATCACAGCGCCGCTGTGATTGGCCGGAGCAGCGATACCCGGAAGAGAGATGGCTGCGGCTGGAGGGGGAGAAGAGGACGACGTCGGGGGCCCCGATCTAAGGTAAGTGATGCATAATGAGCTAGTATGCTAGTCATACTAGCTCATTATGACTTTGTCTTGTAGGTAGTTTACAAAAAAAAAATAAAAAAAAATCGCAAAAACGAGTATACAACCGCATTAATGATTAATCGTGCAGCTCTATTGTATGACATGGCTAAACAGGATTTGTAAAATGTACCTGGCTGTCTCGTAATGCTTGACGGTCATCAGGGTGTCTTCCATGGTCTTGTTGATGAGGGTGTTGATACTGGATACAAAGAAGTTAATGGCCCCCAGCAGGGTCTCGCCGTTTTTACACAGGAGCTTCTGAGTCTCTGCATTGTAGCCAAACTCTTCCTGCGGAGGGGTAACATAATAACATGAGTAAATTACACATAAACCTCACACCAGGAGCATCTGAAAGCCAGGAGGGCATGCTTGGCGTAATACGGATACCATCACTGAGAGTACACTGCTAAAATGTGCACAAAGAGGAATGTCACTGTGAGGAGGGCTGATAATCCATTTATTGGGAAGATATAACTGGAAGGGAAGACTGGGGGCATTTCACACCAGGGCTGGATGCTGCTGCAGTAGCTCACAGCTCATGAAGGAAGGAAGGGAGCATTTTGGCCTTTTTGCTTTGTGCCAACAGACCTTGTCCTGGCATTACATCACATGCCTGACGAAGGGGTCCTGCGTGACTCGAGACGTTGCACTCTCCTTGTGTTGTGATCATGCAATAAATAATCCGTTTGGACGCTACTTTGTGTGCTGGCAAATATTTACTTCTTGTCCTGGCACTGTCACACACGTATCATTTAATCACTAGACATGTGCAATTCGTTTTGTTTCTTTTTTCGTTATTTTCGTTCGTTCGTTTTCGTACGAATGAACGAATCGTTCGAATCGAACGAATCCGAATAACTAATCATTCGAATCGTACGAATCCGATTAACGAATCATTCGAATCGAACGAATCCGAAAAACAACGAAAATCCGAAAAAAAAAAACTAATTAGAAACAACGAATGTACGAAAGAAGAAGATCCGAAAAACGAAAACAGGAACAAAGAAAATGAACGAAAAAATTTGTACATTTGTAACTTTTTTTTTTTTTGTTGAATTGGTAATTTTCCGTGTCTCTTACAATGGCGCTGCTTAACGTGCTTCAAATGGATTGAACAAAAAAAAAATCGTACATTCGTAACTTTTTTTTTCGATTCGTAATTTTCCGCGTCTCTTACAATGGCGTTGCTTAACGTGCTTCGAATAGATTGAACGAAAAAATTCGTACATTCGTAACTTTTTTTTTTCGATTCGTAATTTTCCGTGTCTCTTAAAATGTAATAATAGCATTACATAAAATTATGAATTATGCTCCGATTACGAATCTACAAATGTTACAAATGTACGAATAAATACGAATGCGTCCGAATTTCAAATAAACGAATAAACGAAAATTAAACTAACGGAAAAACGAATCAACGAAAAAATAACTCTTACGAATGTACGAATCGTTACGAATACGAACACCGACGACTTACGAATTTATGAATCGTTACGAATCAACGGAAACGAAAAAAACGAAACGAAAATAAACGAAAAAAAAACGAAACGAAAATAAACAAAATTTTTTTTTTGTTGTGCACATGTCTAGTAATCACTGGTCATTTCACCCTACCGAGCACTGATACCCTGTTTCCCTGAAAATAAGACCTAGCGTGATTGTCAGTGATGGCTGCAATATAAGCCCTACCCCCCAAATAAGCCCTAGTTAAAGTCCTTGTAGGTCTTATTTTCAGGGTAGGTCTTATTTTCAGGGTAGGGCTTATTTTCAGGGTAGGGCTTATTTTCAGGGAAACGGGGTAGGGCTTATTTGGGGGGTAGAGCTTACATTGCAGCCATCACTGACAATCACGCTAGGTTTTATTTTGGGGGAAACAGGGTAATATATGTAAGGAAGTGAGGAATGTCTCACCCACACCTTAATTATCACCTGCCTTGAACCTCTCCACTGACTGCAAAGTGTGCTGCTTTACAGAGCAAGTAATGTGTATCTATGGTCAAAATGTAAAATTATATATTCATTTTCACATTGTATTTCATTTACTTAATCGCCTACTCCTTTTAATCTGAAAAATCTTGAATGTAGTAACACATATTTACCATTCCCTGTGAACATGCATTGTCGTGTCACACATTTCATGTGCCTCCCCCTATGAACTACAAAAGGTGCTGCGAGAAGGAGGTTCGGGAGGCGGAGTCAGTACAGGAATCACTGCTTTCATGCAGCAAGGTACCATGGGATATGTAGTTCTTAGAAATCAGAAGTAAACCAAAGGAATGAGCAGAGGAGAAGCTGCAAAGCATGAAGGGAACCCAGGAAGTTGTGGAAAGAGACGGCCAGCAGACAGGCGCTACTCATAACATGAAAGGAGATTTTTCAAGTAAGCTTATATTCGATTGTAAAACAACCCATTCCGTTTGAAATAGAAATGAAAGGCAAAACATTTGTGTACAGATATCAAAAAACATTATAAATACCTTTTTTCCCCCTTTTACAGTGCACTCGGAAAGTATTCACAGCGCTTCACTTTTTCCACGTTTTGTTATGTTACAGCCTTATTGTAAAATGGATTAAATTCATTATTTTCTTCAAAATTCTACAGACAATACCCCATAATGACAACGTAAAAGAAGCTTGTTTAACCACTTCCAGACCGCCCACTGCACATATACTGTGGCTGCGTGAACCAACGTACCTGTACATCGGTCCGTTCATTAGATACAGCGGGGCGCGCGCTCGCTATGTAAACAAGGGGGATCCCCGTTCTGACAGGGGAGGAGAGAGATCAGATTTTCCTAGTGATCAGGAACAGAGATCTCTCTCTACTCCCAGTGAGCCCATCCCCCCCCCCTCCCCCCTGAGAAAGCACCTTCCTAGGGAACACTTAACCCTTTGATCACCACCAGTATTAACCTCTTCCCTGCCAGGTGCCATTTGTACAGTAATCAGTGCATTTTTTATAGCACTGATTACTTTATTGGTGTCACTGGTCACTAAAAAGTGTCACTTAGGCTCCATGCACACTGGCTTAAAAAACGTTGCTTCTACAAGAGTTTTGTGTTCGGTCTGTAGAAGCGGCTCAATGTTATTCTATGTGTCAATGCATATTTTGAGGCAGGAAAAAAAAAAAAAAAAACCTTCCGATTCGTGTTTCTGATTGGAGTTTACTGGCAGAAATAAATAAAACTCTCCTAAACTCTGTACAAAAAATGCTCTATACGACCGCTTTTTACTCCCAAGGGTGCATGGGTCAGATATGTCTGCTGCAACGTCGCTGTCCCGCTAAAGAGTGCAGATCGCCGCTAGGAACTGGGAGACTAGTCAGGATCGAGGGGAAGATAAATGCAGCAATGTACAGGGCCATCTTTGATGAAAACCTGCTCAAGAGCGCTCTGGACCTCAGACTGGGGCAAAGGTTCATCTTCAAACAGAACAACAACCCTAAGCACACAGCCAAGATAACAAAGGAGTGGCTACGGGACATCTCTGTGAATGTCCTTAAGTGGTCCAACCAGAGCCCAGACTTGAACCCGATTGAACATCTCTGGAGAGATCTGAAAATGGCTGTGCACCAACGCTCTCCAGCCAACCTGATGGAGCTTGAGAGGTCCTGCAAAGAAGAATGGGAGAAGCTGCCCAAAAATAGGTGTGCCAAGCTTGTAGCATCATACTCAAAAAGAGGCTTGCGGCTGTAGATGGCGCCAAAGGTGCTTCACCAAAGTATTGAGCAAAGGCTGTGATGTACATGTGATTTTTTCGCTTTTTTATTCTTAACCACTTTCTTACCGGGCCTATTTTGGCCTATTTTCATTCATGTAAACATCATCATTTTTTGGCTAGAAAATTACTCAGAACCCCCAAACATTGAGTACGTTTTTTTTAGCAGACACCCTAGGGAATAAAATGGCGGTCATTGCAACTTTTTATCTCACATGGTATTTGCGCAATCATTTTTCAAACGCCTTTTTTTGGGAAAAAAAACGGTTTCATGAATCAAAAAATAACAAAAAACAGTAAAGTTAGCCCAATTTTTTTATATAATATGAAAGATGATGTTACGCCGAGTAAATAGATACCGAACATGTCACGCTTTAAAATTGCGCACAACCGTGGAATGGCGCCAAACTTCGGTACTTAATAATCTCCATAGGCAACGCTTTAATTTTTTTTACAGGTTACCAGTTTAGAGTTAAAGAGGAGGTCTAGTGCTAGAATTGTTGCACGCGCTCTAACGCACGCGGCGATACCTCACATGTGTGGTTTGAGCGGCGTTTACATATGCGGGCGGGACAGGTCCTATTTATGGAGAGATGTGGGGTCAATAAGACCCCACATCTCTCCTCCAGGCTGGAAAGCATGAGATCGGTAAAAATTTTTTTACCGATCTCATGCTGACAGGCTTTGTTTACTTCCGGGTACCAAGCGTGACGTCATAACGTCACGCCCGGGCCTCCGACGGTCATAGAGATGACTGGTGACCATATGGTCACCGGAAATCTCTATGCTCGTCATCCGGCGGCGAGCGATTCTTTCTCCGGGCCCCCGATGGCACGGGAGAGCCCGGAGAAGCACTGGATGGCGGCGGGAGGGGGGGGGGGGATGTCCCCTCCCGCTGCCTATAAGAACGATCAGGCGGCGGAACTGCCGCTATGATCGTTCTTATGGTGCACAGAATCGCCGGCCGGAGAGAATGATATCTGAATGATGCCAATAGCTGCACCCAGCAAGTGGTTAATAAATTTGCAAAGATTTCAAACAAACTTCTTTCACGTTGTCATTATGGGATACTGTTTGTATTTGAATTTGAACAAAAAGGGAATATGAGCGCACAGGCTCATGGTGCCATAACGTCTTTTATTGGACATAAAATAATAAAATCGATACACTCACAAGTGAGGGTGAATAAACAGCATCAAACAGTTCCTCCAATAGAGAGCCTAAGTGAGGGACACACCCGTGATTCAGTGTAGATGAGAAAACCACTGAATGGATGGATGGGTTGGCTCCACAGACACAGGCTCATCAAGCAGCTGCCGACAGGCCGCGAGAGAGCCGCTCACTGACTAAAGAGACGACCGGTCAGGAGAGGGCTGTGGGGCGCCTCCAATACTTGTCCCAGGGAGAGCTCTACGTTAAAGAATTTAATCCATTTTGGTATAGGGCTGTAACATCACAAAATGTGGAAAAAAATTAAGCGCTGTGAATACTTTCTGGATGTGCTGTATATAAGTGATCATAGTCCCTCTGTTCTCAGCTGCATAAGAGCTGGGGGGAGGAGAAGCAGCAGCACACTGAGCTTCCTAATGAATGGCTGTGCAGCGAGGGTGTCAGGACAAGTCTGAT